>JAZBNJ010000045.1:1720000-2342500 GCA_037349165.1 Choristoneura rosaceana
TTCAGTTTGGTTTTCATACAGATTGAGGTGTTTGCGTTATCTGGTGTAATCTATCTGTGTTCTTATGTCGCAATAAAGTCACTCTTCGTTTAGCATCAGAACTGTGTATTTGTCTCAATACATACCAGATCCCTCTCAAGAACTAACAAAAACCCCACTGCCGTAAATCTAATTGTCCAAATATACGAGTATACTACCCACTCGAGTTCTTTCCCAAGTTTTTTCATACGCAATACTTCAAATAACAATGCTTGTTATATTATTTATCAGCTCCCACCTCCCTCGCCGTAATTCGCATCGATTACACCGAAATTACAGTCGTAATTCGTAATCCGAACGAGATGTGAGATGAGTTTTATTTCCAACATTATTATAATAATATCACAGCACAGAGGATATAAATCCCGTCCCGCATTACGTAATACTGGCTCGTGTTAACTAATTTGGAACTCTTCGTAAATAATCGTATTTTTTTTATTCGACTGGAAAGCAAACGAGCTAGTGGGTCTTCTGGTGGTAAGAAATCACCACCGCCAATAAACATCTGCAACCACAGCATTTGCACCAGGGGTATTGCAGATGCGTTGCCAACCTAGAGGCCTAAGATGGAATACCTCAAGTGACAGTAATTTCACCTACTGTCTTACTCTCCACGCCGAAATACAACAGTACAAGCAAAAAAAAAAATAAAAAAAAAAAAAATAATAATACTGTATAAAATACTTTGACTTTAGTAAAAAAAAACACCTAAGGAACCTGACAGGACGGCACGACGCGAGCGACTGGGGCGATACGGAACTCCCGATAAAAACTGCTTGCGTTGCACGGCAACAAAATAATAATAATTAATAATTTATTTAATTTAATTAAATATTGTAAGTTTGTTAACTATGATACTTAATACTCATGGTTTTCAAAATGGTCTGTATACTTTCATAAGTGATCGGAAATACCGTAGACGACAGTGTATTCCAGAGTTTTGCTGTGCAAGGCAGGAAATTTCTGGAAAAACGCACGGTTGATAAGATTGCCAATCATCTAAATATACAATGTGAACGAAGAGACTATTGGATATCGTCATCGAAATTTAGTAAAATCCTTATTTCCATTGAACTGGCCACTTTACGTGAAGCCACGAATGAAGTAGTAATAAAGTAATTTTTTTTGTATTTTCTTATTTAATTTTATACTGTAGTTTTTAAGTATTTTAATTTGTAATTATTTTATTTTGAAAAAATGACTTTCTGCCAAGTTTCTTGCGGCGCATTCTTCTTGGCAATGATGGCCTTTCCGAAAGCGCTGGTAGTTTAAAAAAATGACGTGTAAAAGTATCCATTGCAGCCTATTTAGTTACTGAATAAGTGATTTGTATTTGTATTTGTAATGATTTCTTTTACGCAATATTTTTTGAAGCTTCATCGCATAAAAAAAATCACGTACATTTCTTCGTTAGCTCAAGTATATTCCGCAACCGGATTTAATTCTAGGCGCCGGCGGGGTGAGGTGCTGCAGGGGGAGGGCTAATCTCATTTGGACCGGGCGCACACCGATTCTGTTAAGAGAACTGATTTTGAACTGGTTTGGAACTTGAAAAAGAACTGGTTTTATTGCGGACGTAATGTAGGAGGGTGTAGTGTGCGCCCGGACTATGTAGCGGAGTTGGGATACAGAGTTCTGGGTTTTGGAGCGCGCGGCATCGCGACGCAAGCCACGCCGCGTGCCGAAAGTGGTGTAGCTTTTGTATTTACTAACTTTTATTTAAATGTATTGAGTATTGAGTCAAGAAAATGGTTTCAAAGCAGCATAATGTTGCCCTTGCGGACGGCGCTGGTCTTCCTTTGAGACCACAGTTATAATTTTACTTATAATAGTAATTGTGTGTACTCAATGTTGTTTGAAAAAAAAAAAGTAAAACAACTCGGCTTTTTTACTAAACAAGGTTTTAGTAATCGTGCTTATACAAATAAATGCGTAGATTCGAGCATGTTGCACTTCGTTTTCGTGTAGGTACGCTGAAATGAGATTTGGATTAGATTTGTAATAATGTAGATAGCTGATAGTTGTATTTGTAATGTAGATAGCTGTATTTTTAATGTAGATAGCTGTATTTGTAATGTAGACAGCTGTATTTTTAATCTAGATAGCTGTAATGTAATGTAGATAGCTGTATTCGTAATGTAGATAGCAGTATTTTTATATGCTATAAAATATACTCTTACCCCAATATTTCAACAGAACGGGATATCGTAATTAAAATGGTGAAATATCAAGCTCAGAATATAGAGGCAAAAGACTTAGATAGACAATTTTTGGAACTGGAACTTGGAACTGCCATGAGAGATTTTAATTCGATTAAAGAAATTTGATGCGTGGGTATATAACAAAAAAATATGGCAGTCTTCACTAAAAATAATCTGTTCCCTAAATAAAACTCAAGGCAGGTAGGCGATAATAATATAAGTTCAAAGCGATATTACAATCGGTTCAGTAGATTTAGAGATTCGCTCACACGTAAAACGCCCGCACATCTTTAAAAATCTTTTTTCGTGACATTATACCGAAATACGTAGTCAAATTTAGATAATGTATAATCCATGACAAATAAAAATTCTTCTCGCGTAACTACCAATCTTCAACTTGCAAACTAAATTCATACACAATCTGCAACAATTTACATACATAATACATACATATTTGGTTTTAAGGTTTCGTAACTCAAAGGAAATAAGCTTTTTAGTAAAAAATCATTTTTAATGTAAGCTTTTTTTGCTGAGTGTTTTTGTTGACTGTACTTGCATTGTCACATAAACTGCATTTGCATAACATGCATACCTACTTATTGTTGTTAAAATTATCGGAATAATGTTTTGGTGAGAATCGGTAAGGAGGTAGATTCATTTATTTTTCAGATTACCTATAATATTGTATGATTCTATCTCTGTTGGTTCTACAATAAAGTAAAATAAAATAAATTTCAAGTCTAGGCCATTAACGATTAAAGAGTTTCGAATTGTCCGATCCTGGTTGGACTACCAGTATGATTAGTGTATTTCCCCGTTCACAAATTACGTCTCGATCGGGTTCGCGTTCAAATCTCAATCTTTGTATGGGAACACGGACAGCGCCTCTAGCAAAAAGTTTGCGCAACAACTTTTGCGAGTGTAGGTTTGCTAAGTAAACTATATCGTCTGCGTATCGTAACGAAAACGGGCGACGACGCCGCACCGTGGACATGTGTGGCCGCTAGGTATCGACGATCGAACACTCGATTTACGCCTTCGAATAGTAAACTAATGTTTTGTGAAAACGCCACACAGGCACAGGATGTAATTACCAGATTATTGTTTGTAACGTAATTTACAAAAGTATTAAAAATTTCAAGACAACCCGGCTGCGGAAGTTGGTCATTTTGCTTAGTAGAGGAGCTTTATGAGCTTTACTGGATATTTATAGATACCTACAATTAGTACGAAACCCTAGTGCGGGAGGCCGACGCGTACTTGACCGGTATTATTGTAGTCTTCTTCTTCTTCTTCCGGGGCCCTCTCCTATCGGAGGTCGACGATCATAAAGGCTATCCTAACCTGCCGACTGCCGCTCGAAAGAGGGATCTGGTACTCATTCCGAACTAGTCTCTAAGGTTTCTTAACCAGGAGGTACATCTACGGTCAGGTATATTGTTGTACCAAATGTAAAGCCAAATATGTAGTCTACCATCTTAAAGTTAATAATCGTTTGCATGTCATAAAACCATAATGCCTGTCAACTTGAAAGTTCAACTTTAGTGACATATTCATTTGATAGGAACTTGTTTAAAAATTTACAAACCCCTGTTTTAGCTGACTGTACCTTAACGTCAAAGCTGAGACAGCCAATATTGCAAATGCGAAAATTTGTTTGTTTGTCTCCCTTTCACGTCAAGTCGGAGCAATGGATCGTCGGGGTTGTTTGCTTAGAGCTCACGACAGGCCGAAAGGTACAGGCTATTCATTTTATTGGCAAAACAAAAAATGCATGAGAATTTATTAAAGCATAGAAAACTCTCATGTCAATGTCATGGTTAAGTTATAGAAATACGTTACTTTAACCTGCCTTAATAAAAGTCCTCACTGTACAATTTCCAAGAAACTATAAACTTAGCGAAAGCAAAACCTTGCTAATAAAACCTAAAACGTAATAACCTCGTGCTACGCCGTAGACGGGCTACGAGCCACGTAGACCCTCTACGAGGTGGGATTTCATTTTACTTTTTGCGGAACCTATATGAGGCGGGTGAAGGTGCATAAATTGAGCTTTGAATGAACTCACCGATGCATTTTTAAAGCATTTTCTGAAAGGAATTGCTGGAATATTTTATATCCATGGACTCGTTTTATTTTGAATATGTTAGCTTAATGTTATGCATGAGTTTATACTTTGTTTTATTGTGGCATCTGAACCGCGTTAGTATGTTGAACTGACTTATTTGTTCCTGAAACTAAGTTTAGAATCTTTGAAACTTGTGTTGATGACTTTCTATTTCATGCAATTGAGATGATTTACTTCAGAAATATTATATCTTATGCTTGATAAAATTTATATATTTTCATATTATATTCTCAACCGTAATGATACCATCTCTTATTATCCTTTGTGTTGTCATACATTTGTATATTTTTGACTGGTGTTATTGTAAACAGTATTTTATATCTTTTTTAGTACTAGGTATTAAATTTTCTAAGATATCGACGAGAATTAAAATTTTTGTGAAGTAAAACTATATCTCCCCCAACCAGGGCTTACAAGCCTTGTAGTCTAATTCTCTCCAAGAATTGTTGTTGTCCATCTGGCAATCGTTTATCATCATTATATTAAAATAGTTTTTGCTCGCGGCTCCGCCCACGTGGTATTCGGTTATCGCGCGCTGTTCCCTCGGGAACTGTGCATTATGTCACTCTCGGGCCTATAAACTATCTCTATGGCAAAAATCACGTCGATCTGTCACTCTGTTACGGTGTAAAATACTGACAAACACACAAAAATATAAACACACTTTCGCATTTATAATATTAATATGGAAGTATGGATGACATACATATCACATACGTATGCATGAGGTTACGACATCATAAAGCCATAATAATAATGTTTGTCATGATCTGTTTGTCACAATTATTTGTTCTCCAAATCCATTAATTATTGTTCAGAATTGTTATAAAACAAACGTTACGTAACCACAACAGAGTCCTACAGGATAACTATGTAAAAAAAAACAATAAGATTTTTTAATGACAAACTACATTATGACTCAAAAATTATGCAACAGACACGCAGCCTATCCCGTTTACCAACGTTTGCCATAAAATATATAGAACCGTGTTATTTTCAGGATTTATTTATATGTCATCATAAATAGAATGCAGTAGGCTAGGTTAGATTAGTTTAATTTTAACTCTGATGAAATTACTATTTCAGAAATAAATTGCTTTATGGCAAATGAAAATTCTAGAAAACGATACATTCGGGTATATAAAATTCGGGCAAACGATAGAGAACCAGCCTACCCACGTGCCTACGCTCCTAACTAAATCTACTAGCAACCCACTAAATATTTAATTGTATTCCGTGCGTATTCCGTTGTCACGACATTGTTGTCACACTCCATTGCCGGTAGCTGTCGGACGCACGCCCGTCGTGCGACAGCCGTAACGCGCTGACGTCACTACCTTGGAAACATTGGAGATAAACGTTGTTTTATGGTTTTTCAGAAATTGGTTAAGTATAAAAACCCTAGCCAATCGAAGCAACTGGAGGTCTATGGGGGAGGCCTATGTCCAACAGTGGACGTCCTACGGCTGAGATGATGATGATGATGATGAAAAACCCTAGTTGTAAATGCTGGAAAGACTTGTTAAGGTTTAATTGTTCAGGCGTTACATTCCGGAGGTCTATATCAATGAACAAAAAATATTTTCTTCTTCTATAGAAGTATGGCGACTGTTATTAATGGACAGGTAAATATAGTATCATCTCCCTTGCTATGGCTTAGGGTCTAATATTAGCAATAACAGTTGATAAAACACTTTTTTTTAAACATTTTTGTTCATTATTCGGAATGTATTACTGTCTACCTCCCTAACGCCTACTCACAAAGTTTCACAAAGCTGGCAACGCATCCATAACCAAACCTTATGTTATTAGGTGTCCATGTGTGGCGATGATTGCTTTTCATCGGGTGATCCGCCTGCTTGTTTCCTACTATCATATAATCATAATCATTTAGTGTCATAACTATATACATTATCATATTAATTTATAGAATCAGGCGTTACTTTCCGCAGGTCCATATCAATGAACTAAAAGAATTTTCTTGCTCATCCGCGACCTTATGACTTCTAAGTTTATGAAAAATATGCGTGTTCATGCAGTTCCTCCACCTCTACACTGTAAGAACACACACAAATCACACAAACCCATCTATCACCACCACTACACTGCACTGACGCGTTTCAAACTCAACCGAGCTCATCTTCAGAGCAACACAACCGCACACAATGCTACCAGGTGTTAGATTAAAACTCACATCTGGTTCAGTCTAAATAAAGCGTTCTCTATTTGCAAATGCTCAATTAATCCAAATGTTTTAATTAGCCGGCCAGTCATTACAATCGGTTCAGGAATAATTAACAAACTCGTAAAGTTTACGCGAGCGCTGTTGTCTATATAGTTATAGTAATTATCCGTCAATAGTACTAATGGGTTATGGTAACAATGGCTTCAATTAGACCACTGACTTTGAAATAGTTTACATGGTATGCTTTACCAAAAGTTGGTGCTCTCTTTTGTTAATTTAAGCACACCTTGTCTATGAAGCACACCGTGTGATGTAAAGAAAATGCGTAAAAAAGATTGCGTAAGTATTTTGAAATTGGAACATACAAAGGAATTTTGAATTGTTCATTTGATATTATGCAAGTGTCTCAAAAATAGTCAATTTCAGGGAAGTATTTTTTTTATAATAATAAATATCAGGGACACTTGACACCAATTGAACTAGTACCAAAGTAAGCAAAGCTTGTACTTTCGATACTAGGCAACGGATAAACATACTTATATAGATTAATACATACTTAAATATATACTGAACATCCAAGACTCAAGAACAAACATTCGTATTATTCATCTGCCCCGGCCGGGAATCGAATCCGGAACCTCAAGCTTCGTATTCAAGTTCTGTAACCACTGGGCCATCGCCGGATGGCCCAGAGCTACCGAGCCAATCTGTAGATTTTACATATCGTGTAGATTATAGTTTCCTAAAAAATTTATCACATCAAATGAAACATTATGTTGTATTTTAACTAATTACGTCCATTACTTTTATAGCTGTCTGTAAGCGTTAATTATGAGATTACATAAATAAATATAAATATAGTAAACTAGCCTTTGCCCGCGGCTCTGAACGCTTGGTATTCGGTCGGAACTGTGCATTTTTTCCGGGATAAAAAGTAATCTATGTCACTCTCGGGCCCATAAACTATCTTTATGCCAAAAATCGAGTCGATCCGTCGCTACGTTACGGCGTGAAAGACGGACAAGCACACAAACATACAAACACACACACTTTCGCATTTATAATATTAGTAAGTATGGATGATTGAATAAATCAACTACAATATTTTTACCCTGCTTTTCAACTAGCAACCTATTCTCCCGACTTCCTCCCTTCATTAGCGAAAAAACCTAAAAAATCCTGCGTACCAAAATATCAAACAGTTTATAAATACCATTTTTACCTTTGGGGTCGCACCCTTCCTGTGGATTACAGCGTCTCTATTTCACGTCTGAGTACCGAGTACCTCAGAAGGGTTGCAATGCCTTGAGGGACACTTGATATGTCCTCTCACATCTGACCCTAGAGATTATAAGGAGGCAGAACTATCATAAATATATGTAGTTTGATATCTCATAGCTATTACAGTATCTGATTTGACATTAGCTGTTATTACATTTCAAAGGTATTACTTTATCCCTATCTTAGATAACACGACCAAGGACTTTTTTGGGTAATTTTGGATAAGGACCCTATGTTAGAAAAAGCATTTTTTTTAACAGACCCACAACGGTTTTAAAAGTATTTTTTAATAGAAATAGAGTTAAACATTTTTTTAATGAAAATTAGCGCACAAACAAACGAACAATCCCTAACCCTAAACGCATATACTTTCTTCGTTTTGTCGTAGGTAAAAATATGATCAAAGTTAGTAACAAAAATCAGGAAATGATTAGTAATATTAGTGCTATTGCAGTTACACATAACTGCGCGCGGGACGTCCGACGGGTTAACAGACCTACCTTAGATGTTTTTTGTTTATTTATAAAACCTAAACAAAGATAAAGTCGCCCTCCAAGTGCTAGTCTAATAGTTGAAATCTCTAATTTTAGTAGTATGTCAAAAACTAGGCCATGTCATCATCATCATCATCATCATATCAGCCATAGGACATCCACTGTTGGACATAGGCCTCCCCCATAGACCTCCAGTTGCTTCGATTAGAAGTGGTTTGCATTCACCGTGAGCCCGCGACTTTGACCAGCTTATTCGTCCATCTCGTTGGTAGACGTCCTACCCACGGCCTGGCCATGTACCACCAGCCAAATAAGTGATCTATCAATTTTTAAACAAATTCCTATCGCAGGAATATGTCGCTAAAGTCGAATTTTCAAATTGACAGACACGTCTATTGGCATTATTGTTCTATGTTTATGACATGCAAAGGATTATCAACTTTAGGGTGGTAGACTGTGGCTAATGGTACCTTATGTAAAATATTTAAGAAATAACATATGTTAAAAAAAAGTAATAATAACATATTGTTTTAACGCAGTTGATATATACGTGCGTATATTAAGAACCCTTTATTGTACACAAACAAAGAAACTCTTTACATAATATTTATTAAATTACAAAGAATTTCATTCGCTTCAATCAGCTCTTGGCCTAACAATTCAAAGCAACAATAACCTTTCATATTCCCTTAAGTTCAAGGCCCTCGCTTACGGACTCATTACACGCGCGTAACTTGACGTATCGGGCGTAAATCACGCGTTACGCACCGAAACGTAACGCAAACGCGTATACGCGTTACGTGCCGCAAGCTGTTCCTCTTCACGCACGAATCGCCCATAGAGAGCTTTAATCCGATCTGAATGCGTTTAAGACAGGCGTAGGTTCGGTATTAGACTAGCAATGACCTAAACGCGTTCCATTCTCCATACAAACGTAGTCCCGGTTTCATTTGAAAACTAGTCAACAGAAGTGGATGAAATTTTATAAGTATAGACAAGACGTAATTATCTATGCCTGTGGTTTTTCAGATTTTCATATAATGTGTAATAACAGAATTACAGGAGCTCAAAAGTCGTCAAAAAAGATGTCAACTTTGCACGAGAATTACAGACTATTACGTGAAGTTTCCCTGCCGACCGCACGGCCGCGTTAGGTATTCGTTTAGAATATTGCTGTCTTTATCGCTCGTGACATAAGTGCTCGCAGCCGTCCCCCCCATGCACATCCCCTCCCGCTTCACCGCTTCCCGCTAATGTATATCGAGATAGCTGTAGGCTTTTCAAGATTTGGGCGGTTGAATTTTGGATTTAGCTGTCTTCATATTATATGAAAAGTATAGCACAGCAATCAATGATATTTTACTATCTAGATCTTCATTATATTTTCTATGCCTGTGGTTTTTTCGATTTTTGTAAAAATAAGGGACAAATATTTAAATTGTTTAAAAACATCAGGCTTTTTTCTTTAAGAATTCTAATGTATTTAATTCCGAAAAACCCAAAGGTTCTATCCGGGTTCGAACCTATATCCTTTGCTCGAGAGGCCATAAATCAATGACTAGGCTACCATGGATCCCGACGTATTTAACCAATAGGATCAACCTTAATTACCAACAATCAGATTCAGAATAACATTTCTACGATTTCTAATGTAACTATGCATCTCTTTTCTACTTTATAGAAGCGAGTGGGATGGTAGATGATAATTTAATTAATGGTAATGATAGATGCAGTGGTTTGTAGAAACCTTAGCAAGGAGAGATCAGGTTGCTTGATTGAACAACTAACTTGCTACCGCGGCTTCGGTCCCGTTGAGGAATAAAATGAACGTGCCAAAAATAGTTGTGACTTAAACGTGTACCTACATTTTGAGGAAAGAGTACATATTGATTTGATAGGTATCCCTTCGTTTTCCTTTTATACTTTTATGGCATCAAAATTTTATGCCAATTGAACATATGTCAAACTAGCTTTAGCCCGCGGCTTCGCCCGCGTGGTATTCGGTTATCGCGCGCTGTCCCCTCGGGAACTGTGCATTTTTCCGAGATAAAAAGTAGCTTATGTCACTCTCGGGCCCATAAACTATCTCTATGCCAAAAATCACGTTGATCTGTCGCTTCGTTACAACGTGAAAGACGGACAAACACACAAAAACGCAAACATACAAACACACTTTCGCATCTATAATATTAGTATGGATTATGGATTATTAATATTGCAAACAAAATAGTTATAGTAGTTGTAGTGGTTCGTTTTTTTTTTATGTATGTATGAAAATAGTTATAAGTAGTAAGTAAATAAAGTTTATAGAAATTGAAATTTCTGTGTTAAACAAATCGTCAATACTTTACAAAAACTCGTAGCTCAAAATAGATAATTTTTCTGAGTGAACTTTATAGACATTACATCAAGGTTCAATTTTGTTAACATATTGATTTTAGATACGAGATTTTTTCAAAGTAGTGACGAAATGTCATTACATTTAAAAGCAGCATTTAAATGCCATTTACCCTACCGTATAAAATAAGCAATAGGTTCATTGAAATTCAATGCATTGCGGTCAAAGAAAGCGGTATCTTAACTTGACCCAACGACACTATACTCGTATAATACGAATGCAAATCGATAGCATTAAAAATACCTATCCGTACATGAATAAATAATTAGACTAAGTGCGAGTTGGACTTGCACACCAACGATTCCGTACAAATTTGTAGGACGTCGAAATATACGCTGTAAACGGTAATATTTGTGAATCCAGTTTTAGCAGGCCATATTTGTATGTCTGTGATATCGTAGTTTTGTATTGTCAGCGTAGTGCGCGTGTTGCGGCAGCCGCCGAGTCGCGTGCTCCAGTGATGAAGGGTTTCGAAATAACCTGAAACATGTCGAGCTAAACTCGATTTAAGACGTGAGTAATCCGTTATAATATCATTAAATATGAGTGAGTCTCACGGTAGTTTTATGATTAAAATTGAAAAAGTGTACAACCATTTCTTACTCCCGACGCAAAAAGAGTGATATAATTGGGTCGATCAATTTTTTCTTGTGACCGGTTTCCTGAGTGAATCTTTAAACCTTTGGATACAGAACCCTAGAAAGCAACGTTACCGTAAAGACCGATACAACCCCTACGTTAGCTAGGGGGGCTGGGACGAGTGTCGCAGTGCGGGCGGAGTGCCGGGCAGAGGAGTTATCTATGAGCTGAAATATACATTCTATTTCAGCTTTAAAATTTCATACAATGTCGTTACGTCTCTAACCCTCTTAGATTTTAAGGGTCATTATGTTTAAAAATGCATATTTAAATACTAGCTTTTGCCCGCGGCGGTATTCGGTTATCGCGCGCTATTCCCTCAGGAACTGTGAATTTTTCCGGGATAAAAATTAGCCAATGTCACTCTCGAGCCCATAAAACATCTCTATGCCAAAAATCACGTCGATAGGTCTAGGAAACCTGCACAAACCTGCGAAGCCATTCAATGGTACGTGTGAAGTTCCCAATCCGCACTTTGCCCGCGTGGGAACTACGGCCCAAGCCCTCTCATTCTGAGAGGAGGCCTGTGCCCAGCAGTGGGACGTATATAGTCTGGGATGATGATGATGATTCAGTGCGCAACTCCCTATTACCTATAACGCCCTTCAAGTGTATACTAGAGTTGACTCTAGCTCTTCTATATTTGAGGTCAGTTCTAGAGCTAGGCGAAGCAGAACGCTCCGCTGCGCCGTTTCATGGAGGGCTATAAAACGAAGCAATCTAGCGGGAGTAATGACAGTACTATACGTCTTGTTTTTATTTATAAGACGCGGTTAGTTTTATCGTCATTCTTTTAGCATCATTCTTTTACTAAATAATAAAGATGTTCCAGACTATTTGGTATTTTTTTGCCAGACACTTGACTTTATCCATGGATTTGGTCGCATAAAACATTAGATTTGTTCTTTTTTGTTCTTTGTTTTATGTCACGTGGGATGTAGAATTCTTAGAAAGAAAAGACAGTAAATTTATTGACAACACATGACAACAATACTATTAGGCCGGGAATCGTACCCAAGACGTCAAGCTTCGTAGACAGGTTCTCTAACCACTAGGCCATCCGGTCGGCAGATAACTGGAAGTCTGAATAACAGATAGGCTACATTTTATCCCAAAATTCTTATGAAACCCGGATAAAATCCAATAATGTCACCCGCCAGGATTTTTCATTCAATATAATTTCAATTTAATTTAATTTAATTCCTAGACCTAAAAAAAGCTACTATTTTAAGTAATTGTTTGGTAAACGGCACGTGTATATCTTACTCAAATCTAAATAATAGTCGTGAAGCAGAACAAAAACTTCTTCACAAGTTTCTATACGAATTATCAGTTGGTATGTACACTGTCTCGAACCCTGAGCTTTTAGAGCTCTCACCCAACGCCGATAATAATATAATATTCATTCAAGTAAAGGGACATAAAATTTTACTGACTCCAATGCTTTGGATCCATTGCCTCAATAAAATATAACTAATTGACAAAAGAAGCAATCTAAATGCCTTCCGCCGTTGTATTTTATCGCTGGGCTTTCATTTCTGTCAATTTGTTGGTGTCATGATCCTTATAATTGTAGTCTCTAATTAAAACAGATCATACTGTCTCCTTGATCAAAATAACGTACGAAATCCCACTACCACTGAACGTTTTTCAACACTGTTATTTAAACAATATCATATACATTGCTGTTGTTAAAGTAGTCTAGCTCGAACATCGGTGGGTTGACGCAGTAATGGACGTTACGCATTTTGGGAGTGCAGGCAAGATATTTTTGGCGTTGTTTGAAGAAGCAGAAGGGAACAAGAGCTTTTGTTTAGAGTAGTGTATTGGCTTAGAAGTAACAACGTATTGTGCTGCGACCTTCCGGTTCTGTTATTGCCAGACCCGGGTAATATGCCCTCAGTTTGACTGCTTTGCTTTGAAGGAATTGTTATATTTCCGGATACAAATCTAACATAAAACACGCAGAGCCTGTAAAATAAACTCATCGAAAGGTACCTCAAACTTTAAGGGCAGTTAGTGAAGGCCCTAATAATCACGTTTCATTATGTTTTAGTAAAAAGTTTAGACTTATTATTTTCCTTACAAAATTAATTAGCACGCAATGTATCACTACGCGATACTACTTTGTTTTTATTCAATACGTCGCACTTGTTGACGTGACAGCTGTCACAGAACGCTTCTCTCTCGTATCAAATTATTTTACGCATTAAGGTGGTTTGTCACGGTCAGCTAGGCACTACAGCGCCAGTAGATGGCGTTAGTGTGCAAATTCCACGTATTTTATTTTTTTTAGGAATGAAAATGTGGATATTTTTATAAAATAATCTACATACCGCCCGTAAAGTGAAATTTGTAATATATCCTACCAAGTTTCAGATGTACTTTAATTTAGAAAATACTTTAATTTGGATTACTGCAGTTTCGACTGATATTTTCGCACACATGCTTGTAATTTGTTGTAAACAAAAGGCTTTGTTAATTTCGTTACCATGATCAAAGAGCAGGATGGCTTAGTTGTATAAGGCTGGAGTTTAACCTAAGCGTAGCTTAGGAAGTTCGGGTTCAAACCCATTGTAACAATTAAGCTTTTTTGTTTTTTTTTTTATAGTTCTCAGTTAATAACGTTAATGTTTGAAATGTGTAGCTAAAAATGTATAAGGCCTAATTTAGGCACAAACATTATTTAAAATTTTAAGTGAATCTATCTATGAATATGCACAACTACAATACCTACTATGAGACTATAATTCCTCACATCTACTCAAGGGTTGCTTGGTAGAGATCCCTTCGAGGGATAAGTTCCCTTACAAAGTATAGGAAACCGAATCACGTACCAGGGAACCTTTTCATATTCAATTACGTGATTCAGTTTCCTTGACCGTAACTCAACGTTTGTTTATTTATTTTTTACAATACAGTTTACATACTATGAGAAAATTAGTCATTATCATTATCATTATCCCTAAACATACATACAGTCCTCCTTTCACAATGAGGGCTTGGGCGTTATTTTCAACGCATTTGCAGGTGGTTGCACGTTTCTTCACGATATTTTCCTTCAATGAAAAATACGTGAACATATGAAATTAGACTTGTTTATTTTTATTTCAAATTTAATTGGTTGGGTAGTAATCGAAGGCTCTATTGAACAACAAATTAAAAAAATCCATCACTAAATCAGTTTTTATTTGTTTATTTACATCAATCAATCAAATGTTTCACGCCACTTTTCCAGTCTTGTGCCAGTCTCTGACACAGCTTACCAGTCGACAATGTATCTTTTGACAGTGTTTTTCACTCTGTAATTAAATAAAGTTTCATGAAAACAAAACATATTTTGAAGAAGGATATTTTGTCAAATGAACTTTTCTCTGAACTCCAAAATTACCGACATGTGAGGCTCAAAATTTAATCCGCTACCAAGGGGCTGGGGACTTAGAAAAAAAAAACAGTAAAAACAAAACTGTCCTAAACACCTACGGTCATGGAAACTGAATAACATAATACCACGGTGGAACCTTTTGATATTTAATTTGGCTGTGGTTTCTTTGGAAAGTGTATGGAATGTCAAAGTGACATTATTAGCACAAAGGTTCCACCCTGGTACACGAATTCACTTTCCTTGACTGTCAATTCTGATCTGACTCTGATCCATTCCAACTCAGACGGGCAATTTTATAATAATTACTAGGTTTTGCCTGCGGCTTCGCCCGCATGGCATTTGGTTATCGCGCGCTGTTCCGGAACTGTGCGTTTTTCCGGAATAAAAAGCAGACAACTCGACGTGAAAAACGGACAAATATACAAACAAACACATACACTTTCGCATTGATAATATTAGTATGGAAGTATGGATACCTATGGTTTTCAACATTATCATCACCGTCATCATCTTCATATTATTAGCCTCAGGACGTTCACCGGCGGACTTTAGGCCTCTTCCATAGTTTCCCGTTTTACCAATAGGTACTTAGGCACTCGCCACGCTTGATAAACGTGTTGGCGAGCGCAGTATATGTATATTGTACTAAGCCTCTACAGTACTTACTTTTTAATTTCCTTATAATGCGTCTTTTTCGAGACTAGAGTATTGATGATTTATATGTATTTTTTTCGCAAAGTTCGTGGCTTCACAGTTTCCAGTGTGAATTATAATTCAGTTCAATACTTGAAAATATAACTGCATTCACATTATACATTATAGATAGTTATAATCCCGCCAATTTCGAGGACAAATTACGATAATTTAATTTAGGAAGAAATGACTCCAGTTTTTATAATGTCATGACAACAAACGAACAAAAATTATGACTTGACATTTGACAATTGAGAAGTTTTTATTTTTATTTTATGGAAAAAGCTAAAGCCACAAGCCATGCAACCTTTGTCTGACTTTCTCACTACTAATTTATAATCCGTTAATGCAATTTTCCGTACTTATTTGTTAATACGTTCATGTTATGTGATTTCCTTCCTAATTTCTGTCGGAAATCTAAAGAATTAGCAATACATTGTTCGTTGTGGTTCAGTCTTTTGACTGACGGACTTTTTACCTATGGCCAGCAAAAATATTATTAAAAAAAAAGGGGAACGCGCTTCAAAATGGTAATTATGTAATTTTGATCAGACAAACCTAACGAAATCTGGCAACGTCACTTAGCATCGAATTGTCGGCGAGTTGACAACGTGGCTGAAACGCACACTACTAACCGAGCCGTTGGTGTACGATACTGTCACCGTTCACTCACATATTAACAAAAATGAACCAAAATAATCATCTAAATTAAGCTATTAATCAAAATCTTTCTTTAGGTAAATAAAAAATGCCGCAACTAAATAACTAATTAAACGTCAAGGGAAGTGGTTTTAGTTTCAAATAATCTTTCAAGCGCACATGGTTGGATAAATGAATTAGTATGGAAGTCGTGCCACCTTAAATTGCTGCTCGAAAATATTTAAAAAAATAATTACGCTCTGATAGTTAATTCTACATAATCAATTTGTTTTCATATCGGTTCACATCATTTAAATCTCCGTCCTGTAATGTTGCAGTTTGAGGTAGTATCAAAAATACACGCTGAATTTTATACCTAGATAGTTTTTAATACATATTTTAATAATAGTTCGCACATTAACTGAGAAAAGCTATTCAAAGAATACTTTGGTTTATAACTTTTGAATTTCTATGGAAATTCCCTTTGTCAATACTTCAAACTGTATACATACATGTATAGATAGAATTGTAAACATTCCAATATGAGTTGAAACGCACCCTCTGAGCGTAGGACCCCTGTGTGTTCTGCGGATCACGCTTTATTAACATCTCTCTACGATTCAAAACGATGTAGGTACTACTATTACTAATTTAGAGGCTAGCCTTTCTGTAAAAAATATAATCTATGATATTCTTCGATTTTTTTCTGGCAAGTTTTTTTATTGTTTGTCGCACAGACAAAGCTATCATGCACGTGTGTGGTACAGGACCAGGAAGGTAAGAATTAGTTGATACTAGCCTGTTACCCGCAACTCCGTCCGCGTAGAATTTGTTTATCCTTATCCCGCGGGAACTATGCAATTTCTCGGGATAAAACTATTCTATGTTCTTCCCCGGTATGTAAACTATCTATATTCTTACCGAATTTTATATAAATCGGTTCACAGGTTTATGCGTGATGAAGTAACAAACAAACAAATAAACAAACAAAAAAACAGACTTACAAACTTTTGCATTTATTAATATTAGTGGGATACTTAGTATGCTAAGCTCAGCCGCGGACAGACAAAGGGACAGACATGGCGAAACTATAAGAGTTCTTAGTTGACTACGGAACCCTAAAAATTAGAAGATAATTTTTATTGCAAATAATTTTCTATCCCAATTCCCAGCCCCAGCTAATAGGCAATTCTATCGTACGACACCTGTAATGGCTCCGCCCGAAACTGTTTTGAAGCGGTTCGAACCGGCTCGTACTAGTTGCAACCGCCTATTGTGCAGGCCGTTGTATTGTCGTGTTGGAGAGTTCGGAATAGGGTGCTTGGGTTCAGAACAGTTTTCGCAGCTTCTCGAAACTTAAATAGAGTTTCAAAGTAAAGAAGTATTTTAAAGAATGGGTTTTAAACCCGTTTTATGGTGCTTTGCTTCACGAGTGCTTAATATTATCTGCTTTCTAGGATTAGTGGTCGACTATGTAAATATATAGGTATGCCGGGTGTGGCCTGTAATACGAGAAAAAAATTAAAATATATTATAGATCGTCCTCGTCAAACTGAGCAATATTAGTTCAGCGACTTTTAAAAATAATGGAGTTTTTGAATTTTCCTTTTTTCACACAAATTAAATACTGCTATCAATATACGGCATCCTAGAACACAACTGACGTCGTTTGTCACTCTACAAACATCAAGCATTTTACTTTACATTGCTTCTTCGAATAAACTTAAAAAGTGTAATAAAAACTAAAAAAAACCGGCCAAGAGCGTATCGGACACGCCCAAAATAGGGTTTCGCAGCCATTACGAAAAAATTAAGTAATATTTTTCTAAGGATTTCGTATTTTATACGGAATCTTCCAAGTTTAGGTATATTTTATACCTTACTCTGCTATTTACTCATAAACTACTAATAATTCTCAAGCAAACTTAGCCGTTATAGTTTTCCTTGGAAGTTTGATATACTGACTACCATCCTGAATTTTTACAAATTCTTCCACCTACCGGTTTAGATTTTAGAGGGGGGGGACGCTCGATTTTAATGAAAACTTTCACTTTAAGGTTGAATATTTCGCAAAAAAATGATTGAATCGAAAAATCGTTTTAGCAAACCCATAATGGTTTTGAAATACCTATCCAACGATACCCCACACCATAGGGTTGGATGAGAAAAAAAAAATCACCGCCACTTTACGTCTATGGGAGGTACCCTAAATAAAATTGTTTTTGAATTTTTAATTGTACTATTTTGTCGGCATAGTTTACTTATATATCCGTGCAAAATTACAGCTTTCTAGCATTGATATCCCCTGAGCAAAGCCGCGGACGGACAGACAGACAGACAGACAGACAGACGGACAGACAGACAGACAGACGGACAGACAGACAGACAGACAGACATGGCGAAACTATAAGGGTTCCGTTTTTGCCATTTTGGCTCCGGAACCCTAAAAACCGGTTTATTCCGGCGCAGGATAAACGTCGCCGCCCGTCGCCCGCTGGCCAGCTGTCACTCGTTGAATAAACCGGTTTATTTAGATTATAGTTAAGTTCTTAAAAACGTTCGTGTTCTTATGAAAGTTCGGAGTTAAACTGAAATAAACCGGTATTTACCGCTATTTTATAAACCGGTTCTGAGCCTCGGCTACAATATTATGTAGAAGGAAATGACAGAATACCCGAGTGTCTATGTCCGGAGACCACCCTGCCATTCCTGGCACAGTCGGTAATTGGTCGGGCTGTAATTTAGCGGGTAAATCGAGAATGCTGCCATTATGGCCGTGCGGTGGGTGGAGGAGACCAATATTTTGATGAAACCTATTTTGAAAGCTTCAAATTCATAGTTCGAAAACTGATAATGATGATGATAATTCCACTTTTAAGATATTATGTTCGTGGAAGCTAGAAGGCTTTGGAATTAATAGATGAATAAATCAGACAAGAGCTTTACGGTGCAGGAAAACATCGTGAAGAAACCTGCATAAACCAGTGAAGAATTCTTAATCATGAAACTACCGTGAGACTCACTCATATTTAATGATATTATAACGGATAAGTCACGTCTTAAATCGAGTTTAGCTCGACATGTTTCCAGTCGCGCGAGCAGAGCGGTGGCGCGTAGTGCGCGTGTTGCGGCAGCCACCAAGTCGCGTGCTCCAGTGATGAAGGGTTTCGAAATAACCCGAAACATGTCGCGAGTCATCCGTTCTAATATCATTAAATATCAGCGAAGAATTTTTCGGAAAGAAAGAAAGAAAGAATTTTTATTTGCTTGAACATGGTAAGTACAACGTAGGTGGTTATAATTGTTTGTTTCACATGTTTAAGCCATAATGGCCTGCAAATTATACATAATAATATAATAAAGTCAAACTGATGTTGATTCAATAGTCGCTAATACAATATTATTATCATTTAGCTGTCATATATGTGTGGAGTATGTAAAGTTCCCAATATGCACTAGGCCTGCGTGGGAACTACGGCCTAAGCCAATTTTGAGAGGAGGCTTGTGCCCAACAGAAGGACTGGCCTGGGATGATGATGGTGATGATTACCTACTTATAGTAGTTTTGATTTGCGTGAAATCTAAGGCTCAAAGGTTCTCGAATGGAATCCGCGGACCGGGAGACGAGCTGTCGGTAGGCCTCCAACAAGATGGAGCGACGACCTGGTTAAGATCGCGGGATCGCGGTGGATGCGAAAAGCACAAGACCGGTCTGAGTGGAGAGCCTTGGGGGAGGCCTATGACCAACAGTGGACGTCTTTCGGCTGACATGATAATGATGATGAAAGGCAAATTCTTAGTGTTATCAAAATAAAAAACAAGTCGTTAAAATTGTTGATGTTAATTACACTAGTTTCCAATTAGATTTCCATCGAGTGAACAGTTTTCTATGAAATTTTGAAGCCTGTTTCAAAATGAATTTTTATTTAATCCAATACACTTTTATTGCATTTCTATGAATTTATCGTCACAATGCACATGTGTTTTCCAATATGTGTGATGGAAATACAGTAAAAATTCGCTCTGGCGGTTATACTCGTACGGTAAGGTTTCGAGTTATTCCGAAAATTGAAATTTTATCACACGTAAAATACACGTTTACGAACATAAACTTTTTCGTAAAATTGGTGACTCTACTTTGGCGACCCAAAGTGTAATTATATGTGTACCCCGCGACTCTAAAGTACAGTCGGAGTAAAAAAAAAGGTAACCTTAAGATCTATTTTCCTTTGCTCAGTCTGAGTGCTCATCTGCTTATACCGATTGAGTAGGACATACCGCGTCAACCTGTCAACCGGCTAAACATAATCAGGTGACCAAAGCAACCCTACAACTAAACCATGGCACTGACAAACATTGACAATTAAATAGAACATTATTTGATTGAAACTTTTACGTAGTTGTTTATTAAAAAGGTTTTGTATTGATATGAAACTAGACATGTCAGAGGTGTATATAATTTTGATCCTTGTTGTCATGCCAAGTAAGTATAATTTGATATGCACTTGTCTACTTAGTACTTTGGTTTCAAAACCTACTAAGAGTCTATGACTTCGTAAAGAAATCAATTTAATAACTGACGAAGGTTTTTCTACCCCCACTAAAATACACTACCTACGCTAAAATTGACGTTAGAGTAAAAATATCGAAAAAGAACAACAAATCGCACCTTTAGAATGAAACCGACACTATTCGAAATAGTCACATTACTAAAATAAACTTTGTATAAAACAAAACATGAGTAGAATATTTTGAATTTTGATAAAAAAACCCGCAGCTTCGTACTTCAGAACCAGCAATTGATTTAAATTTTCGGAATTTCACAAAATTTCCCGTGGAAACTCCCTAAAATAACATCGTGATCAATTTCACGTTGCATTATAAACAACAGTGTCAAAATTTATGACTCTATATCCAACGGATGAGATCTTGAGATTTTATCCCGTTGCCGCGGGAATATCAAAGTATAAAGTATATAGCCTATGTGCCCTTCCAAATGTCAATAATCAATACTTTATATCCAACTATTTTTATAGAAAATTTCATTCAAATCCCTCCAGCCGTTTTAGGAAGACCAGACGAGTATAATTTTTTTTGAGTCGTGAGCCGCGTATTTTGGGTTGCGTCAGTTACATTCGGTATTACGTATATACAAAAGTCCGCAGAACGCAGCTTACAACTCAAAAATTTACGCGTCTCTGGCACCACAGTGCACAGTCCACACTCACCTATTTAAAAATAAATCCATACTTCCATACTTACTACTATGTACTCGTATTATGAATGCGAAAGTCTGTTTGTATGTTTGTGTGTTTGTCCGTCTTTCACGCCGTAACGGAGGGACGGATCGACGTGATTTTTGGCATAGAGGTAGTGTAGGGGCCCGAGAGTGACATAGGCTACTTTTTATCCCGGAAAAATGCACAGTTCCCGAGGGAACAGCGCGCGATAACCGAATACCACGCGGGCGGAGCCGCGGGCAAAAGCTAGTAGTACATTTATAACATTAGTAGGATAAATCAACAATCACAGCTGTCCGTTGAGTACCTTTCCTTGTTAATCTCTGCACTCTTGACAGTGTTGTCGGTTGAAGCTGAGTTGTTGTATTTCGGCGTGAAGAGTAAGACAGCCGGTGAAATTACTGGCACTTGAGGTATCCCATCTTAGGCCTCTAGGTTGGCAACGCATCTGCAATACCCCTGGTGTTGCAGGTGTCTATGGGCGGTGGTGATATCTTAACGTCAGGAGGCCCACATGCACGTTTGCCATCCAGTCGAATAAAAAATAAGCTTAGTGGTGAACCTTCATACTTTCTACCTGAACCTTCAATGTCAACAGACGCACAGATATGTCCGAAACTAGATGCGAGTATATCGTGGAGCAGACGAGGGAGTCCTAAGTTTTCAAATTAAATCGCTTCACAGGATTCATTAGCAAGGGCAAACAAAGAAGATGCAGGCTCCAGAGTGTGTGGCCGCTATAACAACATAATACTAGAAACCGAATTAAATGATATTATAACGGATAACTAACGTCTTAAATCGAGTTTAGCTCCACATGTTTCGGGCTATTTCGTAGCCCTTCTTCAAAGGAGCACGCGACCCAGCGGTTGCCACAACACGCGCACTACTCGCCACCGCTCAGTCGCGCAAGCAAAGCGCGTAGTGCGCGTCCGCTCCTTTAAAGAAGGGCTACGAAATAGCCCGAAACAGTCGAGCTAAACTCGATTTAAGACGTGAATTATTGTAGAGTGAGTCTCACGGTAGTTTCATGTTCAAAATACTAGAAACAGAATAAATTTAATATTTAAGGGGGCTCCCATCCATACGACAAATTTGATTTTTACTAATGTCTAATGAACGCTGTAGAGGTGTTACCCTTCGTGCGTGATAACTCACGTCTGAAATCGAGATTAGCTCGACATAATGTTTGGATTTAAGTCGGGAATCATCCTATTTTTAACCCTGACGCAAAAAGAGGGGTGTGTGTCTATCTGTGCCACCGTAACTATTAAACGAGCGGACCGATTTGAATGAAGTTTAATATTTGAAATCTGGCTTTCTTGCAATGGTTCTTAGACTGTTTCGTTAAAATCGGTTCAGCCATTGAGATATATTGATCCTTGAAGTGACAAGTCGTGGGTTTTCTAACTTTTTGTTGGTTATGTTATTTCCGAATGCTGCCTTTTCACAAGGTAACATTTGGCAACCTGTTTTATTTAACAAACTCTAAAACTGTGCGTAGGTACATATTTCAGGATTTTTATAAAACTAACCTAATCTAACCTAAAGGGTAACCTAAAGTGTTCTCCACGATGGCGTGGAGAACACTTTAGGTTAGATTAGGTTAGTTTTAAAAAAATCCTGAAATATTTACGGTTTCAGAAATATCAAACAGTTGGGAAATGCAAAATTGTGAAATGAAACAGGTTTTTATTTTATTTTATTTATTTATTTAAGCCATAAATTGTATGTATAAGGTACATGCTGAGGTTGTCAAACATTATTCGCCGAAACATTATTAAACCCGTTATTTCACTATGTATGTGAAAGTCTCGCGGTAGTTTCATGGTCAACAGAGCAGTGTCGCTTCTACGAGCCTCTATAGAAATGTCAAAAGGTTGTCCTCTGTCGTTCAAAGGATACATAGTTGTAATGACTTTGCTCAGTCGAGAACGTCTCGATACTCAATATTCGTCACGAGCATGTTATTTAAGCTCGATTTGAGAGTTAATTTGCCTAAATGACATTAACAATTTCACGTAGTTAAATCTAAATCCTTTGGCTCTTATTTAATAGATTTAACTCTCATAATATCGATTATCTAAATGTTAAAGTTTGTGCGTGTATGTGGTGTGTATGTTTGTGGACGTGCGTGCGTTTGTGTACGTATTATTTCTTACGTTATAATGCCTCTGGTGAAATTTGGTTTTGATATCAACGTAAGCTACTTTTTATACAAAGTTTGTATGCAAAAATTCAATCAATCAATCGCATATTTCATCAACATTATCATTATCAGCCTACAGTAGTCCACTGCTGGACATAGGCCTCTTCCATGGCGCGCCACAACACTGTCTTCAGCCCCTCGCATCCATCCGCTGCCAGTGACCCTCTTAAGTTTGTCCATCCACCGTGCTTCAGGACTCCCTACACTACGTTTTCCCGTCCGTGACCTCCATTCGAGTACTCGTCTACTCTACCGTTCATCAGTCCTGCGACAGACGTGGCCAGCCCAACGCCACTTCAGCGAACTAATTCTCTGAGCAACGTCGGTGACTTTCGTTCTTTGTCTGATAATGTGATTTCGGATTGTTGATGAATGGCAGTTTAAGCGTTCTTTTTTACCACGAACTTGCAGAATCTGGAACGAGCTACCCGCCGGGGTCTTCCCATCGAGTTACGACCTGGGTGCCTTTAAGAGGCATGTGTACAATTTTCTGCAGGGCCGACAACGCACTGTCATCGCTTAAAGCGCTGCGGATGTCTACGGATAGTGGTGATTACTTAACATCAGGTGTGCCACCAGTGCGTTTGTTTGCCCTCTCTGACATAAAAAAAATACAAACAGTATCTTTAATTCTGTGTTGTGTTCTGTTGGTGTATTTTGATGTGATTGAAATCGGAAATTGTTTATTTCATGCCAAAGGTCTATTTCGAATAAAATTCTGGTAATATCCGGTTCGTTTGTTTCCTATAAACATACAATATGTTATCTTCACAATCACGGTCATTGGCTTGTGAAGTTTACTTTTTTGTTGTATATAAAACCCTTTTTGCTGGCAACTTTTTGTTATTGCAGTAGCTTTTACCCGCAGTTTTTTTCACGGCAGCTATATAAATTCGGAAAAAATACAATCATGGTCTGTAATAAGTGTCGACACATTACTATGTATGAAAAACAAGTGGGCGAAATTTGATGTTTCTAGACCAGATTAAGCGGCTGAGATTTTGAAATTTAAATTCATAATCATCTGTACTAACCAATATTATCATTGAAAATATACAAGAGTTGAGCGAGCATTTATTTACAATACTTGGCCTCAGGTTAGGGCCGGTAATATTCAAATTCAAAATATTCAAAATTATTTATTCATGGCAAAAAAATATTTATATTAGTTCTAGTGCAGTTTTGTTGCAGTTAGTGTAACTTTTTTTTATTCGACGGGATGGCAAACGAGCAAATAGGTCTCCTGATGGTAAGAGATCACCACCGCCCATAGACACCTGCAACACCAGGGGTATTTCAGATGCGTTGCCAACCTAGAGGCCTAAGATGGAATACCTCAAGTGCCAGTAATTTCACCGGCTGTCTTACTCTCCACGCCGAAACACAACAGTGCAAGCACTGCTGCTTCACAGCAGGATTAGCGAGCAAGATGGTGGTAGCAATCCGGGCGGGAATTGCACAAGGTCCTACCACTGCAAAACTGTGCAGTCTGCTTGCAGTTGACAGTCCTGCAAGCTCGCTGCACTATTGTAATGCAGTTATAATTGCAGTTGGAACGATTTTATAATAACGGTAAATGGGGTAAATAAAGCACTCGTAATAAAACATTTATAAAACCGTGCATGGTTCAAAAACGCAAGCAAGCAATTTCTGCTCAACTATATTTGTTGTGCAAAGATTTATATAAAGTAGTGGGTGCAGCGAAGCCACTCGTAGTTCAATCTCGCGGTGTAACGAGTGTTAGAGCGGGAGTGAACCTTTTTAAAATATAAGTGACTATTTCTCAAAAAGTTGTCCATTTTCAGCTGTCCACTTATAAAAAAAAATCCTGACTATTTCAACACAAAAAATATATTATATTGTCTTTAAATATATAAAAAACGGTCCAGTTAGGTAGGTCCAACTTCGAGAAAGAGATCAATTGTCGAATCCAACTCGGCTGGACAGCGTTCGGGAAGCTTCGCAGTGTCTTTTCATCCAAATTACCGCAGTGTTTAAAGTCAAAAGTCTTTGACCAGTGTGTGTTGCCAGTGATGACATACGGATCTGAGACGTGGGCGCTAACGATAGGCCTCATGAGGAAGCTCAAAGTCACTCAAAGGGCTGTGGAGAGGGCTATGCTCGGGGTTTGTCTGCGGGGTAGAATCAGAAATTATGATATCCGCAGTAGAACTAAGGTTACTGACATATCCCGAAGAATTGCGAAACTGAAGTGGCAGTGGGCGGGGCACATTGCTCGCAAGACTAATGGCCGATGGGGTCAAAAGGTTCTCGAATGGCGTCCACGGACCGGGAGACGAGCTGTCGGTAGGCCTCCAACAAGATGGAGCGACGACCTGGTTAAGATCGTGTGATCGCGATGGATGCGAAAAGCGCAAGACCAGTCTGAGTGCAGAGCCTTGGGGGAGGCCTATGTCCAGGTAGTGGACGTCTTTCGGCTGACATGATGATGATGATATACAAGGTATCTTGAATTTTACTCTGCAAAGAAACGTTAGAACCTATCAATCACTAAACTATTCATAAAATTACATAATATGACGTAATTTAGCTACCTACATTGGTAACGAAATTACATGCTCCAATTTATTAGAACAATCACTGGTCATTACAACTAATTAACGGAACATGAGACGTGTTTGGTTTAATTATTCCAATCAACTGTTTAACCAATGGGACGAGGTCAACCACAATCAATTGTTTCTCATCTCTAATTAGATTTTTTGACTAGTTTGGGAATTACTAATGAAGCAATGTGATATTTTGTTAATTCTCTAGTCTAGAGTTGTTCGTTAGAACTAGTCCACTAAATGGCCACCACCAACTAAGTACGTACTCGAAAACATGCACTTTTTGCCTCATCTGCAGTTTCCATCGGGTGAGACAGAGGTCAAACAGGGGTCAGTTTTATGTAAAAAAATTAAGGTCGCGGTGAGCAAAGAAATTCTTTTAATTCATTGATATGGACCTCCGCAAAGTAACACCTGATTCAATAAATTATGTAAAAAAATTGTTTAGTAAGACGAACTTCAGTTTTCTCAAGCCATCTCCCGTTATAGCCAGGCCAGTAATAGTTTTCGTCCACATTCGAGGAGGCTCTAGAAGATTCGCCGCGTGCTTACCCCCACGGAGATACTGACTCAGTCATTGGTAAGACGCACCGAGGAATATCAAGATTTAAATCCATACCAATATGGCAAAAGTGTGTTTGTGTGTTTGTCCGTTTTTTACGCCGTAACGGAGCGACGGATCGACGTGATTTTTGGCATGGAGATAGTTTATGGTCCCGAGAGTGACATAAGCTACTTTTTATTTCGAAAAAATGCACAGTTCCCAAGGGAACAGCGCGCTATAATCCAATACCACGCGGGCGGAGCCCTGGGCAAAAGCTAGTAATAGTATAATTTATAATTTCATCGCACTTGCTCGTAAACAGTGTACCTAAATGTGTAAGAGCCGCACTTGCTGGCTGCAGTACGAATGGGCCGGCTCGACCGGGTTAGTATCACAACACTCCCACAGAATACCGACGTCAAATAGTTTTGCTACGGTGTTTCGTACGTTGAGTGGGATAGCCGGAGGCCCAATTCCCCTCCTCCCTTCCCTTTTAGGCTGGAAACCCACCCGCATTCCTAATAATGCTGTAGATATCCATGGGCGACGGTGATTACTTACCATCAAGTGACTCTGCTCATTTGCAAGCTTTTTGACAATGAAAAATGCAGGCTAACTTTGCAACCCTCTAAATAGGGAACTTTTTTTTGCTTCGGCGTAATTTTCGACGTTCTGTGAAAACCCGGCTTTCGTTAATGTTTTATCCAGATTTATCCACCCACCTTTATACACCAGCAGAACACAAAGGTAATTAGAACAAGCCGTCTTTAATATTGTGCAACTCTGCGCAAACCTTATCCTGCGAATGCAAGCTGTTGGCATAATTAATTAGTTTATTTATTTCTCGCTCGAACCGAGTGGACTCGCTCTTTACTTTACTAATGCGTTAAATTAACTGTTGGAGCTTGTTTTAGACAGCTATAATAATTATAATTACTTCCTTTGCTGTAGATGTTCCGTAGCTAAAATGGCAAAAACGGAACCCTCATAGTTTCGCCATATCTGTCAGTCCGCGACTCAATACTAGAAAGCTGAAATTTTGTACGATTACATATATGTAATCTAGTAGCCAATTATTGGACAACATACAATTTTTTTTATTCGACTGGGTGGAAAACGAGCAAGTGGGTCTCCTGATGGTAAGAGATCACCACCGCCCATAAACATCTGCAAAACCAGGGGTATTGCAGATGTATTGCCAACCTAGAGGCCTAATGGGATACCTCAAGTGTCAGTAATTTCACCGGCTGTCTTACTCTCCCCTGATATTGCAGGTGTCTGTGGGCGGCTTGCACG
Source organism: Choristoneura rosaceana (assembly GCA_037349165.1). Classification (NCBI taxonomy): domain Eukaryota; kingdom Metazoa; phylum Arthropoda; class Insecta; order Lepidoptera; family Tortricidae; genus Choristoneura; species Choristoneura rosaceana. Next base: position 1,747,942 of record JAZBNJ010000045.1, read on the forward strand.
TTTGCATCGACATCTATGTTTTAGTTCTCATCATTATCTCATGCTAACATTACTGCATGCTGGAGCGGTCGATGTCACCTATAAACTGAAGATATTCTGAATTCCAACAATATTCTCAACAGTCACATCAACGTTTTGTTTCACCATCAAAGTCAAAGTCAAAATATCTTTATTCAATTTAGGTTATAAGTACTTAGGTACAAAAAAAAATCAAAAAAAAAATTAAAATCTACCACCGGTTTGGAAAAACCTCCGTTGAGAAGAATCCGGCAAGAAACTCAACGAGGTATATATTTTTATAAACAGATTTACAATATCCATTGATTAGTGTTAAATGACGGTTAAATGTGATGCCGTCTCCATCTATTTGAACAAAACAAATAGAGACAGCATCACATTTTAACCGTCAGTCAACACTAATCAGTAGATGGTGAAACAGCCCTTAAACAGGCATCGTCGCAGGATGCAATTAGCACACATCCCCGAAGCACGTAATTACTCCAACTTCTTATCTCAAGACAAACCCATAACATCTCTAAGTTGTTGTTTATAGCCTGATACCGGTATTCCGGTACCGGCGGTATACCGGTACGTAATAACGGTATCACACGTTGATTGTTACTGCTGAAGTTGCGTGGTGATTACCGAGTTATAATGACTTAGTATAATGTCGACTCGCTAACTGATATGAGGTTCAATGTACCCGAGACAATTTGAGATTGGATTTAGTTTAATTGTGCTTTAATAATTATCATCATCATCCCAGCCCATTAACATACCCACTGCTGGGTACAGGCCTCCTCTCAGAATGAGAGTGCTTGGGCCGTTGTTCCTACGCGGGCCCAGTGCGGATTGGGAACTTCACACATTTATTTTTTTATTGGACTGGACGGCAAACGAGCAAGTGGGTCTCCTGATGGTAAGAGATCACTACCGCCCATAAATATCTGCAATACCAGGGGTATTGCAGATGCGTTGTCAACCTACCCCCCTAAATGCCTAAGATGGGATACCTCAAGTGCCAGTAATTTCACCGGCTGTCTTACTCTCCACGCCGAAACACAACAGTGAAAACACTGCTGCTTCACGGCAGGATTAGCGAGCAAGATAATGAACGCATCTGCAATCCCCTTGGTGTTGCAGGTGTCTGTGGCATGTGATAACACTTATCTTGTATGTCGATAAAACCGTTATTTTATTTTAACCAAAAAATAACACGCTGAGACAGAAAGTTATCCAGTTAAATTTATTTTCTCAATGTAAATTTAATTTGTTGAACTCATTATCAAGCTCAGCTCACATTCACAGCGTGGGTTAGATCAGAGCAGCTAAAGGATAGACTTAGGTTTATTAAAAGTAGAGGTGCAAAATGATTACGTTAAATTAGAGTTTCACTGGTAATCTAAATTTAGTTTTAGTCGTAACACGATTATCCGACCATTTGGAAATAGCTATTAAAATAGTTGATGGAAGTTTTTGGCAATTGGATCGAGAGAAGTGTAGAACTTTTGAGGTAACATACATGCTTAGGTCTACGCATATTTTATTTGTTGAATGTCATTAGTATTTTTTGTCATAATGTATTTTTATTATGACTCCTTTTTAAATTTAAATTTATAATTTTATTATTATTAATTATAAGCCTATAAAAATTCTTAATAATGTACAATTTTGACGGGAACAAATTATGACTGTCAATTAAAAATTAAGGCTTGTAATTGAACATTTATTGGGGATTCTATTTGTGGCATTCGAACATGGTGGTTGTAGACAATATCTAATTTTGCTATTTCTGTTTCTTTGGCTAGTTGAAGTATAATTTTGATAGTGTTTTATGCGGCGATTAACCTTAACAGTGAACAGTGATCACAAAATTCTATATTGCTCTCGTGTCTGACATTTTTTAATGCGCAAGTTGTCTCCACGTGGTTTTTGGAATTTTACTATCAAGTTACAAAAATTACAATCACCGTACAACGTTGCCTCTCGAAAGAGAATACTTAGACACTGGCGAAATTGTCCTATTAATTAGGACAGAAACGCCATATTTTAAAAGAGAAGAAGAAGAAGAAGAACATTTATTGACAATGCTGCTGTACAAAATTGACTGATGACTTGGTGACAATTGCAAGAGGCTGTTGAATGCAGAAGCACATAAAAGATATATTAGAAGATATCAACCGTCACAACGCCTACTCCTGTTATAGTCAGACAAAAAATCCTCTCCCCAACTCAAAATATCAGTCAGTAACCAAGCGTCAAAAACAGCCATAGGGTATGAACGCAAACAAAAAATGTAAACAGAAACTTATTGTAAATAAGCATTGGGTAACTTCGTAGTCGTTTTTTGCGTCTGTCATGCCAGCAGGGGGCAACCTGTCAGAGCCAGCACTGTCTGAATACATTAGATGCACGACCAGATGCTTAATTGCGTAGAAAACTGAAGGGGAAAGTTCTTCATGAATTATGTTTTTTAATTGAGTGACAGGAAAACGTGATGCTGCGGTGTTTTATTAGGTTTTACTATTTGCGAGCGCAGTCTGTTTGCTAAGCAGACAATTTTTTTTCCAAGTGAATTCAAGTCAAAGTCTATTTAATACATATTAAACATCGAAGACCCGAGAGCAAACATTCGAATTATTCATACAAATATCTGCCCCAAAGAAACAAAACACAATTGAAAAACTTTGAGATACTGGTAAAAAGGCGGACTTATCCCTTTAAGGGATCTCTACCAGTCGACCTTTGAGTAGATGAGAGGAGTAACCATTTAGGGTCCGACAAAGAGCGAGTTTAACAGTCAAAAATAGTGCAAGCGCTACTATACAGTCTTTTAAACAATATAATACATAGACTACAATATATATATTATGTGTATATAACTATAATACATACCGGGTGTGGCCTGTAGTATAAGCAAAAAATCAAAACATAGATCATACTCCTCAAACTGAACAACATTAGTTCAGCGAATTTTAAAAATAATTAGTTTTTTAATTTTTATTACACTTTTAAGTTTAATCGAAGAAGCAATGTAAAGCAAAATTCTTGATGTTTGTAGCGTGACAGGCGACGTCAGTTGTGTTCTAAGATGGCGTACATTGATGACAGTATTTAATATGTATGAAAAAAGGAAATTTTCAAGACTCCATTATTTTTAAAAGTCGCTGAACTAATGTTGTTTAGTTTGACGAGGACGATCTATGTTTTAATTTTTTGCTCGTATTACAGGCCACACCCGGTATAATACATGCGAATATAAAACAAAGAAATGTCCTCAAATGTTTAAGGAGATAGAAGGTGTAAGCCACATCCTTCTCAAGCCCTCCCTGAAAGATTCTACGGTAGGTACGAAATGTAACCGTTTCCTAAATAAAAAAAATAAAAAATAATGACAAAAGTCGCAGGCTAAACTAATGTCCAATAAAGATTAATTAAGATTATTTGTATTCAGCACCGCTCCGTTTCACATTCGCACTGACAGATGTTTGCTCACACGTAATGCAATCTGATCGATCATTTAATTACGGGGGGGATCGCGACGCATCCTCTGGGACGCGGGACGACGTGACGCGGGGTCGGCGGTGCCATGGGGTCCGACAGAACTAATAATAAGCGGGGTAGAAATGTCTAAATAGCTGCGAAAAGCTATTATTTTCCTTCTCTACTCGGATACAAACGTTGCTCGATTTATTCATTCAATAAGTTTTTAAAAATTTCAAATGTTTTTTCGATGATTAATAAGGAATTAAAATTTTTAAAAACCCTCGACATAAAAAAAACGCCCGAAAAAAAAACGCTGCCAAAAAGACAACTAAAAGTAAAAAATAATAAAATTATGCACTACCTAGCAGTTGCCCGCGACTTCATCTGCGAAGAATTCGTTTATCCATATCCCGCAGGACTATGGTGATTTCCCGCAAAATTAGCCTAAGTTAATTTAGTATACTTTAGTTTCCTGTTAACCTTAGCGGTCCCCTGACACCGACGACGCTTAGATAAAAAAAATTACTAGGTACTTATACTAAGTTAACTTGGCTAATTTTGCGGGAAATCAGCATAATCCCAAGGGATATGTTTATGTTGTATTTTCTAAAGTATTAACCTTAATTTGCTCGTATTTTCCTTAGTTCCATATCATCATACGAGTATATTATATCTATCATATTATGGGACACCTGACAACAATTTTTGTCCAAATTTTGTGAAGGCTATTTAAAATACAATGCCTGGTTGTTTAGAAAATACCATAAACACAAAAAGTGTGCGCATCAATAACAGGAGAGGAAAAAATACATCTGTTACAAAGAAATACACGCAAGGATAATTTTCCATTCTTCTCTTTAAAAGGTCTATGGTTCGCAGGGGGCTGACGACGCATAACTTCATTATATGTGATAGAGAGACACTTAATGTGGGGCTTGTTTGATTGTACATCGCTGTGCCTTTGGAAGGCATAGGGTTTCGACCCTCGTGTAGGTGTTATTGTTTGCTTGTAACACCTACCTATAGCGTGGGGTGAGATCACGATTAAATTTATTTTAAATCGAATTCAGAGAACGTGTGGGATTAGCAAGTGCTATGGGATGAAGTATTGAAAGTTTATCGTCTTAATTTTAGAATTTTTGAGCGTTTTAATTTTTTTAAATTAAACTGAAAAGAAAAAACATGTAAAAGCTTTCGGCAGTCGGCAGGCAGTCAGGTTTTCTGATCACAATCTTCTTTTTAGCAAACATAAAGTCTTTTTTTTTCTATTCGGCTGGATAGCAAAAGAGCAAATGGGTCTTCTGATGGTAAGAGATCACCACCGCTCATAAACATCTGCAACACCAGGGGTATAATTGCAGATGCGTTGCCAACCTAGAGGCCTAAGATGGAATACCTCAAGTGCCAGTAATTTCACCGGATGTACTCTCCACGCCGAAACACAACTTGCATTGCTGCTTCACGGCAGGATTAGCGAGCAAGATGGTGGTAGCAATCCGAGCGGACCTTGCACAAGGTTCTACCACCTGCAATTATCTACATACTGCAATTACTTACATTTCGTACCTACATATCAGAATATATTGAATTCAAGTACAGTCAGCTGCAGAGAAAGGGTACCCCGCTGTAAAGGTGGTAAGTATGGATACCGCCGTTACAGGGGCGTACTTATTCTCTGCTGCTGACTGTACCATGTCATCATTTCATTTAGTCATATGTAGAAGCATAGCATACGCTGCCAGTAGTCTTAAGGTTTCCATGAAAGCTGTGGATGAGAGAAATTGATTATTCCACGCTTTTCTAAGGTTTTGTATTTCAATGCTACCATGACGCATGACTGATACTACATGGTAATATGAAATGATTGAGTAATTGGGAAAAATATAACAGGGAAAGAAATACTGTATCCATTCAATGGTTACTTTGCGATCGTCCATGCTTAAAATATAAAACCATCTCCAAAAAAATAACAAAAATTGGAACCGACTACAAGGTCGAAGTCGGTGACACAGCAGGAGCGAAACAATAGTCGTCTTCTTCACCTACATTCTATACGGGTTTCAATCCCTCCTCCTGGGTTGTGCTGAGTCACCGACTTCGAGCTAGTAGGTACCTAGATAAATATTTTCAAGGTTTTTGTAGCCGGTTTAAATTTTTGTTATTTTTTTGGAGTTGTACGTTACATTGGGCAGATATAATTAGTAATATGTGCATTAAAACCTCCTGCACATATCAAAAACATACTGGCTGAATGAACTTTCCGCTTTCTCCCGCACGGCGGCGCCACCAGTCAGTTGCGCAAAATTGACAGCTCGAAATGAATGCCGGCCGGCGCGCGCTCTTTTAAATTATTCATAAAAACTCTGAAAGTGCTGTGATTGTGTCTTAAATGTGTCCCAAGGACTGAGGAAAAGAGCCAGAACAAACTGTAAGTGAAACCTATATCTTGCCCAATTCGGTTTTGCTAATTATTTTCAATATTCAAATGTCGTAGTTCAAACATTTTGGTCAATCGAACCGCATCCTCAGTTTGCAAACTAAATACACATTCATACACATAAAACACACATTTCACGCAGTTTTAAGGTAACAGGCTTATTTCTAATCTAAGTTATTTACCTAGAATAATACGTATAAAATAAACGTTTTCAATTTTCGTTCTTTGCAACGCGTCGCGCGCGTCTTTTGTTTTTTAATTCGAAATGGACGAAAAAGAATTCGATGTCGAACAACTTATCAACAAAAAAGAACTGCTTTTTATACGATGTCAAACGTTATTTGAACTATCCAAATCAACTCCACCAGAGCGTTTAACCGAATTTAATTTGCGACTTAAAGAACTTCATTCGACTCGGGAATGTTTCGAACAATGCATATTCGAGTTAAATTCTTATAATAAGAAACAAAACCCGAAATTTAAACCAAATTATCAAGAAATTCAAACCTTTGACGACATGTATTTCCGTATTCTGAGTGTAGCGGAGGCTAATAGCGACACTTGGCAATCGTGTGACGGCAGCGGTAGCGGACCTTCGTCGCGCTCCGCGGGCCGCGGCCCGGGCGCTGCCGGGCCAGACTCGCGGTCGGCTAAGCCGCGGCTGCCTAAACTAGAATTGTTCCATTTCGATAGCAAATTAGAAAACTGGCAAACATTCTATGACACGTTTACGAGTTTAATTCATAACAACAATGATATTACGAACATTGAGAAGTTTTATTACCTGCTCTCCGCAGTCAGCGGTTCGGCATTGACTGTGGTCAAAGGGATGCCAGTGACGGCCGATAATTATCCGATAGTATGGGCTTTGCTAGTCAAAAAATTTGAGAACACTCGTGCCTTAGCTACGAGCTATTTAGATCGGCTGTTTCAATTTAAGCCTTTGTCAACTGAGTCGGCTACTGGTCTAAACACATTTTTACAAACGTATCAAGAGTGTGTTAAAGCATTGAAACTTTTGAAAATCAGTAACCTATCGAGTTTCATACTGTTTTATATGGGATTGCGAAATTTAGACCCCGTCACTAGGCGCGAATTCGAACAATCTGTAGATCAAACCGATATACCTACTTACGAACAGCTGATTAATTTCGTGGAGAAACAGGCGCGTGTTTTGGAAATGTCTGAGGTTAAAATTAGTACATCAAAAATTCAGTTTACGCCTAAGAGTGTTCCTAACACCTCTGCAAAGCCGAATTTTGTTCGAACAAATAATAATAATACTGCTAATTACAGTAGTGCACCGAAGCAGTTCCAAAAGCCGTGCTTGTCAGCTGTGAGTAAGAATAATAGCGAACGATCAAATAGATGTCTATTTTGCGACAAACCGCATTCAACTTATCGATGTTTCGAGTTTTTTGATTTAACACCGGTGCAGCGTCTTGACAAAGTGAAACAGCTTCAATTATGCGAAAATTGCTTTCGTCAGCATTCGTTGTCCGAGTGTACGTCAAAAGTGCGTTGTGTGCTGTGTAAACAACCGCACCATCACAGTATTCACTTAGATACAGTTCCAACTGTTCAAAATTCATCAATTAATCAAAACGGTTCAAATAGTCAAAACATTTCAAGTATTCAAAACGTTTCAAATGGTCAAAATCAAAGTCAAAGGTCAATGCCAAACGTCGGCTTGACTTGTTCGTCAAATTCAACCGTGCTGTTAGGCACTGCCATGGTGCACGTCGCAGATCGATGGGGAACTTACCACGCCGTACGTGCAGTCATTGACAGCGGTGCCATGTCCGGTTATATGACAAAAGAGTGTGCCCAGCGCCTGGGTTTGTCTCGACGCAAGTGTCAGTTTGAACCCATGGGTCTGGGAGGTGCGCCAGTGCAAGATTTCGGTCTGGTTACATGTTCAATTAAACCACGAAACTCATTTGGTCCGGTGCTTAGCACTGATACTGTTGTCGTAAGTAATATAACTAGCAACTTACCTACAGTAACCTTATCAAACAAAGTTATCAATAATTTCAAAAATCTAGAGTTAGCTGACCCGAACTACTTTTCGGCGGCTCCAGTTGACTTGTTGATCGCAGGTGACTTATTTCCCTACATTTATGACGGTCAAAATATACTACCACGTGACCCGGGTTTGCCCGTCGCGATGCATTCCATATTCGGATATGTCATTACTGGTCAGACAGTACTGAGTGACGATTGTGAGTCAAATACAGCCTCGCTCAACTTGTTCTCTGCTAATAAAACTAGTAGTATCGATAAAATCATGAACTCTTTCTGGGAGACTGAAAACGTGCCGTATGACGTCACTAAAAAACCAGAAGATTTGTATGTCGAACAATTGTTCCAAAACGAACACAGTCGCGATACTACGGGACGTTATACAGTGAAGTACCCGTTCAAACCCAGTTTTGATCTCGGCGATTCGACTCCACAAGCGTTACGTCGTTTCAACAATTTAGAAACAAAGCTGAATCGTCTTCCGGAACTTAAGGAAGAATATAATAAATTCATGTCCGAATATGAAAGCCTTGGTCACATGACTTGCGTAGGTGATTTTGGTACTGTGGATTCTAAGTACATAATTCCTCACTTTTGTATTCTCCGACCGTCAAGTACCACGACAAAACTCCGAGTAGTTTTTGACGCCTCATGCAAAACGACAAATAATAATTCTTTAAATTCAGTCGTTTACGCCGGTCCTAAGCTTCAAGCAGATATTAATGAGATTTTAATAAATTTTCGTATACATGAAATTTGCTTGTCAAGTGACATTTGTAAAATGTTTCGAATGACCTTGATCGAAAAATCTCAACGCAATTACCAACACATCTTGTGGAGGTTTCAACCTGATCAACCTTTAAAGGTGTATGAGTTAAACACGATCACATACGGCGTTGCTAGCAGTCCGTACCTAGCGATCCGAGTCCTGCATCAACTGGCTGACGACGACTGCGAGAAGTATCCTTTAGCGAGCAAGGTTCTAAAAAAGGGTTTCTTCGTCGATGACCTTCTGTGGTCAGTGAGCAGCTATGATGAAGCAGCTAGGCTACAGGATGAACTGTTAGAGTTGCTGAGTGGAGGAGGATTTCTGCTTCGTAAGTGGGCCAGCAACTGTCCCCAGGTACTGGCTCGGGTTCCAGCTGATCACCGCGAAACGCCCATTGCATTCGAGGATGACAAGGACCTATCCATAAAAGTTTTAGGTCTGCAGTGGCGACCCGCCGAAGATGTGTTTTCCTTCGTATTCCATCCACTTCCAGCTTCACAGGCGATCACCAAGCGTAGTGTTTTGTCACAGATTGGTCGTCAGTATGATCCCTTAGGTTTCGTGGCTCCTTGCATATTCTACGCGAAATGCTTCATGCAGAAACTCTGGCTCCAACAGCTGGGTTGGGATGAGCGGCTGCCTCCGGAACTGGAAAAGGAGTGGCTCACCTACATGTCAGAGCTCCCGCTGTTGTCGAATTTTAGCCACGAGCGCCAGGTTACTGTCAAACAGCACAGCTACTACCAGATACTAGGATTCTGCGATGCTTCAGTTCAAGGAATAGCTGCGGTCATCTATTTGCGTAGTTTTAACAATCAAGGTAATTCGAAGGTCAGTCTAGTCATTGCAAAATCCAAGGTTGCACCCTTGAAGACAGTGACCATTCCACGTCTCGAGCTAATGGCTGCGCATTTGTTAGTCAAGTTAGTCAAATATACGAAGTCAATATTGTCTGAACGAATTCCTGTTCATGAAATACTCTTGTTTACCGATTCCTCTGTGGTGCTGAGTTGGTTGAATACACCCAGTTATAATCTCAAAACCTTTGTGGCTTCGCGTGTTTCCAAAATTTTGGAGACCGTGCAAAGCGATTGTTGGTTTCACGTGAGCGGCGCGTCCAACCCCGCTGACGTGTGCTCGCGCGGAGCGCTACCTTCCGTGCTGTTATCGACAGCGGAGTGGCTCGGAGGACCGAGCTGGCTAGACGCACCAAGAGAGAATTGGCCAGTAAAATCAATTGATCAATTTAAATCGGCAAATGTGCCAGAACTCAAAATTCCATGCGCGACTTTGGCTCAAACTAGCGTGCAAAACACAACACGTGACTCAAATCTTGTTTATGATTTAACTGAAAAATATTCGAGTTTTAGCAAACTTCAAAAGGTCTTAGCTCGTTGTTTTCAGTTTATCAACAATTGTAGATCGACGAAGTCTAATAGGAACACGGGTCCTTCGTCTCTATCAGATTTAAAGAACGCACACGATGTGCTCATCAAATCAGTTCAGCGAGAGCATTTTGCAGCTGATCTCGAAGCAATTTCAAACGGTTACAGCTGTAGTTCATCACTCAAAAGGTTAGCACCTTATGTCGACCCCCTCGGTTTTCTCAGGGTGGGGGGTAGGTTGTCTCTCGCCGAACTACCGTATCAAAAGAAGTATCCATTATTGCTTCCCAAAAAGTGCAACTTTACAAATATTCTTATCGACTATTTTCATAAAATTTATTTACATATCGGTCCGCGTACATTGCACAGTGTAATCAGTCAGAAATACTGGATTATTTCCGGAAAATGCGTTGTAAGATCTCGTTTTAGGAAATGTATTAGGTGTTTTAAAGTCAATCCTTCACACATACAGCCTATCATGGGCAACTTACCGAAATTCCGCATTGAAGGTATCCATGCTTTTCACACTGTCGGTGTTGACATAGGCGGTCCCTTCTATACGAAAGAGAGTAACAGACGTAATGCGAAAATATCAAAGTCCTATCTTTTAATTTTCGTCTGCTTTTCAACTCGCGCGGTGCACACTGAAGTTCTCAGTGCACTTTCAACTGAATGTTTTTTCGCAGCTTTCGATCGTTTCACTGCTAGACGTGGTTTATGTCAAACCGTTGTATCCGACAACGGAAAAAACTTCGTGTCCGCTGGTAGGCAACTCGCGGAAATCACTAACTTTTTTAACCAAAGTACTGAAGATGTTTTAACCGGTTTCAATAATCGTAGTGTTAAATGGACTTACAATCCGCCTACTGGAAGCCATTTCGGTGGGATGTATGAAAGTGCCATAAAAGGGGCCAAGCTCCTTCTAAAGCGCGTCGTGGGTACGCGATCGCTGTCGTTCGAAGAGTTAAGCACTCTCTTTGCTCGTGTCGAAGCAGTGCTGAACTCTCGCCCCTTAACAAGTGCGTCGAGCGACCCGTCCGAGTTCGAGGCGCTCACGCCCGGCCATTTCTTAGTCGGTCGTTCTCTATTAGCCGTTCCAGAGTATGATCTCTTAGACGAACCAACTTACGGACTAACTCGCTGGCAGCTAGTACAACAAAGTTCCCAACAATTTTGGAAATTGTGGCGAAATGATTATCTGCACACGCTGCAGCAGCGACAAAAATGGCATAGGAATAGTCGTAATATTCAAGTTGGCGAACTCGTTCTTATTCATGCTGACGCTCCTCCGCTTCAATGGCCTCTCGGTCGCGTGACGGAACTTTATCCAGGAGCTGATGGAGTTGTACGGGTGGTAAAAGTAAAAACCCAGAATGGCGAATACACGCGACCCGTTGTAAAGCTTAGTCCACTTCCCATGGAATTGGATTCAGCATAATTTTTATTTTTCTTTGTTTCTTTGCATGAATTTGACGCAAGAAGGTGTCAAATTTATGACAATTTTAGGTTCGAAATAAGTCATTTATTTTACTCAATTTACAGCTACACGTGTTTAGTTCACTAAGTCAACAAATACTTACACTATACAGTCCACTTACCTTATTCAATACCATCCCTGGTTTGGTTTGTAAACTGGGGAATCTGGGGTAGATTCCCGGTGGGGGGTTTATGTACGTTACATTGGGCAGATATAATTAGTAATATGTGCATTAAAACCTCCTGCACATATCAAAAACATACTGGCTGAATGAACTTTCCGCTTTCTCCCGCACGGCGGCGCCACCAGTCAGTTGCGCAAAATTGACAGCTCGAAATGAATGCCGGCCGGCGCGCGCTCTTTTAAATTATTCATAAAAACTCTGAAAGTGCTGTGATTGTGTCTTAAATGTGTCCCAAGGACTGAGGAAAAGAGCCAGAACAAACTGTAAGTGAAACCTATATCTTGCCCAATTCGGTTTTGCTAATTATTTTCAATATTCAAATGTCGTAGTTCAAACAGGAGTGGTCACTACCAAATTATTGTATTGTCAAGCAATTTACATAAGTACACTAAATTTCAAGTCAATCCAACTACTGAAAGTAGATTGAATTTAACTTGCAAGATTTGATTATAAACAGACAGACAACGGGCCAGGTGAAACTAAATAAAAGCTTGTAAAAAGGGTTCTTTTAAACGGTTCCAGGGGCGTACCTAGCTGCTGGCCTGGGGGGGGGGGAAGTCAGATTTTTTTGTCAGATTGCCCGCGCTTGTTTTATCATACACACTACACAAAGACATACGAGGGTCAAACTGAAAGTTCTTAGAAAATCAAAAACTGAGCAAACTAGCAAGTTATTAGTTTTATTATATCTTTTCAAAATAGTGTCCATTCACATCAATACACCGCTGCATCCGATGGAACCACTGAGAAAAGCACTTAGCCCAGTCGTCCTTAGGGGTCTCTTCGACGGCCTTTTGAAACGCACCCACTGCTTCCTCGGTGTTCATAAAAAGTTTTCCTCGAAGTTTTTCTTTTATTTTCGGGAATAAATAAAAATTGCAAGGTGCGAGGTCGGGGCTATACGGCGGGTGACCCAGTAATTCCACGTTTGACGTCACTAAATAGTCGATCGTTCGCCTGGCGGTATGCGACGAGGCGTTGTCGTGGTGAAGAAGGATCCTACTTCGAGGTCGCTTCTCCCGAACTTTTTCCAATACAAGTGGCAAACAATTGTTAGTGTACCACTCTGCAGTAACTGTTTTTTGATCCTCTAAAGCAATTGTCGCATAGTGACCTGTCCTTCCGAAGAACGAGGCCACCATCTTTTTTCCCACGCTTCGACCTCTCTTCACTTTAGTTGGCAACTCCTCGAAAGGAAACACCCATTGAGCAGACTGTCTCTTGGTTTCTGGATCATAACAGTAAACCCAGCTTTCGTCACCCGTAAGTATGTCGAAAACAGCATTTGAGTCACCTCCGTTAAATCTTTCAATCATTTCACGGCACCAATCAACCCGACGGAGTTTTTGGGCCTCGGTCAAATTATGAGGTATCCACCCCGCACAAAGCTTCCTGACCGCTAAATGTTCATGGAGGATTTTATGCACTTGACTCATACCGATGCCTAAGCTTGTCCGAATCTGCTGATACGTCACTCTTTTGTCAGTCTCTATCATACGCTGCACAACACTGATGCTATTTTCAGTCGTCGCCGTAGAAGGCCGTCCCTCACGCAGATCGTCGGTGAGATTAGTGCGACCACGTTTAAACTCATTAAACCAGTTGTAAATGGTCGCACGAGATGGAGCTTCATCATGAAAGGCCAATCGAAGTCTATCATAGCTTTCTTGTTGACTTAAATGACATCGAAAGTCATAAAAAATCATTGCACGAAAATTTTCGCGAGTTAAATTCATGTTGACGTGACACAGACAATTTTCAATTTGCCGCCAAATCGTAAAACTAATGACAAATGAATGAAATACATACTCAATAATATTGGCAAAGAGTTCCATTTTCAAAATTTAAACTTACTTTTTTATTATATTGTTTACAAGTGGCCAGTTCTAAAAACTTTCAGTGTCGCCCTCGTATGAAACACAAGGTATATGTAGTGTAAACGGGGCATAATATATTGAAGAACATAAAATTTCCAGGGGGGGCTCCTGCCCCCCCCCCCTCCCCTGTGTTCGTCCACGAACGGTTCCTATTTGGCAAAACGGTCCTGTTTCTTTTTCGGAGTTCTATGTCAAATTTATTTATTTATTTATTTATTCCAAGAAAAATTTACAGCATTACAGTTAGAGACCAATGCGCTGTTAAATTAAAAGTAAATCTCTTCATCTAATAATAAACTATGAACTAACACAAATTCACTCTGAAACTGTACTTGTGAAAAATGACTCACAATCGGCAGTTTATTGAAGTTTTGTTAGATTTGATAGAGTCGAAATCTAAGTGCAGGCCAAGTTTCCGTAAATTTTCTTCGATCTCTCGCTCTTGGCGTGAAAGACGGACAAACATACAAACACATTCACTTTCGCATTTATAATATTAGTATGGATATTGATCTTGACTTTCATTTCACAAACTGGGTGATCTTAGCCTCTGGACAAATACGAATACTTCTGGCTTAGCAAGATATTTAAAACCAAACTGCAAAGTATCATTACAATCAGTCCAATAATTACCGAAAAACTAACGGTTTTCAATTTATCACTTTGGAGCAGCCGGTGTATTTGGATGATCTGATTTCATAGATTTATTTTCTTGTCAAGATTACTATTTGAAGTATTTTATGTATTTTTTATTTCAACTCCAAATTTTTGTTTCTTTTACGGTCATCCCGTGAAAGTCTATTATGTTTCACACGAAAACACAAGCCGAAACATGGATGCACTGAAAAACCAGAAAAATAGACCAGCGCTGGGAACCGAATCCAGGTCCAAAGTGTCTAATTAAGTAAATAACTATTTTATAATATTGCCAAGTATCAGTCTTAAGGAAGGTTTCATTATTTGTCCAGAGGCTAAGGTCACCTTGTATATGTTTTGAGTTTGTATTATTCACCAAACAGGGAATCCCGGCAAAGCAAAGCGCAATCTAATAGGGCATCGATCGGCGAGGCGGCATCGACAGCACTTAAGCGTGTCATCCAGCAGCGATCGGTAACCCGAGACGACTTCACGCCAGCCCGGCGCGCTCCGCTTGTCGCCCGCCGTACCACTTATTGCAATCATGTCAGATATACCCATACTGATAGGGTGAAGAACAAAAGGCTGCGTTAGCAGGTAGTTAAAATTACTATTACACTAATCGTTACTCGCAATTCGGTCAGCGCAAAATTCGTTTATCGAAATTCCACGGCAATTATTTCGACAATTCCGGGATAAAACTACCCTATGTCCTTCTCCGGGATTCAAACCATCTGTGTAACGAATTTCATCTAAATCAGTTTAGTGGTTTAGACGTGATGAAGTAACAAGAAAAAGACTTACAAACTTTCGCATATGAAGGGAAACCCCCGGTGTGCAACTTTTTGGTCATCACCCCGTAGGTATTTAACACGCAGTTTCGCACAGCTAAACTATTGAAACCAGCGACGGTTATGTTGAAATTACACGAGTATTTACTCGAAAATGAATTTTTGAATAAAATATATCGATCGCGTGGGAACATTGAGATGAATAAGTAGCTAATGTGTTCTACACAATGATATTACGTGTTACTATCGTATGTAGAAGATCACTGGTTCTACATATCAAGTTTCATCTAAATCAGTGATGGAGTAACGAAGGTTTCTCTGACAGGATCATCATCATCATCATCAGCCGGAAGACGTCCACTGCTGGACAAAGGCCTCCCCCTTAGAACGCCACAATGAACGACAACTCGCCACTTGCATCCACCGGTTTCCCGCAACTCTCACGATGTCGTCAGTCCACCTGGTGGGAGGCCTGCCAACGCTTCGTCTTCCAGTTCGTGGTCGCCACTCTAGGACTTTTCTCCCCCAACGGTTATCTGTTCTTCGAGCAATGTGGCCTGCCCATTGCCACTTCAATTTGCATATTTTTCCAGCTATGTCAGTGACTTAAGTTCTTCGAAGAATTTCCGTATTCCGGATTCTATCTCGCAAAGAAACCTCTGACAGGATAATTGGCGCTAATATAAAATTGCCTCCATATACACTTGATCAAAATCAAAGACATCAAAACATCTTAATTAAATTTAGACTAAACAAGCACTTATGAATGCCAGAAAAGAATGTACCACCGGTGCCAGTTGCTTACCGTCTTACGCTACCAAGAACACCTTAATCAAGACCTTCCTCGACCAGTAACTAGGTCATTCCTTATAATCGGAGCTCAAAGCGCTGGGTCGCAAGACGAACAACCCCGGAAGATTAATGGCATCCCCCCTCCAGCATCAATCACTTATCCCTTTGATGTATTATTTACTGGGAAAACTTTATTTTTGTGTCTCCTATGTTTTGAAGGCAAGGCAAATATTTTTCAAGACCATCTGTCATTGTGGACTACAAGGGTCCGAGGAATTGCAATTCAATCTTTGTGCGGGTTAAGTTCAGTTCTGGCTGTCGAGGGAAGGAGAGTTAAGACGTTATGGTGTTGTAGGGGTAAGAAAATGATTACGTGTTAGAATTGTATTTCTGGGCCGGGGGTACTATTGATGTGCTATGTAAAGGCTTAATTATATAAGGGGCATTGAAACGTTTCCGCTGCGAATATTTTTCGGGATATGAGAAACATCGGTTTGTTATATTATGTGTAAATACAAGGTGACCTTAGCATCTGGACAAATAATGAAACCATGGATAAGACTTATGATACTTACAGTATCTTAAAATAGTTATTTTCTTAACTAGAAAAGAAAAAAAATCTATGAAATCAGATCATCTAAATATACAGGCTGCTCCAAAGTGATACATTGAAAACCGTTAGTTTTTCGGTAAATATGGGACTGATTGTTATGATACTTTGTAGTTTGGTTTTAAATATCTTGCTAAGCCAGTACTATTCGTATTTGTTCAGAGGCTAAGGTCACCCAGTATGAGTAACTATTTTTATTAAAGGTTATGAGAACGAGTTAGTTTGTATACCTAAATTCGTCATTATCATCAGCAAGCAGTCCACTTCTGGACAATTCTTCCAACGAGCGCCCGTCATTGCATCCTATCTTGATTGTGTACATTATTTGTAGGTAAACACAGATAGTTCAGAAGTCAATCTCCTGTAATGTACCTACTTCACTTTTCATACTTACGCTCGGCGGTCGCTCTAAGGTTGTCAATTATGATTTATGCACCAAAAAACTATCGTGGTAGTGGCACTCGTATCTATTTGTTTATTAATGTCCACTGTGGCTGTGTCCAAATAGATACCGTTGATATCAAAAACATGGTTCACCCTCACTAGACCGAATTTCGTAAAAGCTAATTTCACTAGACATATCAACGTTAGATATAATTTTCATTAGCCCTAATATCATGACAGCTAAACTTGTATGTCCGAATTGCTTACTAGACCTAAAATTTTACATCCTAAAGTTTATTAGTACTAAACATTAAATGCTCTAATATTACTAAAACTAATTAGATTATTCCTAATGATTAATACACCTAAAGTTGTGAACCCTAATCTTTACTTGTACTAAATATTAAATGCTCTAATAATACTAAAACTAATAATGATTACTCCTAATGATTGTACACCTAAGCTTCTGAACCCTAACGTTTACTTGAACTAAATATAAAATGAAATTTGTGCGAGCGAGCGATGCGAGCGAGCAAGACGGTTCGGAGCAGAAGCGACTCGGATAGATTAGGTTTAGAAGGCTAAGGCGGGAGCGAAACGGAGCGTAGCTCCCGCCTTAGCCTTCGATGTTAGGTTTTTTTTTATAGCAGCCCAGATAACTCTCACTCGGAAAGTAGGTTGAATGCCATTCAATATGTCGCTAAATTAAGGTAAGTATTCCAATCAATACATTTGCTGAAAAATTGTTTCAGGTTTTTGATGTTAGGGCTAGTGAAATTAGGTACAACGTAAATTCGGAATGCTAAAATTAGGGCTAAAGAATAGTTAGGAAAATTAAAAATTCGGCTTTTTGATTTTAGGGCTAGTGAAATTAGGTACAAAGTAAATTCGGAATGCTAAAATTAGGGCTGATGAATATTAAGGAAAATAAAATTTTGGCTTTTTGATTTTAGGGTTAGTGAAATTAGGTACAACGTAAATTCGGAATGCCAAAATTAGGGCTAATGCATAGTTAGGAAAATTAAAAATTCGCCTTTTTGATTTTAGGGCTAGTGAAATTAGTGGCAGTGAAAATAGGATTAAAATTTTTCGGGCTTCCATAGGAGAACCCAAAAACATATGTCACAAAACTATATCAAATCTACCCACCATGTCCCCACTTCCACGGCACTGAACATGAATGGGGATATTATTTTGTGAAATAGTTTCAAGATCGAACCTAATTCTCGCCTCAAGGGATATCAGGCTTTAGAACTAACTTACTTTTACTGCTGTAAAACTACACGAGTTTCCACAACCGCAATGTCTCGAAGGCGATCTTTGCTTGATTCTGAGTAATTCAAGTGCAAAATTATATTTGTTTTTGACAAGATTTTGGCAAGTTTGGAGAATTTCACCGCCCGCAGGTAATATTTCTACGTATTGCTAGATTATTCACGCAGTTTCGTTTCGTCTTTTTGAAAGTAAATTATACAAGGTAGGCCTTGTAACAAGAGCAAAAAATTAAACCACAGCTTCCGCTCTTTATCTTGAGCTAATTTAAAAAATAACTAACTATAATATTTTGAAAATAACTGGTATTATGATTTTTATTATAGTTTAAAGTTTAATTTTACAATCAATGTATTACGAAATCCGTCATTTTGTTACGTGACAGGCGATGTTATTTAGCCATTGGATGCTGTGCTAGTGCATTGAAAATACCATTTAATTTGTTCGAAATAAACACAATTACAAAATTACCTAATTTTTGAAAGTTGCAGAACTAAAGTAGTTCCATTTGAGTAGCAGAACCTGTGTTTTAATTTTTTACTCCTGTTACAGGGCCCACCCGCACCCGGTATGTTTGTACTAAAAATTTTCATCACAGAAAACAACCACAAAAAATAAGTGTTTCAAATTTGGGGTTTGTATAAACCGACGTGATATGAACCGGCCTGATAATATCCATCTGATATTTGAAAAGGCTATGAAATAACAACAAATTCCGATCACACAAGACTAACTCTATTAATCTCCGTAAAGTATTTGCACGCCGGTAAAATCCGAAACGATAAAGAGTGGCATCCAATTTGGGTACATACTAAAAGTAGTAGTATCTTCTTCTTCCGGTGCCTCTCCAATACTAGAGGTTGGCTGTCAGCTGCTCCGCATATCTCTCCTTATCTTTCGCCAGAAAAAACAGTTCTTCCACGCGATACCGGTCCACTCTCTGATGTTTCGTAGCCACGATTTCTTTCTTCTAAAGTAGTATCAAGTCAAATGAAAAAAAATGTCCCCCTATGATCCCATACAATTACAAAAAAAAAAAACTATAAAAATTATGTCTTTTGTATGTCGCAACGGGACATTTTTATACTAACGACGACCGGACGGCCAAGTGGTTAGAGAACCTGACTACGAAGCCTGAGGTCCCGGGTTCGAATCCCGGCCGGGGCAAATATTTGTATGATGAATACGAATGTTTGTTCTCGGGTCTTGGATGTTTAATATGTATTTAAGTATGTATTTATCTATATAAGTATGTTTATCCGTTGCTTAGTACCCATAACACAAGCTTTGCTAAGCTTACTTTGGGGCTAGGTCAATTGGTGTGAATTGTCCAGTGATATTTATTATTATTATTATTATTAATTTTAACTTGCTTTTTGCACGTTTATTAAGTAGGACGTCATGTTATTATTATTGTGAACGATCTATTATCAATTAATGATGATGTAGGATTATTATTGTTCACGTCGCTCGAATCATCCTGAGGTATCACACTGCATGCATTCCTTTATAAACATAAAAAACAGCAACTCTGAATAAGCGAAAACACTAACCGAAACACCAATAATTCCTAAAGCACATCAAATAAAACCATTCGAAACATCTCAGTAACTTCGAGACAAAGAACCAAAGAACAAAGGAAACCGCATTCACGTTTCTTATTACATTGCTCACCCGATACAAAACAACATTGATTGTCCAACGAGAACCAAATGTAAGTAAACACACTGTTAATCTCCACCGATTTAAACAAAACTCGGTATGGCTACTGCACCAAATAAGCAGCTAAGAAAACTTCAAAGGTGTATATATTTAGACTGTGTTGTGGTGTGACGTGGTGCGAGCACGTATTGAATGATAGTTGCAGTTGCCGTGTGACATCAAAGAGGGTCATTTGTTCTGGCGATGTCTTGCTCAGGGAAGTACCGTCGGCTGGGAACACGTGGGTTAAGGTACGCTCCTACTAAGGCGGCGCGAAGGTACAATGTCGAGTGTGTCGCATCGCTTGTGTAGGTAAAGATATATTATGGACAATTGACACGAAATCGACTTAGTTCCAAAATAAGCAAAGCCTGCGTTAAAGGGTAATGTTGTGAAAGATGGTCCACAGTATTATTTAATAACCACTTTAAGCTTCACGTTTGTTTTATTTTCACTTCAGCAAACACATTGATTTCAATATGTCGATTGCTCTAGACCGACTGGTCAAATTCTGACTAGTTTTTGCAATCTTTTTGTGTTTTTTATTAAAATTCCAAATTTTTGTTATTTTTACGGTCATCCCGTAAAACCTATAATATCGAAAATACAAACTGAAATATACATGCACAGAAAAACCAGAAAAATAAGACCAGCGCTGGGAATCGAACCCAGATCCTCGGCATTCGGTGCCGCGTGCTGCTACACCACCACCGGACACGGTACAGACACGAATTTCTCCTATGCACCACATATCTCAGCTACCCATGCTACACGCACTAAATTCTGAGCAATCGGCCATATCTTCGCATCGAAGCATTTATCACTCGTAATTCAACGTCTATTGCGCGGCAGCGGAGCGAGCCAGGAGATTAGCGGAGCGCGGGCCGCAGTGGACGTTGCTCGATTTATTAGGCTTTAACTCTAGATTTAAGGAAGAACGGAGTCAATTGAGCTTAGAATGGTCACCAGAAGGGTATTTACGAGTACTAAGGATTGTGGTAATTTACTGTAAGTTCTGAAAGCGTTAGTAAGTACCGCATGGCGTCTGGAAGGGCTACGAATTACCCCGAAACATGTCGAGCTAAACTCGATTTAAGACGTGAGTTACCCGGATTTATATTTTTTGCAGGTGGTAGGACCTGGTGCAAGGTCCGCCCGGATTGCTACCATCATCTTGCTCGCTAATCCTGCCGTGAAGCAGCAGTGCTTGTACTGTTGTGTTTCGGCGCGGAGAGTAAGACAGCCGGTGAAATTACTGGCTCTTGAGGTATTCCAACTTAGGCCTCTAGGTTGGCAACGCATCTGCAATAATCCTCCCCCATAGACCTCCAGTTGCCTCGGTGGAAAGCGGCTTACATCCACCGTGAACCCGCGACTTTAACCAGGTCATCCGTCCATCTTGTTGGTGGGCGTCCTACGCGCTTGCCGATCCGCGGTCTCCACTCGAAAACCTTTCGGCCCCAATGGCTATCTGTTCTCCGTGCTTTATGGCCTGCCCATTGCCACTTCAACGAGCTAATTCGCTTGGCTATGTCGGTGGTGACCCTTGTTCTTCTACGTATCTCCTCATTATTGATGAAAGCATAGCTGTTTCCATAGCTCGCTGAGTAATTTATCACATACCAATAGTGATCGACCGACGGTCACAGCTGACCATCGGTCAGCGTAGCCATGTCTATGTAAGTCTTTGAATGCGCATACACCTAAGCTGACGGTGATTTGGTGCGCGCGTACGGTCGGTCGAGCCGTCGGTCCGGCTCATCGGTCGCGCGGTGTTGGTCAACCGGCGAGCTATGAGATTGTATGGATGCGTTCAGTGCTTCGCTGATGGAGCGACCGACCTGTGAACTGTACACACGCGTCGCAGTTCACCGTCAGCGTAGCGCTGAATGAATTTCCGCAACCGACTGTCAGCGCTGACGATCAAGACGTACCTTCGGTCGCGCACTGTTTCCAGCCTTGTATACTCTCGGATTGAGAGGCTAATGCTCAGTCGATGATGATGAATCCTTGATATAATAAGTAAAGTTCATCGAACTCAAACGCTTTCCCAAATGAAAACGCTTTATCGTTTTCTATCTCTCGTAAGTGAAAGAATTTCTAATATTACAATATTGGAAATGTCTTCAAAGATAATGTATGTACAGTAAACGCCTGTGACCTAGATTAGGTTTCCAAATGCGAGCACACATATAGACGTGAGCCGAATGTACTAACACGTTATAACTTGTAACGTTCCTGCGACTTTTCACGTTAAAGATAGTTTGTTGGAGGTTTTTATCACGTTTGCTGTAGCACGTTCAATCCTCTGCAGATATCGCGAATACGGCTCAAATTAAAAAATGTTAAAAAAAACGGCCAAGAGCATGTCTACGCGTTTGTAATCGTACATTATATCCGTACAAAACACGTTTTCACCGGCTGTCTTACTCTGCACGCCGAAACGCAACAGTGCAAGCACTGCTGCTTCACGGCAGGATTAGCGAGCAAGATAGTGGTGGCAATCTGGGCGGACCTTGCACTAGGTCCTACCACCTGAAAAACCTTATGTTATGTTCTCATGTATCATCATCATCAGCCTATAGCAGTCCACTGCTGGACATAGTCCTCCCCAGATGAGCGCCATCGCGCCCTATCCTCGTCTACACGCACCCACTTCTACCAGCATCGTTTCTCAGGATCAATACTCCATCTGGCGAGCACTGCTGCTTTAAGGCAGGATTAGATGTATTAATTAACATTTTAAAGGCATTAAAGTTTCATTTCATTTCATTTCATTAGCGAGCAAGACGGTGGTAGCAATCCTGGTGGACCTTGCACAAGGTCCTACCACCTGCAAAATCTGTAACTCTCGATTTATAAGACACTTGTCCATGATACCATCAACCTTTATTGTCCCAACGATGGTTTTAGCTATTACATTATAGAATATTTACTGACGTTCACGCGTGACAGCGTTTCCGCCTGTCACCGACACATTACCAACGCAAATATCTACGGCTGACATTAATTAGTATACTGATGTAGTTATACGAATCGGAATGTGTATGGTGTAGGTAAACAAGAGCGTGATGATGGGGATATGATGTTACGTTTTATAGTGTACCTAAGTTACTAGTTGCTTAGTACAGATCGAGTGATGTTTTTCCATCATAATTATTTTGTCGGATATTTTCCTATTTATCTTGCTTTCTGAATTAGCTTCAGTAAACTTCAGTAAGCTGTGGTAGCCTTGTGGTTTGACCTATCACCTCTCAAGCAGAGGGTCGTGGGTTCAAACCCCGGCTCGCACCTCTGAGTTTTTCGAAATTCATGTGCGGAATTACATTTGAAATTTACCACGAGCTTTGCGGTGAAGGAAAACATCTTGAGGAAACCTGCACAAGCCTGCGAAGCAATTGATGGTGCGTGTGAAGTTCCCAATCCGCACTGGGCCCGCGTGGGAACTATTGCCCAAGCCCTCTCATTCTGAGAGGAGGCCTGTGCCCAGCTGTGGGACGTATATAGGCTGGGATGATGATGATGAAACTTCAGTAAGCTGACTAACCAGAAGCCAAAAAGAAGCCAGAGAGAAAGCCAAAATACGAACGTTTCTGACATACAAGGTGGGCCCTGTAACAGAAGCACCCGGTATACGATGGCAAAACGTTATCCATTACTCATTTAAAAGTTGATTTGCAGACAAAATATCATCTATGTTAAATGCTGATAATACTTATAGCTTTGCGGGAAACCGGTGGATGCAAGTGGCGAGTTGTCGTTCACTGTGGCGTTCTAAGGGAGAAGCCTTTGTCCAGCAGTGGACGTCTTCCGGCAGATGATGATGATGATGAATATAGCTTTCTAACAGTGAAAGAATTGAAAAAATTGGGGGCTCTACACAAATTTGTACATCAATGAATATGCGGTGTTAGCGTAGCAAATCTCCGTAGCAAAATTACGCAGTTTGGTGTCATAGATAATTCCTGACTGAGATAGACAGAGAGGCATTAGTTTTTTTTTTTTTATTCAGCCAGCAATTTAGCTTATAGAGACAAACGCTTGATTTATCCTAACAAGAATTTTCACTTTAAAAAATCATTTCGCGTCATAATTATGTGACATTTTCAAATACAGAATGGCGCTTGTAACAAAACGCAATAAAAATACCCCAGTTCTTATAACGGTTATTCTATTTTTAAACCGACTGCAATAAATTCCAACGAAGCGGCCGGTGGTTAAAAATAAAAATTTAATTTCACCGCAATGTTTATTTTGAGGGAATCTTTGCAATTTAATTACTTACAGCCCTGGTTATGAAGCGGAGAGCCAGGGCATCCCACAATCATGTTTACGGAAGCGCCATGGAAATATTATATACGAAATAGGTCATCATCATCATCAGCCGGAAGACTCCACTGCTGGACAAAGGCCTCCCCCTTAGAACGCTACAATGAAGGACGACTCGCCACTTGCATCCACCGGTTTCCCGCAACTCTCACGACGTCGTCAGTTCACCTGGTGGGAGGCCTGCCAATCGACGCCATTCGCCTTTCGAGGACTTTTCCCCCCCAACGGTTATCTGTCCCTCGAGCGACGTAGTCTGCCCATTGCCACTTCAATTTGCATTAAAGATAAAGCAATAAAGATATTATTATTATTATTTTTCCAGCTATGTCAAAAAAATCGGACAAAATGCGAATTGTACTCGCTCACCGAGGGCTTCCTATATTCTCAAAGAGGTACCTGTTTAAGTTTCTAAAATATTATTGTGACAGCTGTCAGCAAACGGGATAATTACAAAATTATATTTTTTTCGAACGTTTTAGATACGAGTAAGTACATCATATTTTAAGTTTAATCAATTAAGATATATTAAAAAAAAATTAAAGACATTTTGACTTTATTTTTTTTATGATCGGGAAGACTGATACTATTATGATTAAGGTCTGTAAGAGATCGCTTTTAAGCGATAAAACCGCCTATGTGTACAACATCCAATAGCTTGTGTACCCTGCATTTGTATCACTGTAAAATTTTGTAAGGATTTGTGATGTGCAATCTTATTATTAGGTACAAAATTTGTATTGTATTATAATACTAGCTTTTGCCCGCGGCTCCGCCCGCGTGGTATTCGGTTATCACGCGCTGTTCCCTCGGGAACTGTGCATTTTTCCGGGATAAAAAGTAGCCTATGGCACTCTCGGGCCCATAAACTATATCTATGCCAAAAATCACGTCAATCCGTCGCTCCATTACGGCGTGAAAGAGGGACAAACATACAAACACACAGACATTCAAACATATAATATTAGTATATTGAAGTATGGATATGGATTTTAGTTTTTATTTGGTAGAACCTAAGTGTTTGTGATGATTTTTATTCTGCTTTAAAGAAACATGTTTAAGTAAACTAAGTGCACAGAAAAAGCGTAAAATAATACCTAATTAAAAAAAAGTACATTTAAAAGGAATTAGAAAAAGCCAAAACCTAGTAATTACACAAAAAATACTGAACAGAAAAGTCATAAACTAATGTTTACTGGATCTGAGAGCCACTTTTACTTCAACGTCGTAAAAGTATCACTGGTGAACCTCAATTTTGAACTTTATAACATTCAACTAAGATCCTTTCCACGACGACTTTTCGTTTTCAAATACGAGGTTGAGGAAGCAACCATTCGAAATACCATCGCTTTATTTACACAGAATTTTAAAAAACGGTGCTTTGACGCTGGAAAGGCATAAGCGCCATTATTAGACTGTTTGGACTTAAGCTTTAATTCTAAATAGATTCGGTTGTTTTTTCTTTGATTGTAATATTGAACATGGAACTTTGTAACGCCGGGTTTCTGAATGTTTGAGGGTATCTTTTTACGGAGCGTGAGGGCAATACAAAAATTGATATTTCATGAAAAGGGTTGCCTTTAATTTTCATTTGAATATTCTGTGCGGAACACGTTAATGCGCGCGAGTACCCCAGCGTACACTCGCGTACGTAAGTTTTTTATTTTCATAATTTTTGTGACCAGGATTTAGGTTTAGAATTTATTTTTAACACGAATTGTGGAGCATTATACATACCTAGTCTTCAATGTCCAATATCTCAAAAAGCCCACATCAATTTTTACATAACAGCTAAACTCGCCTTCGCGTATAAAAAGATACATCAAAATCAGCCCATCATAAACAAAAAATGAACAATTTTTTTTATTCTGTTACGTGTGAGTACTTAAATTTAATAAATTCACATTTTACTACGCAATTTTCCGGGATAAAAACTTACTTATGTCCTTTCCCAGGATTCAAACTATCTGTATACCGAATTTCATCTAAATGGGTTCAACGGTTTAGACAAAACAAACAAATAAACAAACAAACAGACTTATAAAAATAAAAATACTTTATTTCAGACCAAAACAAAAGTCCATATTTTTTGTTCGTAGAATTGGTCTTACAAAAACTAGTGTTAGTCGATTTATTATTATTATTATACATTATTATTATTATTGTTCAAAAACTTGAAAATTAACTATTGTAAACTGTCGAATTTATAATATTAGTTGGTTTACGGTATACTTGAACACTTTTTTGCAAAACTTATTTTTGGAAATAACTCTCAGTAGGTATCTCGAAAAGGTATAGTTATATGTGAACTTCATACTCAATGATTCTGCTGAATATAAAAATTCGTAAAACACAAGTTTTGAGAATAACTGTACCCGATTACACACGTAATTTGCACAATTTCTAGAATGAAAAACGTGTGTGGATTTAAATATTCTGGTTTATTGTAAGTACCTACATACAGACCGAGCCTGGAGTATTTTTTTGTATAAATACAGAGGGGTGACGAGCTGTCGGTAGGCCTCCAACAAGATGGAGCGACGACCTGGCTAAGGTCGCGGGATCGCGGTGGATGCGAAAAGCACAAGACCGGTCTGAGTGGAGATCCTTGGGGGAGGCTTATGTCCAGCAGTGGACGTCTTTCGGCTGACATGATGATGATGATGATGACAGAGGGGTGTTATAAGTTTGACCGCTATGTGTGACAGTCTGTCTGTGGCACCGGAGCAGTTAGGCGGGTGAACCGATTTGAAATGAAATGACCTGAAATGTATATTTCAGAATTAAATTATTATTATTTTTAATTTTGACAGTGGAAGCATTCTACACTTCCGCTGAACGTAGATATAGTTAGTGTTTAGTTTTGTAACTAAGGGACCCCATACATCCCTGTATTATTATTATTTTGTAATTTTTTTTTTCTCTTTAATTGTATACTGAAGTTTTTAAGTATTTTATTTGTAATTATTTTATGATGAAAAAATGACTTTCTGCCAAGTTTCTTGCGGCGCATTCTTCTTGGCAATGATGGTCTTTCCGAAAGCGCTGGTAGTTTAAAAAAAATGACGTGTAAAAGTGCCCATTGCGGCCTATTTGCTGAATAAATGATTTGAATTTGAATTTGAATTTTGAATTTGAATGCATTTTTTTTAATTTGAAATTAGGATTTTTAGCGATGGTTCTTAGATATGTGTCATCAAAATCGGTTCAGCCGTTTTTGAGATATTAAACTAAGAAGTGACAAAGTCGGGGGTTTTCCAACTTTTTGTTGGTTAGGTTATAATTATGAAACTTAAAGACCTAACCTACTTGACAAGTCGAAGCACCCCAGATATTGTCATATCAAAACAGCAGTTGCAGGTGTGTGGTTTTGCAGGTGGTAGGACCTTGTGCAAGGTCTGCCCGGATTGCTACCACCATCTTGCTCGCTAATCCTGCCGTGAAGCAGCAGTGCTTGTAATGCTTGTGTTTCGGCGCGGAGAGTAAGACAGCCGGTGAAATTACTGGCACTTGAGGTATCCCATCTTAGGCCTCTAGGGTGGCAACGCATCGGCAATCCGTGGTGTTGCGGTGTCTATGGACGGTGGTAATTTCTTAGCATCAGGAGACCCACTTGCTCGTTTGCCATCCAGTCTAATAAAAAAAAAACATACATAAAAAAAAATACAAACATTGGAACATAGAACCTCCTCCTTTTTTGAAGTCGGTTGAAAATGGATGGTGAAACGAGTAGGTAGTAAATGTTAGATCGATAGATAAATTACTGAGAAAAGTTCTCAAATGGCGACCCCGAACCAGAAGACGAAACTTTAGCAGGCCTCCCACCAGGTGGACTGATATCATAAGAATTGCGGGGAACCAGTGAAGACACAGGCGAGTTGTTGTTGATACTGTTCATAGTGGCTTTCAAAGGGGCAGGTTTTTTCTAATACTTGGCTGATGATGATGATGATGAAGAACATAATATTATGCGCGACAATTTGAGCAGAAATGTAACTTCTAAATTTAATATTTTCGTCAGCCATCTAACTTACTGATTGAGAATAATTCTTTGAAAAACTCCTCAAAGGGCAGATTACCGAGTACTTAGTAAAAAAAGAAATAAACTCGATTGGAGAACTTCTAAGAATCCTCGGGCTTCTTGCATCGTTCCAGGACTTTTGTTGCGAAAATTAACTTCAAAGAAATAATTATGGGAAAATTAGAGACGGGATCGCATCCGGTTTATAAGGAATACGTTATCAATAGTTAATTAGTAGCTTTTCTCGAATAAGGAAGCTGTGGCGTGGGTGTCTGTCGATGAAATGAAGGTCATTCGATGTAGGCAATCATTTTATAAGTTACGGTCCCACTAATTATAAATTTCAATGTTCATATAAGTCTGTTTTTATCTTTTCACGGCTTAACCTCTGGACCGATCCAGACGAGATTTGGTCTACCGATAGTTTGAGTTTCAGAGAAGGACGCAGGATAATTTTTATCTCGTAAATTTGCATAGTCCCGCGGGAAGCGTCTACGCGGACAGAGTAGCGGGCAACAACAATTACCATATAATTTGTACACAGAATAACCGAAAACTTGGCTCAGTATGAAATGATATTGTAACGGATAAATTACGTCTTAAATTGAGTTTAACTCGACATGTTTCGGGCTATTTCGTAGCCCTTCTTCTCAGGAGCACGCGACTCAAAACAAAAATTGACTCAAAACTTCAAAATTTGGCTTAGAGTTATATTTATAGTTATGTATTGTCCGAAAGAATGTTAAGTATTTGCTTAATTAGACAAGGAAAAAAATTATGAAATCAGATCATCCAACCAAATACACAGGCTGCTTCAAAGTTGCAGTTTTTGCAGGTGGTAGGACCTTGTGCAAGGTCCGCCCGGATTGCTACCACCATCTTGCTCGCTAATCCTGCCGTGAAGCAGCAGTGCTTGCACTGTTGTGTTTCGGCGCGGAAAATAAGACAGCCGGTGAAATTACTGGCACTTGAGGTATTCCATCTTAGGCCTCTAGGTTGGCAACGCATCTGCAATACCCTGATGTTGCAGATGTTTATGGGCGGTGGTGATCTCTTACCACCAGGAGACCCACTTGATCGTTTACCTTCCAGTCAAATAAAAAAAAAATAGTTTTTCGGTAAATATTGGACTGATTGGTATGATACTTTGTAGTTTGGTTTTAAATATCTTGCTAAGCCAGTATTCGTAATTGTCCAGAGGCTAACAGAGGTCACCCAGTATATCGCAAATTCCGCAAAGTGGTTAGCTAAATTACTTATAAACTAATATTTAACTTAACCTTTTAGCCTGGTGTTGACTCAGCACTGGTGCAGTCCACCCAGAAACCCGCTCATTGTTTTAAACTGAAACATACCTTTTGTTTAACGAATAATGGATTTTTCAAGCTAACTTTTGAAACAATGATTTTGTTTCCTTGCTAGAAATGAATAAAAAAATTGACTACAGATTATATCTCCCTCCGGCATATTAAATTATAATACCCATGGACCCAATTTGACATACACGCAAGGTTCGAAATATATTAAATGCTTGAATTTCAGAACATTAATTAATACGCCATTGAAATTTAGATTTTACTGTCATTCGGTGCAAATTTAAAAATCGTCCACTTGAATTATTTTTTATATGAGAGGGGGCAAACGAGCAGACGGGCCACCTGATGGAGAGCGATCACCGTCGCCCATGGACACCCGCAACACGAGGGGAATCACAGGTGCGTTGACCATTTTGAATTTGGACCAATGAAAACCCAGATGGAATATTGTCCATTATAAATTAGGAGCAAAGTTAAATAATAAATATGCAATAAGTAAATGTTGTCTATATCAAGTCGTTACTTAATATGTAGGTCCAAAACAAATGATTTTGGGTGAAAATTATTTACAATTCGTCATATTTCTCAGTGAACATAAATACAAGTGGTTGTTTCTTTTCGGCATGCATCAGTTTTGCCAATTTTGCCATGGGACAATATTTCATTTTCGACGATATTCAGGATGAATAATTTTCCTTGTTGATGTATTTCAAATTGATATTTCTGCTTTGACGTATAATTTCGAATTGACCATTTTCTATTTGCACCAAATAACAGTTATTTACCTTTTCGTACAAAGATTTTTAAGCTTGTTTGAGTCCTTATACTGCCTTGTAGTATAAAGAATTTATCTTATTTTTCTTTTATTTTTTATTATTTCATTAAAACTTACGTAAAAACAAGTCAAATATTGGAATCAACCTTTGAACAAGCCAGCTTAGTTTCTCGGGTGTTTTTACCCCCTTCCAGTTTCTTAACCCCTCATTCGTCAGATACCAAAATTAGCTTATATCAAAACAAAGGCGGCTTTTTAATTGGTCTACCGTCATCCACTTTCCCAAGACGTTCCCGAATATAAGTTGGTAGCTCTAAAAAGTGTCCGATCGTAATTCGCCTCGGGACGCTCCGCAATTTATCCCGGGAGATTGACGGCCGCAATTAAAATCCCGGGTAAGATAGCGGCTTAAATATTTAAGATTTTTACCCGGGCTGCTTAGCGAGGCCCTATTTTACCTTAAATACGCGGAGTTTTCAAGCGACTCGGTGTATTTTTGGTTAAATAAATGCGCAATCAAAATTACATTCTTAGCTCAGTCAAGAATATGCTTCACCAGTTGTAACCTATTCTTCTATCCTTGCAGATTTACAACAATTGAACATTTTAACTACGGCAACGAAGAATTTGAGGAAGCCATTTTGTACAGACTGACAATGGTTACAACGATAAGTAGTGCACGTGACTTCGTACGCCAGGAATTCACTTGTCGCGCGTTTGTGTGAACTATGCAATTTTTCGGGACAAAAGTAATCCTACGAGTATGTCTTTCAAATCTCAAAGTATCTTTATAGAAAATTTCACCACGATCTATTGAGAAATTTTAGCGTGAAAATGTAGAAACATTGATAGTCACATTCGCATTTTAAATGACAGCCATTTCAGTATTATTATTTTCCTAAATGGCTTCTGCCAATGTCAGTTACAAAGACAGGGCGTACGGTTGAGCCCGCTCTAGCAGCGGTGGAGTTAAAACTGTCAACATTCAAAATTGTTCAAAAATGTTGTTTTGTTCGAGTATTTTAAAGGTCAGTTTTTTCCTGCAAAAATTGTACAAGTTGCTGTACACTGCGGCGCTCAATTTGCTACGGCAAACTTGTTCTCTTTCTTCTTCTTAGTCGTTCACTCTTGATAGTCTTGGTAGAGTGGTCGTGGTCATGCTTCGGTCGATCGATTCCTGCGCCACTGCTGCTCTCGCGACGCGTCGCCAAGTAGCCCGATGTCTAGCTTACACTTAGAGGTACATTTTTTTTAAAACGCCCTTACTTTACAATGCAATACTTAACTCATCCGCGACCCGAATGTTTTAGTTCATGCAGGATTTATTGATTAAAATAGAAACGCCTTTTAACTCACCTTGCATCTCGTCGACTCCTAAATTTAGAAACAGGATGCACTTGAACGTGACACCCTCCAGCTTCAAAAGCTCTGATTTTAGTTTCACTCCAAAATTCAAGCTGCAAAGCAACGGACGGACCGCAGAATCAAGTATTAGCTATTCTGTGGCGGTACTTCGGTAGCTTCGTAATATTTTGACAGAGCGGTGTCCAACGATTTATCCTTTCAGCAATATTCAACTGTTAGAGTTGGCACCAATAGTTATGTGGAATTTCGTTCTATTTTCGCTACTGTAACTTTACTATAAAGTGGTTAAATTATGCCATAACTAGGGGTTAGTATCAAGTGATCAAAAACGCAAGTGGTCAACAGCATTAACTCACCTAAAAATCATTTGGGTCAATTTGCAGATAGTCGAATACGTAATCGGTCTATGATGTGGGTGCGTCCCAAGATATATAAAAACGTTAGATATATTTTCATATTATATAACGTTCATTTTATATAATTACATTATGTATAACATGAAACACTATAATTTCAATAAGTATAACGTTCGATCAGTATAACAATTGTTTTATATACTTTCATAAGAAATAACATGTTTATGGGCTAAAATCATATTATATAACATACATAAAGTATACCGCTCATAGTACGTAATAACTTTTATATAACATTAATATGATATAATATCAAGTGATATACTTTGTTTCTAAAATACTTGTTAAATTTTTAAATTTTAAAACCAGAAAATTAGGTGTTTATCAACCTGTAATTTTTGTATTGAAAAGTTTTACTGCAACATTTGTGCGAGCGAGCGAAGCGAGCGAGCAAGACGGTTCGGAGCAGAAGCGACTCGGATAGGTTAGGTTCAGAAGGCTAAGGCGGGAGCGAAGCGAAGCGTAGCGGAGCGTAGCTCCCGCCTTAGCCTTCGGTGTTAGGTTTTTTTTTATAGCAGCGAGGAAACCACAAAAGTGAAAAAAATAAACAAAGAATAGGTACATAATAAATTAATCGACAAATTTATTCAAAAATAAACATCGCTATATTTTTTTTAAGCTTAAAAATGAAGCATTTGCTTTTAGGAATTCACATTCGGAATACTCGGTTTAATATTTTTGGTATTACGTTATATCTTTGAGCGTTATATTTTCCGTTTTAAGATTAAATGAATGTTATAGGTTTTGGCTGTTAGAGGTTGTGAATATTATATTATTTGATCGTTATACTCAAAGTATTTATTTCCATAGATCATTATATATAATGTAATTATATATTTTATCATTATATATTATGAGCATTATGCAAACGTATATTATATTTAAAAAAATAGAGAAAGTGAAGTTATATATAATGAATATTATATGTTTTGTTTTTATATATTCTATTACTTACCCCTATGATGTAACTCGTTAGAAATCAACCGGACAAATAAGTAGTTTGTCCGAGACGTAACCGGTCTCTTTAACTACTTGTCTTAAGATCATCTAGACGAATTCGCAAATACATAATTAAGATAATTGTAATTCTTACATATTTATCTTCGCATTTAAGTTTTTTGCAAAGTATTCTTCTTAGCAACCATGTTAATATTTTAGAAAGCTTTGGTAGTGTAAACATTACACATAAAAGAGCCCTTTGCGCCTTACAGCCTTCTTATAGAATAAAGGATCAAATTTTGGTTTAGAACAGTTTTCTTACAATTAAAAAAGCCGCCCATTCTAAATCTCCAAAAGCAATACAAATCTTTCTCTGCATCGACAATTAAACCGAATTAATTCAGTCCGTTTGTCCGGTAGCCTGGCCCGTTGGTCCGGGTCGTTCCGGCGCCGGATTATGTCTTCAGGTTAATTGTAGCTGCAACTCTGCTCTCAAGATAGCGCGTAATGGCCGAGACGCTAGCATAACTTAAAACCATCACTTTACATGGACAGAGCGTAATTTTAGCTAACGGGGGTTGCTTTGCGTTGTCTTTTAGTTAAATTGTGAAGCATTTTATTTTACCTAATTTTGTTTGATTTTTACGTAACTTTGTTTTCAATCTAGTTCATAACATCGTTTCGCATACTGCAGTGCCTTATGTTACGATATGAGTAAGGCGTTTGATTTTGTTTAACTCGTCCTGTTGCAGTGTAAAAAATTCTGAATTTAAGGTAAAGCAAATGAATGGTTAAAAACGCTTTTTATCTAATAGGCCACTCTAAGTTAGTAGAAGTCACTAATCTATCTAAAAATTTAAAATAAATCATGTAAAATCATTATGGAAATAGGGTAGGCGTACCACAAGGCAGTATCTTGGGGCCCCCTGTTTTTATTGATTAATATTAACGAACTATGTACTTATGTAACTCACAATAACTAAGCGCTATTTTCCAATTATTATACCGAATTTTTTTAAGTTAGCAATTCTACTTAATTTGTTACTTTACACCCGCAATTTGTACTGTCACTTGCGCTTTGTTGTATTTTAAAGAAAATCAAAACTGACAGGAAAACGAACATTACTAAATTTAGATTGGGCATACTAAATACAGTACACTCGATTCTGAAAAAACTACTATCAGATTCTTAGTTATTAACATATTTAGCATCTGTTGTAATATTAGGCAGTTAATTTATTTGTTTAATCTCGCCTACTGTATTTAACTCTTTACTGCTTGATACCCGAGAAACTTGCCCATAGCGGCCATAGCAAAGCGGAAACTTATGCCTTTTAATTGCATGCAATTCATTACCACAAGTTATATCGCGTATTCAAGTCGCATATATATTCTTTCCCTACGACAGCTTCATTAAGGGGGCTGCACGCGAGTGCAGTTATTATTCGTGTCGGTGTGCTATTATGATTGACAACGTGATTATTTTTTCTTGTGCTAATTGTTTACAATAAATTGATATAATCTCCGGCGTATAAGTCCGGTGATCCGAAAACATTTTACGTTCTTAAGATTGTTTTTGGAATCTTTTTGTATTTTTTATTTCAACTCCAAATTTTGTTAGTTTTGCGGTCATCCCGTAAAATCCATATCGAAAATACAAGCTGAAACAGGGATGCATAGAAAAACAAGGAAAAGAGACCAGCACTGGGTGTATTTACGGCGAGGGCGTACATTGTATCAAGAATGTAGCGAAGGACTATAGTATTATGAGTACTATAGTATTATGAGCGTAGCGAGGGATTCTAAAGTAGAATCCTGAGCGTAATGAGGGATTCAAGTGTTAACGCCCAAGATAGAAATAATTTTGCTCCCGAGTGGCTCATACAACTTTTCACACCGAGCATTAAGAAACTTGAAGAAAATTATTCTAAATACTATTAAAATAACCAGCATAGAAAATGGCGTGGCTTTGCAATTATCAACTTCAATTAAATTAAAAATTTCAAAAACGTCAGCAAAAATAAAACAACGCCCGAAAATAAAAGCCGCCAAAAAAAGACAACTAAAAAGTAAAAAATAATTATGCACTACCTAACTGTTGACGGCGATTTCATCTGCGAACAATTCGTTTATCCCTATCCTGCTGGGTCTATGCTGATTTCCCGCAATTTCAGCCTACCTAAGTTTATTTAGTGTAAATACCTAGCAATTTAATTTTGTTTTTATCTGAGCGTAGTCGGTTTCGGAAGACCGCTAAGGTTTAACAGGAAACTAAAGTACCATATGCAATACAATACAATACAATACAAAGACTCTTTATTGTACACCAGAAATAGTAAGTGATACAGAAAACAAATACACAGAGAAAAAAAATACACGGTAAGCAATAGGCGGCCTTATCGCTTAAGAGCATATGTTGTATTTTTCAAAGTATTAACCTTTTCTGAAGAAGATTTGTGAAAAATACATTTACGACTACACTCAGCTGGTTAAAACTAAATTTATTTTTCAAGAGCTCGTACTAAAACGTATCAATTCATAAATAAACTATACTTTAAGAATCCTGTAGCAATTCAGCCGTCTCAGCGACTACGATGTCACATCTTCCAATCTCCCCTACTTATGTTTTTATTGCTTCAGATCTACAGGGGCGAGTGTGTGCAATCGATTCTCGCCCGTATTGCTATGGGGGTAAAGGCCCGCGGTCGATTGGGCCACTCACACTTATTGAGGAATCGTAACGATCGTTGAAAACTTTGTAATTTTACGAGCTGTGAACGCGCCGTGCAAACACCACAGGATGGACAAAGGAGCTGGCTCACTAATTCATAATTTTATGAATGAAAAAAAGTGTTTATTCCATTTTTTTTACTTTTACATAGGAGTTACCTACAACTAAGAGTCCTTTGCTATAATACCATGATAATACCTGGCGCAGAATGTCGCTGCACGCGGGGCAGTAAAAAGTGTAAGCACAGTGGAGCAAATCGCGCGCTCACTCACACTTATGGGTCTAATGCCAACGTATCATGGAAAGGAATATTTGGAAATAATTCCGATCTTCATTAGCGATCCCTTCAAATAGCGAACCTACTGTGTTAAAAACTCGTGATGTATTTCGTGATATTTAATAATATTGTAAATATATTTAAAAAAAATATACCTTGTTGAGTTTCTTGCCGGATTCTTCTTAACAGAGGTTTTTCTGAACGGGTGGTAGATTTTTTTTTGACATTCATAAGTGCTTGTTATAGCCTAAATTGAAAAAATATATTTTGGCTTTGACTTTGACGTAGTGATATTTATGTTATCATCAGTAAATGTTTACAGGATTAAAATCGAACAATAAGTCTTGTATTGTGCTTTTATAAGTGTAGGATGCTCTGTGTTACAGGACCCTTCCGAAGTGATACACTGTTTAATTACTACTACGAGTACTACTACCATATTGGTTTACTTATTTGCTAATTCTTCACGCAAACAATTTAGTTTTTAGAGGCGGGAAACTTGCATTTAATAATAATAATAATAATAATCCATTTATTTCAAACACAATGTCCATAGATGGTTAGTAGTAACAGAAATTAGCACTTTAAAACCTAACTATTTCCAAACAGATCCCTAAATTGATAAACAAGTCATTTTAAAGTCCCTTTTTTTGAAATCACATATTTCTCGAACAAGATCACCATTTTAACGTCTGCCGTCATACGGAAAAAAGACGCATCTAACATTTTTGCCGAAATTGAGTTACCTACGTATCAAATCACTTTTATTGAAGCATCTGGTAAAAGCAGTCTGTGTCGCGCCTAAATAACGCAAGTCCAGAACTAAAGTAATATTTTCAGGTTTACAAGCTAGCCGTCGTCCCTGCTTCGCCTGCCAAAATTCGGGTTTGAAATAAAGATGGCGTGTTAATAGTTTTGGTGCGGGGCGCCCAACAAGGCTAAAAAAATTTACACATCGGTTCACTTTATACGCATGTGTAAAGTCAATCGAGTAAACGTTTTATCGTTTACTATAATAGTACCTTTATCAGAATAAAGAAGGTAATTATTGTAATGTTAATTATTTACATTACGAAATCCACTGACTACCAATCAACTGACGTACTTTTTATCAGCTGTCAAAACACAATTGTCCCCTAGAGTTTCAATGGAAATAGCGACTTATGACGTCATTATCCGCCAACTCAATCAACTGTTTATTTGTTTTAAAGCAACAAATAATCTTATTTTACAGTAATCGAAAATTAATCTGGTTTTCAGGGCTAAAATTAAGCGTTTTTTTTACTGGATTTGTGTCTTCGAATTATTTTTTAATCAACATCCCTATTAGAGATAAGGAATTTGATGCAGTTGTGAATGAAATTCACGATATTTTTGAGATGTTTTGCATAAACCCAGTACCTACCTATTGTTCAACTGTCAAACCTGTACAAAGAGATATACAAGGGCGAACTTATCCTTTAAAGGGATCTCTTACAGTTAACCTTTGAACAATCCAATCGTATTCTTGTATTCTTGTATAAGTCACATATTATCACTTTAACTGTATATTATATACGTAACTTACTTGTTCTCTCTTCTATACTGTAAAATAAAAATACTACCTTAGATATTAAGTTTCTCATGTAAGTGAAAAATTGATTTTTAATGAGAAATAAAGATTATATAAACCGAAACCTAATGCTTTACACGCCCACAGCTGCGGGTGAAAGCTTGTACTAAATACAAAGGATGTCTCACTGAACTGACTGAATCATTGCTAGTAATTTTATATCCATCCTCATTTACACAAATGACATTCTAAAAATATTTGCTTTGATATTTAAAATAAGGTAAAAGGGAACTAATTGATACGGCGAAGCACATCCAACTTAGAGCATTAAACCTACTGGAGATCAACGACGGTATTAACCGTTCCATTAGATCCGGCAGCAAAAAGATACATCATGGAACCGATTTGTATAATGGTTCTTTTTCAAGTTATTTGGTATAACAATCCGAGATTGATCCACAAAATAATACTATTTAGCCTATCTGTCAGTTTTTCCGTTATTTGTGTTGCACAGATATGAACTTGTTAAATAAATAAATATCATGGGACACTTGACATCAATGAACCTAGTCTCAAACTAAGCAAAGCTTGTACAATGGATAATAGGCAACGGATAAACACACTTATATAGATAAATACATACTTATTATTTATACAAATAACTGCCTTTCCCGGGAATCGAAACCGGGACCTCAAGCTTCGTAGTCAGCTTGTCTAACCATTTGGCCATCAGGTCGTCTAATAAATACCACCTATACCTACCTAATAACTACCTACTCTACATGAAAAAGTTTTTTATTTGTACTTTACAAACATAAATATGAAATGTGTGATTAAAACACCAAACTCCACGCGAGACCGACTCTCGAATGACTTTTTTATTTGCACCATCAATCAGCCAAGTAAGTGTTTTATCCAATTTTAAACAAGTTCCTATGAAATGAAGTCGAACTTTTAAGTTGACAGACACGTATTGGCATTTACTTATTGTTTTATGACATGCAAACGATTATTAAATTAACTTTAGGGTCCTATACCACATATTTGATTGATGGTATAAATAATATCGGTCGAATTAATGCCACCTCCAGTTCGTTAAATACTCCACAACTAACAGTCGGTCTGTCGTCGTCACTCCTAAACTAACGTGTAACGAAGGGACGCGGAGAGTATTTGTGGAAATTTATTTTTATTCTCAATTCCGACTAAAATGATACTCCATATCGATGGCCCAAACGAATAAACGTGTAATCGTCAAACAGCAATTTTACAGGAAAAATAAAACTAACTTTAACTTTGTATGGAATAATTACCAACGAATAAACAATTAAAACATTTTATCTCAAAAACGGTTAATCGGATCAGTGTAAAAAAAATTGACGACATATTTTGGGCCACATGTAAGCTAAAAAAGCAAAAAAAATTTTTTCGTGTAAAGGCCTTTGCACGTTTATTCGATTGGGCCATCGATATTACGAGCGAGTTCACTAACAGAGGATGTTAGGTTGATCATCATTCCAGCCTATAATAAATACGTCCCACTGCTGGGCACAGGCCTCCTCTCAGAATGAGAGAGCTTGGGCCATAGTTCCCACGCGGGCCTAGTGCGGATTGGGAACTTCACACGCACCACTGAATTGCTTCGCAGGTTTGTGCAGGTTTCCACATGATATTTTCCTTCACCGCAAAGCTCGTGGTAAATTTCGAAAAACTCGGAGGTGCGAGCTGGGGTTTGAACCCACGACCTTCTGCTTGAGAAGCGATAGGTTAGGTTAATAATAGTCGATAAATATTTTTGACTGTTCTAAAAAAGTGATTTAGTAAAAATTATAAGCAGACGGAGTCGCAAGCAACGCTAGTATCCGTAGGTACTTAATATTATAAATGCAAAATTGTGTGTGTTTGTGTGTCCAACTTTCACGCCATAACGGAGCAACGGGTCGACGTGATTTTTGGCAAAGAGATAGTTTATGGGCCCGAGAGTGACATAGGCTACTTTTTATCCCGGAAAATGCAGAGTTCCTGAGGGAACAGCGCGCGATAACCGAATACCACCCGGGCGGAGCCGCGGGTAACTTTTTCTTGTCACTCGTTGCTATAGTTACGGACTCCTGCGTCACTCTTTAAACTGCAAGTTTATAGGATTAAAACTTGCCAAACCTACATTTTTGTAATAGTTTTAAGTCCGTTGTAACCCCCGACGCAAAAAGAGGGGTGTTATAAGTTTGACCGCCATGTGTGTCTGTGTATCTGTCTGTGTGTCTATCTGTGGCACTGTAGGTCTTAAACGGGTGGACCGATTTGAATGCGGTTTTTTATTTGATAGCAAGTTTTCTAGCGATGGTTCTTAGACATGTTTCATCAAAATCGGTTCAACCATTTCTGTGACATTGAACTTTAAAGTGAGAAAGTCGGGGGTTCCCAAATTTTTGTTGGTTAGGTTATTATGATTGGTCATCTAATAAGCATGTTAGTATAATGTGACACAACATTTCTTCTTACAAACTATACTTTTTTTCTTTCTTTAAAACAAAATGATATCTAATAATACCTATAAAAAAGTATGAGTATGAGAACAAAAATTTTGCGTACATTTTGCCTAGGGGAATAGGCTCTGCTAATACTGAGTATTCATGCGTGAAACCGACTTGTATTTGGCCAGTTTTCAACCCCAGATGCAAAAAGAGGAGTGTTATAACTGTTATAAATTTGATAGAATAGAATAGAATAGAATAGAATAGAATAGAATAGAAATATTTTTATTCGGGCTTCGCACTTAAAATAGAACAGGGCAAATGAAAACAAAAAAGAAATACAATATGCGAAGGCACGAAACGGTCGCACCTCAGCATAGTGTTGGCCGTGTAAGCCAACGCTGGTCTTCCGCTGCGACCGCTTGGCGACTTCACGGAAGGCGACAAAATCACTACAAGATAAAGCAATAAAGGAGCATGAGTATGAGAACACAAATTTTGCGTATATTTTGCTTAGGAGATAGGCTCTGTTAACACTGAGTGTTCATGCGTGAAACCGACTTGTACTTGGCCAGTTTTTTCTGTAACTAACGATCACAGCTAACAACCGTTCAGATGAATAACTCCATTGAATTACAAAGAAGAAAGAAATCTTAGCACTGCATCCTTTAAAGTGAACGAAACTTTTAACTCGACATTCTTCTTCAAGTCAATATCCTTTGTGAGTAACTGAACAAGACTCAAATCAACTAACGAGACGATCAAAGAATTATTCTTGGACTAATCGGGCAACTTGTCGGCCGACTAGTTGCCACTTAAATTAGAATCTAACGACTGACGTTGTGATTTGTTTGGTTTTATTTTAAACGACGGTATTTCTTCAGAAGGATGTTTAAATCTTGGCTTACTTAGGAAATTGTATAATATATCACTGCTAAATACAATGTAAAATTATGTTACAAAGACATTTTTATTTTATTTAAATTGCTTTTTTAGTGAATATCACGGCTCATACCACAATCATACCATGCCTACTACTAATAAATGCAAATCTAGTAGTCTATTGTGCAAAATTTTAAATACTTGTCGGAGACAGCACAGTCATGAGTACAATGTATAGGATATTCAACGGTAGCGCAGTGCGTGGTTGATTATGATTGGTCGATCCCTCCGTGACGTCACACTGGACCGATTGACCTACCGTAGCGCGCTAGGACGGAGCCGGGTTGGCAAGATGCGGACATTCTCCTGCTGGCTGCGCTGGATACTGGACGCATAGACCGACTTTGGAACTGTCCACGTTACCTTGTACATACTGATAGTGTTTGCTGATTAAAAGTGTTGATTTGATTAACTTTGTAGTCTTTCTCAATCTCCGAATATCGCCTATTACGATGTTAGATGAAGAAGCCATCCCTGATTGTATCTGAACTACCCTCCAACGCCCCAATTTTTTTTTATTCGACTGGAAGGCAAACGAGCAAGTGGGTCTCCTGGTGGTAAGAGATCACCACCGCCCATAAACATCTGTAACACCAGGGGTATTGCAGATGCGTTGCCAACCTAGAGGCCTAAGTTGGAATACCTCAAATGCCAGTAATTTCACCAGATGTCTTACTCTCCGCGCCGAAACACAACAGTGCAAGCACTCCTGCTTCACGGCAGGATTAGCGAGAAAGATGGTGGTAGCAATCCGGGTGGACCTTGCACTTTTCCGTCATACTGAATTTTTTTTAATGTTACGCGCGCGAAAGGCGTATTTGAGAGATTTAATCAAAATGTTTGCACCATGAAAGCTGTAAATTAAACCCTCATTCCCCATTAATAATCTATTAGGCTAAACCCGTTCGATTAACTTCAGCAAATTAAAACGGCCCTCGGCGGACGAAAACAGAAATTATCGAAACAAAATGTGACAATCAAGCGCGGCCGATGGTTTAGAATACAAATGCTTTGCTGGGTCAGCGCCGGCGCGCTCACACCAAACTGCAACTGAGACCACTTAGTGGTAAGTTTTCGGTTACAAAATAC
Source organism: Choristoneura rosaceana (assembly GCA_037349165.1). Lineage (NCBI taxonomy): Eukaryota > Metazoa > Arthropoda > Insecta > Lepidoptera > Tortricidae > Choristoneura > Choristoneura rosaceana. The sequence goes on from JAZBNJ010000045.1 coordinate 1,789,988, forward strand.
GTCTCGATCGCGTTCGCGTTTGATTCTCAATTTGTATGGAATCGCGAACATCGCAAACGTTCCGCTAGAGGCGCTGTTCGTGTTTCCATACAAATTGAGATTTTAACGCGAACGCGATCTAGACGTATTTGTAACCTAAAACTTATACTAAGGGTACCGTGCCTCTAGGGTGGCGTTTTAACAAAACATTCGTTTACTGTTCGGAGAAGTAAATCGAGCGTTCGATCGTCGATACGTAGCCGCCACATTGTCATGTCCACGGTGCGGCGTCGTCACCCGTTTTTGTTAGGATACGCGGACGAAATAGATTACGTAGCAAATCTACCCTCATAAAATTTGTTGTCCAAATTTTTTTTTTACTTATATAGATCCCGTTGATAACGATATTTGTATTTGTAACGTCGTTACAAATACAAATATTAATTTTTTCGTTATCACAGGTGAATTATAATGATATAGATGACATTTGATTTAAAAATAGTACAGCTATGATTTGCCGGTTGGCATACAAAGTTACTTATTTCACTTTTGTTTTAAACATTTTATACTACAGAACTAATTAAAGTAAGTCAAACGGTACAAATAGTTGTCAGATTAAATTACGTATAAAAATTTAACATTAATAAAAAATTTACAAGTTTATGTCAGCTTCACTAATATAATCCATACTTATACTTACTATTATTATAAATGCGAAAGTGTGTTTGTATGTTTGTGTGTTTGTCCGTCTTTCACACCGTAACGGAGCGACGGATCGACATGATTTTTGGCATAGAGATAATTTATGGGCCCGAGAGTGACAGGTCGAGAGTAAAAGACTACTTCTATCACGGAAAAATGCACAGTTCCCGAGGGAACAGCGCGCGATAACCGAATACACGCGGGCGGTACCGCGGGCAAAAGCTTGTCTTTAATATTATAATAACATTTATTTTGAAGAATTTTGTTCAACTGGTTCTTATCTTCGAAAGCATTTTTTTAATATCCGTCAACCTGCCCTCCGGTGTGACGGACGTCCAAGCCGGGGTATCGATAGGAGCAGCGGCGCACGCGAACCCCCCATCAGTTGGGGCCGACAGCACGACACGTCATTTGGAACTTTATACTATTAATGAAACCCACCTGATAATCATATTTACACCAAAACTTGAGCTAATGGGTCTATTTGTTTTTTCGGCCACGGAATGCTTGCGTTTTGGATAAACGCGTATTTGTTGGTAAGTAGGAAAGAGTTAAAGATATCCCGGTGAGCTATTTATTTCTACTATATTTTTTTTAGAGGAGTCTTTTTTTTATTCGACTGGATGGCAAACGAACAAGTGGGTCTCCTGATGGTAAGAGATCACCACCGCCCATAAACATCTGCAACACCAGGGGTATTGCAGATGCATTGCCAACCTAGAGGCCTAAGAGTCTCTTCAAAAATGAAAATCATTCATTCAGTAAATAGGCCGCAATGGGCAGTTTTACACGTCATTTTTTAAAACTACCAGCGGAAAGACCGGAAAGACCATCATTGCCAAGAAGAATGCGCCGCAAGAAACTTCTTCTTCTTCGTTCTATTCTAGTGATACGTCAGTACTATTATATTATTATATTCTGTGGTGATACATACAAAGTGAAATGCCCAGTAATAAAGAAACAAAATGGTACGAAATATCACTTAATTAGAACATATAAGTCGAAATATATTTAAATAATTAATTAAGGTATAACTGATAACATAAAAAAATAAATTGAAGTTAAAATCAACTAACGACCATTTCAAAGCCCACTCGTACTGAATGAGTGTTGTAATACAACACGAATTGCACGAGTGCACGAGTGCACGTGCAATAACAGTGCATGTGCAACGAGCGCAGTCGCACCGCTCGTTATTCATTAGCAAGGCGGCTATTTCTGAGCGAGCGACATTTATCGCCAATATAACATAATCATTTCACTAATATAAAGATGTGTTAAATACTTGTGATGTATGAATGATGTGTGGCCTCCAACAAGATGGAGCGATGACTTGGTTAAGATCGCAGGATCGCGGTGGATGCGAAAAGCACAAGACCAGTCTGAGTGGAGAGCCTTGGGGGAGGCCTATATCCAGCAGTGGACGTCTTTCGGCTGACATGATGATAAATGATGTGATATGATTGACGAAGAAGGGGAGTAGGTAGAAGGGTAGTCCAGAAACAGTCCGGGATGGCTTCTTCATATTATAACAGCGTAATGGACGATATTCTGAGATTGAGCAAGACGAGGCCGTGCTCAGCAGTTGGACGTATACATAGGCTGGGATTATGTAAGTTATAGTGAACAAAAAACAGAGCTTCTTCTATACATATAATTTCTTCCATCTACTCGTGATTGTATGTAAAAACGTGTTTAGTACCTACTATCTAACGGTCCCCCTCGGCCCTCTCATTCCGAGAGGAGGTCTGTGCCCAGCAGTGGGACGTAATATAGGCTGAGATGATGATGATGATGATGATCTAACGGTCAATCATTTGAAACTGAAATAGAAATATAGTTTTAAAACTACATAGAAAGAAGCCTAGCAACTAAAGTTAATCAAATGTTTCGTCTGTCTGGCAGTGCATTAACGCACTCACCTTTGACGAAGACCTTCCGAAAAAGCCGAAACTAGTCGGACGGTACCTGACTTATAAACGTAAGTTTATAAATAAAGTTGTGTTAAATACTTGTAATGTATAGTACATAGATATCATTTATAAATATTGTGAATCTGTTTTAAAAAAAACCACGTTGAGTTTCTTGGCGGATTCTTCTCAACAGACGTTTTTTCCGAACCGGTGGTAGATTTTTTTTGACGTTCATAAGTGCTTGTTATAGCCTAAATTTAGTAAAGGGATTTTGACTTTGACTTTTGATTTTGACTTTAAGCCGAGACGTTTAATTTTTGTAACTATTTTTTTTATTCGACTGGATGTAGCAAGTGGGTCTCCTGATAGTAAGAGATCACCACCACCCATAGACACCTGCAACTCCAGGGGGATTGCAGATGCGTTGCCAACCTAGAGGCCTAAGATGGGATACCTCAAATACCAGTAATTTCACCGGCTATCTTACTTTCCACGCCGAAACACAACAGTGCAAGCACTGCTGCTTCACGGCAGGATTAGCGAGCAAGATGGTGGTAGCAATCCGGGCGGACTTTGCACAAGGTCCTACCACCTGCAAGTGAGCTACCTATAGAAATATTCCCAATTATTTTCAAGACGATTCAAACATTTTATTATATATTAATATTATTGCGACAGTATCGTCTGCCACCAGAATAGTACTCCAGGTGTGCTCAACTAATCAGCCCGTTAGTATTCGGTGCGGGTTCGACTCCCGCCTTATCGACGCTTTTTAACGACCCTTAAAGTAAGAATTAAGAGCTGCACTTCTAGGTGGAGACGTGGGAGCTTCGCGAAATTAAAAATATCGACTATCCATTGATGAATGAACTATGAACCTTAAGAAAAGCTTAGACTTACAATAAAAACAGTTTCGGCACAAATATGCGTAAACAGATTAAGCATAACCTAACCAAAAAAAAGTTGGAAAAAGTACAGTTCAATTCAATTCAATGGAATCTGAAAATTTTCTACACATTTAACACACCCTAACGTGGGCACACTTGATTATATATGTCCCTGTTGTTGCAATTATCATCTAAAAGGAATCAAAAAAGAATAATAGTCTCATCACAAGGCCTCAGGCAGCCCGGTGTTCATATTAGTAGGCTGGAAGTGTCTTCAGGATTGTCAGATTCTATTGAATTGGAGTATATGTCATATGTATATAGATATCATTTACTTGTATTAATATTGTAAATCCGTTTTAAAAAAAATATACCTCACTGAGTTTCTTGCTGATTTCTTTTTAACCCCCGACGCAAAAAGAGGTGTGTTATAAGTTTGACCGCTATTTGTGTCTGTGTGTCTGTCTGTGGAACCGTAGCTCTTAAACGGGTGGACCGATTTGGATGCGGTTTTTTTTTTAAAGCTAATTTTCTAGCGATGGTTCTTAGACATATTTTATCAAAATCGATTCAGCCGTTTCAAGATCATCAGCTCTTTTGTTCGCTGCGGTAGGAGTTTTAGACGCATAGTGGGTATTTACTTTACTTTCAAACATAATATTTGGGACCTAAAATTTGAAACACCCATATATGCCTATAAACTATGCAAGATTATGTAATTCTCGGCCTGATGCTGCAGCCAGGATATCCAGAACACTATTAAGTACACTCTTGATAAAACCATAGCAGATATATCGTGTTGGGATTCGTTTCGATCAGTTTTTAATTCTACATACAAAGCAATGGTGGCAACAGGATGAGCTAATGCTGCAGCCAGGATATCCAGCACATTAGAACACTATAAAAATAACACGATATACAACAAATCCAATGCACCATAATAAAATACTGCAAGCGGTATATTGGATAATGTTACAGGATATTTCTTTCCAAACTACTTCAACAAAATTCTGAATCAATAGTTGACTTATATTTCTGCTTTCAAACTAGAACATCCAAAACGCTTAGATGCATTGTTGCCTCCCCCTCCCCCATCCACGAGTAGTTTCCGTTTCCACCGCGCCTGAAAAAAAAACGCCAAATAAATAACTCCAATAATTTATCGTGTGACAACCCTACAGGAATAGGGGCCAGCGCTCTTTTGAATAAGTTTCTGGAATAGTGAAAGTAGAGTCAATGGTTCAGTGCTTAGGAGGGAGCGGGCGCGGAAGCGGAAGCGGGAAACGACGAGAATATGAGGTAAATGAAATTAATATAGAAAGAAAGAAAGAAAATACATTTATTCACAACACAAGACACAACAATAGCATTAGGTACAAATAGACAACACATAGGAAATTATGCGACATTGCGGTTGTGAATCGGACACTGGCTCAGCATAATGCTGAAGCGTTAATAATAAACACCCCAGCGCTGATTTTGATATTGTATTTGTCACTGGCGCGCAGTCAGTAAATTTCAAAAATTCATATTCAAAAACATTTATTTGTAAGAATACAGTAAAATGAAGCAGGTAGCAGGGTAGGGTAATTTGAGCTGGTTGGTAGTTTGCGCTGACAGCAGCACTCCTTCCTCCCGTGGCTGACTAGGCAATAGGTACTAGCGCTCAATGTACGCCATAGATCGTCGTATCCTACGATAAGAGCCATAATTACAAAATGCTAACTTTTCAGGAGAAGCATTTTTGTGTTTCTTTCAAAAGATAAGTAGCGAATTGATAATTTTGCAATTAAATAATGTGTATTAGGGTTCTAGGGTTCTGTTAAAATAAAATTTATGTTTTTAATGATATATTATAGATCGATTTTGTCCTTTAAATCCTTTTTCGTCGGACTAAATGAATTTTAAAGGGCCATAAGCTACGTTGTGCCTTTTATCGTCGAAAAATTCGAGGCCACAACTGCCATTAGGACCAAATTATAGTTGTTAAAATATTTGCGTTTCAACATTTTTTTTCATTTCAGTATTTTTCTTGTAATATGGAAGCGGCAAATTAGATGTTTTATTTTCTAAGATTTTTTTAAATCATAAAGCGGAGCGGAGGTACGTACCCACAGTAATTCTAAAAAATAAAGTAAGCCCCATTTAAGAAAATAAGTAAAATAAAAACTTCTTAATCCATCCTATCCTAATATTATAAATGCGAAAGTTTGTTTGTATGTTTGTGTGTTTGTATGTTTGTATGTTTGTCCCTCTTTCACGCCGTAACGGAGCGACGAATCGACGTGATTTTTGGCATAGAGACAGTTTATGGGCCCGAGAGTGACATAGGCTACTTTTTGTCCCGGAAAAATGCATAGTTCCCGAGGGAACAGCGCGCGACAACCGAATTCCACGCGGGCAGAGCCGCGGGCAAAAGCTAGTTTTTTATAAATAAGAAAAAAATTCAACTTCTGAAACTCTAAATATTCTCAACGCTCTTAATATAAAAAAATGCACATTATTATTTACTAAGTCTTGAGTGTTCATTGGAGATCTTTCCTTGTTCTTTCTCATCGCCTGTATCACCCCCAGTAGCAACACCTCCTTTCTCAAGAAGTAACGTTAAAAAAAAAGTCATAAAATTCTTCATTTTTTTTATTGACACAAAGATACAAGAGACTTGTTTTTATATATTCACTTTTATAGAGTCTGTGCATCCTCTTTCAATATTTGTAACTACACTCCTTGTCCCTCTTTTCGTCTTTCTTAAGGTCGTTATTGTTTTCTAGTCTTCGCGAACATCATAATTAAGTATATTAATTGATAATAGAGACCAAATATTGGACAGTGTAAGTTAAGAAAATAAAGATTAACTTACATTTTTTTAAAGACAACGTTTCACTATACCTTAATATTTACAGACTGTTACCGACAACAATATGGGGCTTGATGTTTACCATTGGCTTGATGTAAACCAATACCAACCAGGCAGATTTTTATCAGAGCATCAACAAATAAACGGAAGACAAATTGATGAAGACCGAATTCGAAATAAAACTTAGATGCATTAAAAAACATTAGCCATCATTGTACAAATTAAACGAAAAAAATAAAATATTGGTGATATCATTTCTAAAAGCCTTTCCTAAAACTTTCCCGGAGCCACACCGAAGTTTTTGTCAATTTGAAAACGGTTAACTTCCTGCTACTGCTGAATTAATTTCACCTGATGACATCACCGAAGAAAAAACTGACGAAAATGCGCAATGATAGAGACTATTTTGAAGTCTACCTTAATTCCGTGTCGGAATGAAGATATTATCCTTCTTCATCTTCATGATTATCAATTACTTACTGGTAATTTCCTCTATCTGCTCTAGTTATCATCTAGAACTTCATCGGTTTCTTTATGTTTTTCTACAAGGATAATATTTTCATTCTGACACGGAATTGAGCTAGACTGCAAAATTGTCTCTTAATCATTGCACATTCACATTATCGCCAGTTTTTTCTTCGGTGATGTCATCAAGCGAAAATATTTCAGCAGTAGCAGGAAGTTAAACGTTTTCAAGCTAACAAAAACTTCGGTGTGGCTCCGGGAAAGTTTCCGAAATTATATCACCATTTTTTTTCGTTTTATCTTGTACAATGATGACAGCTACTACTTTTTGATGCATCTGAGTTTTATTTAAAATTCGATCTTCATCTATTTATCTTCTATTTATGTGTTATGCTCTGACAGAAATTTACGATAAATTTGGTTTGTTTCAATATCAAGCCCGCTGTTTCTGTCGGTGAGTCTGTATATAATAAGAAATATTGAAACGATTTCTTTAAAAAAATATGCTTAACTAGGTAGTCTTTATTTTTTCTCGTTTTCAGGTTGTACGCGAGACTTTTCGAGTTTTATTTATAGAAACAGAATTGAAAAATCATAGTCTAAACATTGTTAATAATAAAATAAAACAGTCACAGGAACCATCCCGTATTATATAAAAAACCATAAGAGAATAATATTCTAGCCTATTGACCGATTGACAAGAAATTAGAAGGTAAATAGATATAATAATGCCAAAATATACAGCGAAAAAGGCCTCAAGTGCCATAAGAACCCTAAAATCAGACGTGCAAAATCACACGTTGAAAAGAATTATTGTTATCAAAAAGTAAGTATAACATTCCATGAAGCCGAAATGTTAACAAACCACCCAAATATATCTTTAAAAAGCGAATATTTAAGCAATAATTCAATAAAACATAATTCGTACATAGAAAAAGGACACTACCGACATTGTGGCCACACATTTTCCATACAAATAAAATTGAGCTATTACGCGGTAGAAGACCGCACTAGCCGTTCGGGCTTTATTCTAGGTAATAGTAACAACTTCATTAAATTGTGTGATTTTGTTCATTAAACTATGTAAATATATAAATAAGTAAACTAAGAATATATATAATATAAAAGTAAACCTAAAATAAATAATAAATAGGATCCGAATAATGCAAAAACGTTTTAAATAAATTTTCTTGGTGTTTTCTTTTTTCGACCAGCGCCATCTTTTGTAATTATTTTTACAAATCTAAGTTCTCGACGATTTGTTTTATTGTTTTCACTGTTAATTAACGAAAAAAAAGACGATCTTACAAATTAAATAACCATTACGAATTCACGACACTCTTACGGCGCTGTCCGCCGAGTACCGCAGAAATGGCGCTTGCGCCCCCTCCTCGCGCCCGCGTCGCTCCTTTTTGCACGGCGAATAAGGATAGTAGAGTACTTCTGGCTTTACTCCGCGTTAGAAATGAGACATAAGTAATTGTGGCTTTTTTAAAATATTTTTTTACTATTTAATAAAAAAATATTAAAATTATTATTTAAAGTTGTAAATATGTATCTTGACGTGTAGAATTCAATTTTACAATAAAAACTAAAAGCCCTTATGGTGATAGTGGCTCTTATCGTAGGATACGCCGAGATATTTGTTGACTGTAAATTGCACCATCTGCTAAAATCTATGATGTTACTTATTTCTGTCCAAGACGTTGCCTGCACGGGGTCGCTTAGAAGCGATAAGGGCATCTCTTGTATACCTTGTAATAATGTTCTTTTTTGTGACATAGTAATATTTCTACGCCAAATCTGGCTGAATATGCTGTGACATTTATTATAATAACTACCTGTACCAACCATATTCTGAGAAATTAATAAACAATTTATATTTCTGTTTTGTTTCATATATGTTGTTTTTTACATCGTGTAAATAAATCCATATGATGAACGTAAAAGACGAAAAAAACGATAAACACTATCTGTTCAGTTTCTCGCAGCGCACGTGGAAAATCAAATTTAATAATCACAGATAACCAGTAATCTGAGCAATGTTATTTCCAAGGCACAATGCCATTCATCTTGGTACAGTTTCCTTTCTAAAAGCGCTAGTAACGTTATAAAAGAATACAAAATTAAGACGTGCATCTGTAAAACAAACGGGATACGCGGTTCAAACGCCACAGCCCCTCGCTTGACCCACATGCTCAAATATGAGGTGTTTGTATCGCACCCGACAAGATCAGGTGATAAATGACGTTTCGAGTGATTTGTAAGTCTGTGCTCACGAATCTAGAGCATTCCTGGAATAACACTCGAAATATACTAGAAAAGAAAATACATCTCTAGAGGAAACAACTGAGGGGAGCGAGGATAGGGAAATTAAACGTTTCTATTGGTTCATCAAAAATAAATATCAGTGTCCCACCTTAGGGTAATTTACCCTAAATTTAGGGTATTTTTACGCGTTTAGGATATTTTTAGGGTAAAAGTATAAAAAATACTGCAGATGACATAGAGCCAAGACTTATGGATGCATTCGAAAAATATTGTAGTTCAAATATTAGTTTATGAATAAATAGCATTTATTTGCTTTGTTTTTATTAAAAAAAATTTGGGTAAAAAAAATATAAGTGCCTAATTTAGGGTAATTTCGCGTAGCGTTAGGGTAATGCTACCAGATGTTAGTATGGTGAGCAGTTGTGTTGCTCTGAAAATGAGCTCTGATTGAGTTTGAGACGCGTCAGTGTAGCGTAGTGCAGTGTAGGTGGTGATGATAGATGGGTTTGAGCTGTAATTTGCGTGTGTTCTTACAATGTGAAGATGGAGGAACTGCATGAACTCGCATTTCTTGCATAAACGTTGCTGTCAAGGTCGCGGGTAAGCAAAGTAACTCTTTCTTCATTCTTTCTTTCTTTTTCAACCTTTCACCACCCAATGCTGCCCGGTTTTGCGCCTTTCGCATCCAGTCCTTCCAGCCGCTCTAACAAGGTCGTCGGTCCAACGCATCAGTTGCCTGCCTAAGTAATTGTTTTTGTTCAAATGCAGTATAAGCCTGTCGTGAGAAAATTCCTGTATCCAACAGTAGGACTCGTACAGGCCAGAGTTGGTGATAGATATGTCGTGTACAACAATAATCAAGTCTTGTAATAAGATTGTCAAATTGACTATTACAATATCGAGATGTTGGCGAACGCCGTGTGACATAACTACCAGTTGCGGTGCACGTGAACGTCATTCTACTTCGGGCTGTAGGGACGACAACACCTGGCTAATGATTTAAGTTCGTTTGTCGATTAGCTCTGTACATACTCTCATTCGTTTTGTAATTTAATTGTTATCGGCTGGTGAATAAATCAACTATGGCCCAAAAGAAGTTCTTATTGAAGCTCTCCTCTCACCAGCGTTTCCACGAAAAATATGTTTTTGTATAGGTACCTACAATTATTGATTAATTCCACCTCCTGTCAACAAACTTGCCGCCTCAAATTGCCCCAATATTTAACTAATGCCACACCCGATAACCCCAACTATAACTTCCAACCAATTACACGCAAATGCAATAACCAAAGGTCGAACTTTATGAGTTGCGGCGAAAATTTAACACAATCAAACAGCGTAATTACAGACAGCCTTGATCGGAGGCCGACTAATTGAAAGCCATTTGCATAACGGGTAGAACACAGTTGAATAGCCAGGGCGCGCTAGGTACCTTGCCTCAGCGTATTTATTTACTAGCGTTTAGCCGCGGCTTCGCACGCGTAAACTATTTGAAAAGGGATTTTATTAAGTCCCCCTGGGAATTCTCAAAATTTATATCGTAGTGCGAGACGAGACTCAGACGTGGTCCTTGACTGTTGGCCTCTTAGAGAAGCTCAGAGTCACGCAACGAGCTATGGCGAGAGCTATGCTTGGAGTTTCTTCGCGCGATAGAATCCGGAATACGGAAATTCGTCGAAGAACTAAAGTCACTGACATAGCTGGAAAAATTGCAAATTGAAGTGGCAATGGACGGGCCACATCACTCGAAGAACAGATAACCGTAGGGGGAGAAAAGTCCTCGAGTGGCGACCATGAACCGGAAGACGAAGCGTTGGCAGGCCTCCCACCAGGTGGACTGAAGACATCGTGAGAGTTGCGGAAAACCGGTGGATGCAAGTGGCGAGTTGTCGTTCATTATGGCGTTCTAAGGGGGAGGCCTTTGTCCAGCAGTGGACGTCTTCCGGCTGATGATGATAATGATATCGTAGTGCCAGTTTATATGGTGGTTGGAGCTGTCGGTAGGCCTCCAACAAGATGGAGCCACGACCTGGTTAAGATTTTGGATGCAAAAAGCACAAGACCGGTCTGAGTGGGGGCCTATGTCCAGCAGTGGACGTCTTTCGGTTGACATGATGATGATGATGATATCGTGGTGTTCATTGAGGTTATGATAAGAAAAACTGTCCAATATTTAAAGACTAAACTAAGCGGTTGTTATTTCGAGATTTTATCCATATCCTTTGGGAATTTCGGAATAAAAAGTAGCCTATTTGTTATTCAAAATGTCCAGCTAACTATATACCGAATTTCATCCTAATCCGTCCGGCCGTTTTAGCGTGAACCACAAACTTCATTTTATCAAATTACAAGTAATAAATTATGAGAATAGGCCCCGCACAGATAGGTAAAAACACACTCAAAAAAACACGCCATCTTAAATAAAAAGAAATCGTTTCACATTTATTTCTAAAAATTTGACATGGTGTTTTTTTTACCATTTGGTGTGTTTAATTTCCGATTCAGACGGGGAATTATTCTGAAAAATCTATGACTGCAATTAAAATTGTTTTAAAAATAAAACTAGCCCGGTTATTATGCCAGTAGTTTTTGTGAGTATCACAACGTTTTGTTCTAGACTGTTACATATTTCTGGAGCAAATCGAAATGTTCTATTTTTCAAAGCTGCTATTTGTTGGTTCAGGCAACGCCGGGCGCGGGTTATGTTATTCAAACAATAATAGGCGGCCGCGCTTCACGTAGTTCTGTTTGTTTGGACTCCAAAACTTGTTCAGCTGGCACCTGCTTTTGAACTATAGTTATTGCTACCTTTGTTTTGTTTTAAGAATTTGTTTAATATTTGTGAGTAACACTACAAATTAATAAATTGTTGATTTCAGACATTGTAGGCAACCGGTCATCACCATGCGATCACAACTACATCATCATCATCATTATCAGCCAAAAAACGTCCACTGCTGAAGGCCTATCTTCTTCTAATTCAATAGGCCTAATTTGGCTACGGTTTATAGTTTCGCCATATACGTATCTGTCTGTCCGTCCGCGGCTTTGCTCAGGGACTATCAATGCTAGAAAGCTGTGATTTTGCACGAATATATATGTAAACTGTGTCGACAAAATGGTATAATAAAAATTAAAACAAATAATTTTAGAATACCTCTCATAGACGTAAAGTTGGGCGGTGATTTTGTTTTTTATTCAAACTTGTACTATGGAGTCAAAGGCAAAGTCAAAGTGGTTTATTTGCAAACAAAAGTGATTTATTTGAGTATCGTTGGATAAGTCTTTTAAAACCATTAGGGGGTTGCAAAAAGGATTATTCGATTCAGTGATCTGTTTGAAAAATACCTATTCAAATTTAAATTGCAAATTTTCACTAAAATCGAGTGTTCCCCCATCTAAAATCTAAACCGGTGGGTGGAAAAATTTGAAAAAATTCAGGATGGTAGTAAGTATATCAAACTTATAAATAAAACTATAACGGTTAAGTTTTCTTGAGAATTATTAGCAGTTTAAGAGTAAATAGCAGCCTAAGGGGTAAATAAACCTGAACCGCCAGTATGGTCTCACCGGAAGACCAGCGCTGGCTCCACCATGGGAGTCCGCATTTTATTCTAAGGCGGGACCATTTCGGGCGTAAGCAAATAAGTATTTTCAACTATTTATTTTCTGTCCCAAAAACAAAAAAAGACGTGGTGCCCAAGTGGTTTGACCTATCGCCTCTCAAGCAGAGGGTCGTGGGTTCAAACCCCGGCTCGCACCTCTAAGTTTTTCGAAATTCATGTGCGGAATTACATTTGAAATTTACCACGAGCTTTGCAGTGAAGGAAAACATCGTGAAGGAACATGCACAAACCTGCGAAGCAATTCAATGGTGCGTGGGAAGTTCCCAATCCGCACTGGGCCCGCGTGGGAACTATGGCCTAAGCCCTCTTGTTCTGAGAGGCCTGTGCCCAGCAGTAGGACGTATATAGGCTGGGATGGATGGATGATTTTCTGTCCGGAATAATTTTTTTCATTTTCATTTTCAGTGAACCAAGAAAATATTTTCCTCGGTGAAGCGTGACCGTTCTTTAATTTGTTAATGACTTGTTAATGTCTCGGACAGGCGGTGGCGTCACTCGAAGCCCGAATCAAAGGAGCACGCGATGTTTCAATTACCTCCGCCATTTTTCACCGCTATCATTGCGCTGTGATTTATGGGGTATCGAGCACACTTGAAGGTATAGGTGAGGGGACAAGTGTTAGATGTTTTAGGGCATTTAATATCCACCCATAAGCCGTGGTGGCCGTGGTTTGACCTATCGCCTCTCAAGCAGAGGGTCGTGGGTTCAAACCCCGGCTCGCACCTCTAAGTTTTTCGAAATTCATGTGCGGAGTTACATTTGAAATTTACCACGAGCTTTTCAAGCCTGCGAAGTAATTCAATGGTGCGTGCGAAGTTCCCAATCCGCACTGGGCCCGCGTGGGAACTACGGCCCAAGCCCCTCATTCTGAGCAGTGGGACGTATATAGGCTGGGATGATGATGATGATGAATATCCAACCATCACCGAAAATCTTTTGTTGCATCTAGCTAAATCAATACGCGACCATGGCGCCCTAGTGGAAGTGATTGAAACTAATGCGCCTTCAGTCACTCGCGACGTACTCACACATAACGACACTTATGTTTGTTATTAGGTACTGTGTAAAATCGCTTACCCGCTTCAGGCGGGCTACCCGCTTTAGACTATCTTCCCCTATCACAATAAATATTATTATCATTGTGATTATGATCCATCAGTGTCAACCCCGCGACTTCGCTCGCATAAACAATCGGATCAAGAAGTTAAATTACATCTTGGTCTTCGTTCATTTGGGTAATTGTAATTTTTTTCATTATCATCATTTCAGCTGAAAGACGTCCACTGCTGGCCTCCCCCAAGACTCTCCACTTAGACTGGTCTTGTGCTTTCCGTATCCGGGGACTAGTGGTCTGGGCTGATTTTGTGGGTTCGTTTGATGGTAGTCTTCAGGCGGTAGGACTTTGCAAAAGGTCCTACCACCTGACACCTACAATTTGGGATTTTACGTGGATAAAGCAGGCGCATACATACATAACAAACAGTCAAACTAGTCAAGCCGTAAAGCGTGAAAGTATAATGAAGAGACATGCTCACTTACGTGCACATTTTTGCGCATTTATATTATTAATGAGTCAGGTTGAAATGGTTATGTACAGTTTGTGCTGCTGTAACAAAACTGACTATACTCGTATTTGTTTACTTTAGTCTTAGGTGCTGTAGCAAATGAACAAACAGACAGACAGTCTTTAAGAAACAATAACAGGAGCATGTAAAAATGGGAAAAATAATGAAAACTTAACTTACCGTTCAAATTTTAGACATAACAAATGTGGAGTCCCACAAGGAAGCGTACTGGGCCCATTTTTATTCTTAATCTATATTAACGACCTTCCAAAAGAGACATCATACCCTATGTCGCTATTTGCTGATGACATAGCCGTTATCATACCAAATAATGATAAGACACTTTCATATGAGCATAAAATAAACGATACGATAGAGTCTATAAACGCATGGCTAAATAAAAATAAATTACGAACTAATGTAACGAAGACGTGCTATATTCAATTTTTAAACCACAAAATGCATAAATTAGATCTTAGGTTGTTATGTCAACACCATGTACTTGAACAGGTGAATGAAACCAAATTTTTAGGTATTACACTAGACCAAAACTGTTCCTGGAAGCCGCATATAAAAATAACCTGTAATAAGTTGGAACGATTTGTTTACGCTCTTAAACAATTGAGATTAGTTGCAGGCGAAAAAGCTGCTCTGCTTGCATACCACGGCTACGTAATGTCAGTTCTGAAATATGGCCTTTTAATATGGGGCAATTCTACAGACATAAATAGGGCTTTTGTAATCCAAAAAAAGTGTTTAAGAGCGGTCTGCGGCATAGGGCCTAGAACGTCTTGCAGGCCTATCTTCAAGAAACTAGGATTGCTAACACTGACTGGGTTATACATTCTTGAGGTAGCTTCATATGTGCGGAAAAATTTTACTTCATTTACCCAGCTAAAATCGAACCCAAGGCTTAGGGAAAGAGACAAATATAAGCTTAAAATCCCTCCATGCTCTTCTGCATTACATAAAAAAACAGTTACGTTATGAGTATTATCGTATATAATAAAATACCACAAGAACTGCGCCAACTGCACGATAGCTTATTGATGACAAAATTAAAGAAATGGTTGATAAATAAATGTTTCTACACGTTAAAAGAGTTTTTAGAAAATAAGGAATAATCATTTAAGACAGTAATAATAATTGATGCAGTAATTTATTATAGATAATATATGACTAATGCTAAATGATAATATTGTAATAGTGATTATTGAATTAACAACATTTTGACATTGTTATATGTATAATTTGCATGCCCTTATCGGTTAAACATGTGAACCAAACAATTATAATTGTTATAGTAACCACCTACATTGTACTTACCATGTTTAAGCAAATAAATATTCTATTCTATTCTATTCTATAAAAATTAAAATCAAAAACTATCAAATTCAATATTTTTTACCACTTGCGTTCTCACCAGTACTCGCGCGGTAGGCGCCGCGGCCTATTTACCCACTAGCGCTTTTGTGCGGCATTGTACCGCACAATTAATGGAACATTCATTATCTACCATTTGTACAGCAAGGCAGAATGAAGAGGTCGGTTCGAATTGAGTTTTAGCTACGAATTTGATTGAACTACCTTCAAGGTCTAATCATAAAACTACACATACGTGTTAAGGTTTACCGCTTCGCTAGTCATACCGTAATTTTTGTCCGAATCATCGTTTGTCATAATTATTTTCTCACTTAAACCTTAGAGTTTTCTGAAAATTTATACAGAGTGAAATTTAAATTGAAACTACAAACCGAAACATAGATGCACAGAAAAAACAAAAAAATAAGACCAACACTGGGAATCGAACCCAGGTCCTACGTAAAAGTAAAAAATTTCGAATTGAAATAAAAAAAAACAAAAAGATTCCAAAAAACCAATCATACAGAGTGAAATTGAAATCGTGAATCCAAATTAGTGTTTCGTAATCAGTTAATGCCCTCTCATTCCGAGAGGAGGCCTGTGCCCAGCAGTGGGACGTATATAGGCTGAGATGATGATGATGATGAATCAGTTAATGCTGGACAATAAAATGCATTGACCCATTTGATGAAAATAGTCCGAAAATTTTTGCGGTTTCCATACATTGACTTTATTTATGTTTTCATTTGAAAAATGTACGAAAACCGCATTTTTTTCACATTTTTTTCAACAAATGGGTCAATGCATTGTAGTGTTCGGTTTTAACTATTAACTGAGCATAAAACACTAATTTGGATTCACGATTTAATTTTCACCTGTATTTTCGTCCTATAGAAAACTATAGGTTACGTTAGGTTTGTTTTATAACAATTCTGGACACTTACTGAATTCAGATAAAACCGGCCAAGAGCGTTTCGGACAAGTCTAAAATAGGGTTCCGTAGCCATTAAGAAAATATTAAGTAATATTTTTCTAAGGATTTCGTATTTTGTATAGAATATTCTAAGTTAGGTATATTTTATACCTTAGGCCGCTATTTACTCTTAAACTACTCATAATTCTCAAGCAAACTTAGCCGTTATAATTTTCCTGGAAAGTTTGATACACTTGTTACCATCCTGATTTTTTTTTAATTTTTCCACCAACCGGTTTTGATTTTAGAGGGTACGCTCGATTTAAATGAAAATTTCATAAATATCATTTGCACTTTAAAGTTGAATCAAAGTCAAAGTCAAAATCTCTTTATTCAATTTAGGCTATGATAAGCACTTATGAATGCCAAAAAATCTACCACCGGTTCGGAAAAAAACCTCTGTTGAGAAGAATCCGGCAAGAAACTCAACGAGTTATTTTTTTTTAACAGATATAATATTTTGCAATCAGATAATTGAATCGAAAAATCGTTGAAGCAACCCCGTAATGGTTTAAAAAGACCTATCCAACGATACCCCACACTATAATATTGGATTAGAAAAAAAATGACCCCCATTTTGCGTATATGTAATTTTTTTCTGAATTTTATAATGTTCGATTTGTCGGCATAGATTACACATAAATTCGTGCAAAATAACAGCTTTCTAGCCAATGTTTCTAGCATTGATAGTCGCTGAGCAAAGCCGCGGACGGACAGACAGACATATAATGAAAGGTATTGTTTTTATGTAATAAACTCTTTAGATTTTATTAAGATTACATAACAATGAGGAAGCATTTCAAATGATTTTCGATTAATTATAACTAAACTGTGAAAAAATAGACAATCCCAAAATGTTCTTTAGCGTTCTTTGATCTAAGTATCAGTCAAATATGACACGCCCTTAATCCTAACAAACTTAACAAATATTATCCCTACAAAAGGAACATCTTTGTTGCAAAGAAAACAAAGTTCCCCATGTTTAAGAGTTCCTTTCACGGCGACGCTTTGATCTCTGTTCCAGGGACGAACAAGATTACTGTTACGGGAAATGTTATTAACACAAATATTTACTGATGCATTTTGGGTGGTATCGTAAAAGTGATACATTCGGTTTCGTTTGTGGATGATACTCGGAATATAATGGATTATTTAGTATCACATTGGACCCGATTCTACAGCGGCCGCTAAAATTCCTAATTTTATTTAGACGTCGCTAAATCACTTTGCTATTCTGTGAGCACCTGTCATAATCAAATGACAACGCTAATTTAATCTGACGTTTCTTATTTTAGCCGATCTATCTAGCCGGTCAGCGTGACTTTCTGGAATAGCACTTGTTAAATCAGCCGTCTAAATGTCAATTAAAATTTAGAAAATTTAGATTTAGACAATTTAGCCGACGTGCGCGTAGAATCGCATCCATTGAGAATGGAAAAAATATCGGGTTAAAGCAGCATATCAAAGAAAAAACCGGCCAAGAGCGTGTCCCCCGAAAGCCTGAACGCCCGAAATAAGGTTCCGTAGCCTTTATGAAAAAATTAAGTAATATTTTAACAAAAGACCTATCCTGATTGAACTAGGAAAAAAAAACATTTCCACTTTACGTCTATGTGAAAATGTAAAAGACCTATCCGACGATACTCCACACCACAAGGTTGGATGAGAATAAAAAATCGCCCCACTTTACGTCTATGGGGGTTCCTTTTTTTCTATTTCGGCTACGGAACCCTAAAAACCTAAATGTGAAGGTGTTGCGAGGGATGTGTTTTCATTAACCTCGCACAGCACATCTTTGGTGGAAACAGCTGAGCCTAAGAACCATCGCTAGAAACCCTGATTTAAAATAAAAAAGCGGCATTCAAATCGGCCCGGTTTTAGAGCTACAGTGCCACAGACAGACACACATAGCAGTCAAACTTATAACACAACAACAATTTCTCGCAAAACAACCTCGCAAATCGCTGGTGGAAACGCTGCTTTAACTATGATTGTGAACGATCTATTATCAATTACTGAGGATATAGAGTTGGTTCTGAGCACGTCTCCCGAATTATTTGTACTAGGTACAGTGTAAATATTTTATTATTTTTGAGCATTCAGCAAATGTGGATGCACTTTGGTAAGTACTGCCATAAAATAGAAAAGGTAAGTACGAACGGACTCTCTCAAAATGAGGTTTTAGTCTAGACAGACTATTCTAGAAATTCTTTGTTCTAAGGTGCTGTTTCACAATCCATTGGTTAGTGTTAACTGACGGTTAAATGTGATGCCGTCTCCGTTTATTCGAACAAAACAAATAGAGACGGCATCACATTTAACCGTCAGTTAACATTAATCAATGGATGGTGAAACAGCCCCTAAATATTGTCTAGTACTTGTTATTTAGACAGACTAACGAGTCTGTTACTAATATGCTCTAAAAATAAAACAGCTACAGCAGAATTCATTCGACAGCATAGTTTTATTTCAAACTAGCTTTTGCCCGCGGCTCCGCCCGCGTGGTATTCGGTTATCGCGTGCTGTTTCCTCGGGAATTATACATTTTTTCGGGATAAAAAGTAGCCTATGTCACTTTCGGGTCCAGAAACTATCTCTATGCTAAAAATCACGTCGATCCGCCACTCCGTTTCGACGTGAAAGACGGACAAACATACAAACACACACATTTTTGCATTTATAATATTACTAGCTGGCGCCCGCGGCTTCGCCCCCGGTGAAGTTTTTTTTTAGAGAAAAATAAAATAGCCTATGTCACTTTACAATAATATAGCATTCCAATAGTTATTTTTTTTTTAAATCGGTCCAATAGTTTTTGAGTTAATTCGTAACAAACATCCAAAAATTCCAAAGCTTTCCTCTTTATAATATTACTATAGATTATAGATTAGTATATTAGTATTAGTAATTATTATGGATATGGTTGAGAAAAAACACTATTTCAAACTGTATTAAACTTCCTTTCCGTAGTAACTACATGTATGCATAAACACCACTTCAAATTATACAAGATCCTAATTAGAATAAACGGAGTGAAAGCAATGGAAGATTCAAATTCATACCCACTAATGTCTCACTGAAGATCAAATATTACCATATTCCATGCTTAATAAGGCTCTGAATATGGAAAGGCAAATAACTTAATTTTTGAATAATTTATTGAATCAGTCGTTACTAGGCTGAGATACATATGAAAGCCACTCGAGAACTTCTCCCCCAACGGTTATCTGTTCTTCGAGCGATGTGGCCCGCCCATTGCCACTTCAACTTGCATATTTTTCTAGCTATGTCACTGGACTTTAGTTCATATAATATATTAGTTCATACCGGGTGTGGCCTGTAATATGTGCAAATAATTAAAACATAGATCATACTCGTCACATTAAACAACATTAATTCAGCGACTTTTAAAAATAGTTAGTTTTTTTAATTTTTATTACACTTTTGAATTTATTCAAAGAAGCAATTTAAAGCAAAATGCTTGATGTTTGTACCATAACAGGCGACGTCACTTGGGTTCTAGGATGGCGGACATTGATGGCAGTATTTAATTTGTATGAAGAAAGGAATATTCAAAGACTCCATTATTTTTAAAAGTCGCTGAACTAATGTTGTTCGGTTTGACGAGAGGGATCTATGTTTTAATTTTTTGCTCGTATTACAGGCCACTCCCGGTATAAAACACATGATATTTTAAAAATTAAAATATGTCTCTCCATGACAGTTGTAGTAACTAGAATATTCATGTCACTTCCAAGAGTCCAAAGGCAAGTTTTCAAAGCTCAGCAATCCTGACACTCATTTATTCAAAAGCAAATAAAAAAATAAAGGCAACTGGAATGGTTTGTGGACTTGTTAAAATATTAAAACCGGCCAAGAGCGTGTCGGACATGCCCCAAATAGGGTTCCGTAGCTATTACGAAAAAATTAAGACATATTTTTCTAAGGATTTCGTATTTTGTACGGAATATTCCAAGTTTAGGTATATTTTATACGTTAGCCAGCTGTTTACTCTTAAACTAATAATAATTCTCAAGCAAACTTAGCCATTATAGTTTTCTTTGAAAGTTTGATATTATTATACTTACTGAAAATTTTCAAATTTTTTCACCCACCGGTTTAGATTTAATAATATTTTGCAAACAAATCACTAAATCGAAAAATCGTTTTAGCAACCCCCTAATTGTTTTTGGTTTTTAACAGACAGACATGGCGAAACGATAAGGGTTCAGTTTTTGCCATTTTGGCTACGGAATCCTAAAAACTAAAGGCACTGGAGTGGTTTGTGGACTCGTTAAAATATAAAAAAAACGCAAAAAAAATAAAAAAAAACGAAAAAAAAGGCGCCAGAAAAGGACAACTAAAAAGTAAAAAATAATTATGCACTGCCTAGCTGTTGCCAGCGACTTCATCTGCGAAGAATTCGTTTATCCCTATCCCGCGGGGACTATGCTGATTTCCCGCAAAATTAGCCTAAGTTAATTTAGTACAAGTACCTAGTAATATTTTTTTTATCTAAGCGTCGTCGGTGTCGGGGGACCGCTAAGGTTAACAGGAAACTAAAGTACATTATGTTGTATTTTTTAAAACCTTAGCGGTCCCCCGACATCGACGACGCTTAGATAAAAAAAATATTACTAGGTACTTGTACTAAATTAACTTAGGCTAATTTTGCGGGAAATCAGCATAGTCCCCGCGGGATAGGGATAAACGAATTCTTCGCAGATGAAGTCGCTGGCAACAGCTAGGCAGTGCATAATTATTTTTTACTTTTTAGTTGTCCTTTTCTGGCGCCTTTTTTTTCGTTTTTTTTTATTTTTTTTGCGTTTTTTTTGTCGGGGGTTTTTAAAATTTTTAATTTTAGTTTTTTTTTATTTCATGTTTTTTAAACTTTGGTATATTTTTTTTTTAAGTGTACTAGTGTGTTGAATATCCTGGCTGCAGCTCAGCTCGTGTTGCCACCATTGCATTGTATGTAGAATCAAATACTGATCAAAAGGAATCAAACACGACATGTCTGCTATTTTTTTTTCAAGAGTAGGTATACTGGTGTGCTGGATATCTTGGCTGCACCATCAGCTCGTCATGTTGCCACCACTGCATTGTTTGTAGAATCAATTACTGATCAAAACGAATCCAAACACAACATGTGTGCTATTATTTTTTAAAGTCTTCTAGTGTGCTGAATATCCTGGCTGCAGCATCAGCTCATCCTGTTGCCACCATTGCATTGTATGTAGAATCAAAAACTGATCGAAACGAATCCAAACACGATATATCTGCTATGGTTTTATCAAGAGTGTACCTACTGGTGTTCTGGATATCCTGGCTGCAGCATCAGGCCGAGAACTGCATAATCTTGCATAGTCATATAGCATACATGGGTGTTTCAAATTTTACTTCCCAAATATGCTTGAAAGTAAAGTAAATACCCATTATGCGTCTAAGATTCCTACCGCAGCGGACAAAAGAGCTGATGATCTTGAAACGGCTGAACCGATTTTGATAAAACATGTCTAAGAACCATCGCTAGAAAACCAGCTTTCAAATAAAAAAAACCGCATTCAAATCGGTCCACCCGCTTAAGAGCTACGGTGCCACAGACAGACACACAGACACACAGACACACAGACAGACACACAGACACACAGACACACAGACACACATAGCGGTCAAACTTATAACACCCCTTTTTTCCGTCGGGGGTTAAAAACGCATTTTACTAAGGAAATGTGAGAGCGAATGTTAAGTAAATGTGTTTATTATTTTGTAGACAGCTCCTCGTGTTTGTGTGAGTTATTCCGTTGGTATACATATTCTTGTGTAAAGAATTCTAAAAATCCTTTCTTAGTGCTCACTTACATCACAAAAGGAACCTCTGTACCAAATTTCAAGTCTCTAGGCCCAGCGGTTTCGGCTGTGCGTTGATATATAACCCAGTGAGTCAGGTTTGCCTTTTATATATATAGATAATAATATATAGAAGATTGTATTGTGATTTTGTTAATTTTCGAAACATTCATAGGTGTGAGTCGGGCCCCTCAAGTTAAAATAAGTTAAAAAAAATTATAAGCCATTCTCATTTAACCACTTAACCAAAACATATCAATCACTTACTAAAAGTTAACACGGATAAAGCTCCTCCAAAAACAGCCAAGTAAGTTGACAGTGAGTTAGAGCTCCTCTGGACTTCACAGCAATTAGTCAGTTAATTTATCCAACAGTTAGACTTGTGTTTACGGCAGTTGTCTGACAGATAAATTTAAAGCTGAAATACTCTGTAAAATTCCAATTTAACTTCCGACGGTTTCAAATTTTGAGACAAATTGGTAGTGAAGTGGAAAATAAATATAGTATAGATGCAACGTTTTAAACCTTGTGCAAGGTCCATCTGGATTGCTACCACCATATTGCTCGCTAATCCTGCCGTGAAGCAGCAGTGCTTGCAATGTTGTTTTTCGGCGTAAAGAGTAGCCAGTGAAATTACTGGCACTTGAGGTATCCCACCTTAAAGCCTCTAGGTTGCCAACGCATCTCCATTACCCCTGGTGTTGCAGATGTTTATGGGCAGTGGTTATATTTTACCATCAGGAGACCTACTCGCTCGTTTGCCATCCAGTCGAATAAGAAAAAAACATACGTAGGCTCTATTTTCTAGAACGTACCTATCAGATATTTTTTCACGCTCAGCTGTGGCAGGCCTGAATGACGGAAACAACTAGCATAAAATATTTAGATTAAAGTTGGATGGTTGGTTAATTAAACCTGTCTAAACTTAGAACCGTGAGATAGAAGACATTTGCCTCTGTTCAGAAATTCTTTCTAGAGACAACGTTAATGGTAACGATATTAAGTTCATTAGCCTATTTGTGTCTCAGCCAGAATACTAAACCAAAAGGAACGTTTCTTGTGATTTTCACAAAAGAACGCTAACCTAACATCGTTGTTGACTTCAATTGTGTCTGCCGCAGGAGAACCATTGCTCGTTTGCCATCCAGTAGAATAAAAATAAAAAGCGTGGGGTGCATTTTACTACTTTTCATAACTCTCCTCTCATAGATAGTTGCCAATAGAATGATTGTTACATTTACTTTATCAAGCACCCCACGCTTTTAACTCTGAATTGAATTCTTTTGTTAATAACTTGAAATTAAAATTATTTTCTATTTTTTAGTTCGGTTAGTTATAAAAGCGTGTTTTTTTAGTTTTTTTTTTAACTATTATTTATTTTCCATTTTTTAGTTCGGTTTATTGCATTGTCATCGGTCCTTGATACGTATGCAAAGTTTGAAATTAATCAGACTTCTGGAAACTGGTGAAAATTAAGTTCAAAGATTCCGTTACATACATACATACATAATGATAGTTAGTTACAACCCAAGCTAATAAAAGCGTGTTAAAAAAAGAAAGGAACTGTGAACTTCCCGGTATTAAGCATAGCTTGTGTCAATAAGTAATTAAAGCAGCTTTATTTATTTTGTCGGCATAGTTTACATTATACAGCGTGTACTTTTAATACTACCTCAAACTTTAAGGGCAGTTAGTGAAGGCCCTAATAATCACATTTTATTATGTTTTAGTAAAAAATTTAGACTTATTATTTTCCTTACAAAATTAATTAGCACGCAATGTATCGTTACGCGATACTACTTTGTTTTTATTCAAATTGCGCACTTGTTGACGTGACAGCTGTCACAGAACGAGAAGCGCGTTACACGCGTTGTACGCATTACATTGCTGCTCGAAAATATTTAAAAAATTAATTACGCTCTGTAAGTTTAAATTAACAATTTGTTTTGATATCGGTTCACATCACTTAAATCTTCGTCTGGTTACAGTTTGAGGTGGTATTAAAAATACACGCTGTATATTATATTCGTGCAAAATTACAGCAGTTCAGTCTCTGAGCAAAGCTGCGGACGGACGGACAGACAGACATGACGAAAGTATAAGGGTTCCGTTTTTGCCATTTTGGCTACGGAACCCTAAAAACGATGCGCATAAGCACGTCACAGCGTCACTGCGTTTTTAAAGCAGCGTTTTGGTAGCACCTTAGCGCGCGTTTAGTATTATCACCCTATCGATCTCATTAGACCGTAAAAATTAGTCGCCACAAAGTTCATTAAGGTTGTCGGCATGCCCATCGTGCCTATAACGGTGAATCCTTTGAACCATCTGTACGTGAGTCCGACTCGGACTTAACTGGTCTACGAGTTCGAATCCTAAACACTTAGCAACAAGCCGACAAGCCCATTCGAAATCCTCAAAACAAACAACCAGAAAACTCCCCATGAAAATGCCCATGCAAAATTAGCGTGAACTTCGCAAAATGTCGGTCAGTAACTACAAAGCCAGCCACTGGCACCGGACCGGCGACCGGACCGCGTCACAAGACAAACGCCTGCCGCCCCCGATACCCTACCAACGCCCCACAAAACGTCGCAAACACCACCCACCTCTAACGCCCTTACGACCTTCCAGCCACTAGGCAAAGTTCCGGACATTAAGGCCAAGTATTCAGCCACTGAGGTTTTCCGTTTTTGCCCAGTTAGTTTTGTAGTTCTTGTTGGGAATGCTCTGACAGTTTTCGGCTTATTTAGGCCTCACCTTTTGGGCAACTTTGCTGAATTATAAATGTTAATGGGGAAACTACTTTGGATGTTTGGAACGGCGCTGATAATTTTACTTTACAGTTTGTGCCGTGTTTTGTGAGATATTCGTTGAGTTTCGGACGACCAGCATATGAAACTAGAAGCGCAGTTTATCTAGTATATTGTTTGAATCTTTGACAATTTATTATTAAAAATTACCTCGACAATTTGATAACATTGCAGTGGCTGAAGTAGGGAGTGCCAAAGTTCGCATACTCTTCGCTAGTTATACCGTAATTTTTGTCAGAAACATCATATGTCAGAATTTTTTGTTGCACTCAAACCTTAACATTTTATGGAAATTTTAAATGGTTATCCTAAAAAAAACTATAGGTTAGGTTAGGTATATTTTATAAGAATTCTAAACATTCATTTGATTGGATTCAGAAAAAAAAGAGTTACAAGACAAACGATCATTCTGACAAACATTCAAGTTGTAAGACCTTGTGCAAGGTCCGTCCGGATTGCTACCACCATCTTGCTCGCTAATCCTGCCGTGAAACAGCAAGTGTTTATAATATAAACAACAAATCTAACAAACAATAATACCTTTTAACTTAATTAAAACTTAAGTCAAACTAAAGTTCATTTGTTATTCCTCGAATTAAGAGCCAGTTAAACTAATCACGATGTAATAGGCTCGTTTTGACAGCTGTCATCTTAGTACAATTTATCCATTGCAGGTTATAAATTGGATTTGTTTGTAGCATTCGAACATGGTGGATGAAGACAATATCTAATTTTGCTATTTCTGTTTCTTTGGCTAGTTAAAGTATACTTAATTTTGATAGTGTTTTATGCGTCGATTAACCTTAACAGTGAACAGTGATCACAAAATTCTATATTGCTCACGTGTCTGACATTTTTTAATGCACAAGTTGTCTCCACGTGGTTTCCGGAATTTTAGTATCAAGTTGCAAAAACTACAATCACCGTACAACGTCCCTCTCAAAGAGAGTACTTTGACACTGGTGAAATTGTCCTATTAATTAGGACAGAAAAGCCATATTTCAAAAAAGAAGATGGTTATAATACGTACTGCGATGACAGCTGTCAAAACGGGCCTTTTACATCGTGATTAGTTTAGTGTTAGTTTAGTCACCTATAGCTAGTACCTTCCACGAAGGCGCGTGATTTTGTCCAAATTATTAATGACATTAGCTTTTGCCCGCAGCTCCGCCCGCGTGGTATTCGGTTATCGCGCGCTGTTCTCTCGGGAACTGTGCATTTTTCGGGATAAAAAGTAGCCTATGTCACTCTCGGGCCCATAAACTATCTCCATGCCAAAAATCACATCGATCCGTCGCTCCGTTACGGCGTGAAAGACGGACAAACATACAAGCACACTTTCGCATTTATAATATTAGTAAGTAAGTAGAGTAAGTGAATGTTAGTAAGTCGGTAGAGTATTTGTGTAAGGGATTGAAACTCAGATTCCGCCATAATCTTTTTATTGGTGTCTCTTTCTTACAAACTAAAAACCTTATTTCTATCACTTTCATACATCCCTCAGTCTCAACTATCTTGCATCTCGCTCATTCGTCAGTATTTCTCTCATTCTGTCTCTTTCACTCATTACGTTTCGTTCCACCTTACATTTGTATTGTATTGTATTGTAAGTAAGTATAAGTATGGATATGGATTGTAATAAGAACCATAGCACGCGTCATCGTGAATGACTCTACATGCGTAAAAGTCTAAAAATAACTGTCGGAGATCCCAGCGTCTCCACCGCAGTTAGATTGTCGGGTAGTTCCGAACAGGCAAGACGAAGTTGGTTAGTTCAAGTTGTTGTTGTTAGCCAAGAGGTCGGCTGGCTGGTCTTTACACTTCGGTTGGAAGCCACGCCGTGGTCGCAGGTTTGACCGATGTCCGACCAAGATAAATACTGTATTTACCTATACTGTTGCCATGATAATGTGGGCTATACAGCCAACTCATATTTTAGCCTCGTAGCTATTTTTGTATTTAATTTGTTTGTTTTGTGTGACTTTCCGTAATTTTACTCTTGTGTGGCCCGGCGGAAGACCAGTGCTGGTTTTCAACCAGCGATATGCTGAGCCGGGACCTTTTTATAGCGGTAACACTACTTTTTGTTTATTTTTCCTAACCTGCTGTATGTACATTGCTGTTATGAATAAATTATTTTCTTTATTTTTTTCTTTATTTAAGAGAGAGAGAGAGAGAGAGAGAGAGATTTATTTATACATATTCGATAGACATAAAAATACATTAGATGGAAAGAATTAAAAATAACATCGAACAGTATAAAGTGGGCCCCACTCATCATGATGTTACGGCAAGCCGCAACGCTGTTTTTCAGTGGGACCCATTTAAAAAACTAAAACATAATAAATACAACACAATACAATATGACGACACAAACGCCAGCGGAAGGAAGTACGTTAACGGTGATAAATACTCGTGCTGCGTCATCGGTGTTTGAACGTAACAAAGCGATGTTGTTAGTGTTGTGTGCTTACATTTGACAGTTATAATTAAAATGATGACGAAAACGCGGGTAGTTGTGTGCCGGTGTCAGCCTCGTTGGGTAGTCGCGCGAGAAGGGTGGCGGCGCGCAGTGCGCGTGTTGCAGCAGCCGCCGAGTCGCGTTGCTCCGAGGAAGAAGGGCTACGGATTAGCCCGAAACAGTCGAGTTAAACTCGATTTAAGACGTGAGTTATCCGGGTCAATATATTTAATATGAGTGAGTCTCACGATAATTTTATGTTCAAAATAAATACGTCTAAATCTACTGTTACAAATCTCGTTAGCAATGCTTATTGTTAGCAAAAGTAAACAGTCCATGACCATGCTCATTATTGGCAGGCTCATCTCATAAGAATGCTTATTACGAGTATGTGTAACGGGAGCTTAATGTTATTTTAGAAACCGTAATAGCCCTAATGTTCTTAGGATCGCGGGTCAGCAAAGTAATTGCTTATCATCATCATCGCAGGTGGTAGGACCTTGTGCAAGGTCCGCCCGGATTGCTACCACCATCTTGCTTGCTAATCCTGCCGTGAATCAGCAGTGCTTTCACTGTTGTGTTTCGGCGCGGAGAGTAAGACAGCCGGTGAAATTACTGGCACTTGAGGTATTCCAACTGAGGCCTCTAGGTTGGCAACGCATCTGCAATCCCCTGATGTTTATGGGCGGTGGTGATCTCTTACCACCAGGAGACCCACTTGCTCGTTTGCCTTCCAGTCAAATAAAAAAAAAAAACATCATCATCCCAGCCTATATACGTCCCACTGCTGGGCACAGGCCTCCTCTCAGAATGAGGGGTTGGGCCATAGTTCCAACGCGGGCCCAGTGCGGATTGGGAACTTCACACGCACCATTGAATTGCTTCGCAGGTTTACGCAGCTTTCCTCACGATGTTTTCCTTCACCGCAAAGCTCGTGGTTAATTTCGAATGTAATTCCATGAATTTCGAAAAACTCAGAGGTGTGAGCTGGGGTTTGAACCCACGACCCTCTGCTTGAGAGGCGATAGGTCAAACCACTAGGCCACTACGGCTTCAATCCCTACTAATATTATAAATACGAAAGTAACTCTGTCTGTCTGTCTGTTACGCTTTCACGTCGAAACCGCTGAACCGATTTTGATGAAATTTGGTATAGAGACAGTTTAAGCCCCAAGGAACCTAGATCCGCGCAAACGAAGTCGCGGGCATAAGCTAGTTGCTTATAATTCATTGATATCTCGTATCACGACCATTTAAACAATCCACTAAACAGAAAGTTCCCCAGATTGCTCCACCGCGTCCTTAAACCTCGGGCATCGATCTCAGTAAGCGTGATAGATGGCGTGATCCGTCAATATCACCGAGGATTCCGGGATCCCGGGGCACGGGTGGCGTGCGTCGGCGTCTCCGCGGATGTGATGAACCGGCTTTACACGAGCCTTGTGTAAGCGCAGGGTAACGACTTTAATTTGATAAAAGGAAGTTTGTGGTTCAAATCTGATCGTTACATCGTGGGGCTCTAAATTGAATGTGTGTCTGTTTTTATTTCTCGGGTAAAAAAAAAAAGTCTAGTATCAATAGATCATAGGACAGACATCCCGTATGTCGGACTCAGTGTTATGTTACCGACTAAAAATAACACCCCTCTTCTTCAAACATAGAAAGAAAGAAAATACATTTAATTTTATTCACAACACAAGACAACAATATTATTAGGCACAAATAAACAACACAAAGGTATTTGTCATTGCGGTTGTGAATCGGACACTGGCTCAGCATAAGAGTGAAGCGTTAAAACACCCCAGCGCTGATTTTCAGCCAGCACTGTCGGCAACCTATTCCCCGTGGGACCACCGTTAGGTATTACTTCACGGAGAGAAGTATCTAGCAAAGACTATCTCTGGTTGGGTTACGTTAGGTTACATTGTTGCCTCCTTTCTTCTTTCTCCTTTATTGTTCTTCTTTACGTGTGTGTAGGTGTGCGTGTGTTTCTGATAAATTTTGGCGTGTTACCTAAGCTGTGCATTTAGATAATTAAAGACCCTGCGCACGACTTTCGTTGCTTACTAGCCCGATGCGAAAGTAACATTTCGTCCGCCCGGATTGCTGCCACCATCTTGCTCGCTAATCCTGCCGTGAAGCATCAGTGCTTGCTCTGTTGTAGTGCCTCCAGTGAAAAGGGGGATAAGACGAGTTATGCCCTTATGCTTTTATTGCACCATTGGATTCAGCGTGTTTGGTTACACATTGTGACAAAAGGACATATCTCTAGCTATCCTTTCACTTAGTTTTTTAGATTACGCTATGGGCATAACTCACTGTTTCTAAAGGCATATTTCTACTTATCTGCAATTTTTTATAAGTCTAAAGGTACAAGTGCTTTTAACTCGAAAAAACATACATCCTAAAGACACATCTGCAGTTATTTTTTTTACAAAAAGACACAACTTGTGTTGTTCCTTAACAATTTGGACATAAATATAGTACATAAAGGCATAACTAGGGTAGAATAAGTATTGTTGTAACCATAGAACAGTCGTACTTAAGGGAATAAGTCGTCTTATGCTTAAGGTATCACAGTATTAACTAACACAATTCATGTTATGCCATTATGGTTTTGTGACTAAAAAAAACTTAAAAAATATATGTATAGAATAACTAAATTTAAAGGCAATACCCACTAAACGAAAGCTGTAACCTATACCTAAAGCTTGAAACCATAAAAAATATCTAAATACCTAAAAAACGACGAAAGAAAGGTTTTTTGCCTCTACTGAAAAGTAGCGATTTTGAGTTATTCCCTTTTTCACTGGAGGCACTGTATTCCGGTGTTGAGAGTAAGACAGCCGGTGAAGTTACTGACAGATTTCCAAATAGGTAAAAAAGTTAATCACTAAAATAAATAGTTTCCTTAAAATGAACTGGATTTAGCTGTCAAGTTACCAGCAATCCAGGAAAACATTAAATTATTATACCGTACACATTTATCGAGTGGAGGCCGCGGATCGGCAAGCGCAGCGTAGGACGTCCACCAACGAGATGGACGGATGACCTGGTTAAAGCCGCGGGTTCACGGTAGATGCAGGCCGCTGTCAACCGAAGCAGCTGGAGGTCTATGGGGAAGGCCTAACTATGTCCAGCAGTGGACGTCCTACGGCTGAGATGATGATGACACATTTATACTCGAATACCCTTTGACTATTATAAACGTGTTGTATATAATTAAAGAATATACCATATTCATTTACACAATTAACAAATTTCGTATCATAAATTTCTTCCTGTATGTTGGTATACTCCAAATCAATCAAGGATCACAATCGCACAGTGTAAAATATGTCGGTACGTTTGTACCCAGGTAATTCCATCCCAACGAACATATGTCCGGGACATCGTGATACCGGGATATATTATTGCGGTAGGGTAGGAAGCCGATTGCGGGACGGTACTTTATTTGCACATAAGTTATTCTTAGGACTGTATGGGGTATATTTGACCGGAATGTTTGACAGTTTGTTGCTGCTATTTCCCTGTGAAGTGCTTTTTTTTGTAGCAGTTTTTTGCCGTAAGTCATGTCTACGTACAATACTCTAAATTGTCTTTATTGAATACCGACACTGGTTATGATTGTATCGATCACCTTATAAAATGAGCCAATAAACAATATTTGTTCCCAAAATTAGTAGATCTGTCACCTAAATATTTCAAAGGTTACCTAAATA
Source organism: Choristoneura rosaceana (assembly GCA_037349165.1). Classification (NCBI taxonomy): domain Eukaryota; kingdom Metazoa; phylum Arthropoda; class Insecta; order Lepidoptera; family Tortricidae; genus Choristoneura; species Choristoneura rosaceana. The sequence continues at coordinate 1,821,431 of JAZBNJ010000045.1, forward strand.
TTATTTAAAAATTACTTGAAAATAATTAATCACGATCATCAAATAATTATATTATCATCATGTCAGCTGAAAGACGTCGACTGCTGGACATAGATAGACCTCCCCCAAGGCTCTCCACTCAGACCGGTCTTGTGCTTTTGATCCCGCGGTCTTAACCAGGTCGTCGCTTCATCTTATTGCAGGCCTACCGACAGCTCGTCTCCCGGTCCGCGGACGCCATTCGAGAACCTTCTGACCCCATCGACTATCAGTCTTGCGAGCAATATGCCCCGCCCACTGCCACTTCACAAATATTTTGTATTTCAACCTAAATGACCTTTCCGGTGACCCAACCATCTGACTTTCAGACCACTGTAAACCTATAATCACAAGCTCCAATGAATTCCAATTTACTAAATATTAATTAAGCTCTTTAATTACGCAAGCGATCAACTGCGCCCACGCGTGGGTTAACTTAGACCAAAATAACCTCACCATCAGAACAAGGAATAAATCTCTCATTCGAGAACTTCTGACGTTTTGACTAACGTAATTTTGAAGTTTACTACATCATAATGACAACGAACTTGCTAACTTATAATTTAATCTGATACCTCTATCTGGAATGGTTGCCTTGGCGTTTCAACTTCATAATTATGTTATTCTTTCGAGCGATTCCAAGTTAAATGAAAGTTGGGACCTATTAAAAGTGAGTCAGGCATTGGTAGATTCGATGTGCTAGTAAAGTTAGTTGAATGGTTGCTAGCAACTATGAATTGAGAGATAATGTACCTATGAAAAACAAAAAACCGGTCAAGAGCGTGTCGGACACGCCCAGAATAGGGTTCCGTAGCCATTACGAAAAAATTAAGTACCTAATATTTTTCTAAGGATTTCGTATTTTATACGGAATCTTCCAAGTTTAGGTATATTTTATACTTTAGGCTGCTATTTACTCTTAAACTACTAATAAACACTCTTCTGGTGATGCAGGTGTCCATGGGCGACGGTAATCGCTCACCATCAGGCGAGCCGTCTGTTCGTTTTCCCCGTATACTATAAAAAAAAAACAAGAAAACTGAACCGTTATAGTTTTCCTTGTAAGTTTGATATATAAATAGAAAAAGAGACTAGCGATGGAAATCGAACCCAGGTCCTCAGCAATCCGTGCTGCGTGCTATACCCCTACACCACCGCTGGACAGGAATCTAGACACGATTTTTTCCTATGCATACTTATCTCAGGTTGCTTATTTCTACTAAGCTACTTATGAGCTGAGTCCTTTTGGCATCACACTATAGCACAACGTCTCTAATTGTTCTCTCTTCTCCTATTTATGTTTATACTGTGTTTTTGCTGTGATGTAGTGTGTTTTTGTTGTCAATAAATGTTGTGAGTTTGAGGTTTGTTTATGCAGCAGCACTGTGATCTTTTTTCTGGTTTTTCTGTGCATCCATGTCTCAGTATTTTCGATATGGTTTCACGGGATACTCGTAAAAGTAACAAATACACAAAGGAATATAATAAGATTTTTTAAACGTCACGATTAAAATGGGTCCCGACTGTTGAACTTTAAGTTAGCTACTTAACAAAGTTCTAGCCCACTAGACTTGTTTTCTTCTTTTTACCCGACTGCGAAAAAGGAGGGTTATGTGTTTGCCTCGTATGTATGTATGTATGTCTATTTCTATGTCCGCTCGTAACTACTGAACGGCTGAACCGATTTTGATAAGTGATACGTCATTGGATTTGTCTTGACGACGCGAGTGACACTGGGTACATGAAATTGTTGACAAATCAAAATGGCGGATTTTTGGCGCCAAATTGTAAGTTTTCAAAAAATGTATTTTATTCAGATCTATCGAGTGGGGTATCAAATGAAAGGTAATAATTAGCCCATTCTAAATATATATGGGTTATAATAGTTTCAGTAATCGGTTCAGCCGTTGAGTAGTTACGCGAGGACATAGGAATAGACATACATACATATGCGTCAAAAATATAACCGAAGTCGTATACGTAAAAAAAACAGGAAACATTTGAAATTCAACTACACACACCGGTACCCTACTCGCGCCAGTACTGGCACGGAACAGGCAAGTTGGAAAGCGCATTAATCCACCGCAGGTGGCGAGTGCTCGCCTGGAAACTGGAAACTCTATTACTTGTGCACAGTTATGTTAGCAACTTGCTTAGTTGCGCAGTGCTGAATGAGTAAAATGTTAATTTTATTGTCTTTAAGTGGGTACTTTGCGGTTACTTTAAATTAGTTTTAAAGGAAAACTGGTAAACGCTAGGGTGAGGTTAATCGTCTTATTCAAGTAATTATTTTTATCTGACTATCTTAAATTAAAGTTTATGTTTTTGAGCGTATTATGTATGTATGTATCTTTTTTTTTTCCTTTTACTGGCATACAACACACATTCAAGCATCTAGTACAAAAACGTCTCGGTTTTCACTATACGATACATTGGGACTCAAAGGGCGTAAAGGACATATGCCCATATCGTCACTACTTCGAAAAAATCTCGCATCTCAAAATAAATCAATACGTCAGCAAAATTGACTCTTGAAATAATGTTTCAAAACCAATAAGGGGTTGCTAAAACGATTCTTCGATTCAGGGATACTTCGATAGGGATTGTGTTCATTGACTAATTAAAAAAATCAATTAGTGTAAACTGTATTTACTGACTGAAACGGTTTATTTGTTAACTTGCTGCGCACTAACAAATCCCATAAATCCGGCACAGGTGGCCATCCGGCCAGTGCACGCGCACTCAACTCGCCGGAAAGTACATTACAACTCGCACTTACGGTAAATGCAACTTACTCGACGTGCTTTAATGGAATGCGTTCTGGTCTGGAGAGGTTAACTGAATTAAAAGTAAGTCTTATTTTAATTAGGTATGTCTAATCTATCAGGTATCCGAATGCAGTAAGTTATTGATAATGGTCACGTTTTGTCGGAGTTATACCGGGTGTGGCCTGTAATATAAGCAAAAAATTAAAACATAGATCATACTCCTCAAACTGAATAACATTAGTTCAGCAAATTTTAAAAATAATTAGATTTTTATTTTTTATTACACTTTTAAGTTTATTCGCAGAAGCAATGTAAAACAAAATGCTTGATGTTTGTAGCGTGACAGGCGACATCAGTTGTGTTCTAGAATGGCGTACATTGATGGCAGTATTTAATTTGTATGAAAAAAGGAGAATTTCAAGACTCCATTATTTTTAAAAGTCGCTCAACTAATGTTGTTCAGTTTAACGAGGACGATCTATCTTTTAATTTTTTGCTCGTATTACAGGCCACACCCGGTATGGAACAATTTTTTTCTCCCGTTTTAATAATTTTATCTAGAAAATAATCTTTATTTCCATTATTTTGTCACGCTACTAAGGTACAAAGTATATTATTATAATTGTTATTTATATATTAAAACAAAAAGATAAAAAGAACTAGGTATCCCAAGTTTAATAAAGATATATGTCACTAACAGTAAAAACATAAAATTTATAATGGTTTGTCGAGAAGCTTACAACCTCTTTTAAAAGCTTTAAGCTCGTAAGTAGATACGAGTAAAAATTTCTCAGTATAAAATGCATGACCAAGTCGTGAATGTTTACGTTCTAAGACTTAAGGGGAATATAACGTTTTAAACTTTCGTGATTCTCACTCTCTCTCACTCTCATACTCGTCAAAATATAATAATAATAAAACATAATATTCCGCTTAGATAAAATATTTGGCGGGACGATCCGGACACGTACGCAAAGGACTGGCCTAACATTGCGTCAGAACGAGAGTTGTGGAGGTCAAGAGGGGAGGCCTTTGCCCAGCAGTGGAACACTATACAGGCTACTTAAAAATATATATATATATATATTTGACCTCAATAATGATAACGTTGTTTTTTTATATGAAAATTTACATTTTTATACACATTACCCCTCTTCCCTCCCTCGGGAACTGTGCATTTTTCCGGGATAAAAAGTAGCCTCTATGTCATGTCTGTATCTCTATGTCAAAAATCACGTCGATCCGTCGCTCCGTTACGGCGTGAAAGACGGACAAACATACAAACACAAAATCACACAAACGCACTTTCGCATTTAGGTATAATATTAGTATGGATGGATGCTCCTAACGTACTCAATGGGTAGGCGCTATAATGTCGGGATTAAAAACAGTCTCTAGTCATACATACACATTGTTCCAGTACAAAACATAGTTCTTGCCATCCAATGAGAAGAATCTAGAATTGAAAATACAAACCGAAACATAGATGCACAGAAAAACCAGAAATATAAGACCAACACTGGGATTCGAACCCAGGTTCTCGGCATTCCGTGCCGCGTGCTATACCCCTACACCACTGCTGGTCCACTGCTGGGTCACTGGTGGTGTGGTGTGGAATTGAAATAAAAAATACAAAAAGATTCCAAAAAACCAATCATAAGAATCTAGAATTTATTTCTAACGTAAATATCATGATAGAAAAATACCAAGTCGGGTAGGGTCTTCCTATGTTATCCAATTTTATGGTCTATGAATCGTCACTGATACACTTTGTTGGAAACACGTTTGCAATCTACTGGCATGCTTATGAGGAGCCATAACGGAATAGGGATGTTGACACCACCAATAAACTGACGTACTTTTTATGAGCTGTCAAAACACAATTCTCCAATAGAGTTTCAATGGCAATAGCGAGTTATGACGTCATTAGTCGCTATTTGCTCGCCAAGTCAATTAACTAACTATTTATTTGTTTTAAAACAACAAATCGAGTTTTACAGTAAATCGAAAATTAATCTGGTTTTCAAGGCTAAAATAAAGGGTTTTTTTGACTGTAGTCGTGCCTCGAATTATTTTATAATGGCGTCGACATGCCTATTACCTCAAAACTGTCACAATTCCTAACTTTTAGTAGATCTATAACCCATAAAATTATACTTTTAATAAGTAACTCAGGGTACGTTACCATGGCAACGACCTACACTAAAAAATTGATGACCATCCTACAAAAAAAATCCACGACTTTCTTCCTAGCCCGGTAGCTCCTTAGCCTCATTTACTTCATCAGCGCTAATCAACAATCCTGTCCCCGTAAACGGCTCATTACCATACAATCTCGACCGAGAGCACCTGATTTACCTCCTTAGCACATCAAACGCCTTGATACCGGGTATTAAGCGTGAATGAGCGCAAAGAGTGACTGCGACGAAACATCCAATGTAACTAGACCCCTGGTAACACATACAGGTAATGTATACACGGCGCAGAGTAGAGTGGTGAGGCGGTTCATTACACTTACGCGATCCGTTAATTTAGTTACAGTTTGTGGCAAGAGATGGCGTTGCGTGATGGAAGTTTGCGATGCGATCGATTTTGCTTTTCGCGTTTTTAGAAGCTTGAGAAGGTAGCAAATCGTTACTACTTTAATAATGCTCATTATATCTCAAATTCGATAATTTTCTGTGTGAACTTTATGAGCATTATTTCAAGAGTAAATTTAGCTGACTTATTGATTTGAGATTAGATTTTTTCAAAGTAGTGACGAATTGTTTCTGAGTTTCTATCAAATCAAACGTTTATTCCATGCCGGCATTCCAGCGGCATTGACACTCCGAGGTTTCACTAAATTACACTAATACCTTACTTAATACCTACACATCGCATCTTATTATCCTGTGTTCTGTTATTTTCATGTGTTTTTATGTACAATAAAGAGTTTTACAATACAATACTATACATCGCGATCTTCATTAAAGCTGCTTCTCCATCAGAGATGTTGGAAGATATATTGCAAGGAATGTGTTTGTCAGGAACCACTAGAAATACTTTACCTCTCATCGCTCCGCCGAGCTGTTTCCACCAGAGATGCGCTGAGCGAAGATTTCTAATTGATTCGTGACTTCCTCGTAAGACATCCTCACCTCACCCATCTCTGGTGGAAACAAAATGCCAGACCTAACGGGTAGTGCGGGTGGTTGTAGTGCCTACAAGCAAAGCCGTGCGGTTTTAGCGTGTGCTCACAGTTGCTAATACTAAGTGTATCTTGGAGTTCAGTTGAATTTCAATTGTGTTATTGGAATTTTTTTTACAGATTATTTATAATTTTTACGATTTTCATGTTTAGGTAAAAATACCTAACTTCTCGTAAAAAAAGTTGTTGGATTATTGTATATCTATAATCTGTGTTACCTATTTTCATCATGTGCCAAGTTTCATAGGCGGGAGATTTTTTCGGAAGTTTCCATACAACGAATCTTCTCGTTGATTAGAGTAAAATGCCAGACCTAACGGGTAGTGCCTAAAAGCAAAGCTTTAAGCTTTAGCGTGTGCTCATTATTCTGTTTCGCGTCAAAAACTTCGCAACTTATTAACAATAGAATTCATGTAATCAATACTCAAAACTCTTCTACGAGCCCTATGTCCCTAATGAGGGATAACAGGATCACATCATCATCATCATCATCAATACTCAAAACGGTTCCCTTTATGTTATTAATATGTGATGGGATGAACGCAAGTTTCCAAGCTCAACAAAGTTAAATGAACTTCAAAATAATCAGAAACTAAATTATTAGAGAATAGAGCGACGCCTGAAGTTTGAAGGTGCGGTGGTTTGGAATTACGCTCAGTCTGGCTTCAGTCCTGTCATTATTTAGAGCTCTAAAATATGAAAGATTTACCTTTGATATTAACATTTTTATGCACTAGAAGTTGATAATGTTTTGGAGGTATGGATCGAGAGAATTTTGATCAAATTAAGATTAATTTGGTTCGAAAATGTGTAATATGTCGACATGAGATGATGAATTTGGATGGAATAAGAGTACTTCCGTCTCGCCGTCAGGATGCGTTCATGATGTATGTAGGTAATTGAGTGAGAGCTTCAATAATAACTTCTTTTGGAGCACAGTTGTTTTATTTCACCAGCCGATAACAATTAAATTACAAAATCAATCAGAGTAGGTACTGACAGAATCATAAGCCAGGTGTTGTCGTCCCTACAGTCCGAAGTAGAATGACGCTCCGGCCAACGAGCCCGTCCACGTGCACCGCAACCGGTAGTTACGTCACCGCCATTCCGATGTTATAATAGTCGATTGACAATCTTATAAGGATTGATTATTGTAATCTACGACATACATAAAATCAATTATCATCATCAGCCGGAAGACGTCCACTGCTGAACAAAAAACTCCCTCTTAGAACACCACAATGAAGGACAGGTTTAGAGTAAGTTAGTTTTAGTTCTTTTTTTTATTCATTTCTGTTAATCATTGTATTGTATTGTTTGTTTGTTTATAAATAAATATTCGCCATGAAGGACATCTCGCCACTTCCATTCACCAGTAGCGATGACGGCTAATGTTGCAGTGATGACTTATGGCGCTGAGACGTGGTCCTTGACTGTTGGCCTTTTAGAGAGGCTCAGAGTCACGCAACGAGTTGTGGAGAGAGCTTTGTTTAGAATTTCTTTGCACGATAGAATCCGGAATCGCTGGAAAAATATGCAAGTTGAAGGCCTTTGCCCAGCAGTGGGACGTATAAAGGCTAGGATGAGGATGATGATAGTGATGAGTCTTGTAAGTATAACTGTATATTATTTCCGTATTCTTTATTACCTCTCAAAAAAGGTCGTGAATTCAATCCCGGACTTGTGTTTCTGAGTACCTATTTCTAATCACTCGCAATACACGCGGCTTTAAATTATATGTTGTTAGGTCTAGGAATTAAGGTAACACAGAAACAAAGGGTCCCGATCAGGTTAAATTAGGGTTCGTTAGGACAATTGGGTCGTGTTAGCCCTGCCCACAATCCAGCCTGATTGGTGGGAGAAACAAAGGCCTAATTTCCCCAGTGTTTGAAATAATATTATTATACAGAAAAGGCTTTGTATAAGCTTTTCTTAGAACACGTACGTAGACGAATAGTGTTTATTTTGAGTAATTTATTGAATCAGGCGTTAATTTTCGTAGGTGGGAGGAAGTTTTTGCAGGTGGTAGGACCTTGTGCAAGGTCCACCCGGATTGCTATCACCATCTTGCTCGTTAATCCTGCCGAGAAGAAGCAGTACTTGCAGTGTTGTATTTCGGCGCGGAGAGTAAGACAGCCGGTGAACTTACTGGCACTTGAGGTATTCAAACTTAGGCCTCTAGGTTGGCAACGCATCTGCAATACCCCTGGTGTTGGAGATGTTTATGGGCGGTGGAGATTTCTTACTACCAGAAGACCCACTTGCTCGTTTGCCTTCCAGTCAAATAAAAAGAAAAAAAGTCCATATCAATGAACTAAAATAATTTCTTTGCTCACCCACGACCTTATGATAGCTAAGTTTATGCAAGACATGCGTGTTCATGCAGTTCCTCCACCTTCTCACTGTAAGAATACACACAAATCACACAAACCCATCTATCACCACCACCACACTACGCTGACGCGTTTCTTTGAGTACCTTTGAGTATTTTATTCACTTTTATATTAGTGTTTATAATTATGGATATCGATAATAAGTAAAAAGGAAGACAGAAGAAAATAAAGTGGATCCAAGACACTAAATTCGTTTTAATAGACATTGCACCAAAAAAATTATAGTAATAAATATTTGAAAAAGACAAAGGTAACATAAACTCCTTTGTAGCAATCATGATCAATCACAAACTACAAACACTAATAAAAACGTACATCAACAAGCAAACATACAAGCTACAACGTTTAACCTTAACAACAAACATGAAGGTAGAATTTCCTTTGAGATTTAGACCTTTGAAGATTTTTAAACAAGTCAAGTTGAAAATAAACGGATTCCGAGAAGTTCGCGTTCTTTGGTAAACTAGAGCGAGAGAAAACGTTCGAATTCCTTCACTCTAAAACGACTGGACGAATTTGGATGAAATTTGGTATGTAGATAGCTGGACACCTGGAATAACACATAGGCTACTTTTTATCCCGTTATTCCCACGGAATAGCGATAAAATCTTGTAATTTCAACCACTGGGTTTAGTCCTGAAATTTGGGACGGTTCTTAACACAACCACATTTGGAAATTTCCAGGAGAATTTTATAAAACTCCGGAATTTTATAAAATTCCGGAACCTGGGTGTTTGGTAATTAACTTTAATTTATTACCTCCACACGTTACTGAGAAAAGTGTCTTGACAGACGCAATAGTATTGTCAATAGAACTAGTGGAAACACACCACCTATCAAGGGTTCCATTTTTGCCAACTTAGGTACAGAACCCTAAAAATATTGGTTTTTATTTGCACAACGCCAGTGCATTTAACAAAGCGTACCCTAAAATATAATAAAATAAAACATCGCAAAATACTCTGCTCAACAGAACGCGAAGTTTGACTTCCAAAGAACTTCAAAACTTAGGTGTCGAATATTTTTATTGGAGAGTACTCATGATAATGAGTTTCTAGAGTATTTCAGAAATATTACTTTTTTGCTCGTTATCGGATTACTTTTCTTTGGTTAAAATGAATAAAGGTATTTTTAAGCTTCGTAGGTAGCCGGAGGAATTGGTAACATTTTGGCATACATGCATAAAGTTCTGGCTGCCGTGATTTTAGCCAAAAATCAGTAACGGTAAATGTCATTCCGTGTTATTTAGTACAAACACTAAATAGTAGTTATCAGATGTCACATCATAATCTTCAACAGGAAGCCACGATAACTTTCAAAAGTAGTGTCAAAATTAGTGGTAATCTATTATTAGATTACAGTAATACTACCTATTTTTCTGTCCAGCTACCAGATGATTCACGAGAGCTAAATCGTAAATGATAGTTAATACATTCATAAATTAAATTCTGCGTCTTCATTTGTGTGTGTTTATATTAAGCATATTGTTGTGTTATATTTATATTTATCACATATAGTTTAGTTTTAAAGGAATTCAACGAGGATAAAACGAGCAATATTTGAGCCTTTATGTGCAAATTGTATCGGTAGTAACGACACGGCGCAAATCGCGTGGGCTGTGTTGGCGGGCCCCGCAGACAGCGGAAAGGCGGAGCGGTGCAATTAATACTGTTGAAGAGAAAAAAAAATTGATGAAAACGAAATCGATAGGAAAATAAGTTGAAAGAGAAAAATATGATTCATAGTCATGAAATTTAATTGGAATCAAGTGATCACTATGCTCGCAGGACTGATGGCTGATGGGGTCAAAAGTTTCTCGAATGGCGTCCGCGGACCGGGAGACGAGCTGTCGGTAGGCCTCCAACAAGATGGAGCGACGACCTGTTTAAGATCGCAGGATCGCGGTGGATGCGAAAAGCTCAAGACCGGTCTGAGTGGAGAGCCTTGGGGGAGGCCTATGTCTAGCAGTGGACGTCTTTCGGCTGACGTGATGAATCACTATGAGTACTAAGTAATCACTATTTTCGCAATTAATAGGATGTTCAAAAATTCTGGCAGAAGATTTTAATTAAGTAACAATTGAGAGTGGAGAGGAATAGCGAGCGTCTTAGCTAATTAGTCTTGCATGGGAACGGGACAGAGAAAAGTTGCAGCAGCTGATAACCGACCTTAACTAGTTAGGGAGGTACTTGAAGAAGAAAAAGAAAGAGCTGCTAAACCAAAGCAACCATGATTCCCTACACTTCTCAGTCTACTCATGACCACGGTCACTGTAATGTGAATGTGGTTGAAACGTCGAGGTAATTATTATTTATTGTTTAGCATGATAAGTCCCGTTTGTGTTAGTAAATACGAGTGAAAATCACGAAAAATTAAAATCTATGAAAATACAAAATGCGGTAGATGCGCTAAAGGATAAATCCAAAAACCACATGGAAATTATGTGATCAGAAACGTCAGGCACTGGTAATATAATGATTCCGCCTGTGTAGTTACTCCACTTGGTTCCGGCAAAGCGCGCTTCGCCTGCAATCAGTCGCTATTGCTGCGAGATGGAGCAACGTTCCAGTCTACAGTCCATGCTGCACGCTCTAACGAGGCAGCTGTGAATGTTTTTGACACCCGCATTGAAAAGCTATTGTGAATTCTCACATAGTATAAAACAAAGCCGCTTCTCGATTTTCTAACTGTCGCTTAATAGACTTATCATCATCATCATCATCAGCTGGAAGACGTCCCCTAGGTGAACAAAGACCTCCCCTTCGAACGCCACAGTGAAAACTCGTCATTTGCATTCACCAGTTGCTCGCACCTTACACGATGTCGTCAGTCTATCTAGTGGGAGGTCTATCAACGTTTTGTCTTCCGGTATTGTTATAAATGAAAATATTTTTCTTTTAAAAGGGGAATGTGCATTATATATTATGAAAGTGTGTATTGGACATTCACTATATACAAATGCATTAATTTTGATCAACGTGTGGGAGGGCAACGCCTGTGTCAAACGCAAGCCACCTGGCAGCGGCTTCAAACCGGTGTCGTATGCCGCGGATGCACATGCTGGTGCACGTATGATGGCAATAGTTATCCTGGCTCTAAGCCAGCCCAGTACTGTGGTCAGGGAGCGATTCCATTGTTCTAAAATTACTTCTCCTAAGTGTTCGAGGAATGAGGACATTTGGGGTGCAAACACACCATCCACGGATGTGACCAGTGGAGTGAAGGTTGCATGTCGCACTGCACATTTTTGCTACATTTTGCTCTGTATTGAATAATAAATATCACGGGACAATTCACACCAATTGACTTAGTCCCAAAGTAAGCTTAGCAAAAGCTTGTGTAATGGGTACTAAGCAACAGATAAACATAATTATATAGATACATACATACTTAAATACATATTAAACACCCAAGACCCGAGAACAAACGTTAGTATTTTTCATACAAATACTCGTATCTGCCCTGACACGGGAATCGAACTCGGTTTTTCAAGCTACGTAGTATAGGGTCTCTAACAAACAACTAGGCCATCTGGTCATCTATATACAAAATGAATATGCGTGTAAATGAACGTTTCTATTCTCTTTTCTTTCTCTTTTTTTTACCATCAAGATATTAATAGGGTTCATGCACGGAAGAGTCGATCAAATCATTTACATCACCTAGAACACCTCTAGCCATAAATAGCCAAGTACTTTCACGCAAGGTTGAGCCTACCCAAGTCTTGGAACCATGCCATTTTCAAATCTTATAGGTAATATTACCATTTACCCGTATGCGTGCCGTTTGCGTTAACCATGAAAATTGGCATTGTGGTAAATTCTGACGGGAGTTCGTGAAAAATACATCCTAGACCCAATAAAATATGAAGTAAAACCTAATAACTTAGCGTACTTAACTTACTTGTATTATTAGTTTTATTTAGTCTTATTGATGTACTATAGGCCGCAAAAGTGGATGGACAATGCCAAAACATAATCGTCTGACGCGAGAAACGGCGCCATCTATGTGTTCGATGTGTATTAGCGGAATTCACTTATTTACTAACTTGTTAGTTTACCAAAATCCCGCTAGATGGCGCTAGTTTGTTGATTTTTTAAAGGTTCAAAAAATATTTATTTTATCTTCATGTTAGAAAGACAAATTTCAACATCCTACTGCCCATTACACATGTTGTAATTATGTGTATAATCATTCACTTCAACTCTCGTGGCCAGCTAAACATGTGTCCCTGCCAGCTGCCAGGGTGGGACACCGTGGGATGCTACCTTCGTGTAACGACATTTCTGTCTCTTTCGTATTGTGCGAAAGTGTGTGAGAGGGAGAATTTTATTGTTTTCTTTACGGAGACCCATAATATGTTGCTTGTTTTTATCATCGAAACATCGACTTTACTAATCTCCGAGCAGTAAATTTACAAAAACACAAACTCAATATCGTCGCCTAATAGGATTTGAACTCGCGACATACGATTCTGTCGGAGCACTCTCAAACCACTCAGCCACTGATATGTTATTTGAAGTCATGAAAATTGGATCTATAACTCTGGTCGCCTTAAAATTAATCGGTAAGTCATATTTTATGAAACTTAAAGAGGGTAGACTGAAGATCTTCAAACTACCAGGCTGTTTTTATTACTTTGTTTTAAACTTTGCTACCTACTTGTTCAGCTGTTCCTACTTCTCGTTCCATTGTCTCTTTCAAGTTGAATCTGCTTACTATCGTAGTTATTCTTTAAAATGATTAGTTTTCATCGCAATGTTGAAATGATTAAAAGGTGTGATAAAATTAATTTATATAAAGAAGTAAAAAATATTTCAGAAATTTCTAGAGAAACTGGAGTTGATGTGAGTTTTTTTTTTACGTTTATCCTACAATTTTTTTTTACAATAATTATATTTACATTACATTATTTCATGTTTATTTATATTGTTACAGAAAAAAACAGTTATATTATGGATACGACGATATCAAGACCTTTTCTGCGGTTTTTGCTGCATCGTCAAAGATCGGTTCGACCACGACTCCTAGATACTATTCGAAACAATACCTACGCGAAACGACGGTGATCTTGTAGTGCCCAACATGTAATCTGGTCGTATAACCGTCAACCATGATGGGGATGGACGAGTGCTGCTGATCCGGGAGAACTTGTTAGAATACCCAGTCGAGCGAACGGTGGTGATTATGCCAGTTTGCTTCAGGAGACCATGTTGCCCACTGTTAGAATTGTTTATCCAGAAGAACAAGTGCCGTGCATAACGTTCGTGCAAGATAACTGCTCAATACACCGGTTGCGTATTATGCAAGACTGGTTTGATCAACACAAAAATAGTATTAAAGTAGTTTCTTGTCCTGCCAGATAACCGGATTTTAATCTCATTGAAAATATATGAGGTCTTATTGTCCAACGTTGAGATAACTAAAATGAGCGAACTCCGGAAACGTTAGAAGCTCACTGTGTAAAAATATGGGACAGTATTCGCGGGTCTAATCTGTGTGAAAATCTAGTTGCATCTATGTGTTCCCGTCTGCAAGCAGTTATCGACAATCATGGTGGTTAAACTAGTTATTAAAATAAAATTGATAGTTTACGTGTAGACCGGGTTATATACTCAAACAATCATGTTATATATAAGTATTATAGAAACCAAAATAATTATCTTTATTTATGATTCTGTAGTATCACTTTGTTACGAAAAGTAATTATTTTATTATTATGAACAAAACATTTAATTACCAATGCCTTAATAGTTTTTTTTCGTGAGATAAGTGTGAAAGTTCAATATAATACGATTGTAATCTTATTATAACTGTCAGTAACACACTACAGTGGATCTACGCCATCAATTATTGTTATGTTTAAAACTGGAAAACTTCACTGTTTACATATAATTTATAATAACACCTACGAGTCTTATGATAACCCGGTCTCACATAATATATACTATCAAATCCTTTTTTTTTTATTGTGGTCGCTTCAATCCTCTTTCCAGAAACGGAAATGAATACTTAAGCGAATACCTCAATAAAATCTTAAAATACAAATTTTGGTCAAGTGCTAATTAAATAACTAAAAACCTCACACGACACCCCGAAAATATTTTTGTATTTTATTTTAAGTTAGTTGTTTGCGTTTATTTTTGATAACCTTCATTATTTCTTAAAATAATTGTATCAGTAGTTCTACTTCATTTCTAACTTTACAGTTGTAATTTGTAATACCAGATTTAGAAGAAAGTCAAACTGACAGCCAAACGGCCAGTATTAAATTATCTAAGGGGTATGAAACATTCGTAAAACATATTTAATTGGCGTATGCATTCGTAATATTTAGATTGGGCACAAACACAACCTGATTTAAAACATCGTGTAATCGATTCTACTCTGGATTCTGAGTAAACTACTTTCTGGTTTTCAGTTATTTAATTAATAATAATATTTAGTATAACATTAATAACAGCACTGCCATATTTAATGAATAGAAATATTGTTTTAGGAATAAAATTTTTTATGTTTTAAACTTCAAAACGTGTATTATTTTTGTTGCAACCTTATCCTTTTTCAGATTGTTTTTTTGTTTCCATGTTAGTCATCTACAAAATTAAAATATAAAGTAATAAAAAAAAAAAAAAACGAAAACATAATTCTGACCTGTAGGATACGAACTCGGGTTCATTTAAGAATTTTTCTTAGCAGCCGATCAACTGAGCTATCGGCACATACCAATATGAGGACAAAATATCAATCATATTCATACCGTGCATTAAGCGCGCCATCTAGTGCATTTGTGGTGAACAACTAACAAAATCGCCGCCTCTCGTGTGCAAGCGATTATAGAACGTAAGGTGTCCATCCACTTATGCAGGGCCGTGAGATCTTAAAAAAACCTTCGGATTTTAGAAGCATGCTTCGGGTATTGACGATGACACGCGATCTGTTATCAACTTGCAAAACTTTTCAAAGTTACCGTAAAAAGTTATGTAAAGAATAACCATCAGTACAAAATTAACCTTACTATAATAATATTACGCTTCTTTATCTTTTTCTAATTTTAATACAATATGACTTTTTGTCATGATACAAATAAAACAAAATCATCATTTTCGAATTCTTCCATCGTCAATTTAAATTGAGAACACCCCGCCTCAACACAGTACTTTTGTTTGGAATTATATAGAGCTGTTGTTATACTGTATCTACTTCTTTTGGGTACGTCAAATGAATTTTTTTGGTCTACTTTCGTTTTATATATTTTTTAATGCACTTTTCGAAATCCCCGTTGCTTCTATTACTCGGTCTAGTACCTTATTAAAATATTTACGATCACTTTTTTCTTAAAAAATTCAACTTATATACAAAATATTTATAAATATATTGTAAACAATTTCCAGTGATTGGCTATTTACAGACATACCCTGCTTAAGTTGACTCGCCATGGAAATCAATTTCCAAAAAATAACAAACTACCTAAATAAATATATGCAATTGGTGGTTTTAACTGCTCTATATACATCAATGAAAACACAACGAGTGCACTCTACGCGTGATGGATTGCTACTGAGTCAAAAAGACAATTGTCATTTTTTACTAACGAATTCTTCCGATTTCTCCCGAAACCCGAAGGATTTTCTAAAAGCTCACGGATTGTAAGGTGGTGTTACTGGTTGAAACAAATAAGTCTATCTTAATTTATTTCTTTGTTTATTTTAAAACTCAAACGAAAAAAAGTCAAAGACAAAGTTTTTTTTTTTTTTTTTTATTCTACTGAAAGGCAAACGAGCAAGTAGGTCTCCTGGTGGTAAGAGATCACCACCGCCAATAAACATCTGCAACACCAGGGGTATTGCAGATGCGTTGCCAACCTAGAGGCTTAAGTTGGAATACCTCAAGTGCCAGTAATTTCACCGGCTATCTTACTCTCCACGCTGAAACACAACAGTGCAAGCACTGCTGCTTTACGGCAGGATTAGCGAGCAAGATGGTGGTAGCAATCCGGGCGGACCTTGCACAAGGTCCTACCACCTGCAAGTAAAAAATCTCTATTCAATTTAGGCTATAACAAGCACTTATGAACGTTAAAAAAAATCTTCCACCGGTTCGGAAAAAACGTCTGTTGAGTTGAATCCGGTTTTTTTTTTAAACAGCTTCTCAATATTTATACATATATGATATCTATATACATCAAAAGTATTTAACACAATTTTATTTTAAACACAAAAGGTTCGCTATTTGAAGGGATCGCTAATGCGGATCGGAATTATTTCCAAACAAAACGCGGCTAAGGGCTGATATTTCGTACAGTGGTCACAAGAAACGCCCTCTCCCGTTTTAAAGATCACAGATGATAAAATTTCCACCATATTTCTCAGTTTAACGCAGCTAACCATACTCAAAGTTCGTATCCTCACTGAACGGCCGTTAGTTATATAACAGTCATATAGCGCTCGTATGGAACTCGTATAACATTTATTGTGAGTAGGATATCATTTATTTAGGTCCTTCACGGGCCACTAAAGCCGTAGCGTTTGATTAACGATTATGTGCCCTATTATGAATGGTAGTGGGACTATTATTCGATGCTAATAGGGGTCGATTACAGTGGATAAACAAAGCTCGAGAGGTATTTGAGTAACGGTTAGTGGAGGACATATTTATGTTTACTCATAAATTGATGTCTGTCTGGATGTAGGGGGGTCATGTTTGTTGATTAACTTATAATAGAATGGATACTCTGTGTCAGTTAAACAATAATGATTATTTTTAACCCCCGACGCGAAAATATAAGTTTTCCCGCTATGTTAGTTTATAAACTGGATAAAAACATAGGATACTTTTTATCCCGATATTCACATGAGATAAAAGAAGAAGAAGAAGAAAGACATTTATTCACATTCACAAAGACACATAAATACAACAAAAAAAAACAATAGACAACAAACACAAACAGAACAAAAAGGAAATATCAAAACAAAAATACACGATTTAGTGTGTCCCCGCAAAAGTGAAACGGATAGATAGGGATAAAATCTTGAAATTTTTACCATTAGGTTTGGTTTTAGTCTTGAAGTTTTGGACCGTTGTTCTTAATACATACAGCCTTAATGCTAAGCTTGTCACTAAGGTCCGCGGCACACCGCGCCTGCGCGACCGGCACCAGGTGAAGAATAGTGATTAAGTGTTAAAAATAGTGATTGAGAGTTCTACAAATAATTCCGATCCGCATTAGCGATCCCTTCAAATAGTGAACCTACTGTGTTAAAAATAAAATTGTGTTAAATACTTGTAATGTATAGTTTAAAGATATCATTTATAAATATTGTGAATTTATTTAAAAAGAAAAAATACCTCGTTGAGTTTCTTGCCCGATTCTTCTCATCAGAGGTTTTTCCGAACCGGTGGTAGATTTTTTGACGTTCATAAGTGCTTGTTGTAGCTTAAATTGAATAAAGAGATTTTGACTTTGACTTTGACTTTGACTACACTTTCTGCCAACAAACTGTTATGCAGTTTGGCAGACGTTTATATTTATAAGTATTTCTGTACTTCTTTTGTTTTTATTCGAGTAAATAAAAAAAATGAAGTCCGATATATAAATTTTGGGAATTCCCAGGGGAATTTTATAACTACCGGGTCGAACAGTCGCGTGCAAAGCCGAGAATGAACTCTAGTATTTAATAAACAAGATTATCCTTAAGCAGGTAATTTCGTGAATTAATAAACGCACAGGTCACATTTAGACGATTAATCTACGGCCCAAATGTAAATTATAAGATAGTCGTTGAATATTATATTAAACATTAGATGGATTAATGGCGCTGGAAAAGAAAGACAATAAATGTAGCTGCCTGAAAATTGGAGACATTTTATGCTATGTTGGCTTTTACCCGCGGATTCGCTTGTATCATCTAGCTGTCGTATAGAAATTGCGAGATTTTTCAAAATTCCCATAATCATTTCAAAAAAAAGCCGTGGTGGTTTGACCTATAGCCTCTCAAGCAGAGATCGTGGGCTCAAACTCCGGCTCGCACCTCTGAGTTTTTTGAAATTCATATGCGTAATGAAATTTGAAATTTACGACTAGCTTTACGGTGCTTACTTGACAAAAAATTCAATGATTTTGTATAGCCAAGATCTCTCATTGGGAGAGGAGGACTGTGCCCAGCAGTGGAGGTATTAGGCTGAATTGACGGTGATAATTTCCAAAAAACGCAGCTTGAGGTTTCGGGGTTTGAAGAGAGGACATAGATTTTATGGGAACATCGAGATAAAGCAGCCACGCGATTCCAAATTTTAATTATTTTTCTGTTCCGTGTTTGTAATGTTTTTACTGGCGTTAAATAAATATTATTTTCTTTCTTTCTTTCAAATAAAGATAAACATTGTGAATGAGGATGTTACAAAAGACAGTATCTACACATCGAAAGTACAAAACCCACGTCCTTATTCCGCGTGGCCGCGTCCGTATTCCGTTCGGCAGACGTCACAATCACGAAGCTCGGGGGACGACAAATTTAATATAAAACTATGGCGGCCGTATTTCAACTCGCGACACATCTGCTCTCAACTTTGCCTGCCGTTTTTTAGCGAAAAATTTTAAATTAGTTCAGAAAATGTAAGCAGAGATGTGTTTGAAGGGTGGAATGGCTTTTTTTGTACAAAAGTGTTTCTGTCGGAGTTACGGTGATTATGTTTGAATGATATTTCTGTGGGACATTTACGTGATGTTAATTGTAATTGACATAGTATCGTAAAGTAACAGTACCTTTTTTTTATTCGACTGGATGGCAAACGAGCAAGTTGGTCTCCTGATGGTAAGAGATCACTACCCCATAAACATCTGCAACACCAGGGGCAGATATGTTGCCAACCTAAAGGCCTAAGTTGGGATACCTCAAGGGCCAGTTATTTCACCGGCTATCTTACTCTCCACGCCGAACCACAACATTGCAAGCACTGCTGCTTCACGACAGGATTCGCGAGCAAGATGGTGGTAGCAATCGGGCGGACCTTGCACAAGGTCCTAACACCTGCAACCTACACCTAAATCTACCCTTGGCGTAGCTTACTTATAAAATTAATTGTTAAGTCAAGTTAGGTTTTCGAACGGCGTCCGCGGACCGGGAGACGAGCTGTCGGTAAGCCGTAGAAGTAAGATGGAGCGACGACCTGGTTAAGATCGCGGGTCACGGTGTATGCGGAAAGCACAAGACCGGTCTGAGTGGAGAGACTTGGGGGAGGCCTATGTCCAGCAGTGGACATGATGATGATGAAGCAATCCTCTCCTCCTGAAGTCTGTATATAAAAAAATTCGGAGAAGAGTATTTTCTTGCTTGATTGAAGCGTTACTTTGCGGAGCATACCTATTTGTGCTCACGGAGGAGCAAATGAATTGCGTATATTTCTTAAACAATTTCTTATTTCATACTTTTAAAGCGCGTTTTTTCTATAGTCGAGTTTCAGTTTTTTAACCTTTTTTTTAATGTTGGAAAAAAACTCGACTTAGGCACTTGTAGGCTTTTTGATCTAGGTTTAGGTGGTCTTAAGTCCTTTCAGATTCGTACAAGAACTGTCAGTTAAAGCCTTAAATCGAGATTAAAAATCTACAAGGCGTCCTTGGTATTAACTCATTTTTAACCCCTGACGCAAAAAGAGCGGTGTTATAAGTTTGACCGCTATGTGTGTGTCTATGTCTATCTGTGTGTCTGTCTGTGGCACCAGAACTCTTAAACGGGTAGACCGATTTGAATGCGTTTTTTTTATTCTATTTTCATAATATATTTTTTTTGGAAAGGGCTTAAGACTTAAGTTAAAAACATCATTATCCTGTTCCGGAAAGCCGTCTTTTAAGTACACCTTAATTAAATTTATTTTCCAATAACAAGCAAAGCTGTAGCTAATTAAAAGCATAATAAAGATTTATTAATTATCACGAAATACCAGCGAATTGAGTTTCAATGAAACATTGCTTTCAAAGCTCCTGCTATTTTTAACCCACTACACAAAAAAGGGGTGTTATAAGTTTGACCGCTTTGTGTGTCTGTATGTGTGTCTGTCTGTGGCACCGTAGCTCTTAAGCGGGTGGACCGATTTGAATGCGGTATTTTTCATTTGAAAGCTGGTTTTCTAGCGATAGTTCTTAGATATGTTTTATCAAAATCGGTTCAGCCGTTTCAAGATCATCAGCTCTTTTGTTCGCTGCGGTCGCTACAATTTTTGTATAAGGTACTTTTATGATAAAACTTACCGTTTTGCTGAAAATCGCGAAAAACTCATTTTTTTTACCTTTGACCTTGAATAAAAAAAAAATCCATACACGGGAATGATGGGGAACTTCTAGACATTGTTTATAATTATGTTTTGAACAATTTCACTGAAATTCAGCTTGTATGTTGGGACTTTATGTAACTTCACTCTCATTTTTTGGTCTAAATTGACCGGATTATACTATTTCGGATTAAAGATTGAAAGATTCAAAGATTCAAATCATTTATTGTAAGACCACAGGTATATAAATAAGGTAATATTAAAGTTTTACAGTCTCTTTCCATAGTCTACCATATTATGGTGTACAATATTTTTTGATAAAAGTGACATTATAATACAATCAAAAATAATAATTAAAAAATACAAAAAGAATCAAATCAAATTAATAAAATTATAATCATATAAAATTAAGACGAACTAAATAAATTAAAACAGATAAAAAAATAAAATCATTACAAATCAAGTCAAAATAAATCCAATAAAACAAAATAAAGTAAAATTAAGTCCACTTTAAATTATATTAAAATGCATTAATGTAAAATAAAATTCTGATACATGTAAATTTAGAAGTCAATATCTCAAAGCAATCAAACAAAGTTAAAAAACATAATCAGATGTCACCAACAACATAAGAGCATTAGAGCTTTCCTTTATTGTTAACAAAGTCATGAGTAGAGTAAAATAATTTGCCCATCAACCACTTATAGCTTTCTTAAATTTTACATCGTCTAGTGCTTTGTATACATCAGGAATATTATTATATATTTTTGTTGCCATACCAAAAATACTTTTTTTATAAAAACTTGTATGTGAACGATAAGTACGTATCAATTTATTATCATTTCGTAGGTTACGATTATACTTTTCCACTCTTTCAAAAAGTTTGATATTTTTCCTCACATGAATAGCTACTTCTTTAATGTAAAGACAAGGGAGAGGCAGTATATCAAATTTAGCAAAGAGCGGTTTACATGATGTGTCCTGAGAAACTCCAACTAGTGCTCGCACACATCGTTTTTGCATTTTAAATGCCCTTTGCCAATCCGTTGAATTACCCCAAAAAATGATACCGTAACTCAGACTCGACTGAACGTAGCCAAAGTACGCCATTCTTCCAGCCTCTTCAGATGAGTTCCGTATTAGTCTACGTAGCGGATAAGTAAATTTAGCTAATTTGATACAAAGTTCTTCTATGTGCTGCTTCCAGTTACAGTGACAGTCAACCGTCAGACCAAGAAATTTCGTATACTCTACCTCACTAATTTGTTCAGAATTGTGCGTTACACTTAACGGTAAAGCCGGCCTACGGCTGCTTCGAAATTGAACAATATTTGTCTTTGCTACGTTCATATGCAATTCATTCAGAGGAGGTGACCCCCGTTCCGGATCGTACTTGGTCCAGCGGGTCTCGTTGGCCATACAACGGGGCAATGCCGCTGGGGTAATGGGTACGTTTGGGCCAAGTACGATGCGGACGGGTGTTGAGTAGTTTTTAGTTTAGTTTATTTTATGATTTTATGATTTATTCCTTTTGTTTTTTTAATTTTAATTTTTTTTGGTTTTTGATATTTTGTTTTTTTTTTTTCCTTTATTAATTTTTCATTTAGGTTTTAATTTAATTTGTAATTTATTCATTATTAGTTAACCAGTTTCCTATATCATCTACAGTCTTATTAATTTCATGTTCATACCGATCTATATTAGTTGAATATTTTATTAGTGCAGTACTATCGTCCGCGAAGAGCACCATTTGGTTACTAGTTTGCTTTGGCAGGTCATTAATATAAAATAAGAAGAGCAAAGGTCCCAATATGCTTCCTTGGGGAACGCCTCTTCTATTCACTCTATAGTCGGAGCTAGTAGTTTTGATAGTTTTAGTTTCTTCGCAAAAATAATTTAACACTGTGTACTGTTGTCTGTCACTGAGGTAACTTGACAGCCAGTCATGAGCCCGTCCTCTTAAATGAATAGGCACTGATTTTCCGTTGGAACAAATGTGTAATCAAAAGTCACGTATCAAAAATCCATAGACAATAAAAATATATTATAAACTAAAAGACTCTGAAAAGTTGTCCAATCTTGCACACTTGCTTTACTTTCAAGCATATTTGAGAACTAAAATTTGTAAATGATTTTAAGTATACCTACTTAGCGTGGTGACCGAGTGGTTTGAACTGCGGCCTCTCATGCAGAGGATCGTGGGTTCAAACCCCGGCTCGCACCTCTGACTCTTCGAAATTCATGTGCGAAATTTCATTTAAAATTTACCACGAGCTTTAAAGTAAAGGAAAACATCGGGAGGAAAAGCGCAAACCTGCGAAGCAATTTAATAGTGTGTGTGAAATTCCCAATCTGCACTGGGCCCGCGTGGATACTACGGCCCAAGCCCTCTAATTCTGAGAAGAGGCCTGTGCCCAGCGGTGTTACGTATAAAGGCTGGGATGGGATTGTTGTAAGGCTTATAGTGAAGGCCTAATACTAAAAAAAAAACTTGTAAAAGCAATGCAAACTTTAAAAAAAACAATGAAAGCAGGTTATGATTTTTTTTTGGAATCTTTTTGTATTTTTTATTTCAATTACAAATTTTTACTTTTACGGTAACCAACACGGTTACGGTTGACCAACAGTGATGTAGCGGTATAGTACGCGGCACGGAATGCCGAGGACCTGGGTTCGATTCCCAGTTGGTCTTATTTTTCTGGTTTTTCTGTGCATCTATGTTTCGGTTTGTATTTTTTTATGCGACTGAAAGGCAAACGAGCAAGTGGGTCTCCTGGTGGTAAGAGATCACCACCGCCCATAAACATCTGCAACACCAGGGGTATTGCAGATGCGTTGCCAACCTAGAGGCCTAAGTTGGAATACCTCAAGTGCCAGTAATTTCACCGGCTGTCTTACTCTCCGCGCTGAAACACAACAGTGCAAGCACTGCTGCTTCACGGCAGGATTAGCGAGCAAGATGGTGGTAGCAATCCGGGCGGACCTTGCACAAGGTCCTACCACCTATTATTATATTATATATTATTATTGTATTTTCAATTTCAATGAAAGCAGACTTAAACTAAAATTAACCCTTAACCAGGCAATGTACTATATAGGACCACATTATGTTAGATTTTTTTTATCGAGCAACGTGTTCCTGAGGACCACAATATGTCAAACACTCATAGACAACAAATATTTCTAGTGATTGATCATTATTTGCGTGTAACGGATCGCACATAAGAAAATTAAAAAAAAAAAAGTTTCGATATTTCAAACTTTTTGCAAACAAGGACTGTTTTTGTAGCGCACTGTGCAGTTGATTGCCGAAAGTGTGGAATAAAAATCCGGTGAGTATTGTTTCTTGCTTTT
The DNA here is from genome assembly GCA_037349165.1 of Choristoneura rosaceana. NCBI lineage: Eukaryota > Metazoa > Arthropoda > Insecta > Lepidoptera > Tortricidae > Choristoneura > Choristoneura rosaceana. The sequence goes on from JAZBNJ010000045.1 coordinate 1,845,421, forward strand.
GCGCATATATTTGAGAGTTTTTACGTTCTCTGACTGCATTTTATGTTTCATAACAAATGTTTTTGTACTTGTAATCATTATTTGAATTATGTGGTCCATATACGATCATTGCCCGATGCGCATTCAAATTTTGTCGGGAGGTATATTGATGAGGCCTTTGTTTTTCCGCCTCGACCGCTGAAAGACAGGGATATCGAATGAAAATTACAAAGAATGGTCTCATCAGAAGATGAAGATACCGACGATGATGATTTTCAAATAGATTTTTTGACAATATCAACCACAAGCTAGATGAATTGCAAAGTATTCCTAAAGATGACTTACTCGACGTATTCTCTCTTGATCCTGTGACTGAACTGATCAAAGAAGTCAACTTATACAATCTTAGGACTTGGGTTTTGAAGAAACACGCCTCAGCTGCCAGCTGATATCATTTCTACTAGTCCAGTTTCATCACTGAGCAACGCAAACATTTAATATTAGAAAATGAAGCAAATAATCCACTATCTGACATAGATTCCTCGCTTCCAGTTGCTCCACCACCATCTACCTCAATCACATCACCATCTTCTTCAATTATACCATCAATACCACCATGTTCACCAATTGCACCACCATCTCACCCACTAAATGAAGCTGTCACATTTCTTCAAAAACTTCAAAATGTTGGGCAAGGTACTCATATGGACCACATGTTTTTTACTTGCCCATACAAGGTACTCATAGGGACCACAAGGTTTTTTTTCTTTAATAATAAATAAAAAAAAATAAAAAAAAACTTTTTTACTTGCTTTTGCTATATATAAACTAATTCCTGAATTTCATAAAATTTACTCAATAAAACCCTCGTTGCCTGGTTAAGGGTTAAAGTTAACCGATACCGTCCAGGCACTAGTGGTAATTACAGGAGTTTCAAGAGATGGCAGTTGCAAAAACTGACTTAGCGCGTCTGTTGAAATATTCAGCTCGTTTGTCTCTGTCTCCCATCCCTTTCGGCAACGTGCAGAACAGAGACGCGCAGAAGGGCAACTTGAGACAGTTGCTTAGAGGACAATTTCAATTTTATTTTATCTAATATTTTTTTAATTTAAGAGAAATACTTACGATGCTTTTCCTTTTAGCATGATCCATGCTGTGTTTGTAAATATCTTTAGTAAACCAAATGATAGTAGATATGAAAAAAAAAAAAAAATTGGCCTCTACTTGGACTTGGACTATTAAGTGTGCATGGGAAAATGTTAAAAATATTGTTGCAATTAAAATGAAAACAAAGGTTTTATTTGCGTAAGTAAACTCTATACTATAAACTCTAAGAAAACGCACACACACACACACACACACACACACACACACACACACACACACACACACACACACACACACACAAATCACACAAACCTATCTATCGCCACCACCACACCACACTGACTAACTCAACTAGAGCTAGAGGTCATCTTCGGAGCAACAGAACCGGTTTCGGTTGACAGGTGAAACTAAATGTAATCATGTAAAAAAATGGCCTAATTAGATTAGCCCATAACAGTGAGTATAGCTTCAATACTCGGTTTGCGTCATCCATACTAATATTATAAATGCGAAATTTGGTTTATGTGTTTGTCCGTCTTTCACGCCGTAACGGAGCAACAGATCGACGATTCTTAGCATAGAGACAGTTTGTGGGCCCGAGGGCGGCATAGGCTACTTTTTATCCCGGAAAAATGCACAGTTCCCGAAGGAACAGCGATAACCGAATACCACGCGGGCGGAGCCGTGAGCAAAAGCTAGTTTCTAATAAAAGAGAGTGAGATAGAACAAATAACTCAAACAGTCCCTACTGACTTGATCTACACTGCGTCGCGCTGGCTCTCGCTGAATTGGAGCTGACTGCCAGCTAATTGGCCAGCCTGAGTTATCGGAATATTCAGACGCCTGTAATTTCGCCAGGCTTACGCCGCCACTTGTTTACAGCTGTATCGAGGTGTTGAATAGTTCTGTTTGATTGGTAATGTCAAATTGAACTTATTTAACTGTGTCATACCGTGGATAAAAATATTCTAGCGATGGTCAATTGTTTTGTTGGTTCACGTGAGTTATGAATGTATTACTTTTTTTAAATTTCTCCAAGTATCTTGGTAACGTATTTTTTACCAAAGATTTAAAGTTAAACGCGTATGTGAGCCAAATTACCACATAGATCTTTTTACTGTCTTTTGAACACTAGTTTATTTCCCGGAAATTCACGTATATGGGTGTATGTACAATAACTTCTAATGAAAAAATATTTTATAGAAATTTATTCGCTGTGGTTGAAGGACAGAGTACTATTAGCTAGTGTGCCAAGTTTATTTTTATTTATTCTCCTCAATGGCGGCCTTCAAGGCTTGGGCCAATGTCAGTTATATAAAGATAAAAAATATATTCTTCTTCACGTAGTACGGTGATTGTAGTTTTTGCAACTTGATAGCAAAATTCCAAAAACCACGCGGAGACAACTTGCGCATTAAAAAATGTCAGACACGAGAGCGATATCGAATTTTGTGATCACTGTTCACTATTAAGGTTAATCGCCGCATAAAACACTATCAAAATTATACTTCAACTAGCCAAAGAAGCAGAAATACCAAAATTAGACATGTTCCACATCCGCCATTGTCGAATGCCACAAATCGAATCCCCGTGTGCCAAGTTTTAGAAGTCTCGGATACGCCATCTCTGAGTTACGACAGTTTTTGACTTTGAAAGCCCATCCTGTAAAGTAACGATTTTACACTTAAGCCCTTGTACGTAGGACCCATCGATTTATTATTTTTCCTTCTAATATATTTTTCTACGTATCGTATATGTAACGTTTATCTATCTCTCTCTATTGCAATCGTGACTTTTGACATGCGAAATTTGACCTTAACAACCCTTCAAACATTAATTGCAAGTTAAATAAAAATGTGTACATAACTCATAACAAGAAAGGCAAGATTTTACTTAGAGCCCCGCAGACTGTTTACTTCAACTTTTATTAAAATGCAACATTTCGCGACGCAAAAAAAAAGTGTAAAAAATGTAAAAAAGGAATAATATTAATATCACGGCTAAAACAAGTCCGTAAACACAGATGAAAAGAATCATTAAGTCTCTAACGAGCTCAAACTTCGCGACGCTTAGTGGTGGCTTATGCGCGACCAGAAAGTTCACTTGGCTTTGCTACGATTCCCCAAACAGTTGATAAAAAAATAAAAAAAACCGGCCAAGAACGTGTCGGACACGTCTAAGAAAGGGTTTACGCCATTACGAAAAAATCAAGTAATATTATGTGCGTTGTAACACAATTAAAACATTACAGTCATAAAATCTATTACCAGAAAAATAGCGTATCTTTCACGTCACACTTACGTCTTTTTGTTGAGAAGCGCAGCTTTTCGGCAATAACTCAAAAACGGTTTATCCGATCATGTTGAAACCAATTTCCTTTGAAAGTATTTATTAATCGTTATCTTTCCATATTTTTTGGACACAGGTTAGATAGAGGGGGGGGGACACATTTTTTGCTACTTTGGGAGCGATTAGTTCCGGAAATCTTCACTTAATCAAAAAGTTTTTGAGAAACCTTATTATCTTTTCGAAATAGCTGTCGAACATGCCACACGTAGATGCGAGTTAAAAAAATTGTTTTCAATTTCTGTTACGTGTCCCTTCTATAAATATTTATTTTTGTAATTTAACTACAAAAATAAAAAGCGGCCTTAACAAAACATTTGTACTCCAAATTTCATGGTACATTTTGTCATACATCTTGTAGTTTTCGAGTAAAATGCCTGTGACATACGGACGGACGGACAGACAGACAGACGATTGTTTTCAATATTTATCAGGAGTTCAGATACAAATAAATAAATATGTCGTGGGATAAATTGACACCAATTGACCAAGTCCCAAACTAAACAAAGCTTTTACTATGCTAGGAAACGGATAAACATACATATATAGATAAATACAGCAGCAGTGCTTGCACTGTTGTGTTTCGGCGCAGAGAGTAAGACAGCCGGTTAAATTACTGGCACTTGAGGTATTTCAACTTAGGACTCAGGTTGGAAACGCATACCGTTGGTGTTGCAGATGTTTATGGGCGGTGGTGATCTCTTACCACCAGGAGACCCACTTGCTCGTTTGCCTTCCAGTCGAATAAAAAAAAATACAGACTTAAATAGGTAAGTACATATTAAACATCCAAGACCCGAGAACAAAAACCGACCGCCGATCGAATCCAGGAACTCAAGTTTCAATAAAAGAAAAAAAAGTATTCCCGTCTCATTTTAAACCGGGTCTTTATTGGCTCGCATACTAATCGAAAGTCATAGAATGACCATTTAAAATTTTTAGAAAAATATAAGGTTTCAGTGGAAAAAAAATCGGACAAACGATGATTCGGACCAAAATTACGGTATGACTAGCGAAGAGTATGCGAATTTTGGCGCTCCCTTTTAAACCAACTATTTCAGTAAACTATCTTCATCTTACTCCTCTGGTTCTTATGAGGAAAGCTAGAACGACCAGCGGCATAACGCAACGGATAATTAAAAAGTTACGGCGCAGGAGAGCGGCTGCGTTTCGTTATTGCACTGCGGATAAAAAATGCGTTCTGTTATTGAAAAGATTTATTTCTTTGAGCAACGAGTAAAATTCTACCGAGCTCATAAGCAAAAGTTTGGTTGTATGGTCAGTATCAGAAGCAGCTGGTTACTTTTTCATCATCATCATCATCATCGTCATCATGTCTTTTTTTTTTATGTTACTGGATAGCAAACGAGCAAGTGGGTCTCCTGATGGTAAGAGATCACCACCGCCCATAAACATCTGCAACACCAGGGGTATTGCAAATGCGTTGCCAACCTAGAGGCCTAAGATGGGATACCTCAGGTGCCAGTAACGTCAGCCGAAAGACGTCCACTGCTGGACATAGGCCTCCCCCAAGGTCTGGTTCTTTTCGCATCCACCGCGATCCCGCGATCTTAGCCAGGTCGTCACTCCATCTTGTTGGAGGTCTACCGACAGCTCATCTCCCGGTCCGCGGACGCCATTCGAGAACCTTCTGACCCCATCGGCCATCAGTCCTGCTGGTTACTTTTTTACTTTACGGAAATTTTGCGTGCGGTCATTGACAGATTGTAGGGAGAGCATCGCTTTTTATCGATATTATCGATAGGTACTGAAATTGACAATGAGATACTCGTAGGCTTTGAATACGAAATCGGCAACTGTTAATATTAAATTGTAACTTTAATACATTAAGTGTAAATATATTTTTGCTTGGAAGATTATTATAAAATACTTTCAAAGTCAAAGTCAAAATCTCTTTATTCAATTTAGGCTACAATAAGCACTTATGAACGTCAAAAAATTTATAACCGGTTTGGAAAAAACCTCCGTCGAGAAGAATCCGGCAAGAAACTCAACGAGGTATTTTTTTTTTAAAAACACTTTGTATTGGCTATGGTAAGATCTGAAGGAATAAAAATGTATATTTTCTCTTTTATTTTATCAAAGGGCAGGCAAAAAAGCTTCCTAACGTCAACTGGTCTCAGAGGGATCTCGATCTTCTCGAATTATACAACATAAAGGTATTCATAATTTATAGCGATTTCAATAAAGCAATTTAAAATTATTAAACTTTCCAGGATTTTGAGCTTTTTTCATCATTGACTGCTGAAAATACGTATCATTGGAAAGTTTTAGGTTTTATACCGTGAAAACATTAATTAATAAATGTGAACATTCGTTTGCGCACAAACAAACAAACAACCACTCACCCTAAACGCATATATATACCTTCTCCGTTCCGTCGTGGGTAAAAAAACTATTGATTTGTCGATAACATCGATAAAAAGCAGTACTCTCTCCCTACAATCTGTCAATAGCCCGCAAAATTGCGGGCCCTAGTTATAAGTTTCCCTATTCTTTTAAGGTATTACTATTCCGGTATAATTGAGAAGGTTTTTAATGATGTTCCAAAACAAACCCGACGGAGCATTAATCTTTTATCCAATAAGAATGTTCCAATATTTTAGCAGTTACCGAAATACCTTCGGATGCTGAGATGCCTAGGACCGTCTGAAGGCATTATTAATGGTTTTGCGAGCAAGAACAATGTTTTAAGCTACGTGGGTTTGGTTGGACTAAAATTATATTTGACAGTGAATTACTTAAAATAAGCTCTAATTAAAAATAGATTGCTAATCCAAAAATAACATAACCGATTTAAGAAAGTAGAAATATCCCCGACATACAGTGGGGGTAGGAAAACCTTCGTCAGTTATTAAATTGATTCCTTTACAAAGTCATAGACTCTTAGTACGTTTTGAAACTAAAGTACTAAGTAGACAAGTGCATATCAAATTATACTTACTTGACATGATAACAAGAGTTAAAATGCTATACACCTCTAACATTTATCTAGTTTCATATTATTATCAATACAAAACATTTTTAATAAACAACTTCATAAAAGTTTGAATCAAATACGAGGGTCAAACTGAAAGTTCTTAGAAAATCAAAAACTGAGCAAACTAGCAAGTTATTAGTTTTATTATATCTTTTCAAAATAGTGTCCATTCACATCAATACACCGCTGCATCCGATGGAACCACTGAGAAAAGCACTTAGCCCACTCGTCCTTAGGGGTCTCTTCGACGGCCTTTTGAAACGCACCCACTGCTTCCTCGGTGTTCATAAAAAGTTTTCCTCGAAGTTTTTCTTTTGTTTTCGGGAATAAATAAAAATCGCAAGGTGCGAGGTCGGGGCTATACGGCGGGTGACCCAGTAATTCCACGTCTGACGTCACTAAATAGTCGATCGTTCGCCTGGCGGTGTGCGACGAGGCGTTGTCGTGGTGAAGAAGGATCCTACTTCGAGGTCGCTTCTCCCGAACTTTTTCCAATACAAGTGGCAAACAATTGTTAGTGTACCACTCTGCAGTAACTGTTTTTTGATCCTCTAAAACAATTGTCGCATAGTGACCTGTCCTTCCGAAGAACGAGGCCACCATCTTTTTTCCCACGCTTCGACCTCTCTTCACTTTAGTTGGCAACTCCTCGAAAGGAAACACCCATTGAGCAGACTGTCTCTTGGTTTCTGGATCATAACAGTAAACCCAGCTTTCGTCACCCGTAAGTATGTCGAAAACAGCATTTGAGTCACCTCCGTTAAATCTTTGAATCATTTCACGGCACCAATCAACCCGACGGAGTTTTTGGGCCTCGGTCAAATTATGAGGTATCCACCTCGCACAAAGCTTCCTGACCGCTAAATGTTCATGGAGGATTTTATGCACTTGACTCATACCGATGCCTAAGCTTGTCCGAATCTGCTGATACGTCACTCTTTTGTCAGTCTCTATCATACGCTGCACAACACTGATGTTATTTTCAGTCGTCGCCGTAGAAGGCCGTCCCTCACGCAGATCGTCGGTGAGATTAGTGCGACCACGTTTAAACTCATTAAACCAGTTGTAAATGGTCGCACGAGATGGGGCTTCATCATGAAAGGCCAATCGAAGTCTATCATAGCTTTCTTGTTGACTTAAATGACATCGAAAGTCATAAAAAATCATTGCACGAAAATTTTCGCGAGTTAAATTCATGTTGACGTGACGCAGACAATTTTCAATTTGCCGCCAAATCATAAAACAAATGACAAATGAATGAAATACATACTCAATAATATTGGCAAAGAGTTCCATTTTCAAAATTTAAACTTATTTTTTTATTATATTGTTTACAAGTGGCCAGTTCTAAAAACTTTCAGTGTCGCCCTCGTAATGTTCTATTTAATTGTCAGTGTTTGTCAGTGCCAAGGTGTAGTGGTAGGGTTGCTATGGTCACCTGATTATGTTTAGCCTGATTAGGTTGACAGGTTGATGCAGTATGTCCTACTCAATCAGTAAAGTAGATTGGCGCTCATACTGAGCAAAGGAAAATATATCTTATGGTGACGAACCTTTTTTTACTCTGACTGTACATTTGTTTATAAATATTTTGAAACTGTTTAAAAAAAATGTCGTTGAGTTTCTTGCCAGATTCTTCTCAACAGAGGTTTTTTCTGAACCAGTGGTAGATTTTTTTGACGTTCATAAGTGCTTGTTGTAGCCTAAATTGAATAAAGAGATTTTGACTTTGACATTGACTTTTCTAACTTAAATTTTTCAAAAACGGCTAAACCGATTTTAATTAAAAATATCTAAAAACCACCGCAAGAAAACCCGCTTGGACTTAAAAAATCCGCTTTGCAATTTGTTTATCCGTTTGAGACAAGCAATATCATAAACCGACAGACATTGCCGTAAAATTTATAATATCATGCACCCCTCTTAATGCATCGGGGAATAAAAACACCCAAAACAGGAGCACAATTATTTAACTTCATATAGCTTTTAGTAAAACATTTCAGAGAATGATCACAGCCTTCCATCTACTAATTAGCAAAGGTTCTATGTTTTATCGTGGTCATATGTTTGAGCTTTTTGGAAATAAACATGACATGTGTACATGCCGCCATTTGCAAATGAGTGAGATGGGACATTCGAGGGGAGAAGGTGAACGGATGTAAGAGTGAATTTTGTAAAAAACATAGATAATTTCTATAGTAAATTAAAAATTAAAAAAAAAAAAAAAATGTTTATTTAGCAAAGTAGTTATATTACTTACATTATAGTTTAATTAAATTCAATTTGATCTTTACGAATCCATTAAATTTATCTTGCTTAAACGTTACAAGTTTTATAATAACACACTTTTATAACATCAAATTTTATTTATTTAACCAAGTTCGGCTTTCATTTCACATTCGTGTTTTGATGGAATTGTTTTTAACCCCCGACGCAAAAAGAGGGGTGTTATAAGTTTGACCGCTAAGTGTGTTTGTCTGTGTGTCTGTTTGTGTGTCTGTCTGTGGTAGCTCTTAAACAGGTGGACCGATTTGAATGCGGTTTTTTTTTGATAGCAGGTTTTCTAGCGATGGTTCTCAGATATGTTTTATCAAAATCGGTTCAACCATTTTTGAGATATTGAACTTTAAAGTGACAAAGTCGGGGGTTTTCAAGCTTTTTGTTGGTTAGGTTATAATATTTTTTGTTTATATTATGCGCATGTGCGGAATTACATTTCAAATTTACCACGAGCTTTGCGGTGAAGGAAAACATCGTGAGGAAACCTGCACAAACCTGCGAAGCAATTCAATGGTGCGTGTGAAGTTCCCAATCCGCACTGGGCCCGCGTGGGAACTATGGCCCAAGCCCTCTCATTCTGAGAGGAGGCCTGTGCTCAGCAGTGGGACGTATATATAGGCTGGGATGATTATGCTTATAATGAAGATTTTGCACTTGCAACAGTTTACTGCGCGGACGAATTCATGTGCGTTTCGTTTAAACGAGCGCGAGTTAATAATCACACCGCGCAGATATGTTCTTATTGTCGGCTCGGGCTGCGGCACACTGGGGGGCTATAAAAATAAATAAATAAAGAAAAATGCGTTTATTGCCAACAATTACGCAGGTATATAATAAATACTACCTGTTCCCCGCGGCTCCGCCCGCGTGGTATTCGGTTATCGCGCGCTGTTCTCTGGGGAACTGTGCATTTTTCCGGGATAAAAAATAGCCTGTGTCACTTTCGGGACCATAAACTATCTCTATGCCAAAAATCACGACGATCCGTCGCTCCGTTACATCGTGAAAGCGTAACAAACTCACTTTCCCCTTTATAATAGTAAGGATTATGCCTATAATAAAGATTTTAGACTTGCAACAGTTTACTGCGCGGACGAGGTCGTGTGCGTTTCGTTTAAACCAGCGCGAGTTAATAATCACACCGCAGATATGTTCTTATTGTCGGCTCGGGCTGCGGCACACTGGGGGGCTATAAAAATAAATCATCATCTCAGCCTATATACGTCCCACTGCTGGACACAAGCCTCCCAGAATGAGAGGGCTTGGTCTATAGTTCCCACGCGGCCCCAGTGCGGATGTGGAACTTCACACACACCATTGAATTCCTTCGCAGGTTTGTGCAGCTTTCCTCATGATGTTTTCCTTCACCGCAAGGCACGTGGTAAATTTCAAATGTAATTCTACACACGAATTTCGAAAAACTCAGAGGTGCGAGCCAGGGTTTTAACCCACGACCCTCTGCTTGAGAGGCGGTAGCTGAAACCACTAGAGCAAAATGGCTTCATAAAAATAAATATAATTTGAAAGCAGGTTTTCCAGCTATGGTTCTGAGACATGTTTTATCAAAATCGGTTTTATCAGATATTGAACTTTGAAGTGACAAAATCAGGGGTTTTCCAACTTTTTCTTAATAGGTTCTATTATAAGTTTTTTTTATTACTTTAGTAAAAAGTTTTTGTAACTTAATAAAAACTTACAAAAAGAGGTTAAAGGTGTAATGTTAAAGAGACAAGTTCGCCTTTGTACATTATATCTCAATGTTTGTCAATTGTGTTCGTTTATTTATTTTGTACAATAAAGAGTTTACAATATCCATTTGATAACTTTCGGGTTGCCGATACATAATTATTAAACCAGCAATCCAGAAACTTGAGCATATTTATAACAAACAAAGTCTAAAGCCCACTTTAGACGTGCAAGTAAACGCTCAATTGACCACTACAAACTCGTTCCCTTTACGACCGCACAATGTATTAAAACTTGCACCATTCTGCTTGCAAGTCTAAGGGCTTAAACTCCAACATAAAATAACAAGCACTAAACATCAGAAATCTACGACCTTCGGAAACAATACTCTTCGTCCAACCTTCAGAAGCAGATGCAGCGTGATAACAACTTCTGACCCACTTAACAAACTTACCGAGAATCTATGACCTAAACAAATTAACTACACAACAACAGAAATTAAGTACAGCCTCGTAATAAATTAAGACCTCCCGGTGTTCCTCCAACCCAAAGGGTAAATCACAAAGTAATTTGCCAAGTGACTTTATACAACGGAAATTATTCGGGACGACGTTTGAGACACAATGGGAAATTAATGTGACAAAGTTACAACGATTGCCCGCATTTTCCTGTGGTGCCATGGCATAGTAAACAACCCCAGGCTCGCTGGTAATGAAGATGCCTTTAAGATTTTAATTAAAATCGAAATTGTGAGAGCACTAGCTGTTTGCTGTTTTGTGTTGGAATGTTATTTTGACTTTATATCATGCGTGTTTTACGACTTTCTTTATGTACTTTCACGTTGCATGCCAAATCGGACAGATCTTCTTGCTTTTGTCCGCGACTTCTTTTGTACAGATATTAAAATTAATTCAGTGTTCAGCGTTAATTTCGCGTTCAGTTACGAGGGTGCACACTCACCGGGGTTTAGCTGAAAACCAGCGCTGCAGCTCTGATTACAGGGCTACGGCACATTCTGAGCTGAATCCTTTTGGCATCACACTACAGCCCAACGTCTCTAATTGTGCTCTCTTCTCCTATTGATGTTTTACTGTGTTTTTCTTATGATGTAGTGTGTTTTTGTTGACAATTAATGTCGTGAATTTGAGTTTAATGATTGTAATAAAGTAGTTTACAGCATTTTATCTAATGATCACAAGATACAAAATGTTATCAAAAAATGTGGTAAAAAACTTTGAAAAAAAAACCCTATTAATCCATACTAATATTAAAAATGTGAAATGTGTGTGTATTTTTGTCCGTCTTTCACGTCAAAATGGAGCGACAGATCGACGTGATTTTCGGCATAAAGCTAGTTCATGGGCCTGGGAGTGACATAGGCTACTTTTTACCCCGGAAAAATGCGCAGTTACCGAGGGAACAGCGCCCGATAACCAATTCCACGCCGGCAAGGCTGCGGGCAAAAGCTAGTTTCTAACATTTCCTATACCTACCTTCTTGGTGCAGCTCTATGACTCAAGAAATTCATGTGCTAAAATATCAAGTATCTACGTTATCTAGTCCGACAGTGTTAAATAGTTATTTGTCACAAGGGAGCAAAATGGTGTATTTACAGCGAGGGCGTACATTGAAAACAGAATTTAGCGAAAGATTCTGCAAGTAGAATCCTGAGCGTAATGAGGCTTATACAACTTTACACACCGAGCATCAAGAAACTTGAAAAATAAACTAACTATTAAAGAACAACCAACATAAAAAATGGCGTGGCTTTAAAATCGACGGTCAACTTCAAAAATTGGCATTTGCAAGAAAACACTTAGAAAAGCCTTGAACAGAAAAGTTACACTTTGCTCCCTTTCGTCAGGGAGGAAAAGTTAGTTTTCTGAAGGAGAGGTGTGAAAAATCTATTTCATCCCCTACCATCTCATGAAAACTTCAAAACATATTTTGCCTTCTTATTGAATAGCTATTTATGACGCTCCAAGGCGTCATAAGCGGACGTTGATACTCCGACGGTCGGTCGAAAAATGAATAATGAATTTAATTAAAAATACTTATCTCTACTTGCGGCTGGCGTGCACTGCTTGCTGTCCCAGCGCTGGTCTTATTTTTTGTCCAGCGGTAGTGTAGCGGTATAGCATGCGCCACGAAATGCCGAGGACCCTGGGAGCGATTCCCAGCGCTTGTCTTATTTTTCTGTTTTTTGTGTTTCTTCGGTCTTATGTTTCTTTGCACCTATATTTCATCTTGTATTTTCGATATGTTCAAAAAGTTGTCACATTGAGTTAAAGTACCATTACCATGTATACGCATTAAACTGTTTTCTATAAATTTGTGTTTTATTCGTTGAAGCCACGTTATGTTACAAAACAGAACCTTTTAAACGACATACCTAAATAGTACAAGTAAGAGATGCATTTATTCTCAGAATCACTTCAAAGCGTCTAGTTCGCTGAAACGTCTCAAAGTACGCCGAGATTTTTACCACAAAGAAAGCACGAAGCAGCGATTACCCTTGCAAAGTGCGGTAAGTACGAAGCGGCAAATTAAAGTTGTAAATACATTCAAGAGCCGCGCAAATTGTTTCCCCATTACGGGATATTTGCATAAATATTACACTTACAGCGATTTGCTCCGCGCCGCGGGACAGGACTTGATGGTGTTTATGTTGAATGAAATATGATTGCATTGATGATGATAGGATTATAGTTATACTAGTAGCTCGCGGAATAATCTTAGACGTGAAAAGGTGACAAACAAATAGACTTAGGTACAAACTTTCGCATTTATGACACTAGTGAGACGTATAGAATAAACAAATGCTTGCAATATCTCGCATAACGTAGGTAGAGTTATTTAAAATAAATAAATATCATGGGACACTTGACACCAATTGACCTAGTCCCAAACTAAGCAAAGCTTGTACTATGGACACTTCTTCTTCTTCATCGTTTCAAGCTTAACAATACGCCTCCATTCCTCCCTGACAGCCGCCTTTCTTATGCTTGCGTGTAGTGGTTCTTCTCTTGCTGCTTTGACCTGGTCTGTCCATCTCATATAGGCGAGCTACTTCGTGGTCTAGTAAGTGCCTTCGACTTTCCTTTGGATCACTCTACGGATATCTCTATGGATACTAGGCAACGCATAAACATAAGGTATTTACATAATTATGTCGGCGGCCGATCGTAAGTTAAGTTCTCTAACCACTTAGCCATCCGGTCGTCAAAATGTAGAATAAGTAGCTAATTCAGAAGATTATCACGAGGCCAAACGAAATTATAAGTGTTAGGTATTGAACCCTCAAAACTTTTTTTTTTCTATTTTTTTTTGAGGCTTAAGTGCACCTGTGTGACTATGCCAGCCTCATTGGAAGACTCTATGGACACATTCATCAAACAGTTCTATTGCGATGTCCAGATTATCAAAGGAGTGCTTGATGAACCTGTAAATTCGTACTGCATCTTCCGATACCGGACAACTCAAAATAATATTCACTGCACCATTGGACAGGTCCAAATCACTCAAATACCTCTCACGGCTATCCTTAGTCAATACACACTCCACCAAAAAATGTATTAAGTCTTCAATCTTATTGCAATCCGCGCACATCGATTTTCAAAAGTATACGGCAAGAACTTGGATGGCTGTTTGCCAACATATTTGCTTTCTTACCACCAAATTAAATAAATAAAAGCTTTAACTGCTTCACTTGGAGTTTATTTTTCGGTAGCAAGTCTGTTCCTATTTCTTTTCAAATTATTCCAAATGCAACTGGCCGTAATAATGGGGCAAAAGCCGTTAAATCGTTCTTAGTTTAAATTTCAAATTTAGAACGCAAATGGTTCGACGGTTAAAGCCTCTGCGCTGGACAACTTGTAAAGCTGTGGACATACTGGATGAGAGATTAGATTTATTGTTTAACCACAAAAATATGCTATCTCTATCGTTTCTTGGGAAAATAGTGGTCACGATAGATAGGTTTCTCAGCCAGCTAGCTAACTAGACGGACATGAAAATGATCCTATAATGGCTCCATGGTTTCGTTTTGAGGTAAGTACAAAACTTTAAAAACATGACGAGGTGATAAACATACGAGCAAGCCGTAAAATGGACATACATGGAAGCCGTAAAATTTCTGTTCATTTACTAAAAGTAAGTCTAAGTGTCTAGAACTTTGTTAAGTTACCTAAAGTAAGAACAGTAGAGACTCATTACTGGAAATTTTCGAGCTAGTTACGATTTTGAATGGGTGTTGTAAAATTGGGTCCCCAAATTAGTACCGATAGTTGAAGTTTTAGTTACTCAACAGGGTCCAAGGTTTGTTTTTCCTTTTAATTATTTACATAAAGATTATTATTTTTTTAACAACTTTGTGTACGTTTTTTGGGTCTCAAATAACATATTTATCGTGCCTATTTCCGCTTATAATGAAATAAAAACTTGAACAACATTTTTTTTCCAGTGTGCATACCGCTCCAGTATGCAAATGGCGGCCTGTAGACGGGTAGTGCCCGCCGCGCTACAATTTGTATCTCTTGTCTCGAACGTTAGAGAAAACTCGCAGTGCATATCGAGGATAATATGACGTAAGTTTTGGCCCAAAGGCGCCTTATTGGATTAGATACACTTCTGAAGGGTGACACTCTTTCCCGGCCCAGATAACACCGACACGGAAATACCGGCCCTGTTTTTGTGTACAGTCGAAGTAAAAAAAGGTTCGTCACCTTAAGATCTATTTTCCTTTGCTCAGTATGAGCGCTCATCTGCTTTACCGATTGAGTAGGACATACTGCGTCAACCTGTCAACCTGCTAAACATAATCAGGTGACCATAGCAACCCTACAACTAAACCTTGGCACTGACACACATTGACAATTAAATAGAACAATATTTGATTGAAACTTTTACGTAGTTGTTTATTAAAAAGGTTTTATATTGATATGAAACTAGACATATGTCAGAGGTGTATACTATTTTGATCATTGTCATGCCAAGTAAGTATAATTTGATATGCAATTGTCTACTTAGTACTTTGGTTTCAAAACGTACCTACTAAGAGTCTATGACTTAGTAAAGGAATCAATTTAATAACTGACGAAGGTTTTTCTACCCCCACTGTACTCGCCTCATAGAAACTGACAGGAGCTTCTGTGGGTGTACACCACACGTATAACAGGGTCGGTATTTCCATGTCGGTGTTACCCGGCCCGGGAAAGAGTGTCACCCCTTCTGAAAGCTAGTAAGTAGTTTTTTTTTTGGCTGGTTTTGGGCTTTTAGTGTTGCCCTTGCCCATTTTCAAATCACCACCCAGCTCTATTTTACTGAAAAAGTGAATAGGTAAATGGATTTCATTTCAAACGTTTTTGATTCATATTTGGGAGCTGACATAGTTTCTTACACTTCTACAGTTAGTAACAGTTAAAAATTTAAATCTATAATATAAAAATGAATCGCAAAATGTGTTGGTAAGCGCATAACTCGGGAACGACTGGTCCGATTTCGTTAATTCTTTTTTTATTGTGTTTGTTACTGTCAGGAGAAGGTTTTTATGGAAGAAAATACATAAAAAATACAACGGGGGCGAAGCCGCGGGCAACAGCTAGTTATAATAATAAATTAAATTAAATCCAACCGATAATTGTAAATGCAAAAGTTCGTCTGTTTGTTTGTTATTACATCACGTTTAAACCACTGAACCGATTAAGATGAAATTCGTTATACATATAGTTTGAGTCCCGGAGAAGGACATAGGATAGTTTTTATCCCGAAAAATTGCACAGTTCCCGCGGGATAGCGATAAACGATACTTGGACATGTATTGTACCTCTAACTTCAAACACAATGTACATTGTTATTTGAAATGAATTGAATTGAATTGGGCTGACAGACTTGCGGGTAACTAGTTTTAGATACATACTTAAATCAAACTCAATAGAATAAAATTAAATGTCAATAAGTTTATACAAATAAGTGTATAATTAATTAATCAAAGAAAATTAATTAAACAAAAACGAACAAAACAAATTAATTATTGAGCGAACCGGTCGACATTTGATACCCAATATTCGATATCAATAAATGAACAATGATTTTCAGTAAAAAAAACTGCCTGAATTTTTTTTCGCAGACATAATTTTTATAGTATATTACTGCAGAGGGCGGGAAAAGTCATTTCGTGGATGAATATGGTTTTGAAGGACGAGGCGTAGCCGAGTCCTTCAATAGAAACGAATCCACGACATGACATTCCTGCCGAGGCCTGTATACTGCTTTTCTCCAAATATGCGAGGAAAGAAACCGAAAACATTATATTTATTCGGCACAATATATTTGTATAACAATCTACCTACAATCTAAACAAAATTAACACTTTTATAGTAATAAAAATAAACCTTACTGATAAAAGATGCTGCGTGCCGATTAGGATATTTTCATCACTGATTATAGAACTCATTTTATTTTCGTAAAAATAACACGGCAGAAAATCTTTGACAAAATGAAATTCACGTTCCCGCCTCAATTTCGATATTAAAGATTTGGGTCCGAATCGTATGTTTGGTTCCACATAAAATATAGTAATCAAAATAAATTAAAAGAAAAACTTATAGGATTAGTAAATATAAATATTATACATTTTTACTTTTAGTTTAACCCATTATAACCTAGCGGTGCCGTTTGGCACCCAATTCAAGGAGCCTAGAAATTCGCGCCCTTCGCGCGTTTTGAAGAGTAAAGCACGGTGGTTTGATATCAATTAGGTGCTATAGCAAGACAGCTATCTATTTTAATGCTTTGTTTGAACTGGTGTTCTTGTTGAGACCGACACGAGCGTCACAAAGTTAGTGTTTTGAAATAATCGCAGAAATTGAAATGCACGCTGCGGTAAGTTGGCCAAAATATTGATATTTCGTAAAATCTATTACTTAAATGCGTTTTTTTCTATCCCTTAATATTTGTGTGACTAGATAATATTGTAATATAATTCAGTTTTTTTTGCGTATTTGTTTTATCATACGGCAAAATTTACGGGTGCCGTACGGCAACTCTAGGCCGATCTGTAGTATATTCCAATAAAGGGTGGAGGTGTATTTTTTTGGTTTTTGAGTGGATGATGGGTATTTATTTCTCTTGATAGGGGTTGTACACTTCATGAGGCACTAGCCCTGCCAGAAGAAGATGAGTAGATCAAACCGCAGTCGCTATACGTTGAATCTCCAGACCTGCAATCGATTCTGATCAAGATTCGGGTGACGAAGAAGGGGGTGGTTTTATAAATAACCTCACAGGTCGGCAACTCAATGCTGGCTGCGAAGTGGTGTTGGCGTCTAACGTCTCTATCACCACGTCGGACACGATTCAGTAGTCGCAGAAATGCACCGATGGCACCAGATATATATAACCTGTAGCCGGTACAGGCATGATATTCACTATGATGGTCGGAATCACTTATTAATTTCTACGTTACTTAAAATATTCATCATTTTATAAATAAACGGTAATAATAAGTAGCTAATAAAAAGTTAATACATACTTAATAGGGAGATGTAAAGCTTACGTATTGGCCTAGCGGTGCCATACGGCACCCATTGTTTTTTCCAAAACTAATAAATCAATTTAACTTTTAATAATCAAAAACAACTCGAGAAGCCTTAGACAACAATATATCAAAATATGATAAATTTCTGAGACCCTAAAATAATTCAGGTCATAATGGGTTAAGCGGCAATTCCTAAACGCACGACATAAAAAAACATATCTTTTTGTCGCAAAACATTTCGTAGTCCGAGAAGATAATTAAGTCTCAATACACCTTATTATGATTTGGACACAATCATTTAGGCATTAGCTAAACGCAGAAAACCTTTTTTTTTTTCTCGGTTTTGTACGTGATTATTGAACAATTGGCTGGCTGTTTGGTGAATTTTAGGTCTTGGATGAAATTAAAAGTAAAAAACCTGGCCGATAATAAACACTTCCCGGACATGTCCAGGAAGTAATGTCACTTTTTTTTGTTTTATTATCGGATCAACGCATATAACGATGGACTTCCCGGTCGATATTTCCAACATTAATGAGAACATTGACGAAGACTGAAGTCCCGAGTAGATGTTATACTTTTTAGGAATATTCCTAATCAACACTTTCCATTCGTCTTTGTCCAGAGAGTCATCATCATCATCTCAGCCGCAGGACGTCCACTATTGGACATAGACCGATTCCAACCGAAGCAACTGGAAGTCTATTGATCTATTTCATGATATGCCTAGGAATTTCGTGAGCCAGTGGATTTTACGATTGGCTGCCGACGTATATATACACGAGCCTTACTCACACTGTATAATGGTTATCTGCTTGTATTTAATAAATTACTTACGCACGCACACAGTCTCAAGAAAATCATTAAAAGAGGGGTAGAACATTTCTTTTCAAAGGAAGAATTTATTGAGACCTTTGAACTGCCTCATTCTATTACATTGGGCCGGTGTTGCCAGTTCTTTTGTTTTTACAGGAGATCTACGGTTTGGCCTACGTCTACTGTTCTGTGAAGGCATCTTTTGTTGTGCTAGTTTTAGTTTAAATCGAAATATCTTTATTACATTTTAGCGTTTATGTTACAACAATGGTACGACATTCAGTATCTTTTTTATTTTTAAGTTTACTAATTGTGATTTAATATTATTTATTTTATTTCGTTTTACCTTTTTTGTATATTTTTTTTATTCGTACCTACTTATATTATATTACTGAGCGTCAAAAAATCTGGTCCTCAAATGTATGCAGAATCAGTAATTTTGTATGAAGGGTGGGCTAAGTTTTGTGCCGCTGAGTATATGAGTACATAATGTATTCAATAAGAGAATGAGAGTGACAGTACCGTTCGACTTCGAATCTCATATCAACTAGAAGTGCTCCCGACTTTTTTCAATTCGTTCTGGCAACACTGTCTTAGGCCAGTTTCCGTAATCAGGAAAAACGAATCAATTAGTTATATTTAAAGTAGCAGGTAATTACGTTGAAAGGAAATAGGTAGTGAACAGAAAGCGTTCATTTCGGGAACATGGATTTTACGTGTTTTTATGTAATGCGAAAAGTATCGAAATCGATATGAGACCGGGTTACAAGGAGCCCAGCTAGAGAATAAGAATAAGAATAAGAAATGTTTATTTCGCATTAGGTACAAATATGTTCATGCTAAGATGAAAAGAAAAATAATACAAATGCGAAAAAATGATAAATAAAAATAATAAAAAACCCGACTGCCTTAAAAATACTCAAAAGAAGAAAACAAGTCTAGTGGGCTAGAACTCTGTTTAGTAGCTAACTTAAAGTCCAACAGTCGGGACCCATTAGGTAAGAATTTTTAAACGTCACGATTTAAATGTGTCCCGACTGTTGAACTTTAAGTTAGCTACTAAACAGAGTTCTAGCCCACTAGAAGTATTTTTAAGGCAGTCAGTTTTTTTTTTATTTATTATTTTATTTCACACTTTTTTAATATTTCTGTTAAAATGGTAGAATAAAACTATTATAACCCATATATACTTAGAACGGGCTAATTATTACCTTTCATTTGATACCCCACTCGATAGATTTGAACAAAAAGCATTTTTGAAAACTTACAATTTGGCGCCAAAAATCCGCCAATTTAATTTTTCAAGAATTTCATGTACCCAGTGTCACTCGCGTCGTCAAGACGAATCAAATGACGTATCATTTATCAAAATTGGTTCATCCGTTGAGTAGTTACGAGCGGACATAGGAATAGACATACATACATACATACGAGGCAAAAACATAACCCTCCTTCTTCGCAGTCCCCTCCTTCTTCGCAGTCGGGTAAAAAGGTTTTGTATTAATATGAAACGAGATAAATGTTAGCGGTGTATACCACTTTGACCCTTGTTATCATGTCAAGCATAATTTGATATACACTTTTCTACTTAGTACTTTAGTTTCAAAACGTACTAAAAGTCTATGACTGTAAAGGAATCAATTTAATAACTGACGAAGCTTTTCTTACCCCCTCTGTACGTCTCTAAATTATTCAAATTAAGTATTATAACACCCCCACCCAGTCTCAAAATAAGTTAGAAAACCCTCGTAAATACTACATACTAGCAGTCCTTTCAAATCCAAGTTTTATCAATACCTACTGCGGTCTTGGCCCACTGCCTAAATTATATCGGAAATAACCATTTCCCTTTCGTGCCCGGCTCCTGATACCTTGGCGATTTCAAATTGAAATTTGCATTTCGGAATTCGGAATTCAAAATTGTAGATTGGCTTTCGGATGTGGGTTTCGCGGGGGGAGGGGGTACCTACGCACGCGAGCTAGGGTTGCTAGAAGTTAGGTGTAATACCGGATAGTACATTGTGATGGGTCAGGTGGGATGGGTAAGACTACATCTAGGATTACGCGGAAAGGATAATGTTTTAAGGAGCTTCATCATGTCAGCCGAAAGACGTCCACTGCTGGACATAGGCCTCCCCTAAGGCTCTCCACTCAGACCAGTCTTGTGCTTTTCGCATCCACCGCGATCCCGCGATCTTAGCCAGGTCGTCGCTCCATCTTGTTGGAGGCCTACCGACAGCTCGTCTCCCGGTCCGCGGACGCCATTCGAGAACCTTCTGACCCCATCGGCCATCAGTCCTGCCCAGTTCCCGAAGGAGCTTCACATGGGAACATTATGAATCAAACTGGCCAATGGTAGTAGGTATACGATACTGATCAAAAGATTTAAGGGCCGGCTCACCACCCATTGATTAGTGAACAAAACAAATAGAGATGGCATCACATTTAACCGTCAGTTAACTCTAAAAGATTAAAGATTTAAGGGCCGTTTCACCTCCCATTGATTAGTGAACAAAACAAATAGAGATGGCATCACATTTAACCGTCAGTTAACACTAAATAGGTGGTGAAACAGCCCCGTAATTTAAGAATTATTTTTTCCAAATAACACAGCACCTTTGATAAAAGGAAGACCTTGTTACTATTTGGCCGTTTTTCTGCCCTTTTGAGTTTCTTCTAAAAATGGCAAAACGAAGACAGTTAAATAGGTACAAATGTTGAACGTAGAATTAGAAATTAAGAAAAACTACTGACGTAACAAAACACACGAATTGTATTATGATTGGTTTTTATTTCAACTCCAAATTTTCTACTTTTACGGGTATCCCGTGAAATCATATCGATGCACGGATTGCTGAGGACATAGGTTCAATTCCCAGTGCTGAGACCTCTTGTCTCTTTTTCTGGTTTTTCTGTGCATCCATGTATCTGTTTGTATTTTCGACACGAATTGTACATATTTGAAAATAATTGCATCAATTTAACTTGCAATAAAAAAAATCTCTTAGGATGTTAGAGAAGCAAGGTAAAATATTGTTGTACACAAAATAAATCCTCTATTCCGTTCCATGGCCACCCTACTCCAGTGCAATTTCATTCAATTATCGCCTGTGTTGCCATCTAATTAGAACTACCCGCAAACTAGTGCGGAAATTGCTTGCCTCTTTACTGACGCTCAAGACAATGCCTGGAAAAACGCGAAACAGTAGCGCTTGCGGGAAGTGCCTTAAAGTGGTAATTTGTGTGGTCTTTGTCACGAATAAATGATTTCTATTTCTATTTCTATTTCTTTACACAGTTCGTGATACTCCATAAACTTGTAAAAATAAGTTCGACTACGTACTAAGTTATGTAATACTAGCTTTTACCCGCGGCTTTTCCCGCGTGGAATTTGGTTATCGCGCGCCAACTATCTCTATGTCAATAATTACACCGTTTGGACGTTGACGTCGTCGTCGTCGAAAGACGGACAAACATACACACACTTTCGCATTTAAAATAATTAGTATGAATTACGGGTTCTGCCTTTTCACGGAATTATCATTTGCCAACTTTTTTATTTTCCAATTTTCCCAACAACACTTTATTTTCTCCAAAACTATTTTTTTCTCGCTGTATTTTTTTATGCTTGTATAGAAAACTGTAAGTTAGGTTAGGCTAGGTTTGCTTGATCATATTAAGAATTTGTTGTATTTCACGGGATGAATAAAGTTCACGGTGGATGCAGGCCGCTGCCAACCGAAGCAACTGGAGGTCTATGGGGGAGGCCTATGTCCAACAGTGGACGTCCTACGGCTGAGATGATGACGGGATGACAGTAAAAGAAACAAATTTGGAGTTGAAATAAAAATACAAAAAGATTCCAAAAACCAATCTTTAAGTCGGTAATTTTGCACCAGCAGTTACCGTTACATTTTCCTCAAATAAATCGATAGACGATCCCCATTACCGCCCAAAACGCTTGGCTCATCGCAAACCCGAAACGCCAAATATGCAATATTCCAACCCAGCACTAATGACTTTATTAATTTCTTTTGTCATTAGCAAAGAATTCTCATTAACGGCCCATGACTGGTTGAAACGGTAACCCAAGATATCTCCGGATCGATTACGATTTTATTAGGGTCCCGTAACAAAAATAGATGGACGTGCCTGATAGCGGTGATACGGGAAAACGTAAGTCATCGCGATACCGCGTATGGGATTAGCGAGCCTGGCGTTACGGCACTGGTCCCACCGGCGGCTACAAACTATTAGCAAGTAAAACTATAAACTACAAACGAGTGGGCGAGAGGCGAGAAGCGAGTATAGTTTTGCTAGTTTAGACGCTCGGCTATAAGCGAGTTTTTGCGTGCGACGGGCGATTACTCGCTGCACTAGCTCAGCCGGGGGGCTACCCGCAGGCTTCGGCGAGTACCGTTGAGCTAGTTTTATAGTCGATATCTTATCGCTGCGGTCAACTAGTAGACAGTGGTCCCACCGCCAGCTATCGGTGAGCTCGGCGGTCAACTAGTAAAATTCTGTACTAGAAACAGTTGACAATCGGCGGGCGGCTAGTAAACAATTCTATGGAATTATCGCTTACTCGCCGGGCGGTAGGAGAGTATCCTCGCCGGCAGTGTGAACAGCCAGCTATGAACTATAAAATATAACTCTCTCTTTTACGTACACGAAAGCGATTATCTTTTGTTCGTTTCTTGGGCTAGAAA
Source organism: Choristoneura rosaceana (assembly GCA_037349165.1). Taxonomy (NCBI): domain Eukaryota; kingdom Metazoa; phylum Arthropoda; class Insecta; order Lepidoptera; family Tortricidae; genus Choristoneura; species Choristoneura rosaceana. Next base: position 1,868,882 of record JAZBNJ010000045.1, read on the forward strand.
ATAGCCGATAGCTCGCGGTGGGACCAGTGCCTACTGGAGATATTTTATTTTCTCTGGCTAATACTGAGGTTGAGGCGAGAAAGAGAGATCACCCGTGTGCCCGGCGGCAGGACGAGATTGTGGCTAACACAGGAAGAGACGGTTGACCACTGCCAAAGATAGAAAAAAAATGGAATTCTTTGAAGGAGTCTTTTACCCTCAGGGGGTCCACAAATTGAGCATGCATAAATATTCTATTCTTCTCAGTCGTACACTCCCGACGGAGTGGTCGTGGTTATGGGTTGTCTTGTAGAATGGTATTGTATTGTATTGTATTGTACGTAAAAACACATGATAATAACAGAACACAGGATAATAAGATGTACAAAGGCGAACTTATCCCTTAAAGGGATCTCTTCCAGTTAACCTTTGAACGTTTGACAGGATATCAGACAAAAATGGTTGCGACTTTTGCGAGACTTCTCCATCTCTCTCTGTTTGTGGCACTGCCCGCACACTCGAATATTCTATGAACTTAATTTTATCTTACAAAATCGTAAATGCCTAGTAGCTTGCATGCAACCAATAAATCAAAATTATTTATTATTGTTCAATTTATTTTCGTGGAATGAAATAGAGCTATTTTATTATTGAACTAAAAAGGCAGAACTTATATAGCAGCGGCAGTAACACATAATCTGTGAAAATTTCAAGTGTCTAACTTTTACGGCTTAAGAGATAGAACTCTACGACAGACAGACAGACAGCGGCGCGGCGTCCCATTAATAGGGTTCCGTTGGCACCCTATGGGTACGGAACCCTAAAAATACTGCAAATGAAGGGTCCACGGAAAGAACATGTCTGGGTTATAGCGGTTTGAAAGTTAGTCATCACGAACAATTACTATGGTCACCTACCATTTTTTTTAAAGTTAAAAGAATACATTTTATAATGTTTTCAGATTATTTAATTCAATCTTAAACTTTGTGAGCTCTACATTTTGAGATTAAAATCTCAATTTTTAAAAAAAGTTACTAGACATGTTCTTTCCGTGGACCCTTCAAATAAGTCTGAAACTGAAACGTTGGGTTCAATATCCAGTTATTAGTGACAATTTGATATATTGCTAGAGAGCTCTGTCTCAAATATGTTTCAGATATTGTCCCATCCTTTCACGGACCTCGTACCGCAGGGAGCACGTTCGCTGACAGATGTAAGTGTATCGAAATGCTCATTGTCACCAATTCGTGTGTGAGAAGCAATTCCAGATAACTGCGCCCTTGTGTTATATTCGGGTAAGGATTTTGCAAGGTAATAAATCCTACTAAATCCATACTAATATTATAAATTTTGCAGGTGGTAGGACCTTGTGCAAGGTCCGCACGGATTGCTACCACCATCTTGGTGCTAATCCTGCCGTGAAGCAGCAGTGCTTGCACTGTTGTGTTTTGGCGTGGAGAGTAAGACAGCCGGTGGAATACTGGCACTTGAGGTATCCCATCTTAGGCCTCTAGGTTGGCAAAAAAATCTGCAATACCCCTGGTGTTGCAGATATTTATGGGCGGTGGTGATTTCTTACCATCAGAATACCAACTTTTTTGTTGTTTGTGTGTTTGTATGTATCTTTGTCCGACTTTCACGTCGGGAGCGACGGATCAACGTGATTTTCGGCATAGAGATAGTTTATGGGCCAAAAAGTGACATAGGCTACTTTTTATCCCGGAATAATGCACTGTTCCCGAGAAAATAGCGCGCGATAGCCGAATTCCACGCGGGCAAAGCCGCGGGCAACAGCTGATAAATAGTATAAGGTTACGTACGCTTAAAAAACATTACCTTAATTCGAGCAGTCGATAAAAACAGATATACATCTAAGATGGTACAACGAGAAGCTCAAAGTCCCAGGAGACGGCGCCAAACCGCACCAAAATATTCATCAGCTCCACTGTGTGGGCCCAAGCCGTAGTCGGAGCAAGCCGACAGCAGTAAATAAAATCGCGCAGTACCTGACACGCGCGTAATCCCACCTTATGCAATTCAATGAGCATTTTGTCGCGTGACACGCGTCGCGGGGTGTCGCGCGACGCGGTCTAAGGGAAAAGAGATGGACAAAAAGTCCCTGTTTAGAGTGTGTAAGACGGGGGAGAAATATGCGCGCGAGAGAGACAGAAACATTTATTTCCACATGAGCCTCATAAGGAAGCTCAAAGTCACTCAAAGGGCTATGGAGAGGGCTATGCTCGGGGTTTCTCTGCGGAAAAGAATCAGAAATGATGATATCCGCAGTAGAACTAAGGTTACTGACAAAAACAGATAAATACGTTAAAAACACATAAATACGTCTAAGACGGTACAACGAGAAGCTCAAAGTCCCAGGAGACGGCGCCAAACCGCACCAAAATATTCATCAGCTCCACGGGGCCCAAGCCGTAGTCGGAGCAAGCCGACAGCAGTAAATAAAATCGCGCAGTACCTGACACGCGCGTAATCCCACCTTATGCAATTCAATGAGCATTTTGTCGCGTGACACGCGTCGCGGGGTGTCGCGCGACGCGGTCTAAGGGAAAAGAGATGGAGAGTCCCTGTTTAGAAGTGTGTGAGAGGGGGGGAGAAATATGCGCGCGAGAGAAATAGAAACATTTATTTACACACTAGCTTTTGCCCGTGGCTCCGCCGTGGTATTCGGTTATCTCGCGCTGTCCCCTTGGGAACTGTGCGTTTTTTCGGGATAAAAAGTAGCCTACGTCACTTTCGGGCCCATTAACTATCTCTATGCCCAAAATCACGACGGTCCGTCGCTCCGTTACGGCATGAAAGCGTAACAAGCAAACAAACAAACAAAAAAACTCACTTTCCCTTTTATCATAGTAAGGAAAGGATAAGTATTCGGATCGGCAAGCGCAGCGTAGGAAGTCCACATATTTAGCTCGCTGCGTGACTGCGAAAAACTGTGCTTTTCTACAAAATAACGTAAGTGTTATGGATATGCAAAAAGGTCCCCCTTAGAACGCCGCAATAAACGACAGCTCTCCACTCCACCGGTTTCCCGCAACTCTCACGATGGCATCAGTTCATCAGGTGGGAGGCTTGCCAACGCTTCGTCTTCTGCTTGGTGGTCGTCACTCGAGGACTTTTCTCCCCCAACGGTTATCTGTTCTTCGAGCGATGTGGCCCGCCTATTGCCACTTCAACTTGCATATCTTTCCAGGTAAGTCGGTGATTTTAGTTCTTCGACAAATTTCCGTATTCTGGATTTTATCACGCAAAAAAAACCCTCAAGCATCCCTAAGCTCTCTCTATAGCTCGTTGCGTGACTCTAAGCCTCTCTTAGAGGCCAACAGTCAAGGACTACGTCTCAGAGCCATAAGTCATCACTGGCAACACACACGTTAAAAGACTAGTCTTCAGACACTGCGGAATATTGGACGAGAAGATATCACGAAGTTTCCCAAACGCTGCCCATCTGAAAGGAATTCTTCGGGCGATCTCTTTCTCGAAGATGGACCTACCCAATTGGACTTGAATTGACTGGAAACTTGAAACTTGATTGGAAACTTGTCCAAGGTAAACATAGTGGTCAACAATTTCGAGTGTATCGTTCCCAACGATAACCCACGGGTGAGACATGGTTTAGTCTTGTCCATGTTCATTTTAAGACCCATCTGTTGGGAGACGATTTTGAGGTCACTGAGCGTATTGAGCTCCTCCAGCGACTCCGCCATTATGACTATAATAATATCATCCACAAAACTAAGATGAGTGATGTACTTTTCAATTGCAAAAAATATTTTCTTGCCTGACACGTTGCTATTATGAATGTTGGTATGATAATTATGTTGTAATATGTAACCTTTAATGTTAATTATTATTACCTATATTATTATATAAATTATCAGGCAGGCTGTTCCTTGGTCAAGTATTCTTTGTATTGTTAATGTGTTGGTCTAGTCGGTTCTTAAATTGGTTAACATTCAGTGCTGAGACTACATGTTCTGGTAGTTTGTTCCATGTCTTGATCACTCTATTACATAAGAAATGTCGGCGAGGATTGTTGTGCGATCGTTCGGTAGCTAGCTTAAATTGGTGGCCCCGCAGACGTGTGTTGTTACTAAGCTCGAACAAGTCATGAAACTCCGGCAGGTCGTAATACCCGGCCGTAATAATTAGTGACTACATATTTATCTTCCTTTAGAGATGAGCTGATCTCACTACCCGCTCCATCTTTTCCCACGTCCCACACCCCCGTAAGCCCGTCGCTTGACACTACGTCTCTTTCCTGGGACTAAGTTAGCCTTGAGAGCTTTATTTAAGCCCCACTACTGCCGTTACCTCGTAGGAAAAGCTCCTTGAAACTTATACGATTTTATTGTTTTTGTACACTGTAATACTTTGGATTTAAATTTGCTTGGTTTTGGTGACGTTGAAGTTAGAGGTAAGAAGTTGAGGGATATTTGTTTTTTTCATGCAATATCTTTAGTACCAGTGCTACTATGAAATTCGAAAATCGATGTTTATATCGTACCATCCCTCTCACTCTCGTATGAAGTCTAGACACGCGGCAGCGTAACATATATCTTCATACTTGAAATTAAGAATACTGATATAAATCGCGAGACAATACAATAATCTAGTAGTGACATCCTGGTAGTCCAGCCAGGATCGTCTCCGCAGGACGGAACTGCTTAGCGGTTAATGGCATCGACTTGAAATTTGGTATACAAATGTAGTTTTGTTGACAATACAAGTACAGTCAACAAAAAGGACAGTTAGCGAAAAAAGCTTCTATTAAATGAAATTTTTATGGTTAGGTTATTTACAACCATATTTTTAATAATAAAAGTGCAATGAAACCAGCACATTTGTGTATCGTTTCGTGAGTCACAGACGGCAGAAAATCAGCGCTGCAGGCGTCTAACGCTTCAGCATAATGCTGAGTCAGCGGCCGTTTCACTTTCGCGGGGACACACAAAATTGTGTATATATTTCATGTGTAATTTACTATTATTATTATTTGGTTTATTTGTGTATATTTTGCTGTATATGTGTGTCTTCTGTGTTAGTGAATAAATGTCTTCTTTCTTTCTTTCACATTTTAAAACACTCAAAAATACAATCAAGGCTAATGGTAACAACAGAAACGAAACGGTTAACCTTAATAAGACCAATATTGAGGTCACTAAGTCAACCCAAAATAAAATCAGGGTTCGAGTCGGTCGTAAAATAAGTGCTTAAAAAGGGTAAAGATCCACCCTTAACACCTTCCCTAGGGGATGAAAAAAGCGCGCGGAACTTGCTTTTCAGAGATTTTTCGGTGAAGTGGAATCTATTGGTTAGAAATATTGACAGGGCGATCTAAAATTGTAATCTTACTTATTGATTACCTAAAAAATGTGTGTTGGATATCTTTACGTGTTTTAGTCTATTAAGGATTTTGTACATAGATACCAAGTATATAATTATCTGTTCGTAGTAATGTGAGCGCGTTGACAACATTGGATAATTTTATCTTGAAAATTGCATTGTTTCCGCAAGATAGGCATCCATACTAATATTATAAATGGGAAAGTGTGTGTATTTGTGTGTTCGTCCGTCTTTCACGTCGAAACGGAGGCCCGAGAGTAACACAGGATACTTTTTATCTGGAAAAAATGCACAGTTTCTGAGGGAACAGCGCGCGATAATCGAATTCCATGCGGGCGAAGCCTCGGGCAAAAGCTAGTAAGTATATAATGAATATTGTAATTTACAAGATAAAGAGATCTACAAAGGCGAACTTATCCTTTAAAGGGATCTCTTCCAGCGATTGAAAATTCTTCAGAAACAAGAGTAGACACTACAATAAAAAAATAAAAGGACCGAAAAATAATATTAGTAGGATAGTAGGATTGTATTTGTTTCATGGTAGTTTTAGTTCATAGAAAAACATTTAATGTAAATATTATAGTAGACACTATCGTCTTCTTACTCTCATAGTCTTACAAAAGACAATATCTCACGAGACAGCGATAAACGATAGTGAGATAGCGATGGGTACCTACTGGCAAAATACCAGCTCTACGGCTTACTGCAGCACAATGCTGAGCCAGCGCCTGTTCTTCAGTACATCACATGGCTTCTCAATTATGTGTCTAATCTGTTTAATTGTTACTTAATTCATGTTTTTATTTGCTATCGTAAGTACCTTGTTTCAAGCATCATTTTAAGTGCTGAATTGTTAGTTTTATTACTCTTTAGTTACCAAGCCATGTCTTTGTTTTGAAAAATAAAGATTATCCCCCTTATTCATAAACGACAATCAAACCTATTTTAGTTAAAATGCCGCTAAAATTCGTTTGTCCTTATCTGTCACTTCGACATTTGTATTTGTTAGAAAGGGACAAAGCATTTGTTAGTTAACATAGGCTTGTTAAGTTTTATGAATTAGGGGGTATATCTATCTATCTATAAACCAACTCCACACAAAGAATCCCAAGCAACATCACCCCATTATAACTTTAATTAGTACTGTTACACTTTACTTACGGTCGCATTGCGTATCGGTCGCTAATTTCCTTAAAGAGATTCAGTCAGCTCCAGCCTTGTACGTGTTTGGGGCAGGCCAAGTCAAGAGCGCCGAGGAAACAATAGAGACAGTTTAAAAACTAGAAACATGCTTTTAACGTCTCTACCTATTATATAGTATCATATTATAATGGTACTAGCAACGTCTATTTATCTATAACAGCACTTCTAACGCCCGTCTTCGGACATAGGCCTATGAGATGATGAGAAACTATGCCCACTAGCACGTTCCCTAACCAACCGTCGCCCGTTGACCTCAATAATTAACTTGCTCAAGAAAACTTGGGCAAAGGAGAAATCGATGGGATTCAACAAACAAGAATGACCCTCACAAAGCTTCTCTCGAGGCGTTTCAGCAAATGGCAGAAGCAAGACTGTGAGGGTAGATAAGAAATCCCACCAGCTCTCCAGCCAGCTCCAGGGAGTTCGGGACTGTCTAGGCCCTCACTTCTCAGTCGCGAATAATAGATTTTCCCGTCTGCAGCAGGCCCTACGGAATCCATACATCCCATAAGCCATAACTAGTAAAAGCGCGTTAAAATGGCCATTACTTCTTTATAAAAAAAAAACTTATTACAGGAGATGGACACTCATTCTTGCTTCTCTCACATGAAAATGATAGATCATCGCGCTATTAACACCACAAGCGGCTTTTTTTATTCGTCTGGATGGCAAACAAGCAAGTGGGTTTCCTGATAGTAAGAGATCACCACGGCACCGCCCATAAACATCTGCAACACCAAGGGTATTGCAGATGCGTTGCCAACCTAGAGGCCTTAGATGGGATACCTCAAGTGCCAGTAATTTCACCGTCTGTCTTACTCTCCACGTCGAAACACAACAGTGCAAACACTGCTGCTTCACGGCAGGATTAGTGAGCAAGATGGTGATAGCAGTCCGGGCCCTAAGTATAAATAAGCTTGGGTCGTTATACCCACAGGATCCCAGTGCCGATTGGGAACTTTACCTCAGGATTATGTTCCATCATCATAAATTCTGGGCATCAAAACTCCGAGGCACGAGCCCGGGTTACAAACCATGACATAAACCTCTGCATGAGAAGCCATAGTTCAAACTAGTCTACCACAACTTAAAAAGACGAGTCAACAGCATATTACATCAGAAAACCACATAATCGTCTACGTAGACTTCATTACATCCCAACGCCTGTCCCACACACCTCGGTTCATTTGTATTCATTCCGCGCGCGCTGTCAATCGTCCGGCCGCGATGGAGATTGATGGCATGGAGCTCAAATAAACGCGAGTGTGGACGTCGCTTTATGGAGATTGACGTTCGATTGGGGAATTAAAAAGGGGGTTTTGACGGTTCAGATGTGATCTGATTAACTTTTGTGACCCAATGTCGTTCTCGTATGTGCTGAGTGGTAATACGGGCATTTTCAGTTCTGTGATATTAATGACTTTTCACTTTTTTTGACAAACGAGCAAACAAGTGGGTCTCCTGATGGTAAGAGATCACCACCGCCCATAAAACACCAGGGATATTGCAGATGCGTTGCCAACCTAGAGGCCTAAGATGGGATACCTCATGTGTCAGTAATTTCACCGGCTGTCTTACTCTCCTCGTCGAAACAACAGTGCAAGCACTGCTGCTTCACGACAGGATTAGCAAGCAAGATGGTGGTGGCAATCTGAGCGGACCATGCACAAGGTGCTACCAATCCTACATACGAATCCTACTAATATAGTTATGTTTACAGATAGCTGGACATTTGGAAGAAAACAGGCTACTTTTTATTCCAATATTCCCATGGCATAGGGATAAAATCACGAAACAACAGCCGTTTGGCTTAGAGTCATGAAATTTGACATGATTGTTTTTAATATAACGTCAATGAAAAAAAAACTATTACATTTTTGGGAATTCCCACGGGAATTTTTAAAATCTTGGAATTTAAATTCAGCTGCTGGTTCTAATGATTCAAGTGTGCAAAGTTGCGGGTAAACACTAGTAAATAATAAGTCACAAATTGCAACTGCGTTAGAAAAATGGCCTTACATGTCCTAGCAGGCAGGGCTTAAAAACAATGTTCAGCGCGCCATCTGACAATCCCTGTTCTGTTTCTGAATTTTAACCAATCAACAGGCACGTCTGTATGCAATCTCGAAAATGATTTGTATCTGAATCATAAGTTGTTTTGGATTAAAGTATGGCCTCTTTTTGTGTGGATTTTTTTCTGAGTTACACTTCCTGACTTATTATTTATTCGTAGCTTTCACGTTTGTTCACTGGAGCAGTAAGCGAGATAAAATCTACCAACAGAATTGCATAAAATCTCAGCTTTTTTCAATAGACAGGGCATTTATAACCAGCTCAAAAATGTATACAAAACTGCAAAGTGGAGCGAAAACGCGCTGCGAGAAAGGGAATGGAGAAGTGGGGCGGGAAAACGTGCGCGAGCAGGTGAGAGGCCGTATTGTCTACGCGCGGACACTTGCTATCGCATTCATTATTTCTTTCTGTCTACCGGTGTAAGATGGTGACAAAAATAGACAGTGAAAGCGATAGCAAAAGCCCGCCCTTTAGACAATAAGGTCTAAGGTCAGGAGCTTGGCAGTCGCTATCTCGACACCAGCGATTCGATGAGCGTAATGGGGTATTCTGGATTCAATCAATCCTTTTAACCTAAGTACCTGTGCTGCGATTCATACGAGTAGCTCGTAAGTAAACCTTGGGCTGAGATTTATAGTTCTCAGTCAAGGACCTTGTTTGCACTGTAAGCCAGTAGGTTCAACCACAACGATTACAAAACACAATATGAGAAAAGTATAAATAGTATAAATTATAAATCATCATAGGTATAATTCCTTAAATTACTGATGTGCCAAAGGGAACTTTCCAAAATTGCGGAATTTCTCATATAGGAAAATTTCGGAAACTTCTCACAGTTTTCTACGGGAGTTGAAACTTTAGGATTCCTCAATTAAAATTTCCTATTCCTAGTGAAAATTTCCAGATATTTCTGAGAACTTTTGCAACTCTTTGAAAACTCCGCAAAATAGCACATCTGTACCTTAAATAGATAAGACAGTTCTCATCAAATAAAACGCCTCTATAAACTTGATGGTGAAAGAGACAATCTTCACAATACAATTAAACAGCAGTCCACGGTGATCAACAGTTTCTCGCCGCCATGATTTACCGCCCAATTGCACTAAATCACGGAACCCATGGCCCGTATACTATTAGGGTTAGATCTCCTAAGATTTAGTGCTCAGGCTCCGTTAAGCTAACATACGAATTGAGGACAACGTTAACACGTTATTAAATTAGTTAATCTTAGTGTAAAAGTTTTTACATTTTGATCATCGTGAGACTCACTCATATTAAATGATATTAACATAATGTACGTACGTATTGTAACGGATAACTTACGTCTTGAATCGAGTTTAGCTCGACATGTTTCTGGCTATTTCGAAACCCTTCTTCTATGGAACACGCGACTCGGCGACTGCCGCAACACGCGCACTACGCGCTACCGCTTTACTCATCATTCATCATTATCATCATTTAATATGAGTTTTTAAATTGGTTGGTACACGGTTGAATTTCCCGGGCATGCGAAGCGCGAGGAAAGCGCCTCTGTTTCAGTTTAGGCAAATATTTACGTACGTCCAACTGCTGGGCACAGGCCTCCTCTCAGAATGCGAGGGCTTGAGCCATCGTTCCCACGCGGGCCCAGTGCGGGTTGAAAACTTCACACGCACCATTAAATTGCTTCGCAGGTTTGCGCAGGTTTGCTCATGATGTTTTTCTTCACCGCAAAGCTCGTGGTAAATTTCAAATGTAATTCTGCACATGAATTTTGAAAACCTTAGAGGTGCGAGCCGGGGTTTGAACCCACGACCCTCTGCTTGAGAGGCGATAGGTCAAACCACTAGGCCTTCAGGCCACCACGGCTTTGGTCACGGTGTTCGCGTTATCTAGTGTAATCTTTATCTGTGGTACAACGCCTCTACAAATAATTTACGCCGTCGCTATCGAGTACGGTCATTGTAAACTCATGGAAGTGGTAACAGTCATCCTCAAGCCAAGCTGTTAATATGTCCATGTCATAGATTAACATGAATGTTGTCAATAAAACGTGCCTGGAGTGAACTGGAGGATGGTCTCCTTCGATTTCCATGCTATTAAAGTGCCTGAGTGCCTTTAACCAATGTGTGTTGCCAGTGATGACATATGGATCCGAGACATGGTGCTTTACTGTAGGCTCATAAATAGGCTCAGAGTTGCTCAGCGAGGCTATAGACAGAGCTATGCTTGGGGTTTCTCTACGGGATCGAATCAGAAATGAGGAGATATGTAGAAGAACAAGGGTCACCGACATAGCCAAGCGAATTAGCTCGTTGAAGTGGCAATAGGCGGGCCATATAGCACGGAGAGCAGATGGCCGTTGGGGCCGAAAAGTCGTCGAGTGTATGACGGACGGATGACCTGGTTAAAGCCGCGGGTTCACGGTGGATGCAGGCCGCTGCCAACCGAAGCAACTGGAGGTCTATGGGGGAGGCCTATGTCCAACAGTGGACCTCCTACGGCTGAGATGATGATGATGATGATGAAAGTGCCTGAGATGTGGTCTGTGGTTCTGGCTATGGATATGCATAAGTATTATGTTTTTGTACACCGCTGGTGTCCTAGTGGCTTGACCTGTGGCCTCTTAGGCACAGGATCGTTGGTTCAAACCCGGACTCGCAGCATTTTTTTTATTCGACTGGATGGCAAATGAGCAAGTGGGTCTCCTGATGGAAAAAGGTAAAATTAAAAAAAAAAAATTGTGTACCTTCCGTACACGTAAAAGTGTTTTTTTTTTTCTCGTCTAATCTTGTAGTGTGGGGTATCGTTGGATAGGTCTTTCAAAACCACTAGGTGGTTGCTAAATCGATTTCGATTCAGTGATCTGTTTGCGAAATAGTACAAATTTCCGTCGTCGAGCTTTGTAACGGCTATGGAACCCTATTTTGGACGTATCAGACACGTTCTTAGCCGGTTTTTTAATAGAAAATAAACAACGGAAAACATTTAATATTTCAGAATGTAGTGTAGAAACTTGAATTATTTTTAATACTCTTCTCTGAGTAATGCGGTCAGGGAGTGCCCGCGGCTTTCAGACTATAAGTGCACCTCGTTCATTTTTAAAACGTGTAAATATACCTAAATATGGAAGCTACACTTGAAACTTGAATTTCAAATGAGTTACTTCCTTTTTGCTGGCAGTGATTCAAGTGGAATGCCAGTCTTTACCGACATGTTTTTAAATACCGGCCCTGTTTTTTGTATACACGCCCATAAAAACTGACAGGAGCTTCTATGGGCGAGTACATGAAAAAAAGGGCCGGTATTTACATGTCGGTGTTAGCCGGGCCGGTAAAGACTGTCACCCCCAGTATGCAGAAACGTGTCGTAAACGTCACGACTTTTGGTAGAGAGCATGCGGTAGTCCTGTATGCTTAGTGTTTTTTCCCGTTTATAAAATACATTGCGATCACGTTCGCGTTAAAACCCCTTTTTTTGTGGAAACACAGACAGCGCCTCTAGCAGAAAAAATGCGCAACGACTTTTGATAATGTTGGTTTGCTACGTAAACTATTTCGTCTGCGTATCGAAACGAAAACGGGTTACGAACCGACTAACGAAGTAACCAGACCTGCCTTAGTAGAATAGACAGAAGCATCAAATTAAGGCAGTGATCTATTTATTAGGTGACAGGTCTATTATTTTGGTGATCGAATTTTGATAATCAAACAATAATTTAGCATACAGGTTGACATTAATTAGATGACTCATACTTAGAGACAGATTTGGTTAATTTGATGACCAATATATTTCTTAGGGATAGACATAATAAGTAATTAGGGTATCGCAGTTTAGAGACAGATCTAAATTTAAGTGACAGAAAATATCCCTTTATTTATTATAAAATGTCAAAATGAGAGTACAAATACGATTTTTTTCGATAAAATACGATAGAAACCGAAAATGCACTACAATGTGTACCTACTGTAAGCTTTTATCGCTATACAACTACAACTTTAGCTCAAAAGAATTGCCATGACCGGTTCGTTCAGTGTACATGCAGTTCAAACCTCCAATCCTCCAATACACTTAATGCTTACAGCGACACGTCACTAGGAAAAACAGGCCCAAATAAAGTCAAAGTAAAGGCAATCCTCTTTACAGCAAACAACCCAGCCAGTCGGAATGCTTTGCATAAAATCGCGAGTCAAAAATAATAGCGCTAAGCTGACGTAAGCCGGATCCGACTCGGGACGGTTGACGGAATTTATATTGCGGCGACTGTACTTGTGGAAAATGGGCTCAAAAAGCCATTTCTCCAAAAATGTGAAAAAAATTTATTAAAAACGCAGCTGCCTTAAAAAAATCATAATTATGGTTCCGCTATGGACACGCACGAGATAGGGTTCCGTAGCCATTACGAAAAAAGTCACGTAATATTATGTGCGTTATAACACAATCAAAATACTTACTTATGTGCAAACGTCACTCACAATTAGCGATATCACGTTAGACAAGTACCAACCGATCTTGTAAACTAGCCTTATCTCAGCTGTCAAAGTTGACAGATTTGTTTGACAGTGACAGTTTGGTGGATAGTTGATTTACCATATTCGTACTGTTCGCCTAAGAATAAAATATTTTGTGTGCCCTTCGGTAAAAACACTACAGTCTTAAAATCTATTACCAGAAAAAAAAGTATCTTCATGGCACTTAAGTCCTTTTGTTGAGAAGCGCAGTTTCTCGACAATAACTCAAAAACGGTATATCCGATCGTAGATCAATCGATCGATTTTCGTTGAAAGTATTTATTAAGCGTTACCTTTCCATACTTTCTGCATATTTTTTGGACAAACGGTTTACAAGATAGAGGGGGCGGAGGGGACACAATTTTTGCTACTTTGCTTGGGAACGATTATTTCCGGAAATCTTCACTTAATCAAAAAAGTTTTTGAGAAATCTTACTATTTTTTCAAAATACCTGTCGAACTTTGTGCCACACGTTGATGCGAGTTATTTTTTTTCAATTTCTGTATTTCTGTTACGTGTATGGCATTCCCCCCCCCCTGTAAATATTTATTATTGTAATTTAACTACAAAACTAAATAGCGCTTTGATAAGACACCTATACTCCAAATTTCATTGGTATACATCTTCTGGTTTTCGAGTAAAATGCCTGTGACATACGGACGGAAGGACAGACAGACAAACAGACATGGCGAAACTACGAGTATAAGGGTTCCGTTTTTGCCATTTTGGCTACGGAACCCTTAAAACTGACCCCTTTTTAAATTTTTTTTTTTGGAAGTATCAAGCTGAAATTCATATCAAATACTACTACTGCCCCTGGACCTGTGAAAAAAATCCAAATCGTGATTGGTTCAAAAAAATTTAGTATTGATAATTATACTTCCTCTCCCTCGACATCTCTACGTATTCATGCGAAAAAAGGACAAAACAGGACGTAGGTATACCTAAGAAGCAAAAAAACCTACATGGTAACCTCTAATACATCCTGCAAGGAAATTGAATACGCAATCTCGAATCCAACCGCGCGCGTTCCACGGCCCCTCCGCCTTCGAGCCGCCTCTAGAACGCGCTGAGTATTTCTGGTCTTTAAAGCTGCGTTGTGCTGCCGTGATAGTACATTGTGTCTTGAGGGCGATAAATAAGGAATTACGAACGAGAGTCTATTATAAGCCCGACGAGAGTCTATTAGAAGACTGGGGGCTTTACTCGTAATGAGTCGATGTTCGTAACTCTAGTACCGCCCGTGCGACATGCAATGTTTTTCATCAGATTTGCGAGTAAAATTTTGGTAAAAAAATATGAAAGTATGTTTATTATGGCCTTTATAATGTACAAAGTTTGTCGTTACAACAAATTGATATAATAACGTACGATTTTAACAGGAAACTACCATTCACTCGTATTAAATGATACTGTAACGGATACTCACGTCTTAAATCGAGTTGACGAAATAGCCCGAAACCAGCTAAACTCGATTTAAGACGTGCGTTATCCGTTACAATATTATTTAATACGTATGATTTTTTAAACCCATCCAAACGACACGACACAAGTGAAGCTCATCATCATCATCATGTCAGCCGAAAGACGTCCACTGTTGGGCGTAGGCCTCCCCCAAGGCTCTCCACTCAGACCGGTCTTGTACTCAGTTAAAGCCCACCAATCTAAAATAGCCTTTCCAAAATCACTCAGTCCCTATGATAGTAAGTAAATTCATCTCTACACCACCTTTCTTAGCGGAGAAACATTCTAACCACTTGACAGTCCGGAGCGCGCGACCAATATGCCTCAAACCGTCCGGGGTTTTTTATTGACGGACGAAAACGCGCTGTGTGTCAATAATTTTACGACATACTTTAAGACACTAAAGTATCCACGGACGGTTTGGAGCATTTTGGTTTTGGATACCATGGTATCGTCGGACTGTCAAGTGGAAGGTACCTACTGAAGCTCCTCCAGTACCTCCAATCAAATGAGTGTCTAGCAAATTCACTATCCATATGCAATTAGTGGAATTAAGTATTTGAATCGTGCCAAATTTGCGTCCAAAGAGCGCCATTCACGTCTTTACTAGGTTATCGCTGGCTGAAACGGGTCGTGTAACACCATTAATATCTCTCATAAACACAGTGGGGCCTTTAACAGGAGCAAATAATTAAAATCCATACTAATTTTATAAATACGTGTGTTGTGTTTGTGCATTTGTGCACGCACAATGGACGTGTTGAAAAAAAAAGTGTACCCTTTCCGTATTTTTTTAAATTTTAGAAAAAATATGGTTTTTCCAACTCAGAGTCAAAATCGAACCCGATCGTTTAAAAAAAGTCCCCAATTTTTCATACAAAATTTTATGAGTCAGTTTTGTCACGCCCGTACTGAGTGTATGAAAAAAACGTCGCAAAACTGATTTTTTTTTTTGGAACATTTTTTTAAAACTATCGTAATCGATTGTGCTCTTGATTCTGAATAGGAAAAATCATGTTTTTTTCCAAAATTAAAAAAAAAGAAAGGGTATACTTTTTTTTGAAAACGACTACCTCACATATTAAATGATATTGCAACGGATACTCACGTCCTTAATCGAGTTTAGCTCGACATGTTTCGGGCTATTTCGTAGCTCTTCTTCACAAGTTACAAGTACAAGTACAAGTACAAGTTGTATTTATATACTGTGCCTTCTTCAAGGGAGCACATGACTCACGCGCTCTGCGCGCCACTACTCTGCTCGCTCTTGAGAGGTCACAGTAGATGTAAAAAAATGACACGGTTGGTTTTCATACAGATTGAGGTGTTTGCGTTATCTAGTGTAATCTATATCTGTGCCGCAAAGGCTTCTTTCACATTCACTTTTTAAACTACCAGCTCTTTTGGAAAGACCATCATTGCCACTAAGAATGCCCCGTAAAAAATTTGGCAAAAAGTCTTTTCAGAACAAAATATGATTATGACTATAAAAGCTAAGCATAACTAAGTAAATATTAAAAAAATGCTAGCCAATTGCTAGCAAGCGCTCAAACATAAGGCAATTTAGCTTTGAAACATAGTTTATCATCGAAATATGAAATCCAATTTTCGTAAATATTTTTAGATCGAGCAATACGATACCGATATCAATCGCAACGCTCCAAACATTTATTATTTATAATTATCAAACGGCAGCAGCGTGGAAATCGATACCGGAATATTACTGTCATTTGACCGCTGCGCATACCAATGTGTTGTACATCATGTCAGCCGAAAGACGTCCACTCAGACCGGTCTTGTGCTTTTCGCATCCACCGCGATCCCGCGATCTTAACCAGGTCGTGGTTCCATATTGTTGGAGGCCTGCCGACAGCTCATCTCCCGGTCCGCGGACTCCATTCGAGAACCTTTTCACCCCATCGGCCATCAGCCCTGCGAGAAATGTGCCCCGCCCACTGCCACTTCAGTTTCGCAATTCTTCGGGCTATGTCAGTAACCTTAGTAATATGTTGTACAATCAAACCATTTGATTCCTGACTCACCGTAGAACGTTCTCACAGTAAGTGTCATAATAAATTTCCTCGTCGAACAATGCGACTTCACTAGACTTTTTCTACGAAAAGGTTCATCATCATATCAGCTGAAATACATCCACAGCTGGACATAGGCCTCCCCAAAGCTCTCCACTCAGACCGGTCTTGTGCTTTCCGCATCCACCGCGATCCCGCGATCTTAACCAAGTCGTCGCTCCATCTTGTTGGAGGCCTACCGACAGCTAGTCTCCCGGTCCGCGAAACGAAAAGGTTACGGTGGTTTTATTAAAATCGGTTCAGTGGTTTTTCAGATATTGAGCATTGAAATGTTAATATCGGGGATCACTCAAGTTTTCTATGTTGTTCATGGGAATTAATTGCTTTTACCTTTAAATGGTTTCCACAAGTGAAATCGGGAGTAAAGGTGCCAAATTTCCTAACTTTTCTAACGCTCGCGATCGCATATAAGCGACAGTTTTTATATGCGAAATCTTTCATTTGATTGTGATCGCGAGAAACTTTAGGCAATACGCCCTTATTGAAAGTTTTCGGTTACAAAAAAAGTCTCGATCGCGTTCGCGTTAAAACCTCAATTTGTAAATACGAACAGCGCCTCTAGCGGAACGTTTGCGATGTTGGTGCTTCCATATAAATTGAGATTTTAACGCGAACGCGATCGAGGCGTATTTTGTAACCGAAAACTTACACTAAGGGCACTGGTCTGTGTTAACTAAACACTTACGTAACACAAACTTCTTCATGATATAACGACGAACTACCTCAACATGGCGAGGCCAAACAAATCGTCTTAAGGTTGTACAACACGAAACCAATTGTGCTCGTTGAATTGCAAATTAGGCCCATTCCTCATTCAAGTGGCAACCCTATTACTAGGAATCGGCTATACCTATACGATATACAGTTCGAGGGAACTGAGTCGAGAACCAGGGTGAAACCTTTTCGTAATTAATATTGCTATGGCTTGCCAGATGTATGGAATGTCAACATGACAATAGTGGCACAAAGATTCCACCCTGATAAGTGATTCAATTTCCTAGACTGTACTGTTAGGTTGGTAGATTTATAGAAAAATTAGTCGGTTATATGTGGGAGATTAAAGGAAGATATCATAACGTAAAACAGCGTTCAAATAAACACATCATATTTATTTAGAAATAAAGCATTTGTCCAAGAACAACAATATATGCAATATATTAAATTAGCATTAATTATGACTATGTGTAATAATCTTTTAAACAATGCAACAGAATCATCATCAAAAGTCACTTACAGGGGTTCCACCATCAGGTAGGTATAGTAATCTGTATGAAACACAACTATAAAGACAGTATGCCTGTAAGCATAGTATGAACTAGTTTCTATAGGAAAATAGCATTACCTGGACTACGTCAACAGCTCAGCGCAACTGAATGATATCTGACCCGTCGACGGCAGGTAGACCCTTTTTATAAGAGCGAACAAACAAATGAAGTCACACCGGGTGGGAGCGGTTTAACGACCAGCTTGTTTATGAGCTAAGTTGGAACCGTTTAAATTCAAAATATATTAAAAACAACTCATCTCCCACACGGCCATACTGACGAGCAGCCGACTCGGCTCGCGATATTTTATAATACAATACAAATATTATTTTTGTACACCACAAAAATATATACTGACACAAGTTTATTAATAAACCTTATAATTATTGTCAAATAAAATAATGGAATATTACAAATTTGTCTTAATCTTACAGATTATGCAGCTGCCAAGCTTAGGTTAGCTTGATTATTCGTTTAATTAAGAGTCATCGTTAGTATCGATGAAGACAATTTCCTAAAATTGGATTGAACTGAGCTAGTCTCGATTCAACGGTCCAATTAACATGGCAAGAAATTAAATTGCAATGATGAGCCTACAATTGAGTGTCAATTTACATGACAGCGGTCAATTAGCATGACCGTGAGTGCCAATTCACATGACAGTGGTCAATTCGCATGACCGAGAGTGTCAATTCTCATGACAGTGGTCAATTCGCATGACCGTGGATCCACTTTGATGATCGTGTAGTACACGATTAAAAAAACCCAGTCTCGCTCAGAAATATATGATGGGCTCATGCACCGTGATTTGCTGGCCAGGCAACACGTAGCATGAACAATCATATAATGAACAGGACATCGGGACAAAAAGGAGAAAAAGAACAGTTGCCATGTTATTGTGAGCAATCTGAACAAGTAGCAGCATGGTGTGAATATTTTCCTGTTAGACAACCCGAAAAGTCAAAAACAGGCGAAAAATAGATAAGTAGCAATTAATCTACCAGTAAGAGTGTAACTCTTAGATTTTTGATGCTGACAAACTCGGAGTGTCGCGAGTTGGTGTGATTTAGATACAACACCTCACGGTTAGTGTAGACAATTTTCATCGTACTAGTCTTGTTATGAACAACTGACGTCAAGGTGAAATGGTTAAGTAACCTAGTAAGGAACAGGTTGTCATGATGCCAAGTTACTTACTAGTAAGTAGACAATAAGGGAAGTTACAATATTCCCATTGCACATATTTTAGTTTTAAAATATTGCAACACTCGACGCGGGTAGCACGTGAAATAGTAAACGCATATCTACCCCTTTCTTCGTAATATTATTATACCAAATTTATGCAATCAGGAAATGAAGCAAAGTTTAAAGTGTGACCTTTATAATGTTAGAAAAATCTATAATTAATTACTTTGTTTACTCAAAGTTGCGTAAAAACGTCTCAAAAGATAGCACTAGTATGCACAATTATTGTCTTGCCGATTTATTGTATTTACTAAGATTGAACTGAAAAATGAGAAAATAAATAACTTACAGCTCCGATATATTTTTAAGTTTCAATTTATTTTTATTTCATTTTATCAATTATAAATTCATTCTCATTTGTTTTAATTTTTTACTCGATGTCCAAATTTTGTATGTAATGACAAAAATTTAAAATTCGTGGAACTATCAAAACGCTATGGTCATTCGTGGCTCGAAATAAATTATTATTTAATTCGATCACTCCCGCTTTATCGTTGCGATCGAGCGACCAACATCTAGCTAAAATCAAGCGCATCCATCATCAGGATTGTTAGGTATGATGCCTAGAACGGAATGACAAACTATAGAAATTTAGTCATTCGTTACTAACCGTAGACTGAGAGTCTTTTAGACTGCTCTTGAGTAGTAGCAGAGGGTAGTTTTAGTATTCAAAACGATTATTTTTCGTCGGTCTTAATCCTCGTTGTAACCATTAGCACGTTACATCTAGAAACAACTGACTACATAACTCGGCCAAACTGACAGCCAAAAAATGTTAGCTAATAAAGAACCTTTTATCATTGTAATGCATAGTGCAGCCCTAAGTCACGGGCTTAATCCCCGGTCGCGCCAGATTGTATGAATCTTGGCAAACTTCTAAACTGGTTAAGATTCCTTTATAACTATTAAACGAAAAAATAAACATGATATCTCACTGAATAGGAGAAAAATTAATAAAGCCAGCTTCATAGCTTCCTGGCAAAGCCAGAACATACTTTACTTATATACCGCGATCTTACTGTTCTGCGCTTGAGGGGACGTTATGATTACTAGAACCAGCTTTAGTTAAGTCTAGATCAATTAGTGTCAATCATCCCATGATAGCAATCCTAGTACAAATCATTATAAGAATAACGCCGAACGTACTATGTGGAGTACAAATCTTACAACAAAATGCGAATTTCATAGCTATCGAAATACTTAATGTCCCAATACAATACTATTTATATCCAGGACTTAAACGCAAAAGTTTAAGGTAAAGTCTCCTGGTTTAAAAGAAGACTCAACTGTAATAACTATGAGTGAAGTCGCGGAAGTTTAAAACAATAAAATATACAGACACGTCCGTATAATCAAGACAATGTGCAACTTTATCAGATAAAAATTGTATAGATCGAACTGGAAATATTAGTTCATTTAATTAGACGTTACGATGTTCAATCAAGTTTTATTATTGCAGGAGCTTTTATAATTAAAATTATTACTCCAAAACAACAAAAATATGAATACTGTCACAGAATTACTATTTTCGACGAAATGAGCTAAGTGACCGGTTACACTGTGTGCTTGTAGTTATAGTGTTATCATACCACAATATTGCAAACAGTTTTCGAACAATCATTAAATTTCTCATTCCTCATCAACTCATTTATAGAATCACTTTATTAGGTCACTGCACCGCACTTGCACATGTATTTAGGTAATTTTTAGCCATTTCGAAAATGGTTTTGATAATATCTAATATTTTTAGAAAGTAAAAAAGTTGAAACAAATTATTAGCCTAGCCTGTACGATATGTTCAAGTAATCAACTTGTTCCAATGAAGTAACCGTTAATAAACAAAAGTGGCGATATGTCGCCATCTCATCTACCCTCAACTCAAGTAGGAAATAAAAAAGTTCATGTCACTAGTGATGAGATAAATCAACTGCCATGTTCAAAACACAATTAAGAAATTGAATTTCGTTGGTACACTATAAACATACACAACCTTATTCGACCTCACACTCCTAAAATAAGAGTGATATAAAATTTACAGAAAAACATTTTGACGATATCTAAAAGTAACTTGTCTCAGAGTTGTTTCTCAATAAATACCTTCATATTATTTTTCGTCTAACTGAATGTAACCGAAATCAGCACAAATAAATCTGTGTAGGAACAGAACAAAAATATATAAATTCATAGATGACGAATAAACAGCAATAGCGTAGTAATCTGTACTAAATACGTAGGAAACCAAACGAAACCAACTGGTTGCAACTGCTTACACATATTAAACACGGATCGCACGCATACAACGTGTTTCAAAGTCAAAAAGAAGGCAATCGTATTAGAGGTAAGAAGAAGGTAGCCTTCTCGCCTGCAGGGAGTATTTGTTGAAAATTATTTGTCATTATTAGTATCCCTATAGCATTATTAATTAATTTTATTAATTACTATCACGCAAAGATCTGTAAAGTGGAAGGAACATTTTGGCGCAAGGTCGTTAAAGTAGTCAAATAGCGAGTCATATGAATCTGAATTTGTAAACTAGACAGGTGCTTCTTGTTTTATATTGTAGTGGGTAGATGTTCTCAAAAGTTAGTCTAAGAACTAATTACTAAGAACTTTTATATAAAGACACTTATAATACTTGCGATAGCAGGGTACCTAGATTTATCGTAAATAAATGCAGTAATTTGCACCGCCCAAAGGTTTTCATCTACGTACCCAAACACAGAAGTGCTTAACTTGTTAGGAAATAATTGTATCTAGTGTAAAAAGACAGTAATTAAATAGTCAATAGGGTAGTTGACACCATGAAACAACAATTCTAGGAAGTAACCCTTTTAACAACAAAATAATAATTAACTGTAAAACTTGATTTTTAGTAACTTTGACAGAATTAAATAGTCAACCGAATTTGCATCTAAGTGACGTTACAGGTCACTAATTGCCGTACAAGATTAATTGTTAGTAGTAATGTTAGCAGAGTATGTAAGTTTGGTAGTCTAAAATACCAAGAATATTAAATGTCTAAAAACAAAATGTCTAGAACCACAATTGACAAAATAAAATTTTATCGTCAAACCGCTGTGACCCAAGCAGGTTCGCAAAATAGGATTTACCGGTCTTCGTAAAGTAGCTACGCTGTCTCGTCCAATTTTTCTTTGCAACGCTGAAGGTTCACTCGTCGGTACCACCATCGCATGTGGGGGTGAGAGCGTCGGTGATGTCGTCAGGTCGCTGCGTTGTTGGCGCGTGTATACGCCACCTTGGACCATGTACACGCAATATCGGCGCATGTGCAGTGCACGCCGCATCAGCGCCCGTGTACGCCAGGTCAGCGCATGTGCACGTCACGTCGGCGCATGTGTACGCCACTTCGGCGCATGTGCACTTTATCGAAAGATGCAGCATTGGAGTCCATGAAAAACATAAAAGTAAAAATGCATTAATAACTTAGTAGGTACACGTATGATCCCACTTCTGATGTGGGAGATTAAAGGAAGATATCATAACGTAAAACAGCGTTCAAATAAACACATCATATTTATTTAGAAATAAAGCATTTGTCCAAGAACAACAATATATGCAATTAAATTAGCATTAATTATGACTATGTGTAATAATCTTTTAAACAATGCAACAGAATCATCATCAAAAGTCACTTACAGGGGTTCCACCATCAGGTAGGTATAGTAATCTGTATGAAACACAACTATAAAGACAGTATGCCTGTAAGCATAGTATGAACTAGTTTCTATAGGAAAATAGCATTACCTGGACTACGTCAACAGCTCAGCGCAACTGTATGATATCTGACCCGTCGACGGCAGGTAGACCATTTTTATAAGAGCGAACAAACAAATGACGTCACACCGGGTGGGAGCGGTTTAGCGACCAGCTTGTTTATGAGCTAAGTTGGAACCGTTTAAATTCAAAATATATTAAAAACAACTCATCTCCCACATATATATTAAAGCCTCTGCCTTAGAAAAAAAAACTGTTTCTCCTAAATCAAAATAGAGTTTTACAGTATTTGTTATAAATCAAAATAGTGTTACAGTAATTCTTATAAATCAAAATAGTGTTAGAGTATTTCTTAAGCACTTAGTTAATAATGAATGCCAAAGTGAACGATAACTCACAACTGTCACAAATTAAATGTAGGTTAGAATTACACCTCTCCATTTCTTCCGTGAATGTCGTAAGAGGCGACAAACGATATAGTTTAAGGTATACCGAAGGCGACAGGCTAGCAACCTATCACTATTGCACTGTTTTATTCAAACTTTAAACCTAAAAAAGCTAAAAGTGGCTCCAAAACGGTAACGTTTTGTGTGCTCTGCCTACCCCATTTGGGAATGCAGGCGTGAATTTTGTGTGTGCTTTGAAAATTCAATCCATCTGTCTTTCTAAAACGCTTTTCTTTACGTAGTAATGTATGTCGCTACTTGCGTGTGACATCACCATGCAAGTATATCTTTTTCTGTTTATTCTTGAATTTCAAACCTTTATTAGTATACCATCTCTTGCCAGCGGCTTCGCCCGCGTGGAGTCGATTATCGCGCGCAACTCCTTGGGTAACTGCGCATTTTCCGCGATAAAAAGTAGCCTATGCCACTTTCTGCCCCATAAACTATCTCCGTACCAAGAATCACGTCGATCCATCGCTCCATTTTGACGTGAAAGACAGACAAACATACAACGCACAAACACACACTTTCGCATTAATAATATTAGTACGGATTTCAAGTAAGTAGCTTAAATATTGTTTTTCCGTTGTTGTTATTGAGAAAAGCTTTCATTTATAAAATAAATAAAATTAGCCGATTACCGTTTTCCTCTCCACACTTTAAACAATTAAAATATCAACTGTTTACACAAACTAAATAATCCCAGATCTCTGTGCCGCCGGAATTTAATAACGAAGTAATAATTTGCACAAATTGCGAACGGCTGCCCCGATAGCAATGATAATTGTACTATAATTCCCCGATGTAGGATCGGAAGTAATTGATGTGGCTGGTATTAGGCTATGCCATTCATTACTAGTATTCATAATACTGGTTTTAGTGACTTTATTCGAGCCGTTATTGTGGGAAATGGGATATAAATTTGGGAATAATTCAATAATCATTATGGGATTATGGAGAGCAAAAGGTGGGCTGAACGGTTTGGGCTGGCTGTTCTGGGAGAGCGTGGGTTTTATATTTCAGATGATTTCTGAAATTGTGCTTCGTTTAACTGATAAGGGATATTTTTTTCATAGAACAGAATAGAATAGAAATATTTTATTCACGCTTCGCGTATTAAATTAAAAACAGAATAAAAATACATAAAAACAAAAAAACAATATGCGAGAGCACGAAAAGGTCGCAGCTCAGCATAGTTGGCCGTGTAGGCTGGTCTTCTGATACGTGCCTTATTTTGTAAAGGTCTATAAATAAAGAAAATAACAATTTTTAAAGGTAGTAAGCGCGACGTACTGCATTTACTCCGTATTGTATTTTTAACCCCCGACGCAAAAAAAGGGGTGTTATAAGTTTGACCGCTATGTGTGTCTGTGTGTCTGTGTGTCCGTGGTTCTGTGTATTTATGTGTCTGTGTGTCTGTCTGTGGCACCGTAGCTCTTGAACGGGTGGACCGATTTGAATGCGGTTTTTTTTATTTGTAAGCTGGTTATCTAGCGATGGTTCTTAGATATGTTGTATCAAAATCGATTCAGCCGTTTCAAGATCATCAGCTCTTTTGTTCGCTGCGGTAGGAATCTTAGACGCATAATGGGTATTTACTTTACTTTCAAACATATTTGGGACCTTTGAAATACCCATGTATGACTACGCAAGATTATGTAATTTTAGGCCTAATGCTGCAACCAGGATATCCAGATCACTAGAGGTACACTCTTGATAACACCATAGCAGATATATCGTGTTTGGATTCGTTTCGATCAGTATTTGATTCTGCATACAATGCAATGGTGACAACACGACGAGCTGATGCTGCAGTAAGAATAAAGTTTAAAAAACATGAAATAAAAAAAAAACTAAAATTAAAAATTTCAAAAACCCCCGACAAAAAAACGCCAGCAAAAAAAAAATGCCGCCAAAAATAGACAACGGCATTTTTTTTTGCTGGCGTTTTTTTACTGTAAAAATTTGGTATTGAAATAAAAAATACAAAAAGATACCAAAAAATCAATCTTAATTTGATTGCTTAGTAGCGATATCTCTTGTCCAGGTGAACGGTTAGTTCCGATGGAGTATTGAAGGCTTCTCGTTGAGAGCTAGACAATATAGATAGCGCTAGGTCACTGCTTAAGTGGCGATATAAGAAAACAGACTGAGATATGTGATGCATAGGGAAATTCATGTCTGTGCCGTTGACCAGCAGTGGTGTAGCGGTATAGCGCGCGGCACGGAATGCCGAGGACCTGGGTTCGATTCCCAGTGTTGGTCTTATTTTTCTGGTTTTCCTGTGCATCTATGTTTCAGTTTAAATTTTCAATTTAGGTTTCACGGAATGACCGTAAAAGTAAAAATTGAGAATTGAAATAAAAAATACAAAAAGATTAAAAAAAACAATCTTAAGTTGTTAATTGTGACGAGTATGCTCTATGTTTTAATCATTTGCTCATATCACACGCCACACCCGGTATTCACAACTCCTGGCTGAAACTACGGATGCTAGATCAAAAGGTCACCTTCCTCAAACAAAATGGACACCCAGAACCGTAAAATTTACGGCGGCAGAAGCCGGTAATAACGGCAAATTGCCGTCAAATCGCCGGGTAATTTCTCGGCCGGGCATAACTCACGAGCTATCGCCAATTAGCTCGTATAATAGTCTCCAACTTGAGCAACGCTGGCCTCATACGCCGCGGGAGTTCGGTAGTGTCAAAGTAACCAAAAAGGTGAAAAAACCGGCCAAGAGTGTGTCGGACACGCCCGAAATAGGGTTCCACAACCATTATGAAAAAATCAAGTGATATTTATCTAAGGATTTCGTATTTTGTACGGAATATTCCCAGTTTAGGTATATTTCATACCTTAGGGTGCTATTTACTCATAAACTACTAATAATTCTCAAGAAAACTTAACCGTTATAGTTTTCCCTATAAGTTTGATATACTTACTACCATCCTGAATTTGTTAAAAAATTTCTGCCTACCGGTTTAGATTTTAGAGGGGGAGGGATGCTCGATTTTTATGAAAATTTGCAATTTAAAGTTGAATATTTTGCAAACAAATCATTGAATCGAAAAATCGTTTTAGCAGTCCCCTAATGGTTTTGAAAGACCTATCCAACGATACCCCTCACTACAAGATTGGATGAGAAAAAACTTCCGTTTTTGCCATTTTGGCTCCGGAACCCTAAAAAGTGGCCAAGTGCGGGTCGGATACATGCACCGATGATCCCGTACAAATTCGTAGATATTTTATGAAAATACTAATAACATAATAAGAATTTATTGTGAATTTTCGTAACTTAATTAGATTTTATAATATTAGTAGAGCCCCTTTCTTTAGCAAAAGGCCACTCGAGTTTCATCGATAAAATGAAATCAGAAACACATTTTAATAATTTAACCGATGTAAAAAAAGGAGGAGGTTTTTTTCAGGTTTTATTTTATATGATCACCCATAACTTTTTACAGACTAGTCCGATTTTGATAATTATTTTTTTGTTGGAAAGCGTGTACCCTGAAAATTGTCGCATATAAATTTGAAAAAAAAAAACGTATCCTAAGGGTAGGGAAGCATGGGATGGTTGATTGTTCAGTCACTGATTGTAATGTATGACGAGGCATAACTTTAGAGTGGTCCGAAACTGATTTTTTTTTTTGACTGACATCGACTTCAAACTAGTACCTAGATTAAAGTTAAATAAAAAAGTATTATTTTTTGTTTTTCAGTTTTTATTATATCGGAATGCGTTTAATGAACGCAAAGTATTTTGTTTGTTGTATTAATAAAACAGTTTTTAGATAAAGAATGCTGTACAAAATTATATTTATTAGTAAGTATTTTCGTTTTACCTGTGAAACTACATACACTATTTTATTTTGAGTAGTATTAGTATACATTATTAAAGGCAGATTCATCAAAGCATGTTTTTTTTTTAAAGTGTATACCGTAAGCACGGAGCGTCTGGAGTACAACACTCCACAGGGGGTGGAGTTTACTCCGTAGGCGTCTGGTGAGCAATTCCCAGATGAGTCGGGCATGCTGCCGAGTCCGGCTCGGCAGTATTCTATGAGCCTTCTCCACCTCCCTCGAAAAAAAAAAACAAAAATCATGATTTCATACTAAGTACCTAGAATATGTTTTCCTTTTAAAGTAAGTACGGAACCCCAAAATTGTGGCAGATTTTTTGGCATGTGAACAAGATAGTCATACCAAAATCTATATTTAGGTACGATCCTGGCAGCGAAATGTTAGTGTTCGCAAACAACCATATTTCCTGCTAGATATCGGCATGTTTATCCTGAAAATTACAGGCCGCTTGCTAATTATGGAGTCGTGCGTATGAGCAGACTTACGATTCAATATCGATATGAAACTAAACTCGTCTACATGCAGGTGGTTTTGCAGGTGGTAGGACCTAAATTGTGCAACATCCGCCCGGATTGCTACCACCACCTTGCTCACTAATCCTGCCATGAAGCAGCAGTGTTTGCATTGTTGTGTTTCGGCGTGGAGAGTAAGACAGCCGGTGAAATTACTAGCACTTATAAGGTATCCCATCTTCGGCCTCTAGGTTGGCAACGCATCTGCAATACCGCTGGTGTTGCAGATGTTTATGGGCGGTGGTGATCTCTTACCATCAGGAGACCCACTTGCTCGTTTGTCATCCAGTAAAATCAAAAAAAGGCTGGGAAAGGATCGAGCCCTGAAGAAAACATACTTGGACGACCGAGTGGGCATTTCTATTTACAGTTGTAGGTACCCGAGTACATGTCTCCGTTTTCAACAAAATTTGGGAGGTAGACTCAGACCATCATTACGAGCTGTAAAAACAGGGTCTCCAGATGTCTTCCGATATATTGTATGGATGTGTCCAATCCGTTACGATTTTTTAGGGTTCCATAGCCAAAATGGCAAAAACGGAACCCTCATAGTTTCGCCATGTCTGTCTGTCTGTCCGTCTGTCCACGGCTTTGCAGAGACTGTCAATGCTAGAAACCACAGTAATTTTGCACGAATATAATTATATGTTAACTATTTTTTTAGAGTAGGACTCCCCCCCATAGGTAGACGTAAAGTGGGGGTGATTTTTTTTTCTCATCCAACCTGGTAGTGTGGGATATCATTGGATAGGTCTTTAAAATAATTAGGGGGTTGCTGAAATGATTTTTCGATTCAGTGATATGTTTGCAAAATACTCAACTTTAAAGTGCAAATTTTCATTAAAATCTAGCGTCCGCCCCCCTCTTAAAATCTAAGCAGGTGAGTGGAAAAATTCTAAAAAATTCAAGATGGTAGTAAACATATAAATAATTTACAAGGAAAACTATAACGGTTCAGTTTTCTTGAGAATTATTAGTAGTTTAAGAGTAAATAGGCAGCCTGGTATAAAATATATAATATAAACTTGGAATATTCCGTACTAAATACGAAATCCTTAGAAAAATATGAATATTTTTTTTCTTAATGGCTACGGAACCCTATTTCGGGCATGTCCGACACGCTCTTGGCCAGTTTTTTAAATAATTGTCGTGTAAACTCTACTTTGCTATAAATACTGAATGCAAATCCGTTTCTCTAAATAGGTCTTCTTTAATCAATTAGCAACGGTCCGCAGGCAGCCTATCCGGGAGCTTCATGTCTCGTAAATCTGTAAAATAACCACCCATAACCGGTCTAAACCGGTCCCTACTGCTCTACCGTTTCATTGGGCTTCGATATTCAAATAGGCTTATGCTGGTATATTTTAGCTCCATTTGCGGTAGGTCAATCACCCCCTGTTATTTAGGTTGGTACGTTTCTCCATTTAAAATGAGTTTATAAATAGGGGGTTAGGAAAATCTTTTATATATTTATTCTGATACTGGTTCTTGCGACTTTGGCTCTATTCCGCGGGAACTTTATAATGTTGGTAGCTTGACATATATCTTTCTATAGCTGACAGTTTTTCTTTTACATGGTTTAGTAGTTTTCTGCTAAACCCAGATACTTTTTCAACCTTCGTCGCAAAAAGAGGGGTGTTATAAGTTTGACCGCTATGTATGTTTGTCTGTGGCACCGTACCTCTTAAACGAGTGGACCGATTTGAATGCGGCTTTTTTTGTTTGATAGCAGGTTTTTTAGCAATGGTTCGTAGAGATGTTTCATCAAAATCGGTTCAGCCATTTTTGAGATATTGCACTATAAAATGACAAAGTCAGGGGTTTTTTAACATTTTGTCGTTTCATCATTATCATCATCAGCCGGAAGACGTCCACTGCTGAACAAAGGCCTCCCCCTTAGAACACCACAATGAACGACAACTCGCCACTTGCATCTACCGGTTTCCCGCGGTTTTCTTGTTCAGGTTACGAACAGATAAGCTCGTTTAAAGGGATTCACCCCCTAGATTTCAAGATGGCAAAATGGTAGACACTGCAGTAAAGTGGCAGTCAATATAATTATTAAGTACCTATGGCTTTTTTATTATTTTATGATCTTGAATAGTAGTCGCCGGGAGACATTTCAGTTAAATAGTAAGTATAGTATATGTCATACTAATTGTTGTTTATTTAGTAAGTATAATTATTTATCTTATATATTTCTTTCTTCTCACTGTTCATAAATTACTGTTCGCCTATCTTTGTGTTTTCCTTTCTAGTTTAGGTTAGCTTGACAAGATCCCTTTTAGGGATAAGTTCACTTTTGTACTCTTTTGGTTTGTTGTTTTCTTTTTGTTTTACTTTGTGTTTTATGTACAATAAAGTATTTACATACATACATTTCGGTGAACTGTAAACTGAACTGGCCTAAGGGAAAGAAAGTTTTCAAAAGCTACCCCCGATTAAAATAAATTGGTCCAAACTCAATCAAGATCAATTATCAAAATATAGCAGTCGATAAATTTAAAGTTTTATCTGATCTTAAAATACATTATCATCGTTTTAGCGCCACTTTACAGATCATTACTAATATTATAAATGCAAAAGTAAGTTTGTTACGCTTTCACGTTTATAATACTCAGCCAATCGTGGTGAAATTTGGTATAGAAATAGTTTGAGACTGAGAAGGACACAATACAACTTTTATTCTGAATAATTCTGCAGTTCCTGCGGAAGCTTGTCTTGAATATTGACTATTAATTAGATCATTTTTGAATGACTGAAATTAATAAGGGTAAAGACCAAAAAGTTACACACCTTAATGCAGGCAACATTCATAGAAAGAATTACAGACTATTAAAGCATTTTTACAGAAATCGAAAAAACCACAGGCATAGAAAATATAATGAAGATCTTGATTATAAAATATCAATGATTTCTGAGCTATTGGTATAATATGAGGACAACGAAACCCAAAAGTCAATCGCCCAAATCTTGAAAAGCGTACAGCTATCTCGATAAAATATAAAATATCATGGGACACTTGACACCAATTGACCTAGTCCCAAACTAAGCAAAGCTTGTACTATGGGTACTAGGCAACGGATAAACATACTTATATAGATAAATAAATACTTAAATACATATTAAACATCCAAGACCCGAGAACGAACATTCGTATTATTCATACAAATATCTGCCCCGGCCGGGATTCGAACCCGGGACCTCAAGCTTCGTAGTCAGGTTCTCTAACCACTTAGCCATCTGGTCGTCATTATACATTAGCGGGAAGCGGAGAAGCGGGAGGGGATGTGCATGGAGAGGGGACGGCTGCGAGCGCTTATGTCACGAGCGATAAAGACAGCAATATCTCAAACGAATACCTAACGCGGCCGTGCGGCCGGCAGGGAAACTTCTCTTAGACGACAGGCTTAAAGATCGCGTTAGTAAAATAAACGGACGATGGCCAGCGCGTCGATCCAGCATTGCAAAAAGACACAAGTAACTTCGACGCTGAAATCGATACCGACGGATGTCCAAACGGCGTTTATTTAGCGATTACAAATATTTTTACTGAGACAACCACGAAATCAAAGTGGATAGAAATACTCGTACGGAGAAGAAAAAAAGCATATCGCCATAAAACACTCAGATTCCTTTTGAACACTCGTGGTTAGCACCTAGTCCCAGTACCTATTTAAACTGTAATTTTGAGTACCTTTATGTGTTAAAATTTTTCATAGTCAAATCATACAAGCTTTAAAAAGGTTGTTATTTAACTTGCAATATTTTTAAGTTGTCTTTTGTTTCTTTTTATAGTTAGGTATATTTATGTAGTTTTTATTTATTTAGTTTGATCTTCAAAATAAATAAATACCACATTAGTTGTCTTCCAATTCGCAAATTGCATAATATTCGTAAATACGAATTTTTGCTCTCGATTCTTGGGTATGTATATATGTATTTACACGTGTACCTATCTAAGTATATGTAAGGGTAGCCTAATTTAGGCAAGTCGATTTGTATCAAGGGTCTTGTAATATTTATATATTTACATTTGATTACAGATATATTTTTGGTGGAAATTTTATTTGTCCCCCCGTTAGTTCTCCTTTCTCTCCTGACTTGAAGATCTGCAATGAAATTACAACCAACATGTCGGGTACGCTGACCGATCTAATTTTTCATCTACTAACTTGGATTAACAGAATCAACGGGGTCCAGCAATTTTCAATTGGAGTTGTTCTTTGAGGGCTTGAAGATTAAGGGTTCAATGACTAATTTGCAATCTTGGCATGATGTTTACTGTCTTGCCTTCTGATGCGCTCGTTCAAAGGCAAGTAAGACAATCGTTTATTTATAACAGAAATAACACATGCGCTGCCCAGAAATATACATACTTACTTAGATAGAAAGATCCCGACTCAGCGTAAAATATAGCTAATAGCTTTTTATATTTCACACGAAAACAACAAAACGGGATGAGCGTAAAAGAAACAAAAATTTGGAGTTAAAATAAAAAATACAAAAAGACTCCAAATAGTAATCTTAGTAGCTTTTTATCATTATTTTTTTTTATTCCATTGCCAATTTTTAAATATTCATGTACGTCTCTTTTCTGTACTGTTTACTATATTGGGGTGTACGAGTACAATAAAGTATCGTTCTATTGTAATTGTAGAGTTTACATATGAATACAATGCTCTAATTTGAAAAATGCTCGTTTTAGGAGCGTACATAATTGTGGAAAGTAGGTTTTACCAGCCTAAGCCCCAAATACGCGGCTTCTGCGAAACACTAATAAATCCACATTCCTCAGAATACCGACATAATTGGCTTTTATTTCTTAGTACTGGAGAATCTTGAAATAAAATACCATTTAATTCAAGATATATTAATTTGTCGGGAATTGAAAGGAAACTGCCAATTCTTTGCTAACGAATGTTTGATTCGAAACGAAGCTATCAAATTTTTTTATTTGACTGGATGGCAAACAAGAAAGTAAATCTCCTGATAATAAGAGATCACCACCGCCCATAAACATTTGCAATACCAGGGATATTGCAGATGCATTGCCAACCTAGAGGTCTAAGATGTGATACCTCAAGTGCCAGTAATTTAACCGGCTGTCTAGATGACTAGTGTACGGAAGAGAATTGGCAGTTTCCTTTCAATTCCCGACAAATTAATATATCTTGAATTAAATGGTATTTTATTTCAAGATTCTCCAGTACTAAGAAATAAAAGCCAATTATGTCGGTATTCTGAGGAATGTGGATTTATTAGTGTTTCGCAGAAGCCGCGTATTTGGGGCTTAGGCTGGTAAAACCTACTTTCCACAATTATGTACGCTCCTAAAACGAGCATTTTTCAAATTAGAGCATTGTATTCATATGTAAACTCTACAATTACAATAGAACGATACTTTATTGTACTCGTACACCCCAATATAGTAAACAGTACAGAAAAGAGACGTACATGAATATTTAAAAATTGGCAATGGAATAAAAAAAAATAATGATAAAAAGCTACTAAGATTACTATTTGGAGTCTTTTTGTAAAAGAAAGCAGTTAGAGCAATTTATAATTTGAAGACGCGTGAATCTTTAAGATCATTTTTTAAGGAAACTGGTATCCTAACCCTGCCGTCGCTTTATGTTTTTGAAATAATCATGTACGTTAGGAAGAACATATGTGATTTTCCCACTAACGTCGATAAGCCAAAGGCTACTAGAAACACAGGGAAGCTTAAAGTACCATCTTACAGACTGGCTAAAACCAAAAAGTCGTTTTTGGGAAGTTGCATACGTTTTTATAATAAAATTCCAAAAAATATTACTGAAGAAACTGATACAAAATTTAAATCTACTGTCAAAAAGACATTAATATCTAAGGCTTATTATAAAGTTAACGATTATATCATGGACAGGGATATTTGGAAATAATTCCGATCCGCACTAGCGATCCCTTCAAATAGTGAACCTACTGTGTTAAAAATAAAATTGTGTTAAATACTTGTAATGTATAGTACATAGGTATCATTTATAAATATTGTGAATCTGTTTTAAAAAAAAATACCTCGTTGAGTTTCTTGCCGGATTCTTCTCAACAGAGGTTTTTTTCCGAACCGGTGGTAGATTAAAAAAATGACGTGTAAAAGTGCCCATTGCGGCCTATTTGCTGAATAAATGATTTGAATTGAATTGAATTTGAAGAGATCCCTTTAGGGGATAAGTTCGCCTTTGTACATCTTATTATCCTGTGTTTCTGTTATTTTCATGTGTTTTTATGTACAATAAAGAGTTTTACAATACAATACAATACAATACAATACTAGTTGCTCTATTGATGACTAGATGCTATCCGTGAATATTCATCTACAAGGGATTCATTTACCCGTAATATTCAATCTTCATCGTCGTGGTCATCTCGAGGAAAAGGCTAAATAGGCTTCCAAGAAGCTTGAGGTGCTAAAATGATCGCGACAGTACTTAAGACCAATGCACATTCTTCAACTGTATAAGGCCCAGGTGCGGCCGCACTTGGAATAATGTTCTTATCTCTGAGCAGGGGCACCTGCATACCATTCTCTTCTCCCATCTCTTCTTCCATTTGACCGCATGCAGCGTAGAGCAGCTCGACTTGTCAGTGACTTGATTTCAATCGTTTAGATTCCCTATGCGAAGGGGAAGGTTCTCTTTGCTAAAATGAATTTTGATGAAATTTGGTTTGTAGACATCTGGAATAACATATAGGCTACTTTTCATCCTGATATCCCCACGGGATAGGGATAAAATCTCGAAATAACAATCTTTGAGAGAAAGAGAAACATTTATTTATACATAATATTCGATAGACATAAAAATACATTAGACGGAGAGAATTAAAAATAACATCGAACAGTATAAAGTGGGCTTTGGGCTTAAAGTCATGAAATTTGGTATTTATGCGCAGGTAGCTGGATGTCTGAACACAGGATAGGGATAAAATCTTGAAATTTCAACCGCTAGGTTTAGAGTCTTGAAATTATGGACAGTTATTTTTAACACAACCTCACTGCAGACCACGATATAAATTTTGGGAATTCAAAGGGGAATTTTGTGAAATCCCGAAATTCCAATTGGAACTACAAGATCGAACAGTTTACGCGTGCGAAACCACGGGTAAAGTCTATCACATTAATAAAAAAACAATAATCAATATCATTGGACACTTGACACTTATCGGCCCAGTCCCAAACTAAGCAAAGCTTGCACTATGAACACTAGGCAACTGATAAACATACTTGTATAGATAAATACAAATTTTCATCTCTCCTGTTCGGAAAGTTTAATTTTAATGGGTAGATAGCAGGGTGGAAAATTGCGTTTCCTCCTCTAGGGTGGAAAGTAAATTTTTTTTAATTTTTCGGCTAGCCACGACATCGAAGATAATTGAATTACGCCATATTATTAAAATAAAAGCTTTTCAGTAATCTAAATTCAGCTATACATTAAACGATATGTTTATTACGATCTTAATAGGTTCACATTAAAAACATTCTACAATTGGTCTATTTTTTTCGAAATTACAGAATATCAACATTTAAAATTTTTCCTCTATTCTGCTGCCCGCCATAATGCCATGATAGGCATTTTTTTCACGTTTCGGCATGGCCATCTAGATGTAAGTCGTGACCAAGAACATTATATACAACACTAGAGGTTGAACGCCGAACATCCGTAATAAAAGTCAAACTTCTTGGTTCGGCGTGCAACCTCCAGTTTTGTATAATTATAAGCCATTTGGTCATGTCGTGGCCAACTCGATTACAGTCTAGTCGGCCGCGGCAAGTGGCCAGTATGCAAATAGTAAAGCAATGTATGAAAAGGTTGGAGGTTGGATATAAATAAATTTAATTTATTTATATCTTATTAATTTATATCGTTATTATAACTTATATAATTTTGTACATTTATTTATACTAGCCACGGCATCGAAGATAATTGAGTTACGTCAATGTCATTTTTTTTCACGTTTCGGCATGACCATCTAGATGCACGTCGTGACCAACTCGTTTTTTTTTATAGTCGGCCGTGGCAAGTGGCCAGTCGAAAAGGTACCGCTGGAGGTTGGATAGGTATAAGTAAATTCAATTTATTATTATTCTCGTTTTTTTGTAGTATTTTAGTTTCCTCACAGTCGAAATGAAAAGTAGAGTGTCTAACTCGGGTGAAATATCCCATTTCCCCTCGAACTATTGGCCAGAAATATCTGGGGTGAAATGGGTCACTTTCCACCCTTGGTTATCAATCTACTATTTAACATCACATTCCACAGGCTTTACAGTCTTTTGACAATCACTTTGCAATAATAAACTATCGATCCGGAGCACGCACACAATTGCCGCGTCTCCCCGTAGATTTAGGTATACCTACCGACATTAAACCTGGCAAATAAACCTTTTTGTCGGTCACGTATCAGGCCGTAGTTTCGCGCCCTTTTAGAAATCTATTTCACCCCTTGCAATCAAATTACGAGCTCTCCATGGATTAGAAGATTTCGCTGAAACGTCTTTGCAGGCTCGGGTAGACGTGCCGGGATGCATGGTTACCCTAAGGATATTAAAAGGTTGCTTTTGTTATGTAGCTCTGTAATTACTGTTTTGAGGAAATTGTTTTCGCTCTGTGGTAGGTGTTACTTGTATTTTAGTTCTTGCTTTTATCAGCGCAAACTGCAATACAGTTTTTGAAAATAGTTGCTAGTTGGCTGGATTGTGCGTAAACGATACATTGTAGAAAATTACTAGGGCACGGAATGAAGGAAAGTGGATTAAATCTTCCGATATTTTGAACTTTTTTCCTCCTTGACCGCTTAAAGAATACATATCATCGGAAAGTCTTTTTTTTATTCCAATGGATGGCAAACGAGCAAGTGGGTCTCCTGATGGTAAGAGATCATCACCACCCATAAAAATCTACAACACTAGGGGTATTGCAGGCTCAAGTGCCAGTAATTTCACCGGCTGTCTAAATCTCCACGCCGAAACACAAACACGGCAGGATTAGCGAGCAAGATGGTGGTAGCAATCCGGGCGGTTCTTGCACAAGATTCTAGTCCTACCACCTGCAACTACATTCATGTAACTTAAAAACTTACCTGTATGGGACATATAAAATATATGATTAGTAACAGTCCGCGATTTTGCATGCGAAGAATTCGTTTATCACGCGGCCGCAGATACCTACGAGGGCGACACTGAAAGTTTTTAGATCTGGCCACTTGTAAACAATATAATAAAAAAGTAAGTTTAAATTTTGAAAATGGAACTCTTTGCCAATATTATTGAGTATGTATTTCATTCATTTGTCATTAGTTTTACGATTTGGCGGCAAATTGAAAATTGTCTGTGTCACGTCAACATGAATTTAACTCGCGAAAATTTTCGTGCAATGATTTTTTATGACTTTCGATGTCATTTAAGTCAACAAGAAAGCTATGATAGACTTCGATTGGCCTTTCATGATGAAGCTCCATCTCGTGCGACCATTTACAGCTGGTTTAATGAGTTTAAACGTGGTCGCACTAATCTCACCGACGATCTGCGTGAGGGACGGCCTTCTACGGCGACGACTGAAAATAACATCAGTGTTGTGCAGCGTATGATAGAGACTGACAAAAGAGTGACGTATCAGCAGATTCGGACAAGCTTAGGCATCGGTATGAGTCAAGTGCATAAAATCCTCCATGAACATTTAGCGGTCAGGAAGCTTTGTGCGAGGTGGATACCTCATAATTTGACCGAGGCCCAAAAACTCCGTCGGGTTGATTGGTGCCGTGAAATGATTGAAAGATTTAACGGAGGTGACTCAAATTCTGTTTTCGACATACTTACGGGTGACGAAAGCTGGGTTTACTGTTATGATCCAGAAACCAAGAGACAGTCTGCTCAATGGGTGTTTCCTTTCGAGGAGTTGCCAACTAAAGTGAAGAGAGATCGAAGCGTGGGAAAAAAGATGGTGGCCTCGTTCTTCGGAAGGACAGGTCACTATGCGACAATTGCTTTAGAGGATCAAAATAATAATAATAATAATAAATAAATATCAATGGACACTAGACACCAATTGACCTAGTCCCAAACTAAGCAAAGCTTGTACTATGGATACTAGGCAACGGATAAACATACTTAAATATAGATAAATAAATACTTAAATACATATTAAACATCCAAGACCCGAGAACAAACATTCGTATTATTCATACAAATATCTGCCCCGGCCGGGATTCGAACCCGAGACCTCAAGCTTCGTAGTCAGGGTCTCTAACCACTTAGCCATCCGGTCGTCAAGACAGTTACTGCAGAGTGGTACACTAACAATTGTTTGCCACTTGTATTGGAAAAAGTTCGGGAGAAGCGACCTCGAAGTAGGATCCTTCTTCACCACGACAACGCCTCGTCGCACACCGCCAGGCGAACAATCGACTATTTAGTGACGTCAAACGTGGAATTACTGGGTCACCCGCCGTATAGCCCCGACCTCACACCTTGCGATTTTTATTTATTCCCGAAAATAAAAGAAAAACTTCGAGGAAAACTTTTTATGAACACCGAGGAAGCAGTGGGTGCGTTTCAAAAGGCCGTCGAAGAGACCCCTAAGGACGACTGGGCTAAGTGCTTTTCTAAGTGGTTCCATCGGATGCAGCGGTGTATTGATGTGAATGGACACTATTTTGAAAAGATATAATAAAACTAATAACTTGCTAGTTTGCTCAGTTTTTGATTTTCTAAGAACTTTCAGTTTGACCCTCGTACTATTGATTTTTTGAAGTTAAAAACTATGTTATGTCCTTCTTAGAACTTCAAATATAATATAGAATAACGAACAGTTAGTAATTATTCATACAAGTTTTTTGGAAAACACATAAAAATTCTGTAGTATTTATGTAGTCTGATGTAAGTACGAGGGCGACACTGAAAGTTTTTAGAACTGGCCACTTGTAAACAATATATTAAAAAAGTAAGTTTAAATTTTGAAAATGGAACTCTTTGCCAATATTATTGAGTATGTATTTCATTCATTTGTCATTAGTTTTACGATTTGGCGGCAAATTGAAAATTGCCTGTGTCACGTCAACATGAATTTAACTCGCGAAAATTTTCGTGCAATGATTTTTTATGACTTTCGATGTCATTTAAGTCAACAAGAAAGCTATGATAGACTTCGATTGGCCTTTCATGATGAAGCTCCATCTCGTGCGACCATTTACAACTGGTTTAATGAGTTTAAACGTGGTCGCACTAATCTCACCGACGATCTGCGTGAGGGACGGCCTTCTACAGCGACGACTGAAAATAACATCAGTGTTGTGCAGCGTATGATAGAGACTGACAAAAGAGTGACGTATCAGCAGATTCGGACAAGCTTAGGCATCGGTATGAGTCAAGTGCATAAAATCCTCCATGAACATTTAGCGGTCAGGAAGCTTTGTGCGAGGTGGATACCTCATAATTTGACCGAGGCCCAAAAACTCCGTCGGGTTGATTGGTGCCGTGAAATGATTGAAAGATTTAACGGAGGTGACTCAAATGCTGTTTTCGACATACTTACGGGTGACGAAAGCTGGGTTTACTGTTATGATCCAGAAACCAAGAGACAGTCTGCTCAATGGGTGTTTCCTTTCGAGGAGTTGCCAACTAAAGTGAAGAGAGGTCGAAGCGTTGGAAAAAAGATGGTGGCCTCGTTCTTCGGAAGGACAGGTCACTATGCGACAATTGCTTTAGAGGATCAAAAAACAGTTACTGCAGAGTGGTACACTAACAATTGTTTGCCACTTGTATTGGAAAAAGTTCGGGAGAAGCGACCTCGAAGTAGGATCCTTCTTCACCACGACAACGCCTCGTCGCACACCGCCAGGCGAACAATCGACTATTTAGTGACGTCAAACGTGGAATTACTGGGTCACCCGCCGTATAGCCCCGACCTCGCACCTTGCGATTTTTATTTATTCCCGAAAATAAAAGAAAAACTTCGAGGAAAACTTTTTATGAACACCGAGGAAGCAGTGGGTGCGTTTCAAAAGGCCGTCGAAGAGACCCCTAAGGACGACTGGGCTAAGTGCTTTTCTCAGTGGTTCCATCGGATGCAGCGGTGTATTGATGTGAATGGACACTATTTTGAAAAGATATAATAAAACTAATAACTTGCTAGTTTGCTCAGTTTTTGATTTTCTAAGAACTTTCAGTTTGACCCTCGTATATAGTAATAAAACTATAGTATATCTTTGTAGCGGTCCGAGGGTCACCAACGGTGCTGGCTGAAAATCAGCGCTGAGGTGTTTATTATTAGCGCTTCAGCATTATGCTGAGCCAGTGTCCGATTCACAACCGCAATGACGCATAATTTCCTATGTGTTGTCTATTTGTACTTAATGCCATTGTTGTGTCTTGTGTTGTGAATAAATGTATTTTCTTTCTTTCTTTCTTTCTTTCTTTCTTTCTGTTGTGAATTTTTTTTGATGAAAATTTCATTTTCATTTCAAGTCTAGTTGTAGAGTATGAACATCGAGAAAATATGTTTATTCCAACATTAATTAAGAGCCAAAAAAGAGTAATTCGTTTGTAAAAGCAATTTATTTAGATGCCGAAGTTTTTAACATAGAAACATGAAACATGGAAATAAGTAACTTTATTTTAAAATTTATCCGCGTTCGTAGTTCAAATTTTCTCACGATTATCCTGTCCTCCCGTATTATTTCGTGTAAAATGTATAAGTA
The DNA here is from genome assembly GCA_037349165.1 of Choristoneura rosaceana. Classification (NCBI taxonomy): domain Eukaryota; kingdom Metazoa; phylum Arthropoda; class Insecta; order Lepidoptera; family Tortricidae; genus Choristoneura; species Choristoneura rosaceana. Next base: position 1,909,342 of record JAZBNJ010000045.1, read on the forward strand.
CTGTTTTATTACTCAGTGGATCGGAAAATCAAGAAAATATTCACGTTTGATATTAAAGTTTTGTTCTCGTAGCAGATCCGGTCGTAAAATTTCGTTTTGTGTAGCTCTGCTGGTACTATTGTTCACGGGTTGTAAAGTCTGTGAAACTTGTGATTTTATCGTTGGCTTGATTTATCAGATATTATCTTAAAATAATGTGAGAAACAAACGGCTGTAAGTTTGCCTCGTTAGGCGTAAAAAATATGAAATTTCATTAAAAAACCAAGAATCAGACTTTTTGCTATGTTATCTTTTAGGCTACTATCTGAGGTAGGAAATAAAGATTATTTGAAAATATTTCTAGGCTTTCTAGCTAATTGTTCAAAGGATCGAGTAATTGTTGGAATAAATTTGACTTAATCATCAATTCAATTAAAACTTACGTTTAAAAATGTCTCATAAAATAAAAGAAGAAACTTTCAATCGTACTTGGATTTTTTTTTTCTTTATTGCTCCAAATAATAGCAGATGTATACATATTTACATATATAATTTCAGTGTGATACCTTCAAGTATTCCTGAAATTATGACGAATCCAAGTTTTGGCTTGCAGTGAGGACCAAAGAAATGGACTTATTTTATATTATACACACATACATACGCTTGAAAAAAATAACCCTCCTTGGGGCAGTCAGGTAAAAAGCGTTGATAGTCAAAACGAAGAACAACTTATCCTTGACTCGTTTCGTTTTTTCCGACTATGTTAATGAACTCTGAAAATGGACCATTGAACTTTTTTACCGACACTAATCTGTCCGCGAAATTTTTCAAACAATTGCAGATTTTTGTAAGTAAACATGTTTTTTCTGTAATTTAATAGATGGTATACATGAATACATGCCATCCTACGTAAGTTCAACCTGTTAACCCGTGAAATATCTTGTTGGAAGTACGATTTTTTGATAACGCCAGAGACAATTTTGGTAATGCAGGAGACGCCCAAAGTGTCGGTAAAAAAGTTGATTGGCCCAAATGTAGCAATTTAAAACGTCTAACGCTTCAATTGGATCAGTTAGGCGCTAAACGTTCTATTTTTTTAGTGCAAATGTTTGATCAAATCGCTCTACTGTTTGTGTTCTAAGTTAGGTGAGAGGCAGCATAAACTTAGGCGGCTGTTTACTGTTTAACCTGCCACGCACTGTATTAGAACAACGGCGATATTTATCGGTGGTTTTAAAAATTACTAGAGTTTGAATTAAAATAACACACTTATTTCTACCCAGAAAACGCTACACTGGAGATCCCGAACTGGAAGCCGAAGCGTAGGAAGACCACCAACGAGATGGGCGGACGATATCCGTAAGACAGCAGGACCAACTTGGACCAGATTTGCCGCATCTAGGTCAACATGGAAATTCATGGAAGAGGCATATGTCCAGCAGTGGACGAATATATGATGAGAAGAAGAAGAAGACACTTATTTCTATGTGCCATCGCATGAGATTATCTGAGTCGTGCCGATAGAAGTGCGTCGTTGATCTCACGCACATTGAATCAGATAAGTTTCCGTAGAAACATAGGTCATAGATAACATTAGGTATATAAGCTTGTAATGAGAATAATAAATTCAGTTTAAGTAATCCTGACAAAGGTGCTTTCTCTCAACAACCCAACTTCTCCTAAATCTGCAAAAAAATGTCTACACAAATAAAAACAAGTACATTATAAGCAGGTGGAAATGTGTCATTTGATTTATCCACTATAATTATATCGAGTGTGGTCTGTAATACGAGATAATAATTAAAACATAGATCGTACTCGTCAAACTGAACAACATTAGTTGAGCGACTTATAAAAATAACGGAGTCGTTAGATTTTAGATACAAATTAAATACTATTAATAATGTACTGTAACTGTAATGTACTTTATTATTAATAATGTACGCCATCCTAAAACCCAACTGGCGTCGCCTGTCACGCTACAACGTCCAAACATTTTGCTTTACATTGCTGCTCTGAATAAACTTTAAAGTGTAATAAAAATAAAATACTAATCAAATAATTATTTCTCAAACATATGTTAAAATAGTTGTTACATTAATCATAGACTTGTATCACTATGCTGCGCCAAAAGGCATACAAATACAAATGTCTTATAGGTAAGCACATTTAGTCATGCAATAAACTAAATAAAGTCTGAAAAGTTGCCAAACTATCACGCACTCCATTGAATAGTAGGCCTCATCCGCCAAAAAGTTAAATAATTGCTTTTTAAAATCGTGAATATCTTCGGTCATCAGTATATTCTTCGGAATTTTATTGAAGATTTTTGATTAAATAAACGATTTATTTTGAAAAGTCGCTGAAAATAGTTCAGTACATGCCGTGCTTCCTTTAGTGAGCTTGACGATTATTATTTTCAGTCCTTATCAATTTTTTATTTATAACAATAAGCAATAATACACATTGCGAAACTGAAGTGGCAGTGGGGGGGGGGGGCACATTGCTCGCAGGACTGATGGCCGATGTGGTTAAAGGGAGACGAGCTGTCGGTAGGCCTCCAACAAGATGGAGCGACGACCTTATTAAGATCGCGGGATCACGGTGGATGCGAAAAGCACAAGACCGGTCTGAGTGGAGAGCCTTTGGGGAGGCCTATGTCCAGCAGTGGACGTCTTTCGGCTGACATGATGATGATGATGACACAATACATTGAACATTTAAAAATATGACTACGTACAAAAAATAATATAACCTAGCCTAACCTACAAATAAAAAATCCCATAATAAAATTCTAACGGAACACGCCTATTTATTTTTTAACTCAGCGTAGTTCTCAACGGCCGAGCAAAAACGCTGCGTTTTCCGGCGCATGCCTGCCGCTGGCACGCACGCGCGTTTGATTATGCTAATGCGTGTTGACGCACGCGGCTGTCGCGAGTGTGGCGGGCCAGCGCTAACGTCGCATTATCTATTCACGCCGTGATTGAATTTGCTGGCATTTGTGAGGCCTAGATACGAGGATTATGGGTTATAGTTTTGAATAATTAGACACTGGAATGGACGGTCATAACGGCTAATCATCTTCAGCCTATTTAGCAGAGGCAGGATCTTTTGAATGATAAAAGTAAAAAAACTTGCATTATATCCTCCTCTATCTCAAATAATATCAATAATGAGGATTAAGATAACAATAGAGAAAAAAAGCATGTCGACGTTTGAAAGGACGAATTGACTAAGCGACATTTTTTTATGGTAGTGAGTTATATACGTGTTTGGAATCAGTAAATTTTACTGATTCAAAATATGTATAATAACTCATTACCTTAAAAATAATGACGCTTAGACAATTTCTTCTTTCAAGCGTCGATGTCAGTTTCGATTAATTTATTCAAGAACAATGTGTGTCCATAGATTGGCACGTTTTCCCTTTAAACTATGCCGTATTAGCGCAAAATATATTTTAAAAAACCAAAACTGTTAATTTACCCTCAATGTTTATCAAATATCTACAAACACGCCCCAATATGCATATTTCCTCGAGCACTCCTTTGAGCGGAAAATCTAATAAAAACAAAGCTCTCGTTAGCCGGAATATCAAAAGAAAATATGACACAATGAAATTCTCATTCGCAAAAAAGGACCATAGATAGCAGTAGATTAAATAAGAGAGATTTATTTCGTGAGAGGAATGGCTGAGGGATAAATAGTGGGCCGGCCTGCCTGGAATATCAACGAGTGGGGTTCGAGTCTCCGGCGAATTGAATTAACAAGAGTTTGCTGAACTTAAGTCTGGATCCGCAGCGGAGCTTTCATTCTGTATTTTTATTGTTGGTAACAGGATTTTTTATTGTTTTTTAGAGTTCTGTACATCAAAAGGAAAAAATAATCTAACCAATTTAGAAGCCATGGAAAATTATTTGCTTATATGTTTTTTTTAACTGGATGGCAGACGAGGTGGGTATCCTAATGGTAAGAGATTAACACCGCCCATAGACACCTGCAACACCAGGGGGATTGCTGATGCGTTGCCAACCTAGAGGCTTAAGATGGTACATCTCAAGTGCCAGTAGTTTCACTGGCTGTCGGCGGTTGTCTTTGTTCTATGTTTGTTTTATGGCGTTAAACGAATGTATTTTCTTTCTTTCTTTCTTTCTTTACTCTCCACGCTGAAACACAACAGTGCAAGTGCTGCTGCTGCTTCACGGCAGGATTAGCGAGCAAGAAGGAGGTAGCGATCCGGGCGGACCTTGCAAGGTCCTACCACCTGCAAAATGTAGCACTCTACTAACCTGGGTAATTATAGATACAGATTTTTAAAGCGTTTTTTTTTTTTTTTTTTATTCCACTGGAAGGCAAACGAACAAGTGGGTCTCCTGGTGGTAAGAGATCACCACCACCCATAAACATCTGCAACACCAGGGGTATTGCAGATGCGTTGCCAACCTAGAGGCCTGAGATGGAATACCTCAAGTGCCAGTAATTTCACCGGCTGTCTTACTCTCCACGCCGAAACACAACAGTGCAAGCACTGTTGCTTCACGGCAGGATTAGCGAGCAAGATGGTGGTAGCAATCCGGGCGGACCTTGCACAAAGTCCTACCACCTGCGAAAAAGCGTATACTTTGACGAACCCTAAAAATTTACACGGAATTCTCGGTGCGCGAATCCGACTCGCACGTGGCCTTTACAGCTTCAGGAAATCATAACTCCAAGTGTTTCTGAAAAAAAGGGTCATTTTAGACAGACGGACATTATGGACAACGGAAGTGGCCCTATATTATATAAGGATTGCTTCGTTTTGCTTGGACTGGGAATTAACGAGTCAGTCAGATAATTCATTTCTAAACCTTTTCGCTAACGTATTACATGTATGTTTCTCTATTAGTCAAGTTATCCAGAGCTCTTATTATGGCATTGGCTCCAATCAGAATTGCGCAAGTATATACGCTTGCGTGAATGTACAAAATCTCAAATTAAACGGCAATTACACCGAATCGTCCGCCGCATGCTGCATGCGGCGACCGCAAAAGGTGTAAAGAGCACGGCAGTCGGCCGCATTCGGCGAGCGACAGCTGTCACTGCCTTAATATGGCCGCCGCAGCAGACAGACAGACTAATGTAAAGGTGACGGTCGTTCGCCGAAGTAGTTTGAATCAAATTCGACGACCGCATTAGGTGAACGACGCAGTGTAATTGCCGCTTTAACTACAATCACAACACGTGTCTCCTAAAGGAGCCTAAAGCCACCCAAAATACAACGACGGGCACACCTACCCCTCAAATGCCCAAGTCTCCTCAGAGCCCCAATTATAGTTCTCCAACCTTTGCTCCGGGCACGGCGCCTTAGAAATAAAACACAGCTATGAAATGCCCATGTCTCCAAAAAGCGTCGGTTTTCCATTAATAAAAGCAAAAGGGGCACGTTCGAAGTAAAACAAAAATGGTTGTGCAGGTGTAATTCATGGGGGCCATATTTCGGGGGTGTGATAGAGATGGGTGAAAATAGCGTTATAACGAAAATATCACAGTGATCCGCCATCTGAAAGTATCACCGTGACGTACGATTGAGGAACATCGATACAAAATCGCTTTCGTTTTTAGGTGTCTCTCTCACTCATGCAACGATAACGCTTAGGAATCAAATAACCATCATTACTTAAACAATTATCGTATCTGAAAACAAAAAGCTAAACAGATAGACTGAGCGAATTTGATAAATTAGATGAAGTAAATTAATTGATTTTCAGTCACGAACCTTTATCAAAGAAGTGACGGTAATAATTACAATTAAGCCGATACGTTAATGTCTGAACATCCGAGTATCACTACAAGTACGTCGACTTCACTGACTGAATTAATTCGCAATATGAACTAGAGTGTTTTGAGAACTATGCATTATGAGAATGAAGTATAATTTGGGGTATTTTGGGAAAGGTGTATTTTGGGACTAGTTCTCAATTGTTCTCGTGTAAATCGAGAATGAGCCTTTTTGTAAATATGATGTTTTGGGCCTAGTGTCTTATGAGAAGAGGGGCTTTCGAAATTAGAGTGTATTGACTAATAGTGCGTTTTGGGACTTAGTGCATTCGCCACCAGACGGGATTTTGCGACGTCTAACGTCTACCAAAAACAAAAATCATTACGTGAGCCACCAGCGTGACAAATTCACGATTATTTTTCACTGTGATTTTTATTTAACTGTAAAGACAGTCAAGGCAAAATCCTGTCCATCCCTAACGCGATGTAACTCCGGACAAACGACAGCAATCTCCTAGGACAAATTACTCGATTACGGCTATATATTACCGACTCACTTACCTGCGGAGTAGTGTTTTAAGTCGCCATGTGTCGGTGATTTTTTTTCTACATTACTGGGAATTAGATTTGGTGTTTGTCAAGCGGTGTGATTGTCTTTTTCTCTTACAATTTCCATGTATTTTTCTGGCTGGTGTGTGATGGTTTCGTTAAGTAAATGTTTTATTTAAAGGCTTATTTTCATCCTGTTCATTTAATTACATATGAGCAGCTAGTGCCTGTGGATTTTTTTTGGAAGTGTAGGTAAATAATAGGTTACAAACATCAAGCATTTTGCTTTACATTGCTTCTTCGAATAAATTTAAAAGTGTAATAAAAGTAGCTGAACTAATTTTGTTCAGTTTGAGGAGTATAATGTATGTTTTAATTATTTTCTCATATTACAGGCTACACCCGGTATAAGTTTAGTGTCGAATGTGGTAGTAGTGATTGATGATGATGATATTTCTTTGATTGTCTATTTGTTAGCTATTCTCGCGTAACCTAGATTGATTTTTATCCGATTGGATAGCAATCGGGCAAGTGTGTCTCCTGATGGTAAGAGATCACCACCGCCCATAAACATCTGCAACACCAGGGATAATGCAGGTACGTTGCCAACCTAGAGGCCTAAGATAGAATACCTCAAGTGCCAGTAATTTAACCGGCTGTCTTACTCTCCACGGCGAAACACAGCAGTGTAAGCACTGCTGCTTCACGGCAAAATTAGCGTGCAAGATGGTGGTAGCAATCCGGGCGGACCTTGGACAAGGTCCTACCACCTTTTGTACCACCAACTGTAGCAACTTACCGCAATAAGACATTTCTCATCAATGCGAAAGTTTGTAAGTCTGTTTGTTTGTTACTTCATCATGTCTAAACCGCTGATCCAGTTAGAATGAAATTCAGTGCACATATAGTTTGCATAGTTCCCGTGGCATGATGAAAACTAAATTCTACGGGAGAAACCGCGGGCAAATACTAGTTAAATATCTAGTCACATGTCTCTAAACCCAGTTTGCTTGACATAAACAATTACAAAGACAATCTTTCCGTAACAGAACTCACTGGACAACTTACGCAATGTTATCAAGAAACATCTATTAAAGCTCACATAATCATTATAACTCTAGATAAACACGATAACGTATTAAAAAGAACCGTAATCCAGATACAAAAACTAGTATTATGCACCCTAATCTCATTTGCAATAAAGAAAACCGATCTGTACGCCCGTGTCATAATCTTTTACGATCTGTGGCAATCATACAGTCAGCATCAGATATATCTACACTGGCCGAGTGTTCACAAAGACATATACGTTTCAATCGTCACAAAGTTATTGACACCTAAGTCACCATTTTCACGTGAGCGTTCAATACGTCAAAAACATCTCAACATTTTAAATTTTCATTAATACTTACACATCTAGTTTTTCATAATGACAATAACAACTAGAAAATCAGTGGTAACTAAGCAGTCAAGCTGTTATTAATATCTACACGTACCAGCAACCACAAACATGTCAACACCCAAGATGCCACTAGTTGCTAAGCAGTTACTATTTCAATGGTAACTAAGCATATCAACATTTTATTTAAACATCAATAATGGATAATAAATATTGTTTTTAAGTAATCATGTGTTTATTTATATCTTTCCGAGGTAAAACTCTTTGTGAAAATTTAGTAAATTCGAAGAGAGCGTTTACAAAACGTGCTCAATGCTGAAGGGGGTTACACGCGATTTTTAACTAAGAAACCCAAAAACCCCTTATAAAATAAACAAGTATTTAATTTTTAATTTTATAGCATATGCAGTATAAGCTGGAACTTGTCTATTTTTAAGGTTTCGTAGTCAACTAGGAACCCTTATAGTTTCGCCATGGTCTGTCCGTCTGTCTGTCCGTCCGCGGCTAAGATCAGAGACCGATGATTGGTAGTAGAAAGCTGTAATTTGGCATGAATGTAACTTCAATCACGCCAACAAAGTGGCAAATAAAAAAAAAAACAAAAAAAAGTAAGCGTACCTTCCATATAAACGTAGTCTGATTTTTTTTCTCGACTAACCCCATAGTGTGGGGTATCGTTGGATAGGTCTTTTAAAACTGTTGGGGGTTGCCTAGAAGATTTTTCTATTCAGTGATCTGTTTTCAAAATATTCAACTTTAAAGTGCAATTTTTTATTAAAATCGAGCGTCGGGCGTCGCCCTATTAAATTCTATTTTTGCTTGAAATCTATTTTTTGCTGTCAGTTTGTTGGGCGTTTTAATTTTTTTGTTTAAAAGTTTTTATACATTTACATGTACATTTTCAACTGAGGAAAAAAACGGGGGAGGTTCTCAAGTTGAGGCGTATATATTTTTAGGGTTCCGTAGCCAAAGTAGCAAAAACGGAACCCTTTTTTTTCGCCATGTCTGTCTGTCCGTTTTTCCGTTTTTTTCATCCAATCTTGTAGTGTGGTACCGTTGGATAGGTCTTTTAAAACCATTAGGGGGTTTCTAAAACGATTTTTCGATTCAGTGATTTGTTTGTAAAATATTCAACTTTAAAGTGCAAATTTTCATTAAAATCGAGCGTCCCCCCCCCCCCCCCTAATTAAATTATTTTCATGGTTTTTTGTAGTTAGTTCAATTTTTAGTTATAATTTTTTTTTCACGCTTTTTAGTGTAAAAGATCTAAGATACAATAGTTTAATTTCAACTGCCCGCCACCTTTTACGAAAAATTGCTCTTTCCGATGCAGAGACGTTTCTTAATTAGGAGTCCTGGTGCTTCACCACCCACTCCATTTCACCATATGCATTACGAGGAGCATAAATTGCTTAGCCACTATGTTAAAGTAATTGAAATTCAACCCATGAAATACTTGTTATCGAGTAGTAACTCCTATAGTCTTCATCATCAGTTTCACTTCACCAAATGATGATTTTCACAAGAAAATGCACGAGTTACTACAAAATATATCAAAATTACCATAGGTGTCCCTACAAAATTTGAAGAGTTCCCTCGATTTCCTTAGGATCCAATCATCAGATCCTGATTTGGTGCTTATAAATGGGACTTAATTGAAACAATTCCTAGACGAACGCAAAAAAAAAATTCAATTGGTTCACAAATGACGGAGTTCTGAGTTCTTTTTTTATTGGATAGGTTATAATCGACATAGCCCACCGCATTAGCACGCTGAAGTGGCAATGGGCCGGTCATATAACCCGAAAAACCGATAACCGTTGGGGTAGACGTGTTCTTGAGTGGAGACCACGGATCGGCAAACGTAGCGTGGGATGCCCTCAGACTCGGTGGTGCGATGATCTTCGCAGGGTGGCTGGCAAGAGCTGGATAAGAGTGGCCGAGGATCGTGCTCAGTGGCGTGCCATGGGAGAGGCCTACGTCCAGCAGTGGACTAACATAGGCTGATGATGATGATGATGATGATAATGATGATGATACCTTGAAATTGGTATTATATAAATTTGGAAAAAAAATTACCCCAAGGGTGGGAAAAAAGGTATAAAATAAAAACTAATTTGTTGATAAAAAATAACTAATTTCTTAAAAAGCAAGTGCTATAATTATGTTAAAATTCAGAAAAATCGTAAAAACGAATGCGATCCAAACTAAAAGAAATAAAAAGCCATAAAACAATAATAAAACCAAAAAAAAGACCAAGTCGAATTAATTATGTGTCGAGTGAGATTTGAACCCGGGGATCTATGCTTTGAAATGCATAGGAATGGAAATGGTGCCACGACGTGCCTTGACTATGAGTTCGAAATTCGCCTTCATTTAGTTTTTGCTATGTGTCAGATGGTTTGACTTTGATTCTGCTGAAAAGTAAAATAAGAGTTAGAGGCATATTCTGTCAAATTTGATTGAAGAGAAAAACATGAGACAGATGTATGTGATGACAAGTCTGTACTGTTTTCGATGATTGTCATAATCGCTTACCTGAAATGAGCATAGCTATTTTATATCAAAATTCGACCATATAGCTATATGCTTTTAACGTCTATTTTTCCATGTTGTTCAGATATATTTGATATGTTGACTGCTTAGATATCAGTGATTTTTTGACAGCTAAGGTATCAATGACATGTTAGGAGTGTAGAAATTAATGAATATCGACTGTTTAGGTATTTTTGACACATTGAGCGCTCACAAGTAAATACTACAATGACAGTCAACAACTTTTTGACAATTTAAACGTTTACCTCTCTTTGAGCGCCTGAAGCGTATAGCGACTTCTGATGCTGACTGTACAAGATGGCAAATAAACATATGGCCGGGGTTAGGCTTTATTTATTCAATAGGATAAACGTACGAAACAAAAGAAATAAAATAAGTATAACAAGTTTATCATTTTGAGAAATGAACCTGGTATCACTTCGTTTAATTATAACACACCTTTTTTTGCGTCGGGGGTTAAAAAGCATCTGGTCTAAGAACCCAAGTGGTCTAAGAAACAACTTGTCTGAGTAGCAACTACTCTAAGAAGCAACTGGTCTGAGTAGCAACTGGTTTACGAAGCAACTGGTCGAAGGCCGACTTCAAGTCAAAGAATTTTAGAACACTTAGGTACTACTTAGACTACTCAATTCTTAGACGAATTTCCAATTATACCAATTGATAATTTGCTATTTAGACCAAATGATACTAACCCTTTTTGTTTCAGGGTTGAAACAGAATTAAATACGACACTTTATACGATACACTTAGTGTATTATGTCGAAATTTCTAAGCATATCGTGAAATGACGCCATTTCATGAATTGGCTAAGGGACATCCGCCATATCGTTCAAAACTCAAAGTTTAACGATTTGCCCAGTGATAGAAGGTCATGAAATTTAGGCTTATCATGAAACGCTGCCATTTCATGATTTGGCCAGCTTAGGCAGATCATGAAATTCCTAGGCTTAGCTAGACTTCGCTGGCGCTTCCGATTCGTAGTACATACCTACCTACTCGAAAAAACTTCTCCGAACCCCAGAGTAATTTACAGCGCCAAAATTCTCGATTTCAACAAAAACGCCACAAACAGGGCGTCGGAGAGTGTGATCAAAAGGGACCGATAACTTTCCAATAAAAAGTTGGTAATTGGTCAAATTTATTCAGGTCAAGGAATTGGGTGTTGATTTAAGTTATGTATACCTAATCCTGTTAGGGGTCCCTTTGTTCGGAATTAGAATTAGTTATAAATTTAGAAAAGGGTTATTACCGCTTGAGAAATTGTCGACAGCGGAATTTATGATCGCACGGAGGGGCTCGGGAAATGTGAAGGAGAAGCGTTTGTTCAGTGTCTCGAACGAAATTTCATGTTTTTGGGTGTAACTTTTTTAACAAGTCGATTTAAAAATAGTCCGGATTATTCCCGAGGTGACTGAGTTTGTTTGGTTGAACACTTGTTACAACTTATACAAGTTTTTGTCGAACTTTTTTGTTTGAAAATGTAGTCTGACACTTTGAACTTTGATCTACTAAGTAGGTGCCTATGAAAACATTGTGCCTTGTTTGAGATTATAATGCTTAGGGTGAAACTGTGAACAAATAATAAGACTTAGTTATTCGCAGGGGTGAAATTTAAATGTAAAAAATGTATATTGCACTGTTGTGTTTAAGCGTGGAGAGTAAGACCCGGTGAAATTACTGGCACTTGAGGTATCCCATCTTAAGCCTCTAGGTTGGCAACGCATCTGCAATACCACTGGTGTTGCAGATGTTTATGGGAAGTTCCCAATCCGCACGGGGCCCGCATGGGAACTACGGCCAAATCCCTCTCATTCAGAGACTTCTGTGCCCAGTTTGAGACGAAAACAAAAAGGCGATGTGATTCATTCATATACAATACAATAAAATACAATGACTATTTATTTTCTCTCTTTCTCTATCTCCCTTTCTTTTCATCTATCTTTCTCTCTTCTCTTTACGGCCTGCCGTGGCATTATGCTGAGTGGGAACCTATTAAGCGTCATGCATGTCTTATCTTTGTTCTTTTGTTATATTAATTGTGATGTTTTTATGGCGTTAAATAGATGTATTTTCTTTCTTTTTCTTTCTTAACTGTACATCAAAAATAGTAACCGATCCAGAAAACAGGTACAAAGAGAGAAAATGACAAGGTAAGGTATATAATTTGTGTCCCATGCATATTCTATTGACTTGCATTCTCAATGTAGGCTGGCATGTAGAAGGCACGTCAACACGGCAGTAGGGGCTTCCGGGCCCGGTTCGACTTCCTGTTTGTGCCATTTTATGGGATCTGGCAAGGTCAGCCCGTTTAAATGCTAATAACTGATAACTAGGAGGAAACTGGGCCACTTTGTTTGCTCTAGTGACATATATTTCACACAAAAACACAAGCTGAAACATGGATGCACAGAAAAACCAGAAAAATAGACCAGCACTGGGAATAGAACCCAGTTCCTCATCATTCCGTGCTGCGTGCTATTCCCCTACACCACCACTGGACAGGAGACTAGACACGAATTTTTCCTATGCACCAATATTTCAACTTGCATTCATTCAAGATTACTATTTGGAGTATTTTTGTATTTAAAAAAAAATACAAAAAGAGTCCAAATAGTAATCTTAATATGCTCTAGTGACGTTAAATAAGGTGACCTGCTGGTTAACTTTCGTTAACATTAACGTTAACAGGAAGGTTATAAATATTTTTCCGATGATCATGATCATAGATATTTTTCTATAATTATATTCTTAGGTTTCTGTACCTCAGAACAAAAAAACGCGCTTTTTAATACAAGCTTTCTTTGCTGACTAGACTTTTTGTTGACTGTACTTGCATTGACACCCAAGCTACATTAATTGTATACTAAATTTCAAGTCGATGCTATAAACCGTTGAAGAGTTCCGTCCTGCGGAGACGATCCTGGCCGGACTGACAGGATCTCACTACTAGATTATTGTATTGTCACGCGATTTACATAAGTATTCCAAATTTCAAGTCAATCTGACTACTGTAAGTTGGTCAAATTTAACTTGCAAAATTTAATTACAGACAGACAGGCAAGCAGACAGACAGACAGACAACGGGTCAGGTGAAACTAAATAAAAGCTTGTAAAAAGGGAGCCCTTGTGGGATCTGTTATTTGTTCTTCGAGCGATGTGGCTTATCCATTGCCACTACAACTTGCATATTTTTCCAGCTATGTCGATGACTTTAGAGTTACAAAGATGTTATTATTGTATGATGTTACTATGGTGACATATCATCAGATATAGTGGACAAATTCGTTCACATTATCGGTCGACGTTTTTATGTGGATGATACAGTTGTTAGGACTTGGCAGGCCTAGGCGTTAGCTATGATTCAAGTGTGCTTGCTGTCACTTTCTCAAAAGCACTCTTGAATTCTTGGCAGCGGAACAAAGAAAGTTTTTCGAAGTGCTAGGATTTTGATTTAAATTAGATCGGGGGGATACTGATGTAGAATGTTTAATCTTTTATCCATGAATGTCATATCTATCAACCCAGTCTACCTACAGTGATCACGCAATGCACGGGTATTAAATGTAAGACTTGACTCTATTTGCATAACTGAGTTACTTTTGTTCTTAAAATTTTTAAGAACAGATCCACGAGTTTTTTTTTTTATACAGACTTCCAAAATGTAATTTTTAATAAGCAATACAATTCTTAATTACGGCACTTTGATAAATGTTTATCTCACAGAAAATGTCAAATACCGCCGTGTCCGTTACAGACACTAATATAAAGAAAATTAAACTTTGAGGATTAATACATTATATAAAATCAAGTTATTTGAAATTGTAACTAATCAAAAGTACTCGTAGTCTTATGGTCAGAGATATCCTGTACATACCTACGTTCCACTATTAGGCAGTCCTCTCAGAATGAGAGTTTAGGCGTATTTATTCCATCATCATCATCATCAGCTTTGTGGTCCACTGCTGGACATAAGCCTCTCCAATTGCACGCCACTAAGGACGTTCCTCGGCCACTCTCATCCAGTTCTTGCCAGCCACCTTGCGAAGATCATCGCTTCAACTAGTCTGAGGGCGTCCCGCTTGCTCTTGTATTGTCTCCACCCAAGAACTCGGTTGCATCAGCGGTTATCGGTTCTTCGGTTGATATGGCCGGTCCACTGCCACTTCTTCACTGTCTCTTCTTCTTCGGTGCTTTGGTGGTAGAACGCTTTTTTTTTTATTCGACTGGATGGCAAACGAGCAGGGTCTCCTAATGGTAAGAGATCACTACCGCCCAGAAACATCTGCAACACCACGGGTATTGCAGTTGCGTTGCCAACCTAGAGGCCTAAGATGGAATACCTCAAGTACCAGTAATTTCACCGGCTGTCTTACTCCCTGAAACACAAACAGTGCAAGCACTGCCGCTTCACGGCAGGATTAGTGAGCAAGATGGTGGCAGCAATCCGGGCGGACCTTGCACGAGGTCCTGCCACCTACTTGCCTTCATCTGCATGTATCTAGCTATAACCAAATGTGAGTCTTATATCTTCATTGACGTGATCACCATCATCATCATCAAACACTACTGTTATCACGGTAGAATCTCCAATACGAACCCGACAAGTCTAGACTCGACCTCAATCCTTATCGATTAAAATATCTACAATGTTACGACTATCTTCATCCAAATCGTCTATAATAAAGGCCGAAAACTCACATGTTAATGTCTCTAACAGACATCGACTTTGGACCTTATCTTTAGACATGTAAGACGGTTTTTGCTTGAAGTTCAATCGGTATCTGAGAGCTGAGCTTACGTCAATTTTATGGGGGATCATTTATCGACAGAATTGCCTACAATGCGTTTGCTTGGCTTTGTCATATAAATATTAAGAAGTTGGGGGACACTTGTGGTGAATTTATGGCAGAACTTGGTACGCCGCAAATATACATAGTGTAGCAAAAATATCGATTTACTGTCGGTAAGTATAGATGGAAAATCGACAGCTCAAATTGTATTTTCAAACAGAAAAATACCAATTTGAAGTTCAAGAAGGAAAACTGCCCATCCTGAGTTTCATGAAATAAAATTATGGAATCTCGACTCAATAGACAAGAGATTTTTCTAAGTCTACTTATTTACAACTAGGTACGTATTAAAAAATTAAATCTGTACGGATATTCGATTCTAATAGCTATTTATGCAACTGTATCGCAATAGGGGTCCATATAATACGAGTGTGGTTACATGAAACGAGGCGTAGCCGAGTTTCATAAAAGGGTCACACGAGTGTTATAAGGCCTAATTGCGTACAGTTGCATACAATATTTTATCTACGTTCATATATTAAATCCTCTATCATGTATTCAAGAACCATTACCTGCTGGTGAAGAATTACCTGCATTGCAACCAGAACTTATACTTAGGACCTTCACTTTGCTAGTAAATTATGAGTCATTTCCTTCGCCGCATCTAAAATATCGGGCGGAGTCAAATCTTCTGCGCATTCACTGATATCAGGCATTTTTAAGCAAAAACAAAATTTTCTCACAAAAATTCGTACAACAAAATAACAACCTATGAACGGAATGGCGGTAAAACTCAGTACATCACTGCGCATGTGCGGCATGTGCGCGCATGCGCTAAAGCGGGCACTGCCACAGACAAGTGAATATTGGAATCAAAACTTGTTGATATAAACTTTTTGGATTTGCCCTGTATCGTAATGGTTTAAAAAATTATATTATAACATTATTTCGTTAGAAGAGAAGTGTGATAATGTGATTTTTTTTTAATATTTCGGTATTGTGTTTAAAAAGTATGTAAATATAAACTCGTTTTGAATTTTATAATTCGAATATTACGATGCGAGAGTAGATAAATATATTTACGCCCCAATTAAATTTTGACAAAATTCATTCTGGATCGTGTTATATTCAGTCCAAATTAAAAATATTCCATTCATGTGGACTATTTTCTAATTATACTGAATGTCAGTGGATCAAAACATCGCTTTAAAACGAAACTGAAATTAAAACGAGACAAATTAACTTTACATGGGTTCAGCGCGGATTGAAAACACACACAGTGTTGCACTTTAATGATACCTACCTACCATTTTTCAACCCGATAAAGTATGTAACTGATGATTTATTCCGGTATCAAAAATCTTTTGAGTTTTTAGTAAATCAATGGTAATCAATCGTCAGATTTTCAATAAGTTATTTCGTCAGTGGACTCTTTACAGAATTATATTTAAGGCTTATTCTGCCGTATTTTGTAGCGACCTGTGTAATGTAGATTTTACATTTTGTGATATAATATTTATTTATAGTATTTGTGGGTTGCGTGTGTTACAGCTTCAGGACAGGTAGGCCTCTTCAATGAGTAGTTTTATTAAATTACGAAAGGATTTATTGCGCTCCTTTACATAAAATAAAATATTTTTTATACAGTTTTTTTGGTACTAATACCGCGATTTAAAAATGTTGAAAATAAAAAAGAAATACGAGTTGTGTGCGCACTCGAATCGTAGAAGTTGTGAGTCGACGTCAGAGGTCGGTAATGGAGGAATCGCTCGCAGCGCTCCCTGGCGGCGGGCGCCGTCAAACTTTCATCTTCTTGCGCTGTGGTTAGATGGCGTTGCGAGCGTAAACATATAGCTTGCCGATTTTTGTAACAACATGTTTGTGTAAGAGTGCCTTTTAAATTGTACGTCTGTGATATAATATTAATTTACTATCTTGTCGATTTTATTTAGCATTTTTCTTGTAAGTACCAAAAATTTTGACATGTTATGTAGATGACTTTTTGTCGGCAAAACGTCAAAGTAATCATTAATCCCGAGTCCCGAGTGTTGTATATTTAAAAGTATAACTTGACTACCTAAATCCAACAATTTTTTTTTATTATTTGTGTTTTTTTTAACTGTTACCAATAACCATAGAATTTTATTATTGTTTCTTTAACTCTCACAGTAAAAAAAGGACACAAAAATTCAATTTCCAGCCTTCAACGAAAACCTTTCTTATTTCAAGCGAGGCTTATAAAACAATTACTCACGTGGTATAAAATCTCGATAATTATGACAAGTGCAAATACGTTGCGAATCCAGGTCCCCATTTGTGCAAAAACAGAGCGATCCATCAACGAGGATTAGTCCTTGCCAACCCTATTTCGAATCACCCGCATTCGAAGACACACCACCAAACCAGTGCTCATCTCGCTTTAGCATCCCACGAGGAAGTGAGACGAGGCGATTCTTTTTTCAAATGTAATGCCCAGGGCTACCGCTCTCACGATTTCTTCGCTCAAATGTCTCAGCAAATAACGGTCGTGACAATTTTAAGTACGCGACCCGTTGGGTCGTATTACGTGTTCTTGATAATTAACTTCGTTTTAGAATTGGGCTGTTTTTGTTTTGTTTTATTTTGTTTACGTACGTGAGGGATAATTAGAGCGTGTCTCGTGTGTAATAAGATTGTGTTCAGGTCCAAAGCATGTTTTGTTTGGTTGGTACGGCCGGGTTTTACGTTGTTTGTTTAAACAGACGGATGTTAATTACCGATATGTTTCGAATTTCATTTGTAAACAGCATCTTTGCAAGCAGTTTCTGATTTCATGTCGCTAAGGAAAAAAAAGGAGGTCCTGTGATTGCAGATTAGAAAAGAAAATTTTTGAGCTGGTTGATGATTATTGATCATAATGAAAATATTACAAAATTACATTTTATTTAATGATACGGTTAAACTCACGATTACCAGTTAAGAACAGTCCGACAATTTGTCAAAAATGTTTCACGGGAGCTTAATATATAAGTATACCATCAGACAAATAAGTGGTCTACCAATTGTTAAACAAGATCCTATCAAATGAATATGTCGCTAAAGTTGAACTTTCAAGTTGACAGACCGTCTATGTCAATAATGGCAATTATTGTTTTATGACGTGCAAACGATTATCAACTTTAGGGTTAGACCGACCACATATTTTGCTAATGGTACCTATGTTTATTGGATGCACAGCATCCGTAGTATTTACAAGCTTTTACTAGTTTGTGGCTAGTTTTTTTTTTTCATGAAACTCACCACCCGCCCCCCCTCACCCCTGACCCCTATCTCACTTGATGTTAAGTGCAGATGAGGTCAAAGGTGTATCTCACTGGTTCAACAATAGTCTATTCCTCTAACCTCAAAGAGCCCTTAATTGTATTCATCCGGAAATTCATACAGACGACGGGAGCGAATTCCATTCCTTAGCAGTCAAACATGTCAAACAGTCAAGTCAGTAGAAACTTAGGGATGACGACGGGGTCAAAAATATATCATTATATTTAGTCCGACAGTTAGATCATGGAAAAATATGGGACACGTATTTTTCAGTTTATCTATTTATTAAAAATCTGGGGACTGGGGGCTTGTGACGTCACTATTAGGTAAAAATACTACCACATAGTGACGTCACCCGAAACTTCTAAGCACTGTATCCTCGTCATTTTTTGTTTGTCAAACAAAAGAAAAAATATGTGCACAATATTTTTAAATTATCCTGACGGACTAAACAGTTTCTTTTATTCATCTAGCCTATTCTATATCTTCGTATTTGATGAAGTAACATAATATTCTAGAAGAAAATGCCCGCCTGCGGTTTCCAAAAGACATAACTTTTCAGAGCACTTCCAAAACATTATCAATTATTATTCAGAAGCCAAGCCCATAAAACCACCAAAACGTAAACCAAAACAGTTGTATAAAGTCCTCCCTAGGGGCAAACAGGGAAAGTAAAATTTAACTTTGCCAAGACGGTGGCATGGTTGTAACAATTTAAGTGACAGAACTAGTGAGCGGCGAGCCTAAGTTCGGTCGTAAAACTCGTGGGCCGGCGCCCTAATGGCGGAGCCGCGAGTGGCACGATTTAAATGAACAATTCGTCTTAATTGTTTTATTAAAATTACATTATTGACCGAGCGTGCGCAAAGTGTGCATTTCAGCTTGGGTAAAAATGATTTTGAGTGTCCAACGGTTCTACTGGTTGTGAGTCCTTCTTCTCGAGCGATTGTAGTGAAATTTTGTGGGCATGTTACATTTTCGATCGTGGGATCGCCGTGGATGCGGAAAGCATAAGACCGGTCTGTGTGGAGAGCCTAGGGGGAGGCCTATGTCCAGCCAGTCCATCCAGCAGTAGACAGTGATAATGATGATGATAGGACTTTATATCGATGACTAGCGACCCACTCTGGCTTCGCACGCATGCAATTTAAAAAATAAGTGTTCTAATCAGAGGTATTTCACATTTTTCAACTCCATTGAATTTTCATTTCACTTTATAAATTTAGTGATACTGTTTGTTACTGTGTATATTTTACTAACAAATACCAGTTATAATAATAAGTCAGGTTTATTCCCGTCTTAGTGTTGGAAGAGGCGTATGTCCAACCGTGGACGTCCTACGGCAGATATGATAGTGATAACCTAACCTACCCAACAATGTTGGAAAACTCTGACTTTATCACTTCAAAGTTCAATATCTCAAAAACAGCTAAATCGATTTTAATGAAACATATCTAAGATCCATCACTAGAAAAACCGCTGATTTCAAATAAAAAACCGCATTCACATCGACTCACCCGTTTAAGAGCTACGGTGCTACAAATAGACACAAAGCGGTCAAATTTAACACCCCTCTTTTTGGTTCCAGGGTTAAAAGAGGCAATCGCCGCTGACTTGTATCTCCCGATTCCCGATGCCCCCGCCCCGAAGTACCTCTCCCTGAACTGTCAATTCCCGGTTTTTAATCACTTTATCAACACAACCAATTCCAACTCTGAACCTGTCACAATAAAGGGGTTAATTGCTTGCAAGTCATTGTTTTCCATACAATTCCGCGGTAATTGTTTCCGACAAATTTAGTAATATTTCGGAGTTCCGGACAAATATTTGGTTTAATGAAGCATGTATATTGATAATGTTATGTTTTTCGACTTGAGCGTTTATTAGGTACATTTGTGCAATTAAGTTTTAAATTAAACCACAGGGTGGCCACGCCGTATAAAATACGCGTTCTTGAATCTACATAGGCACGATGACGTCTGTACACGCGTCAATGTGTGCGTATACACAGGGCCGACTATCGCAAAATCCTATAGTACTATAAGTGCTATCAATGACATTTAAGTACTTTTATGTAGGTATGGCTTAGATATGTGCAAATAAATGTAATCGTTAATCTTACCTATTTATTTAAACCTACGTAAAATGTGTCTGTCAATAGATATACGACTACAAACTTTAACGAATTATTTTCATGTATTAATCGTGATAATTTCAGAAATCATTATTTATTTAGAAAAAGGAAGGAGGTAGGGTACCGTTACTATTTCGCAAAATAATTGCTCCCGAACTTAGTGCCGTGCGGCCGACATACATCGCGTCGCGCACCCGACTGCTTTCCTACGGTTTTCCTGCAATCTGCGCTTGAGGGGTGGGGTAACTCGATCCGGTGCGGGGCGGAGCGTGGCCATACTGTCCGTTAGTACTATTATTATATTTTGTGATTAAACAGTAGATAGGCAGTTTTATAAATACCGGGTGGGTTTTAAAAGGAGTAAATAGTTAAAACAGATATTTGAAGGACATCAGCGGCTTGCATGCCTTTATACTCGTACTATAAAAAAAATATTCACTTACTATGTACATTTTATTTTTAATCCATTATTATATATTTTTTTTCAGTTTTATTGATTTATTTTGATTGATTTGATTGATTTTTTGTTTATTATAAATTAAAAATTTTGAAAAAATAAATAGGTATAAACTTCTTTGTTTGTGGCTGTTGACACCTGATTACCTTGGTCTTAGACGAAGATTTTATTACATACACTACTACAAAACAAGGCATTTTATTTCGCCTAGATCCATCATAAACACGAACTTTACGAGCATGAGAAGTGAAAACCCATTTTTTTTTCATGTAAGTAGAAACTCGCATTCGCTCACTCTATGAACTAAAATAATTTCTTTGCTCACCCGCGACCTTAAGATAGCTAAGTCTATGCAAATTATGCGTGTTCATGCAGTTCCTCCACCTCCACACTGTACGAACACACACAAATTACACAAACCCATCTATCACCACCACCACAACTCACTGACGCGTTTCGAACTCAACCAGAGCTCATCCTCAGAGTGACACAACCGTACACCATGCTACCAGTTGTTAGACTAACAAACCACCACCACTGTTTTAATTTGTCAAACAAAACAAAAAACTACCCGCAAAATATTAATAAATTTTAAATGTGATACAAAACTACCTTGATTTTTTAATTTTATTTATTTATTGTCAAGGCATGTTTTAATAACTACCGTTGCTAAAATTAGACCCAAGCCGTAGCAAGGGAGATGACACTAAATTTATTTGCTCATTAATAATAGACCCCATACTATTGTACCTAATTATCTCCATACATTCTAACACATCAAGACGAAACCCCTTGTCACAGTAATGTAACACTTCATACGAATCTGAGTCCGATATTGAATGATTTAATTCCAACAGATGCTTGGCAAAATTAGATCTATCAGGATGCCCGTTCCTATATGCCGATACATGCTCCTTAAACCTAGTATTAAAACTGCGCCCGGTCTGACCTACATATACTTTACTGCAGTCATTACAAGTGAGCTTGTATACACCCGATTTAGTTCCTTTATCCATCTTCTCTTTGTGGTTACAAAGTTTAGAGTACAAAGAGTTGTTAGTTTTAAAGGCTACATTAACATTGTTAGATTTTAAAATGTCATAAAATCATAATGTCATGTTTTAAAATGTGTTTGAAATCTAACAATGTTAATGTAGCCTTTAAAACTAACAACTCTTTGTACTCTAAACTTTGTAACCACAAAGAGAAGATGGATAAAGGAACTAAATCGGGTGTATACAAGCTCACTTGTAATGACTGCAGTAAAGTATATGTAGGTCAGACCGGGCGCAGTTTTAATACTAGGTTTAAGGAGCATGTATCGGCATATAGGAACGGGCATCCTGATAGATCTAATTTTGCCAAGCATCTGTTGGAATTAAATCATTCAATATCGGACTCAGATTCGTATGAAGTGTTACATTACTGTGACAAGGGGTTTCGTCTTGATGTGTTAGAATGTATGGAGATAATTAGGTACAATAGTATGGGGTCTATTATTAATGAGCAAATAAATTTAGTGTCATCTCCCTTGCTACGGCTTGGGTCTAATTTTAGCAACGGTAGTTATTAAAACATGCCTTGACAATAAATAAATAAAATTAAAAAATCAAGGTAGTTTTGTATCACATTTAAAATTTATTAATATTTTGCGGGTAGTTTTTTGTTTTGTTTGACAAATTAAAACAGTGGTGGTGGTTTGTTAGTCTAACAACTGGTAGCATGGTGTACGGTTGTGTCACTCTGAGGATGAGCTCTGGTTGAGTTCGAAACGCGTCAGTGAGTTGTGGTGGTGGTGATAGATGGGTTTGTGTAATTTGTGTGTGTTCGTACAGTGTGGAGGTGGAGGAACTGCATGAACACGCATAATTTGCATAGACTTAGCTATCTTAAGGTCGCGGGTGAGCAAAGAAATTATTTTAGTTCATTGATATGGACCTCCGCAAAGTAACGCCTGATTCAATAAATTATTCGCTCACTCTTGTTTCACCACACACTCGAACATTTAACATCCACAAGAGAGCATTAAAACAATTGAATCTTCAGGCATTAAGGCGACTCGACACGCATGCATATTGATGAGGACCGATGGTCCTCGGAACTCGGCCTTCCGCTCGGCTCTCGTCTCGGCCTTCGGCGTTCGGCTCTGCAAATTCGGTAATGCGTGAGCCGTGTCCATGGTCATAAGTGCTAAATGCGACAGTATTCTGAAACTGGGGGTATTATTCTAGGATTTATATTTTGGTTTTAATGTATGTTTTAGTTTTTTTAGAATTTCAGTAGTAGAGTTTTTGAATTGTAATAGTCAATTGACAAACCTGTAAGACTTTTTATTGAAATCCGTGACAAATATATACACCTCGATTGAAAAAAAATTGAAAAAATTCAATTAAATTTAGGTTTTACGGGATGACCGAATATATACTTATAGGTACCTCGTTAAGTTTCTTGCACTCGTATCTAGTTATCTGATTTATTGTTGAGAATAAAACGGGAAGAATGGAAATACAAATTAATAACCTAAAATATTTTAATTTTAATGTCATTGTTATATTATTAATTTGCCACAGAAAATATCTTGCGACGATTACCTTATTGGCGAAACTCACGGTTAATTAATTGAAACAACCGTCCACTGAACAGTTATAACTTTTTTTTGTTGCTGCTTTATTGCACAAAAAAGTTCACAGACGCGTGTCTCAAGCGGATGGCACTCGCGCTCGCACTGGTCCCAACCGGTCCTAGATATCGTGTTCGTGAGCAATGTCTATGTGTACGTTGTTCGAGCGCGCTTGTATGGAGATTTATTTCTGAACTACCTATTCGTGTTTTGTGTTGTTGTGTTCCATCGTTTTAGTGAAGCGACGAATACGACTTTCAAAAATCCCTTACTTTTTTTATGTCATTTCTGTGTCTTTTGTGTATCTATTTTTTTTTGTATAGGTAGTTTGAATTTTACAGCGCATTGGTGTTTTAACAATGCTATATTTTTATTGCCAAAAATAAATAAATAAAAAAAGTCAAAAGTCAAATTCAAAATCTTTTTATTTAATTTAGGCTATAACAAGCGCATCAAGATTACGATTTGGAGTCTTTTTGTATTTTTTATTTCAACTCCAAATTTTTTTGTTTCTTTTACGGTTATCCCGTGAAAGTTTTTTAATATTTCACACGAAAACACAAGCCGAAACATGAATGCACAGAAAAACCAGAAAAATAGACCAGCGCTGGGAATCGAACCCAGGTCCTCAGCATTCCGTGCTGCGTGCTATTCCCCTACACCACCACTGGACACTGGACTGGTTTGTCCAGTGGTGGTGTAGGGGAATAGCACGCAGCACGGAATGCTGAGGACCTGGGTTCGATTCCCAGCGCTGGTCTATTTTTCTGGTTTTTCTGTGCATTCATGTTTCGGCTTGTGTTTTCGTGTGAAATATTATATAACAAGCGCACTTATGAACGTCAAAATAAATCTACCACCGGTTCGGAAAAACCTCTGTTGAGAAGAATCCGGCAAGAAACTGAACGAGGTATTTATTTTAAAGAACAGATTCACACTATTTATAAATGATATCTATATGCATTACAAGTATTTAACACAACTCTATTAACACAGTAGGTTCGCTATTTGAAAGGATTGCTTATGCGGATCGGAATTATTTCCAAATATCCCTGTCCATGATATAATCATTGACAACATTGTAGTCGCTCGCACCAGAATACGGCCTTTCACCGGCGAGCGACAAGTGGAATCCATTTGGGTACTCGGCGATATGGTCCTTCCAGCGATCGAATGTGTGAAGTGTTGAACAGATGCGCTTGCACAAGCGGTAGCATAGCTTAGGCTCTCCAACGGACAGGTTTAATACCAATCACGTTGCTATTCTGCGCGGATAAAAGCAAGATGGCTGACTTAGCTAACGTAAGGTCGTAGGTCGGGGCTATGTCGCCTACGGGGCTAATGCGTCCATTCCAAAAACATTCTTTAGAACTACTCACGTCATTTTTTTCAAGGCTTTAGCATTAAGTGTACACAAAATGATCACTAGATGTCGTGGCCGAGCTCTTTTTTTGAAGTAATCCGCCAACGAGGTCAATTAGACGCTATAGCTCCGAATATTTTTGTTCAACTTAACGAGTTCGAATTACCCTAAACTAAGGCTAGAATTTAGCGTACCTACAACATAATAATTAACTTTATCACATGTGATTTTCTAAAATTATCTCGATTAAAATCATTCGGACCAATCCGATCACACAATACCAGTAAAAGACGCTTTCACCCCAATTGAAAGAAAGAAAGAAAGAAAGAAAGAAAACATTTATTCGTGACAAAAAAATAAAATACCTAAATAAAAAACAAAAAACAAAATATAGCTATGCATGTCACGAAATGGTCCCAAATCAGCAATCTGCCGGTCTCGCGAACGGCGCTGTTCTTCCTTTGGGACCATCTGGTCATCATACATAAAAAAAAATTACACATAAAAATACAGTGAAACCGACAAAATATATACCTATATTTTAAATTGAATTGAATTTAATTGGGGTTAAAGGTTAATAATTTTTGATTTCTATCTTGAAAGTTTAGTATCAGATGGTACTTTTCAATATCGTACCGCTCTTAAGAACCTTATGTATTCATTATCACTTTATATACCCACCATCGATGTAGTGCACAAGTTCGCGCGCTGCGGTAAGTAGCTGGCAGGGTGTTTATCAGAGTTGAGGCGGTAAGTAGCGGGCACAAGTTTGCCAAACTGTTCCATGTACAGTTGCACTGAATTTGTGGTATAATTTAAGGCAAAGGCAACTGTAAATAAGTATAAAACCAGATAGAGGTAGTAGGCCTCGAGCACCGAAGGTTTCGGACAATTTTTTAGGGGTACCTGGTCCCAATCTAAGCAAAGCAAGATTACTTTGGATACTAGGCAACGGATAAACATATTATGTATATACTCTTAGATAAATACATACTTAAATACACATTAAACATCCAAGACCTGAGAGCAAACATTCGTACGTATGATTTATACAAATATTATCTGCCTTGGCAGAGAATCGAACCACTTGGCCATCAGGTCATCTTCTTCTGAGAGGAAGCGTGTACCTGGGTAGGAGGTATATATGTCGACGGCCGATCGTAAAATCAGCCAGATCGCAAAATTCCTAGGCACATCATGAAATGGCGCCATTTCATGATATGCCTAAAAGTTGGCCAGGCATATTACGATGTGCCTAAAAAACAATACGGCAGATCGATTAGAGGAACGCATTCGTCGATATTCCTAGCTTTATACCGGGCACATCGTGACATGCTGTAAAAAAGAAAAATTTAGGTACCTACGACGAGCGAAGCGAAGAGAGTTTAGTATGAATTGTGACCACTACGCACGAGCCGAGCGAGCGAAGCGAGCGTGCCGCGGCAGCAGCCAGCGAAGTGCTAGAAGTGCTAGAAGTGTGGCGGCGTTTCATGATATGCCTAGGAATTTCATAATCTGCCTAAACGTCACTAGGCAAATCGTTAAACAGTGAGCTTTTAAAAATATGGCGGATATCCTTAGCCAATTCACGATATGCCTTGGAATTTTGTGATCTGGCGGATATTACGATCAGCCGCCGACATAGACTGTGATATGGTGAACGTATAGAAAAAAAATGAAATAAAATTATTCGTCATCGTCACCTAACTGACTGTACGCCGCCAGAACAGCGCATATTTCCCGCAACTATGCTATCGTGTAATACGAACGATGGATGCACATGCACGCCTTGTGTACGGTAGGCAGACTCTGTAGAATCCTAGATAATTCTAGCACACCCCTTGAAGTTAGAATTCGCATGTATTCTGAGAGTTTCATAATTGTTAAGGCTAGGACACTCGAGATTAAATTACGGCTGGTTATATTACAACACGTTTGTTAACGTTTTAAAAAAAAGCATGAATTTAATGTCTTTTAGGGGCTGTTTCACCATCCATTGATTAGTGTTAACTGACGGTAAAATGTGATGGCTTCTCTATTTATTTTACTCGAATAGACGGAGACGGCATCACATTTAACAGCAGCGGTGCGAGCCAGGGTTTGAACCCATGGTCATCTGCTTGAGACGCTTACAAACTACATATCTAAGTACCGAATGGTATAAGCGAATTTTATGTTTCAGCGATTTAGACATGAAAAAGTAACAAACAAACAGACTTACAAACTTTCGCACATAAATATTAGTATTTTTTTTCTTTTCTTTGGGGAAAGTGTGTTTTACAATGTTTCTGCCAAGGCTCGGATACCGGTTAAATTTCCAAACCATCATCATGTAAGTATTTGGCGCAAAATCTTTTTATTTTGGTTTCGTTCGCGAAATCGTTATTTTTAAACCAGTTTTTAAGGGAACATTTTCATAAAGTTCTTTTAAGATTAACCTGTTTAGAACAATAAAAACCGGTATATTCCTGCGCCGGATAAACGTCGCCGCCCGCCGCCGGCCGGCCAGCTGTCACTCGTCAAATAAACCGGTTTATTTAGGTTATAGTTAAGTTCTTAAAACGTTCGCGTTCTTATGAAAGTTCGGAGTTAAACCGAAACAAACAGATAGTTACTGCTATTTTATAAACTGGTTTTTTTTTTATTTGACTGGAAGGCAAACGAGCAAGTGGGTCTCCTGGTGGTAAGTGATCACCACCACCCATAAATATCTGCAACACCAGGGGTATTGCAGATGCGTTGCCAACCTAGAGGCCTAAGTTGGAATACCTCAAGTGCCAGTAATTTCACCGGCTGTCTTGCTCTCCGCGCCGAAACACAACAGTGCAAGCACTGCTGCTTCACGGCAGGATTAGCGAGCAAGATGGTGGTAGCAATCCGGGCGGACCTTGCACAAGGTCCTACCACCTGCCGGTTTCGAGGTGTTTCACAATATTTCTGCAGCTCCACCGATAGCAACCCCCAAAAACCGGCCAAAAGCGTGTCGGACACGCCCAAAATAGGGTTCCGTAGCCATTGCGAAAAAATTAAGTAATATTTTTCTAAGGATTTCGTATTATAAACGGAATCTTCCAAGTTTAGGTATATTTTATACCTTACGCTGCTATTTACTCATAAACTACTAAAAATTCTCAAGAAAACTTAGCCGTTATAGTTTTCCTTTGAAGTTTGATATACTGACTACCATCCTGAATTTTTTCAAATTTTTCCACACACCAGTTTAGATTTTAGAGGGGGGGGGGGACGCTCGATTTTAATGAAAATTTGCACTTCAAAGTTGAATATTTCGCAAACAAATGACTGAATCGAAAAATCGTTTTAAAAAACCCCTAATGCTTTTCAAACACCTATCCAACGATACCCCACACAATAGGGTTGGATGAGAAAAAAAAAATCACCCCCACTTTACGTCTATGGGAGGTACCCTAAAAAAAATTGTTTTTGAATTTTTAATTGTACTGTTTTGTCGGCATAGTTTACCTATATATCCGTGCAAAATTACAGCTTTCTAGCATTGATAGTCCCTGAGCAAAGCCGCGGACGGACAGACAGACAGACAGACAGACAGACAGACAGACGGACAGACAGACAGACAGACAGACAGACATGGCGAAACTATAAGGGTTCCGTTTTTGCCATTTTGGCTCCGGAACCCTAAAAACAAATGAGCCGGCTTTACCGCCGTCGCAATAAGCGTGATCCCCTTTTATTTAACACGTGCAACAATCAAATCGCGACACGTTTATTCGAAAGCCATAAAGCATGCGAAAAACATCGCATTTGCTACAATTTATGCCTTGCCCGATTTACTGCGATGAGTTATGGGCGAGTGAGTTACGAGGTTCGTATTACGTGTTGGGGGATATTCGATATTGTGTACACAGTGGCGATGTAGATGCTTTAAAGGGCTCTACTTTTTTATTTGACTGGATGGCAAACGAGCAAGTGGGTCTCCTGATGGTAAGAGATCTCCACCGCCAATAAACATCTTCAATACCAGGGGTATTGCAGTTGCGTTGCCAACCTAGAGGCCTAAGATGAGATACCTCAAGTGCCAGTAATTTCACCAGCTGTCTTATTCTCCACGCCGAAACACAACAGTGCAAGCACTGCTGCTTCACGGCAGGACTAGCGAGCAAGATGGCGGTAGCAATCCAGGCGGACCTTGCAACAGGTCCTTCCACCTGCAAAGTTCACTTAAAGGGTTCTAACTATACATTAATTCGTCGTCGTTATTCGCATAACGTTATTTTGCATAATTATTAAGCATCATAGCATAAATTTACATAAATTAATACGCATAATATTATTGCGCATAATGTGGATTGGCATAGCGATGAGTTGGCATAAATTAAATTAGCATAACATTACTTTGCATTATTATTGGCCTTTGGGATCCCCATCAATCGCATGATTTTTGTTTCGCATAATTGATTTGGCATAATAGTACTTACGCATATTAATACCTACTACTTTTTTGGCATATTAAGCTATTAGAATAATTTAAATTTGTCTGATTTGTATTAGACTAATACACATTATGCATATTATTGTTTGAGCTATTGATTATTTGTTATAAATGAACAACAAAATATTAGGTTAGATCACGTTAGGTACATTAGGTTAAGCTAGATCAGTACGATATCCAGGCGCGAAACCTCCGTCGACCTCGCCTTATAGTTCCTAAATACTTAGTGCTTAGTGCTTTTCTCGTAGTGCATCAGGCTCGTGATTGTGGTTATGCACTTTGTAGTGACGTAAATTTATTATTATGACTTTTTGTGTTTATGCTATTTGACATAAGTCTTCATGAATATGATGCTTTCTAAATATGCGTAAAACACATCGCTAATTCGGCTGAAAACATTTAAATAGCGTAATTATTATAGCGCAACAATAATATGGCAAATAATTTTATGCTATCTACTAGAGAACCATTGCCGTTTAGCTCTTTCGTTATTAAGTTTTCGATATTTAAACTTTAGTTATTGAATGATATTGTAACGGATAACTCACGTTAAATCGAGTTTAGCTCGAATGTTTCGGGCTATTTCGAAGCCCTTCCTCACTTTAGTTATTGTAGTGCGTACCCTTTCTTTCCATTGCTATCCAACTCTATCACACGTAACCAGCGATTTGTATTACAAGATCGCACGCACCGATACGTCGCAGCGTTGCGCCGTGTGTCGAATGTATGTTCACGGCCTTACGGACTTATGGACCATTCATACATACATACTTTATTTACGCATAAACTGCGATATAGCCTTTTACTGGTATGCAGGTATTTTAGGCGTTTTTGTTTGGGAAAAAAGATGTCTAACTTATTTGCTTTGTTATGAAGAGAGACTTGGCAAAGCACTGACTAGGTTTTTTCTCGTTGCTTTCTTATTTACATTAGTAATATCCCTTTTAAGTATAAGTTCGCCTTACCCATTACTAAGAGTTTTTGAGCGTCACGATTTAAATGGGTCCCGACTGTTGAATTTTAAATTCGCTATTTAACAGACTTCTAGACCACTAGACTTATTTTCTTCCTTTAAGTTGTGGCATTCTGGTTTTTGATTTTTATAATTTATTCACTGGGCGTCCACCCGCTTCGTGCAAGCCGTTTCACCTAGCGTAGGCCTTAAAAGTGTAAAAAAACTCGTCCACCCAAAATATAATATTGAAGCTAAGTTCGCCCAAACGTGAAAAAGCTCTTGACCAACAAAAAAACTTCAGTCATACACCGCCGGCATAGGGTTTAGTAAAGGAAATAATTTAAATACGGCCTCAGGCAGTGAAATATGCGGGTTTTGCCGCGTTGTGTCTGTGAAACTGTATTTTAATATGATTATGTTAGGATAAATTAAATGTATGTGCATGACATCACGAATTTCTCTGAAAGATAGATTTATTTAGTAAGAGATCACCACCGCCCATAAACATCTGCAGCACCAGGAGTATTGCAGATGCATTGCCAACCTAGAGGCCTAAGATGGGATATCTTAAGTGCCAGTAATTTCACCGGCTGTCTTACTCTTCCCGCTAAAACACAACAGTGCTGCAGTGCAAGCACTGCTCTACTTCACGGCAGAATTAGCGAGCAAGATGATCGTAGCAATCCGGGCGGACCTTGCACAAGGTCCAACCATATTATTCAAATCCAAATCTCTCCAAAATTATTAAGATTACATTTTGTACCCTAACACTTAATAAAGCCAAAACCAGCACAAATTTACAAACTAGTAGACGATCTGCGTTCAAATTCAAATTCAAATCATTTATTCAGTAAATAGGCCGCAATGGGCACTTTACACGTCTTTTTTTTTAAACTACCAGCGCTTTCGGAAAGACCATCATTGCCAAGAAGAATGCGCCGCAAGAAACTTGGCAAAAAGTCATTTTTTCAAAATAAAATAATTACAAATAAAATACTTAAAAACTATAGTAAACAATTAAACAAAAAATCACAAAAAAAAAAAAAAAATACAGGGATGGGTCCCTTAGTTACAAAATTAAACACTAACTATATCTACGTTAAGCGGAAGTGTAGAATGCTTCCACCGTCATAAATGAAAAAAAAAAAAATAATAATAATAATAAAAAAACTGAAATATGCATTTCAGGTCAAGTACCACTAAGCTTTTGGATTCCGAAGGCAAGCTCACGTCTGCCGCCCCCAAAGTTAGCTCACAAAATGTTCATCCCTTCAATTTCTCAAAAGTCGACGCGACGCCTGTTTCTTTTAATCTCACGATTGGCCGTAAACGCGATACAAAACCGGCGCACCTGCGAGCTCGTTAAACTCATACGTGACTCGGCCAGCTGAGGATTGTGGAACACGTCCAAACACGGATGTGACTATCTATTCTTAAATGGTTGTAAGCTGTAATATTCTGCAAAATATTAATGTTCAAACTGAATATTATTAATAACTAGCTTATGCCCGCGACTTCGTCTGCGTGGACCTAGGTTATCGCACGGTGGCACCCTTTATCGGAATAAAAAGTATCCTATGTTAATCCTTGGGGTTCAAACTACCTATATACCAAACTTTATCGAAATCGGTTCAGCGGTTTCGACGTGAAAGCGTAACAGACAGACAGACAGACAGACAGAGTTACTTTCGCATTTATAATATTAGTAGGAATTATATCTAAGTCCTATTAGGCCCTATAGGTAACTGAAAATTCAGGGTTCTAGCTTTAGCCATAACAAAAATACAGGATGTTGAAAGTAGCCTGAATGGCTTCGAGAAAAGTATGGTACGGCCGTGCCTTTGTTTTTTTTTTTGCTCGACTTGGCGGGGGCACTGCCACAGTATATATACTGTGGCACTGCCGTACCCCCAGATAACAGCGTAATTCAGCAATCTACAGCGTAATCAAAGTCAAATTCAAAGCCAAAATATCTTTATTCAATTTAGGCTATAACAAGCACTTATGAATGGCAAAAAAATCTACCACCTTGAAAATCTGGGATTATGCGAAATTCTCGTAGGAATTTCCGAAAGTTACATCGTGGTTGCCATTGCCCTTGCATTTAAAACCCCCATGCCATTTCATGACACTAAGGCCAGCGTTTTTTATTTCGAGATTTTCTCGCTATCCCGTGGGAATATCCAAATAAAGAAATAGCTCACGTGTTATTCTAAATGTTCAGCTGCCTACATTTCAATTTTCATTAAAATCCATCCAGCGATTTTAGCTTGAAGGAGTAGATAACACATACATACATATATACAAACTTTTGCGAAGGACTAGCCTTCCCTAGGGTAAATTTCGAGCATTTGATTTTGCTCTGTGATTTCAACCACCTCATTTCTCATCCACAATTTGCACAAACGTTTATCGTTTGCTTGCTGTATGCATCCCTTTCTGAATAACCCTGCAGGAAAGAGAAAGACGTTTATGTGCCTTGCATTTGGAACTTTAGATCATGTTCTACTAGTGATGGCATCGAGATGAATCCTAAGTAATTTTGTATAATGTTAACTTATTTCTTACTAGCTGTTTCCCGTGACTCCGTCCACGTAGAATTCGTTTGTCGCTATCCGGTGAGAACTGTGCAATTTTCCGGGAAAATAAAATTCTTTATGTTCTTCCCCGGGGATCTGCATACCGAATTTCATCTAACTCAGTTCAGCGGTTCAGACGTGATGAGATAACAAACAGACACAACTTTTGTATTTATAATATTACTAGTTTTTGCCCGCGGCTCCGCCCGCGTGGTATTAGGCTATCGCGCGCTTTTCCCTCGGGAACTGTGCATTTTTCCGGGATAAAAAGTAGCCTATGTCACTCTCTGGCCCATAAACTAGCTCTAGGCCAAAATTCACGTCGACCCGTCGCTCCGTTACGGCGTGAAAGACGGACAAACACACAAACACACTTTCGCATTTATAATTACTAGCTTTTGCCCGCGGCTCTGCCCGCGTGGTATTCGGTTATCGCGCGCGGATAAAAAGTAGCCTATGTCACTTTCGGGACCATAAACTATCTCTATGCCAAAAAAACGTCGATCCGTTTCTCCGTTACAGCGTGAAAGACGGACAAACACACAAACATACAAACACACGTTTTTTTTTATTCCATTGGATGGTAAACGAGCAATAAGTTTTGCATTTATAATATTGGTATGGATTAGTGGGTGGGAGGGAAGTGAGATGTCTTCTCTAGTAGCGTAGCTCCAGTTCCAAAGATCTAAGTGTAAAACAATCGAGCGTCAGTTTGTTGAGTCCTTGTTGTCCGCTCCGAGTTTGCCCGACTCTGTCCGAAGTTGAACTAATTACGCGGATTGCTGGGCGAAACTTAGGCAGCTAAATTAACGCTTTTGATATTTCATAGAGTGCTGTTTGACTAGATAATGGACGGTATTGTGAATTCAACAAAAATAATCACTGAAGAAGGTTACTTTGTTTGCAGGTGGTAGGACTATGTACAAGGTCCGTCTGGTTTGCTACCACCATCTTGCTCGCTAGTCCTGCCGTGAAGCAGCAGTTCTTGCACTGTTGTGTTTCGGCGTGGAGGGTAAGACAGCCGGTGAAATTACTGGCACTTGAGGTATCCCATCTTAGCCCTGTAGGTTGGCAACGCTTCTGGAATACCCCTGGTGGTACAGATGTTTTTGGGCGGTGGTGATCTCTTACCATCAGGAGATCCACTTGCTCGTTTTCCATTTAAGTATAATAAAAAAAAAGAAATCAAAAAAGCATGGGATTTCAAGAAAGTAGTTAAATAGTTCGATACAAGTGCGCAAAATAGTCACGCATAATCGCCGCATAGCCGCCGAGTCGCGTGCTTCTGTGAAGAAGGGTTACGAAACAGCCCGAAACATGTCGACCTAAACTCGATTTAAGACGTGAGTTATCCGTTACAACGTCATTTAACTCTATTATAGTGTAAGTTAAATTCACAGTTTCAATTATCTCTTATACATGATTATGTTAGACTTATTTCAATAGTAAACACTTCCATATCTAACTTGCGCTTTGTCATGTACATCCAGCTCCATAAACAAAATGTCCTAGCATTAATTAACAACGCTCATCTCGCAATCACAACTTACAACAACCTAATTAATCTCGATACAAAAAACCATTTAAAAAGCGTCTCGTAAACAATGCCATCTAAATTATCCGCCGAAAAAACTCCTGAAACCAACAAAAGCAGCGATCTCGAGAAAAGTGGGCTAATTAAAACATCTCTGCGATTATTACCTAGTCATTAATAAGCTGGGAGAATGTTGCCCAAATAAGTTTCTTTTTTCCCTCCTATTTACTAGATTAAATATTTAATTACAGCTCCAGCGTTTTATCGGGTCCCGCGGGTCTGGAAACGTCTGAGAGATAAGGAGGATAAGATTTGATACAGGTCTGCGTTAAGTTACAGGTGACATTTCAAAGTTACTTGACAGGTGTCATCTTTGAAAGGTCCTTTCACGCGGCCGAAGGCTGGAACGGTTTGATTCAAATTCTGCAAAAATATAGATTCAATCACAGAAGTTTGCATCTTCTTTTTTGTGAGCTACATCTCGTGGTAGTTTAGTGATTGATCTACGGCCTATTAAGCAGAGGATTATGGTTTCAATTCCGGATTCGTTCGTTCGTTCGTTATGATGTAATTATATTTAACATTTAGCACTAGCTTTATTCTGAAAAAAAAAAATCCGTCTGAAGTCCGTTTTACTCAACTTGTTATTGAATTCAACCTGACAGATTGTACTTTTATTGTGCTAGATGCAGCATATCGTCAACATATACATCGTGCCTCAAAGCAAAACTAAGGAGAAACTACATCTCTGATGCTGACTGTTTTGTGCAAATTGATTTTGTAGATCGAATAGCATTAATATCACTATCTGATAAATAACACGACAACTTGAAAGAATAAGTTCTTCAACGATGACACTTTTAAGCTTTAATTTTCATTGAAGCATCAAAAAATAATGAGATAAAAAACCGACGGCCTGAAAAGGGTACTCCAATGAAAAGTTTCAATTAGCAAGTTAGAAAAGTTGAAAAAAAAAACCGTGATTTTCATTTGAAACTTCAATGATCTATCTATAAACGGCTGAACAGATTTTTGAGCTGGTCACGCTTTTGAATGGATCCCGACAGGTTGAAGTTTACATTTTTACTAGCACCTATTTGACCTGCCCTGTCTGTTTGTAAGTAGTGTACTGCCTTTTCGCAACGTAACCTTTGGCAACCTGTTTCATTTCGCAAGCTCTAAAACTGTAAATATTTCAGGATTTATTTCAGAGCCATCATGTAGAACCCTTTAGGTTAGGTTAGAATAGTTTTATAAAAATCTTGAAATATTAACTGTTACCGTGCCGTGGTAGAGCCGTGGTGGCCTAGTGGTTTGGACTATCGCCTCTCAAGCAGATGAATTCGTGGGTTCAAACCCCGGCTCGCACCTCTGAGTTTTTCGAAATTCATGTGCGGAATTACATTTGAAATTTGCCACGAGCTTTGCGGTGAAGGAAAACATCGTGAGGAAACCTGCACAAACCTGCGAAGCAATTCAATGGTGCGTGTGAAGTTCCCAATCCGCACTGGGCCCGCGTGGGAACTATGGCCCAAGCCCTCTCATTCTGAGAGGAGGCCTGTGCCCAGCAGTGGAACGTATATAGGCTGGGATGATGATTCACTGTTACAGAAATATTAAACTGTTAGGAAATGAATAATTGCGAAATGAAGCAGGTAGCCAAACTTTTTTCGCCGAAACATTAGTAAACTGTAATTAGGTCAAATCTTGCAAGTTCTTTTACTCGTAGATCCACTTCCAGTGGTCAAAAACCAGCAAAAGCCAGCAAAAAAAACATGCATTGAAATCTGTTACAGAGAAGCTTATTCTGTTGATTGCAAGGTTAACAGACTTATTACACTTGAAACTCTTAGGTAATTAATTGAATATAAACAAACTTTAGCTGCTAGATTTGGTACATTCAAGGATTTTAAACATTTTACTTACTTTAACAAGCAATACAAACTAGTGTACTTCAATACAAAAATGTAAGCGCTTAGATAGTTTAATGGGAGAATTTCAATATTTAAGACACTAAATTGACGTTGTTTTGTTTACATTTAGTTAAATAGCTATCTAAACCAAGTATATAGTGGAACAGTTTGCCCGAGACAGTGATAGAAATAGAAATAGAAATAGAAAAACGTTTATTCACACATTTCACAAATTACATAAATAAATACACAAAATAAACAAGTATAAAGAAATGGCAGTAATTTTGTGAAATCGCGAAACGGTCTCAGCTCAGCATAGTGCTGGCCTTAGAGGCCAACGCCTGGTCTTCCGCTGTGACCGCTTGGCGTCTTGGCGCTTGGTGACTGATCAGTGCACCTTCAGTTAATTCTTTTAAAAACAGACTTGATAAGTACTTTGAAGACAATTACACAAGTGAATAATGATATGATATGATAAGCATAAGATGCCTGTGCATTATAAATAATAATAATAATAATATAAGACAGAAATTCCCGCGATTCTCTCACCATTTAAATAATGCTTCAGAACTTTCATTATATTTTCATTTTCATAAATACCTACAGTAGAAGCAAAAGGCACGCCGTCCCGCGTCCAGGAAGAAGCAAATTATTTCCTTTTAGTCGAGAGCACGCCTCGGAGCGTCCGACGATTCAGTACAGATTTATTTATTTAACTGCTTGCTACATTTCGTTGGAGTTTTGGCAAATATCGCGCAGAGTATTTGTAAGTCCAGAATTGAAATTATGTAACGGTGAGGACATTGTCTCGTAATAAAATTTATTGCTCAATGAGCAAGGGCGGAGCGTCCCCATTTGAGCTTGGGAGAATTTCATAATATGCTCTCGTCTACAAGTCGCTTTTTTTTAACAGATTCATGTAAAATATTGTTTGATAAATATAATTATGCAGCGTGGAACTATTTTAGATGGTTACTAACATAGACCAAGATGGAGCGGCGACCTGGTTAAATCGTGGTGGCGCGGAAAGCACAGACCGGTCTCAGTGGAGAGCCTTGTGTCTAGGGGGCGGCCTAATGTCCAGCAGTGGACGTCTTTCGGCTGACAGATGATGATGATGACTGACATAGACCGGAAAACGCAAAGTATGAATATTTTCAGATTTCTATTTGGTTGTGCTATTAGAGCAATCTTTATCTTTAATTTCAAGACCCCCGTATAAGGCTTGTATATGTCGGCGGCCGATCGTAAAATCCGCCAGATCACGAAATTCCTAGGCATATCGTGAAATGGCGCCATTTCATGAATTGGCTAAGGGACATCCGCCATATCGTTCAAAACTCGCCGTTTGACGATTTGCCTGGTGACGTTTAGGCAGATCATGAAATTCCTAGGCATATCATGAAATGCCGGCAAATCGTTTCTGGCACTTCGCCGGCCGCTGCCGCGGCACGCTCGCTTCGCTCGCTCGGCTCGTGCGTAGTAGTCACAATTCATACTAACCACTCCTCGCTTCGCTCGTCGTACCTATTTTTTTTATTTTTTTCAGCATATCACGATATGCCCGGTATAAAGCTAGGAATATCGTCGAATGCGTTGCTCTAATCGATCTGCCGTATTGTTTCTCAGGCACATCGTGATATGCCTAGACAACTTTTAGGCATATCATGAAATGGCGCCATTTCATGATGTGCCTAGGAATTTCGTGATCTGGCTGATTTTACGATCGGCCGCCGACATATATAACATTAAAATATTTAATGAGGGGATTCTTTAAAACATGAAAAATTCACGAAGACCGGCCGGCCTTGATACTCAAAGGCTAAATTTTACAACATGGCCGCGGCACTAACAGTTTTTTTATTTGAAAACAGGTTTCCTAGCGATGGTTCTTAGACAAATAGACATGTTTAATCAAATTCGGTTCAGCCTTTTTGAAATATTGAACTTTAAAAGTCGGGAGTCTTCTAACTTTTTGTTGGTTAGGTTATTTCTTCCTTCTTAGTAATGTTAATTGTAGTGGTGTTACAAACCGTATGCGATTTCACGATGAAATTCATAAGTGCGTGTTAAAGCCTAAATTGAACAAAGATATTTTGACTTTGACATTAACTACAACTCGTACTTAGCTGGTTTTACTAATTTACACAATGTCATTGGCATAACTAAAAGCCGTGTTCACCCACGCTCTCAAAAAGGAATTCAGTCTTCATAAACATCCTTGGAATAATGTCATAAATGTAGTATGTTATGTGTAGCTTTGTTTGTCTAAGGCCGTTAGGAAATAAGCACGGAAAATGATTGTGAACAAAGAAGGGA
Organism: Choristoneura rosaceana; assembly: GCA_037349165.1. Classification (NCBI taxonomy): domain Eukaryota; kingdom Metazoa; phylum Arthropoda; class Insecta; order Lepidoptera; family Tortricidae; genus Choristoneura; species Choristoneura rosaceana. The sequence goes on from JAZBNJ010000045.1 coordinate 1,948,017, forward strand.
TTTTTTGAAATATCCATGGAGTAGGGAACCAGCTTTTTCACAGTTTTGAGAGGAAAGGTATAGGTACCTACTGCTTTAAACTTTCGTAATAATCGTAACTATCACCACATCTGTAGCTTCTTGGCTAATAAAATATGAGGATTCATTGTCTCCTACACTTTCAGTCCACTCGTGACCACGGTCACTGTGATGTGGCCGAAACGTCAAGGTAATAATTACTCGTTTTTTATGGTGATAAGTCCCGGATGTGATAACATTGGTTTATTGTTTACTAGCTTTTGCCCGCGGCTCCGCCAGCGCGGTATTCGGTTATCGCGCGCTGTTCCCTCGGGAATTGTGCATTTTTCCGGGATAAAAAGTAGCCTATTTCACTCTCGGGCCCATAAACTATCTCTATACCAAAAATTACGTCGATCCGTCGCTTCGGTACGGCGTGAAAGACGGACAAACACACTATTCATATGGATAAAGTGATATTTCGAATTATGAATTTAAATTCATCGATTAAGGGCCTGTTGTTTGATCATTAGTTAAACTAACAAATAGTTAAAATGTATGGCAAAAATAACAATAGTTAACACATTTCAACGGAAATCGGGCCCTTAGAGTTATGTTTGGTGACGAAATTCGGCACGACCCCTTAACGTAAGAGAACATAAATATAAGCACGTATGTGTGTCTCATTGTGTGTACTGAAAAGCTAAAATGACAAGCCAAATAAAGAACTCACAGAACAAGTCGCACAATAACCGATACACCAATAAATCAAATAGTTTCGACGTGCTGCGCGGACGCGCGACTGTGACCCTTAAACGGTCGGGGCAAGGTTTATAATCGTGAGCATGTTTTATGAATGCAGGTCGGCAAATGTTGCTTTTGTTAGTGAGAACAGCCTGTTTACTACAAGACTGTAACATCATCATCATCAGCCAGACGTCCACTGCTGAACAAAGGCATCCCCCCTTAGAACGCTCCAATGAACGACAACTCGTCACTTGCATCCAGCGGTTTCCCCCAATTCTCACGATGTCAAGATTGCTTTTTGGAGTCTTTTTGTATTTTTTATTACAATTCCAATTTTTTTTTACTTTTACGGTCAAATTCAAATTCAAATTCAAATCATTTATTCAGTAAATAGGCCGCAATGGGCACTTTTACACGTCATTTTTTTAAACTATCAGCGCTTTCGGAAAGACCATCATTGCCAAGAAGAATGCGCCGCAAGAAACTTGGCAGAAACTCATTTTTTTCAAAATAAAATAATTACAAATAAAATACTTAAAAACTACAGTATACGATTAAAGAGAAAATTACAATAACAATAATACAGGGATGTATATGGTCCCTTAGTTACACCGGCTCACACCGGTCATCCCGTAAAACCTAAATTGAAAATACAAACTGAAATATAGATGCACTGAAAAACATTTCCAGGTCACTGCCTAAGGCCCCATTTTCTCTGACCACTCGCACGACTGTTTTGTTCGGAGGTTGTTGAGGGTGGTTTCTCTAAAACGTCACCTACGGTGTCGACCTAACTCCCGCCGGTGAGGTTTTAGAGAAACCGCCCTTAAATATTCCCGAACGAAACATTCGAACGTCGTCGGTCGACGGTCAAACAAACCAGAAACCAACATTTCTGACGCTCGCGATCGCATTCAAATGACAGTTTTTGTATGTGACATCTGTCATTTGACTGCGACCGCGAGCCTCAAAAACGTTAGGCAATACGTACGGCCTCTGGGCCTAACGATATGAAAGCAAAAGAGGTTCAGTTTTCCTCTCTGGCACCCCCTTTGTAAAAGGAACTAGCAGGACAATTGCGTTCGGAGTCAGGTCGAGAATAAATTGTTCGGGCTGCTATGGATTTACGAGGTATATGGCTTTGTCACGGGCATTCGACATTTACATAAGAATTGATTTTTAAAATAAGCGAGCCGTTTATCGACCGATATTGACTTGCTCTTTTCTATTTGAAATTGCGTCACTGTAGGTAGAGTTATTCACGATGACGCAAGCCGTGGTTCTTATTACAATGTCATTAATGTCTAATTTTGACAAAATCACGCGTCTTCGTCGATGGCACTAGGTATGTAAGAAAAGCCTTATAAATAGGCTCAGAGTTGCTCAGCGAGCTTAGAGAGCTATTCTCGGAGTTTCGAATCAGAAATGAGGAGATACGTAGAAGAATAAGGGTTACCGATAGCCAAGTGAATTAGCTCTTTGAACTTCCATTGGGCAGGCCATATAGCACGAAAAAAAAACTTTGCTTTCTCCGGAAAAAGCATACTTATTGAGAAAAAAATTAGGAAAAAACAGGAATGGAAATTTTTATACTAGGAAAAAACGATTGTACCCAAATGATCTGACCAGTACTTAATGGTAAAATGACATGGCAACTATTTTCAGTAAATGAATAAATTTCCTGAATAAATAAATGAAATAAAATTAAAACCATTTTCAGTACTGCGATTGACTGAATATGGTATGGCTGCCTGTAACCAGATTCTATTCCCGTTGTGTAGATCAGACACGCAATCGTCACGAGGGAAAATTAAATCAAAACACAAGCCGTAACAAACACTTCTCGGTAATAATTTTATTGTGAATAGTCTTAACGGATAACAAAACAGTATCATTGATGAATTTAAAACAAAACATCGTTTACATGTTTGCCGATGGTACAGCGCCATCCATCGGGAAACGATTGAACGAAAACGAATTGATGATAAAATGAATTGGATTTAGAATCGGATTGAGTACATTTTTTTCAAATCAACATAGGTACGCAGTTATTCTTTTCACTAAAATCAATGACATGGTTGGCACTGTTGTGTTTCGGCGTGGACAGTAAGACAACCGGTGAAATTACTGGCATTTCAGGTACCCCATCTTAGGCCTCTAGGTTGGCAAAGCATCTGCAATCCCCCTGGCGTTGCAAATGTCTTTGGGCGGTGGTAATCTCTTACTGTCAGGAGACCCACTTGCTCGTTTGCCATCCAGTCGAATAAAGAAAAATTCAGGTAAAAAGAGCAGATTCCCGAAATCTTGATATACACCTAAGTCGTACACACTATAGTAAGTTAAAAAAAAGCTTTTAGGTTTATTTTTACTTTTTTTTACAAAAAAATAATGTTTTCTTCGTTTCCCCTAGCTAAAAGTACAGCTAGTTGCCTAGGTTATTTGTAACGTTGTTTTTCTAAGAGCCTTATTGCGATTCTCGCCGTGGCCACATTAGCCAGGCCCCTGGAGATGCTATCGCAGAAAGAATGGCCGTCACAGGTGAAACCCTTTGTGCTTTTAAATTGAATGTATCCGATTTATATGTAGATACGTGTTTGCTATCTGTTTTGTAAACGAACTGGAATTGGAAAAAAAATGGTGAGATTGCAGGTATTTGTTAAGGTTTTAAGAGAAGTCTCTTCGTTCCATTCTCTATACAAACGTAACGGTCTCATTTGAAAACTAGGCAACAGAAGTAGATGAATATTTGTAAGTATGGACTAGATGTAATCTGGGGGCACGGCAGTGCCCCCGCCAAGTCGAGCAAAAAAAAACAAAGGCACGGCCGTACCATACTTTTCTCGAAGCCATTCAGGCTATTTTCAACACCCTGTATTTTTGTTATGGCTAAAGCTAGAACCCTGAATTTTCAGTTACCTATAGGGCCTAATGGGACTTAGATATATTATCAATTACATTCAGTTCGAACACGTAGATTAAGAACTATCACATGTTAAAGTTCCTCAGTTTTGTCACTGACATACCTATACACTGACTTTTGATCATCATAATTCTAAGGTACTTCTAGCAGACCCACAAGCTCAAAATTTTAAACATAGTTAGTTTTTAGCCTACATGGTCACCAAAAAATCCAAAATGTTGCAATTTCAGTCACGTTTCAAAGTTATAGAAACTGCACAAGTAAGTTTGTAATCCCATATAAATACTAGCGATTACAAAGTTACACAGCAATGACTTTATTGAACGTAGTCGTATTGTATACGTATTAATGTTGAGTCTTAATACCTGAGTATTAAGGGTTAAAATGAAATTGTTTATCTTACTAATGTAATAAGTACCAAAGTTCGTTTGTTTGTGAATGTGTGTGCGATGCGAGTGGACGCGAGGATGGACGATGGAAATTGGAATATGGATGATGGACAATGGATAATGGTCGATGGACGATGGGTAGAAAATGGACGTTGGACGATGGAGTGTGGACGATGGACGATGGGCGACGGACGATGGATCATCATCATCATCATCATCATCCCAGCCTATATGCGTCCCACTGCTGGGCACAAGCCTCCTCTCAGAATAAGAGGGCTTGGGCCTTAGTTCCCACGCGAGCCCAGTGCGGACGATGGATGGTGGAGGATGAACGACGGACGACGACGGACGACAGAAAACGACGGACGACGACGGATGACGGAAGTAAGACGGGCGAAAGACGAACGACCGACGAAAGACGATGGATGACGACGGAAGTTCGACGACGGACGACAGACGATGACTGACGAGGGAAGTTCGACGACGGACGATGACGGACAACGGACGATGACAGACGACGGACGACGACAGAAGACGAACGCCAACAGACGACGGACAACGAACGATAGACGATGGCGACGACGGACAAAAGACAACGACCGACGACGGACAAGACAACGGACGACGGATGACGGACGATGACCGACGATCGACGACGGATAATGGAGGGTGGACGATGGACGATGTACGATGGACGACAGACGGTAGACGGACGACGGAAGTTCAACGATGGGCGACGATGGACGACGGATGACGACCGACGATCGACGACGACGACGACGACGACGACGACGACGACAGTCGGTACGGACGATGGACTGTAGACGATGAACGAGGATGGACGATGGACGATAACCGAGGATAGACGATGGACGGTGGACGATAGACGAGAATGGATGATGGATAGTGGACGAGGATAGACGATGGATGGCACACGATGGACAAGGATGAACGATGGATGATAGTGGACGATGGACGATGAACGATGAACGAGAATGGACGATGGACGAGAATGGACGATAGACGATAGACGAGGATGGACGATGGACGATGGACAAGGAAGGATAAACAAATGAAGATAGTAGTGCGTTATTACAAGAAGTAGTACCCGAAAAAAAAAGAACTGCCTACAAAAAGTGATGAGATCCCACCAAAAACATTACATGTAAAAAGCTGCAAGTCTCGCAACGCAATGCAGTTCTTGTAATGCTAAAAAGGTTTGAGATGCAATGTTATACCAAGTCGGTTATTTTTGTCAGTACCGGGGGGTTTCCATAGAACTCGATTTTCACCAATTTGCTTATTTTAAAACCATAGAAAAATACAGTTTATAGTTCTCAAATAAAGAGTAAACCAAATTATTTTTTAAACACATAATGACTTGGCCATCGCACTCAACCTTTAGTCATTCTCGTATTATGTGTATCACTCAAACTGCAAGGCTGGGACTAGCGCTATCTTTAATTATAATTACTTGAAATAGCTGACGTTGATGATTATAATTCTTATGTCATTATGTAGCCTTGCGATGGCCAAGTCATTTATGTGTTTAAAAATAATTTGGTTTACTCTTTATTTGAGAACTATAAACTGTATTTTTCTATGGTTTTAAAATAAGCAAGTTGGTGAAAATCGAGTTCTATGGAAACCCCCCGGTACTGACAAAAATAACCGACTTGGTATAACATTGCATCTCAAACCTTTTTAGCATTACAAGAACTGCATTGCGTTGCGAGACTTGCAGCTTTTTACATGTAATGTTTTTGGTGGGATTATCTATGCCTGTAGTTATTCAGATTTTCATATAAATGTGTAATATCAGAATGACGAGAGCTCAAATGTCAGCAAAACTAAAGATGTGGACTTTTAAACTACGCAGCAGATTAACGCATTTTTTGTCATCACTTCATTATAAATCATCAAGGAAAGAAATATCTTTTTTTTTTTTTATCTAATAAATTTAATATACACCCAAGAGGAGATGGCGGGACGACCTGAGCGCTTTTCAGCTCGATTGGCAGGTGCATGCCCAGGACAGGGGGGAGTGGCGGAGGAAAGGGGAGGCCTTTGCCCAGCAGTGGGACATAATATAGGCTATAAAAAAAAAAAAAAAAAATATTGTTGTATCTTCTGTTATTATCCCAATAAGAAATATATAATAAATTTATTTGCCGGAATTCAGCACAACAACAAAAAAACTAAAAAAAAAAAACAAAATAACCTTACGTAATTTATTTATTTGTTTATTCTTTATTAATATGTTACAAAAGGTCTTAATTGAACAGTTATTAGTTCATTATTTCACCAAAGTGGCATGCAATCAATTATTATCGCAATTTAATTACACATCCATCACAATCACAATGTCATTATCACAATCACAAAGTCATTATGATTGTGGTAATGTCAAGACATCAAAAGTAATAAAATCAATAATTTTGTTTATTCTTTATTAATATGTTACAAAAGGTCTTAATTGAACAGTTAATAGTTCATTATTTCACCAAAGTGGCATGCAATCAATTATTATCGCAATTTAATTACACATCCATCACAATCACAATGTCATTATCACAATCACAAAGTCATTATGATTGTGGTAATGTCAAGACATCAAAAGTAATAAAATCAATAATACCAATATAACAAATCAATTGAAAATCCACTAAAATCAGTAATAAAATCAAATAAAAGCAATATATAATATCTTTATAATATTTTTATCTATCTATTGTAAGTTACAAAGTATGTTTAGTTCATCGATATACATCCGCAAAGTAATGCCTGATTCGATAAGTAAATTATTCAAAACTATTTATTTAAAATACCCTTTATTGGTACAAAAGAAATAAAAAAACATCCTAAAAATAACTTAACTAAACTTACCTACATAAAATAAAAATAGAACCTAAAACTAAAACAAATTATCTAAAGAGTACCCCTTAGGCAAGGTCCCGAAGATGCTGCCAGCGTTTCCTCTTATTAAACATCGCAAATTGAACTGAAATTTGTAAAACACAGTCTACTTACAATCACAAAGACTATCAGGTAGAATTCTAAACTCCTTTCTGATTCTTCCGAGCGTCCCGTGTAATGTTTTTCCTCGTAACAAGCTTGGCGAAGCTTCGAAGCTCGACTGAATACGTAAAGTTCACATTTTTCAATTCTCAAAGTAACGGGCTTTTACACAATTGGGATTGCGCCCGAGTCAGTGGGCGCCCTAAACGATTTATCAAACAAACCAACATACACACTTGGCTGAACATCACCAAAGATCTTAAAACGACAGATAGTTCTACAGTGAGCTCGTATTTTTACCTATTCAATATGTCGTTGGATTCCCTAGAGTATTCTTTTTAAGGTTTGAGGCATGCTACGTGCCTCTTCTTTGAAATAAGCAAAGAGTGACAAGTAACTTGGTGGGAGATCTCTTGTTTTTAACGGTGTTCAAAAAAATAACGCACTCTCTCCGCACAAGGAACTCTTCAGTGGTAATAGCATCGACCTTAAAATTTGATATGCAAATTTAGTTTGGGTGACAATGCAAAAAATAAGCTATTACTAAAAGTGTCATTTTTATGGTTAGGTTATTTTGTCACTACAATTCGTCTAATTCACAATACAATGACAAGCTTCTCCTACAAATCTAGTTGCATTTGATAAATATATGACAAGGCCGTTGCTGCGTATTTTTGTTATTAACTCAAGTTCAAGAAGAAAGTACTTGAATAAATAATTAATATTAACACCATAAGTCATACGGGACACCACAAATGACAAGGTTTTAGTCAAAAAACTCCTTTTTTTTATTCATTATTTTTATTGGCTGTTTGACGTTTCGCACTTTTTATTGACAAATTATATAAATCGAGACTGAACAAGTTTTTATAGCTTTTATTTATTGAGATCTAAATAGACTGCTGGCTCCTCACAAATTGTTATTTTTTTTATTAATATGGTAGGTAACAATAATACTATTTTTATAAAATTTGCTTAGGTCGTCCGTTCATCTTCTCATATTCCAAAAGACAAATTTAAACCAAACCAGTAGTCCAAGCGCTAAACGATAGAATACATAGATGTAGAAATAATTTATTTTACTACATTTCAGGTGACTGTCGCGTCTGCGAGCAACCTCTTTGTCCAAAATAAAACAGATTGTGGGTATCGTATTTGTTCCCATCTGACTTGGTATAAAAGGTAATTTGTACCCGAAGAACAAAGAGTGAGTATATCAATAGCTTTCAGACCGTTCGTCGGGAAAGTTCCTTTCAAAGACTTTGAAGATCGATTCGGTGAAGTGCGGTCAATTATTTTACAGGTGAAGCTATGCTACCATAATTATTCAGCAAAGCTAGAGATTTAGGGGCTGTTTCACCATCCATTGAATGGTGTTAACTGACGATTAAATATGATGCCGTCTCTATGTGTTTTTTTTGAACAGACGGAGACGGCATCATATTTAACCGTCAGTTAACACTAATCAATGGATGGTGAAACACTAAGAAGGATTTTATATATCTCACAAAAATTATAAATGTAAAAGTTTGTAAGTCTGTTTGTTTATTTATTTATTACGTCAAAGAAATTTGGTAAACAGATAGTTTGAGTACTGGGGAAGGGTATAGGATAGTTTTATCCCAAAATCTATATATATAAAAGGCACAACTGACTCACTGGGTTATATATCAACGCACAGCCCAAACCGTTGGGCCTATAAACTTGAAATTTGGTACAAGAGTTCCTTTCATGACGTAAGTGAGCACTAAGAAAGGATTTTTATAAATTCATCCCCTAAGGGGGTGAAACTGAAAAACTGCGAAACTGAAGTGGCAGTGGGGGGGGGGGGCACATTGTTCGCAGGACTGATGGCCGATGGGGTCAAAAGGTTCTCGAATGGCGTCCGCGGACCGGGAGACGAGCTGTCGGTAGGCCTCCAACAAGATGGAGCGACGACCTGGTTAAGATCGCGGGATCGCGGTGGATGCGAAAAGCACAAGACCGGTCTGAGTGGAGAGCCTTGGGGGAGGCCTATGTTCAGCAGTGGACGTCTTTCGGCTGACATGATGATGATGAAGGGGGTGAAATAGGCGGGTGAAGTTTATATGGAATTTTCTCATTTCTGGACTTAGAAGTATGAAAATAGGTACATACGTTCTCGATTCTCGATCTCGATCAACTGAACATTTTAACTAAAGTTAGTGTCTTAACCCAGTATTGCTGCCCCATCTCAACTTTCCACCCTGTATAATCGAATTATAAATAGAATGGAATGAATTATGAAAAGGGATTCGATTTGTAGCATTCGAACATGGCGGATGTAGATTCATTTTGCTATTTCTGTTTCTTTGGCTAGGTAGTTGAAGTATAATTTTGATAGTTTTATACCGCGATTAAGCTATACTGCTCTCGGGTCTGACATTTTTTAATGAGCAAGTTGTTTCCGCGTGGCTTCTAGAATTTTACTATCAAGTTGCATAAAACTACAATCACCGTACAACGTCCCTCTCAAAGAGAGTACTTTGACACTGGTGAAATTGTCCTAATAATTAGGACAGAAAGCCATATTTTAAAAGAGAAGAAGAAAAAAAATTATGAAAAAGAAACATAACAAATATCTATGAAAAGTAATTAAACAGCAGTATCAATTATTTATATACTGATTGTATTTCTTAGCCTAGTTCTAAAGAGGAAACTGGACAAACGGCACAAAACAAAGTCACATATCAGGCACTTCCGGCCCCGCCGGAAACGCCTCCCATTCCGTTTTACTACCAACCTACAAAAAATAACGCCACCCAGTCATTTTGTCTTATTGTGGAATTGTAATTATTTTTATGTTGGTAGCGTAGCGTGGAATGTGTTCTACGGTGGGAGGTAAAATAGAAGTGTTTTGTTTTTTTAGGCATAATACTTTTTACCCGACTGCGAAGAAGAAGAGTTTTGTGTTTGACGCGTATGTAACATGTCTATTGTAACTACTTAACGGCTGAACTGATTTTGATAAATGATCCGTCATTGGATTCGTCTTGATGACGCGAGTGACTCTTGTTCTGAGAGGAGGCCTGTGCCCAGCAGTGAGACGTGAGGCTAGAATGGATAGATGGACGCGAGTGATACTGGGCACGTGAAATTCTTGAAAAATCAAAATGGCGGCATTTTGGCGCCAAATTGTAAGTTTTCTAACTCTTCTCACATTTCGTTCACTCTTTACGGTGCATTTCATCTTACATCACTATTGAGTACAATTTTGAAGCTAAGCTTTTCTGACAATCACGCGCCGAAGCTCCTAAACCATAACCCTACATCTGACATGTAAAATGCAGCAAAATTCTATATTCAAAACAAAACAAGGTGTGGACGGATTCGCGAGCACCCGCAACTCTCAAAGCAATTCTGCGCCGTAAAAAGACGTACGTAGTTTCGTTGAAACGTACATTGCGAGGGATTTGGTTGCTTGTAAGAAGGATCGGGTATCTGATATTGTATTGTAATGTATTGGAAATCTTTTTATCGTACATAAAAACACATGAAAATAACAGGATACACAGGATATTTTGTGAGAAGTTTATTGACTAACAAGTACAAGTACCCCATAGTACCTATCTACAAGCTTTGCTTAGTTTGGGACTAGGTCAATTGGTGTCAAATGTCCCATGATATTTATTTATTTATTTAAAATAAATTGAAATGCTAATACTCTTTTAAGTTCCGTGCCCAGAGGGCCTAATAGGTATTGATGTCATTCACATGCCCGTCTGTTCATTTCGCCGTCTATGGAAATACATTTAACATTCAAACACTTATTAAATTTTCGGTATAAAAGTATCTTGTTAATAAACCATAGCGGTCGTTTCGTAAAAAAATATTTTTAAAGGTTTTAGAGTTGAGCTCTCATTTAGTTAATTTTGACCTAGCCCATCGAGTGGGTATCGTTGTTTTAGTAAATAAAAAAACTGTATTTTCCCTTTCAAAAAATGTTGAAAAACAATACAATGAAAAGCTTCCAAAGTCAGCGTTATTTTACAAAAAAAATAACGGAGAGTTACTTAACTTTCCATCCTAATTTATTTCATTGAGTTCCATTAAATTAATTTAACTTAAAGGAGATAATGTTATTTTTCATATTACATATAACTTAAAAAACATCTGTTAGCCACAATTAAAGCAATTCAGTACAATATTAAATTTTACAGGGCTGTCAAACTCACATAACTACTCAGATATTCTGAATTAAGAAATAAAACTACGAGTATAATGTCTTGTCTTGTAAAAAGTTAAAGCATAGTATATATTTTCGGATGGCCAAGTGGTTAGAGAACCTGACTACAAAGCTTGAGGTCCCGGGTTTGAATCTCGGCCGGGGCAAATATTTGTATGAATAATACGAATGTTTGTTCTCGGGTCTTGGATGTTTAATATTATGTGTTTAAGTATGTATTTATCTATATAAGTATATTTATCCGTTGCCTAGGGTCCATAGCAAAAGCTTTGCTTAGTTTGGGACTAGGTCAATTGGTGTCAAGTGTCCATGATAATTTATTTATTTATTAAAAGTGTAAGTACCAGGTTCTAACAGTCGGCATTCGGAGTTGCCAGCTGCAAGTTTTGCAAAATCGAGTTCCTCTGAAGAGGTAACTCGAGCGAGTGTTGCCAGTGTTCCGATTTACGTCTCAATGGAATCGACTCTGTGCCAATTATGGATGCGTATTGTGCAGTTGTGTTCACAATTTCGGTGTTACCAGTTTAATTTCAAGCGCCGTCAAAGACTTGCATGTCTGCTTTTGCCGGATTCATTTTATTTAGTTCTGAGTGTACCTACAGTCAAGGACAAAGATATAACAATAATATTATTAAACTATATCATTAGGGAACATAAAAACGTGAACATAGAACTACCGTTAGACTCAACCAAATTAAATATATTGACACGGATAACTCTCATCTTAAATTGAGTTTAGCTCGACATGTTTCGGGCTAATCCGTAGCCCTTCCTCCTCGGAGCAACGCGACTCGGCGGCTGCTACAACACGCGCACTGGTAGCACATAGCACGAGGAACAGATCTTGAATGGAAACCGCGGATTCTCAAGCAAGACCACCAACGAGATGAACGAATAACCTGGTTGAAGCCTTAGGTTCACGGTGGATGCAGGCCGCTTCAAACCGAAGCAACTGGATTTCGGGATTTCTCATAGTCAAAATAGGTGATAGGTGATAGGGTGACTAATATTAATACTCGTATAGGTACTATTAGTGATCAAGTGCGGGTAGTTCGAAGAACCCGCGCTGCTAGGCAGACTTGACACCTCACACTTCAGTCTACTCATGACCACGGCAACTGAAACGTTGCCGAAACGTCGAGGTAAATATTACTTGTGTAAAAATAGCGTGATAAGTCCCGTTATGGTATGATGACCGGATGGCCCAGTGGTTAGAGCACCTGACTACGAAGCTTGAGGTCCCGGGTTCGAATCCCGGCCGGGGCAGATATTTGTATGAATAATACGAATGTTTGTTCTCGGGTCTTGGATGTTTAATATGTATTTAAGTATGTATTTATCTATATAAGTATGTTTATCCGTTGCCTAGTGTCCATAACACAAGCTTTGCTAAGATTACTTTGGGACGGGTGCGTCCCAAGATATATAAAAACGTTTGATATATTTTCATATTATATAACGTTCATTATATATAATTACATTATGTATAACATGAAACACTATAATTTCAATAAGTATAACGGTTGATCAGTATAACAAATGTTTTATATACTTTCATAAGAAATAACATGTTTATGGGCTAAATTCATATGATATAACATACATAAAGTATACCGCTCATAATACGCAATAACTTTTTATATAACATTAATATGATATAATATCAAGTGATATACTTAGTTTCTAAAATACTTGTTAAATTCTTAAATTTAAAAACCAGAAAATTAGGTGTTGTGTTAATTTTTGTATTGAAAAGTTTTAATCCAAAATTTGTGCGAGCGAGCGAAGCGAGCGAGCAAGACGGTTCGGAGCAGAAGCGACTCGGATAGGTTAGGTTCAGAAGGCTAAGGCGGGAGCGAAGCGGAGCGTAGCTCCCGCCTTAGCCTTCGGTGTTAGGTTTTTTTTTATAGCAGCGAGGAAACCGCAAAGTGAAATAAAAATAAACAAAGAATACCTAATAAATTAATCGACAAATTTATTCAAAAATAAACATAGCTATATTTTTTTTAAGCTTAAACATGAAGCGATTGCTTTTAGGAATTCACATTCGAAATACTCGGTTTTATATTTTTGTTATTACGTTTATATTTTTGAGCGTTATATTTTCCGTTGTAAGATTAAATGAATGTTATATGTTTTGGTTGTTAGAGGTTGTGAATATTATATTATTTGATCGTTATACTCAAAGTATTTATTTCCATAGATCATTATATATAATGGAATTATATATTTTATCATTATACATTATGAGCATTATAGCAAACGTATGTTATATTTAAAAAAATAGAGAAAGTGAAGTTATATATAATGAATATTATATGTTTTGTTTTTATATATTCTATTACTTACCCCTTTGGGACTAGGTCAATTGGTGTGAATTGTCCCGTGATATTTATTTATTTATTTATTTTGGCTTGTGTGATGATGATGAAGAAGGATTGCAGTAATTACATGAGACGTGTACGTAAACCCGGTGTTGGATAAGATTACAGTGAGAAGTGAACCTGTCGGGGTAGTTAAGGCGCGGTATCCCGGCGACCGCTAATTAGTCGGCGACGAAACGAAACCATCCATCAAGGTGCTCGCAGGGAATCGAAGTAGGAGAGCCTTTGTTTTGCGTCGTTATTTTCCTCGAGACACATAGGAGTCGAGCTTATATGACTCCCTAAGTGGTGAATTAGTATATTTCACACGAAAACACAAGCTGAAAAATGTATGAACAGGACAATAGACACGAATTTCTTCTATGCACCAACATTTCAACTTGCATTCTTTTTATAGTTACTTTTAGCAGCGACACTAACGCCATTTATGTTACTAGTTTCTCATCGAGATACATTTTACATTCCGATGCCCGTAAAAGTAGTAGTAGTAGTTGAAATAAAAAATACAAAAAGACTCCAAAAAGTAATCTTGGTGAATTAGTGTAATTTTGAACATGAAACTACTGTTGAGACTCACTCTAGTCGCGTGCTCCCTTGAAGAAGGGCTACGAAATAGCCCGAAACAAGTGCAGTTAAACTTGATTTAAGACGTCAGTTATCCGTTACTATATAATTTAATATGAATTAGTATTATTTCTTCTATATGAGCAAACTATTTAATTTATCGATTAAAATTTTATTTCATTTTAATCAGTAAAAGTTTTTGGTAAAAAAATTATTTTTAAAACAAGCTTTTTTGCTGGCTGTTCTTTTTGTTGTCTTGACCTTTTTGTTGTGACTACCAGGATGTCAATACCAAATTATTGTATTGTCACGCAATTTACATACGTATACAAAATTTCAAGACAAATGTAGAAGTTGGAAACTTAATAAAAGCTTGTAAGAATGATCAATCGTGTGGTCACCCTATACTAGATGACAACTTCTGTTAGATTAATTACTTCGATTTGATATTGTGAATGTAATTTTTTTAACGTTTTCATCCAGCAAATACAAAAGCGTTGATAAGGAACATGTTGTTTTAATTAAGATTCGTTTTTTTGGAATCTTTTTTTTATTTTGGATCCATTCCAGCCTATTTACGTCCCGCTGCTGGGCACAAGCCTTCTCTGAGATCAAGAGGGCTTGGGCCATAGTTCTCACGCGGGCCCAGTGCGGATCGGGAACTTTTTTTTTTTTCGATATGTCGTGTCAATTTCGGATCGTTTACTTTGCATTGAAATAAAGTAACTACGACGTCACTTTTAAGTGAATTTAATAGACTTTTCATAAATTTCAAAGCCACTTGTTAAGCCACAATAACATTGTTTTGTCGTTTAGCAGTTAATTAAAAATGAACAATGTATCAGTCTCTCTTTGTGTAAAATGACAACGTGCCATTGATTTCCACTAACGGGCAATCAATCCCGGACTAAGATTATGTCTCGTCCCAATCAAATGCAAGTTAATTCAGTTAGTTAACCAACTGATAACGTATTCATCCTGATCCCGGATATCCTTGTTCGATATCCGCGGTAATTACTTGAGCTTAGTTAGACCTTGCGTCGGCTACATTACTCTGGTAGTGGTAACTCGGAAGTGGAGCGTTAAGACATACAAAAATCACGCCTGTATTCCCAAATGGGGTAGACAGAGCACACGAGAAACGTTACCTCTTCGGAGCCATCATCATCATCATCATCATCAGCCGGAAGACGGACGAAGTACTGCTGAACAAAGGCCTCCCCTTTAGAACGCCATAATGAACTACAACTCGCCACTTGCATCCACCGGTCTCCCGCAACTCTCACGATGTCGTCAGCCCACCTGGTGGGAAGCCTGCCAACGCTTCGTCTTCCGGTTCGTGGTCGCCACTCGAGAACTTTTCTCCCCCAACGGTTATCTGTTCTTCGAGCGATGTGGCCCGCCCATTGCCACTTCAATTTGCATATTTTTCCAGGTATGTCAGTGACTTCGGAGCCACTTTTAGCAATTTTAGGTTTTAAGTTTGACAAAAACGGTGCAATACTGACAGGTTGCTAGCCTGTCGCCTATGGTATATCTTAACCTATATCCTCAGTCGCCTCTTACGACATCCACGGAAGAAATGAAGAGGTGTAATTCTAACCCGATACCTCACGGGGGCGGTTAAAGAATGCGTGAAATTTGCAAAAAGAATTCGTAGTGGTATTAGTATAGTGGTTTGACCAATGGTCTTTCAAGCTGATGGTCGTGGGTTCGAACCCGGCCTCGTACCTCTGAATTTTTACAAGCTTTTTTTAGGTTACCCCATGTTGTTGTTATTGGGTTAAATCTCGCAGTTAATTTTGATTCACTTCCTGGGGTCAAATTGACGTGTAATCCATACGTATATTATAAATGCGAAAGTAACTCTGTCTGTCTGTCTGTCTGTCTGTCTGTTACGCTTTCAAGTCGAAACCGTTGAGCCGATTTTGATGAAATTTGGCATAGAGATAGTTTAAAAACCAAGAATCAACATAGGATACTTTTTGTTCCGGTAGAGGGCGCCAACGCGTGATAACCTAGGTCCGCGCAGAGTTTGCAATAATTAGATAAATACGGTGATAGATAGTATATTATTCTGGTAGAGAAATTCTGGAATGGCGTCTGCGGACCGGGAGACGAGCTGTCGATGCCTACAACAAGATGGAGCGAAGACCTGGTCCTGACATCGCGGAATGAGTTGATGAGAGAAATTCTGGTGGTTTGACCAGGATTGTCATCGCAGGACGGAACTTCTCAACGGTTAATAACATCTAATTAAAATGGTGCGGCAATGTGGTCTGGATGACAAAAAAAAATTGTATGAACAATTTTTTTTTTTTAAACTTTATTCGCTTATTGAATGCTGAAAAGCCAACAGCTTCGAAAAGATAAAAATTATTACAGACATTTTAAACAATTCCCCTCGATGTTATGAAACTACTTAAACTCTTAAGCTGTTAAATCTCGAAGAATTTCAACAACAACCGAGTCGGGCGTTCTAACTATCGCGCTCTCCAAAGTTGAAAGCTGGATGAACCGATAGCTGCATATCGCTCTAATGTAGCTCTTTGTCCAGTTTATTTAAAATCAAACATTTCTTTAAAATTATTATAAGGTTGCTCGCACGAATGATGGCCGATGGGGTCAAAAGGTTCTCGAACGGTACCCGCGGATCGGGAGACGAGCTGACGGTAGGTATCCAACAAGATGGAGCGACGACCTGATTAAGATCGCGGTGGATGCGAAAAGCACAAGACCGGTCGGAGTGGAGAGCCTTGGGGGAGGGAGGCCTATGTTCAGCAGTAGACGTCTTTCGGCTGACATGATGATAATGATGATTTTAGGGTAGTAGGTATGTGAAAAAAAAGTAGAAATTGCAGGGATGTCATGAAAATGTATCAAAATGCGCTTCGGAGCAAAATGCGCAAAACTCAAAAAGTAACCATTGGTAAAATCTACAATACGCAAAATGTACACAACTCATACCTATTTTCAAACACACGGAATGTACAAAAAACTGCCCAAGAGCGTGTCGGATACGCCCGAAATAGAGTTCTGTTGCCATTACGAAAATTAAGTAATACTCGTATTTTTCTAAGGAATTCGTATTTTGTACGGAATATTTCAAGTTTAGGTATATTTTATACCTTAGGCTGCTATTTACTCTTAAACTACAATAATTCCCGAGAAAACGTAACCGTTATAGTTTTTCTTGTAAGTTTAATATACTTACTACCATCCTGAATTTTAAAAAAAAATTACAGCCACTGGTTCAGATTTTAGAGGAGGAGGGGACCACATCTAGTTTGGATTAAATATTATAATTTAAAATTGGGATCATACCAGAGAGTAATTTCGGAAGCCAAACATATCTATTGAAATGAACGTCTAAGTTTTTATCTTTCACTCTAACGAATTATTAATATCAAAGCTCTGAAATTCAAACCAGGAACCATAAAAACTCGTAAACTTTGGCTGAAAGTTCAAAAGCTTTCTCCTAGTTAACTGCAATTTGCTCACTTTATTACAGAAATATGAATAAGTTCAAGTCAGATGGAATCTGGAAGCTTTTAAGAGTTCGACGTGTTCATTAGCCTGGTGGGGGCCCATGGGGGTGGCCTGTATGGGGAGATGGCGACTATAGGAGCCCGGGGCATTCTAAGGTTACGGTTAAAAAGGTGGAGTTTTTAACTAATTGATTCGGTTAATGAAATACGGAAGAGCACTTTTTGCGTGTATTTTTTACGGAGTCACTTTATTGAAAGAAAGTAAGAAAACATTTATTCGTGACAAAAAAATAAAATACCTAAACAAAAAACAAAAAAATAGCTATGCATGTCACGAAATGGTCCCAAATCAGCAATCTGCCGTTCTCGCGAACGGCGCTGTTCTTCCTTTCGGACCATCTGGTCATCATACATTGAAAAAAATTACACATAAAAATACAGCAATAATTAATATATTGTAAGCAATAATTAATGCTACATTTAAATAAAAAGAAAAATGAAATATTAAAAACGTACGACGATCAAACAAATTTCTTCACCGAAGAAGAGTTCAATCGTTTTTTTACGAAAGTCCCCTAGCTAAAACTTTCGTGAAAAAAATATGATTTTATAATTCTGGTCAATATAGAATTTCGCTCTTGGTTAAGTTAACAATAAACTCAAGTAATTGAAGAAAAGTGAAAAATTATTACTTTAGCGCTTAGCGGATTTGTAACACCAATTTTTAGAAAATTCACGATAAACTAAAAATTCAATTTAGTTTTGATCATGAAACTACCATGAGGACAATATCCGTTACAATATCCTTCAATTCATACATAAAACTGCATCTAAATCGGTCTAACCGTTTAGGAGACAAAGAGATTGAGGTGTTTGCGTTATCTAGTGTAATCTATATCTGTGACCTGTTCCATTCGGCTGTGGGCAAATGTAATTAAGAAACTAAGCAGATATTAACCTGGTCTCTGGCGTAAAAGAAAAAATAAATTACGTAATAGATTTATCACGGTTGTAGGTAACGAAAACTTGTGGAATCGTAAAGTTTGTCAGTTGTCAAAATTGTAGTCTTCGCCCACTTTCGAAGACTAAGTTACGCCAAGTTTGAGAACGTTTGATAGAAATGCTTGAGTGCCGCTGGAAATTGTTCAGGCGTAGTACATCATGTCTGAAACTCAAATATCATACCTAGTGATATCCTAAAATTAATGTATGTGTATTAATGTCTTATTGTATATATATGTGTATACCATGGTCGCAACGAATAAATTAATATGAATAATAATGAACACGAATACGAATGTAAGCTGATCAAAGTAAAAGTTGAAATATCTTAATTCAATTTAGCACCTTCGTATAAAAACAAAAAAAAATAGTTTAAGTAATAAATGCAACACTAAATGTGTTTTAAACTACTAATTACAAATAATAAAAGTGAAATAATAAATCAAAGCAAACAGATATTTACCGCATACCGCAAACGAAGCAGAAAATTTGCCGTACACCAACCACGACAAAATAGCACTTACATATGAAATTAGCGCGAGCTATCAAATCAAAAACCGCCCTGTCCTCATCTCAGACCAAACAGTGCAATGCAAGCAAAGTATTTAAAAGACCTATCGAACGATACCCCACACTACAAGATTGGATGAGAAAAAAAATTATCCGCACTTTACGTAGGTATACGGTAGATACTCCAAAAAAATTTTTTTTTGTATTTTTTATTGTACCATTTTGTCGGCATAGCTTACATGTTTGTGCAAAATTACAGCATTCTAGCATTGGTAGTCCTTGAGCAAAGCCGCGAACGGACAGACAGACAGACATGGCGAAACTAGATAGCATTAAGGGTTCCATTTTTGCCATTTTGGCTACGGAACCCTAATAACTATAATAATACTTTAAAATACCACGCGCAAACAACATTAAACTTTCACAGCAATAGACAGATGACATTTGAATTTAGTATTACCAGTGCATGAAAAATTTGTTATATTAGTTTTCCGCAATATGGCGAGGTTTTTTATGGGAGCGCCAAAGTTCGCATACTTTTTTCTAGTCATACCGTATTTTTTGTCCGAAACATCGTTTGTCCGAATTTTTTTCGCACTTGAACCTTTTATTTTTCTAAAAATTTTAAATGGTTATCCTATAGAAAACTATAGGTTAGGTTAGGCTTATTTTATAAGAATTCTAAACTATCATTGGATTCAGAGAAAAAATAGTTATGACAAACGGTAATTCTGAGAAAAATTACATTCGTACTTTCAATAGTGTATAGTTTTGTAACTAAGGGACCCCATATATCCCTGTATTATTATTTTTTTTCGTAATTTTAAATTGTTTGCTGCAGTTTTTAAGTATTTTATTCGTAATTATTTTATTTTGAAAAAATGACTTTCTGCCAAGTTTCTTGCGGCGCATTCTTCTTGGCAATGATGGTCTTTCCGAAAGCGCTCGTAGTTTAAAAAATGACGTCTAAAAGTGCCCACTGCGGCCTAATTTACTGAATAAATGATTTGAAATTAGAATTTGAATAAGTATGCGAGCCGATATGGACCCGTTTCTTATACTTCTGGTCAGCCTTTACGATTCATTGCCAATTTTACTACAGCAATGGTCGCAAACGGTGTGACAAGCGGTCAACTCGCCTGAACAGCCAGTAATTCTCCGTCCCGGCCAACGAGGCAAGTTTAATGAAATTCTTGCCGGCACCGGCGCGTGCGTCGTTTTTACAAGGATTCTTTGAAGCTATAGTTGTTTGATGCATGTGCTTTAAAGTTATGTTGGCATGTTAGTGTTTAAAAGCACAAAACTATGTAATGTAAGTATATAAGTACCTAAGGAATAAGTTATCGTGTTTATGTTTATTAGTCTACTGTTAAACATATGCAGGTTTTCTGGTTTTTTTTTCTAGGTTTCAGTATTAAATTATTGTTGTTATTAATTTGCAAAAGTTCATTTATACCCATAGGATAAGACCGCCTATTGCTTATCTTGTTTTTTTTTTTCTCTGTGTATCTGTTTTCTGTATCGCTTACTATTTCTGGTGTACAATAAAGAGTCTTTGTGTTGTATTGTATAATATAATTTGCTCTTACCTAAAGTATGCAGTCAAGCTGTTCAAATAACCGTGCCTGTGTTGAATAGTTGCTTCGGTGCAGTTAATTTTTCCACCTTGTAGAGTAAAAGCAAAAATTAATAAAGCAAAAGCAATTACTGTTGTCTTATTCAATTCACACTTAGGTTTACATTTATTAATAAAACATAACACGGTACAAATAAAAAAAAAGTAACTAAAACTACACACAAACTAAACTTATAAATAAAAAAATTGCCCATAATGCCCAGAAGGCTGGCAGCATTACCATGCTGTATGGCAATGCTTATTCTTTGCGCTAAGAAAAAGCCAGCCCTCTGGTCACCCGAAGCCGCAATTAATTTTGACGACTATAATTTAAAAATATTCACACTTAAAATGCATAAAACAAAAAAAAAACTGAAAAATATTAGACCGTAAAGAAAGCCAGCATCATTGTTCAATACATTGAAGAAATTTTAGAAAATGTTGAAATTTCCTCATCGCATGTCTTATTTTGTAAGCTCGGCTAAAGCAGGGAAATGAGGTTCCCTGGACAATCTCGAACTTGGGAGGCTGTCGTAAAAAACTTGTCGACTTATAATAAGTTGCTGCCGGTTTACAACCCACTTTATACTTTCAACTATTGTGGGGTTGCACGGGTAAACAAATTTAATCTCGCCTTTATAACTTTACCTTGCCTTTGGTTTAAAATGTTGGCTTTGCGAACTTTTTATTTGATGTGAATACAATGTCGTGTCTCACGGTTGAAAAAATGTTGACATTTAGCTTTGCCATTTCAATTGTCACTATCATTAAGGATGTTAAGGGATTTTCCTTTGTATTTTTCATAAAATTTGATGAAACTTGGACTGCAGACGATAACTTTGCTCACCAGAAAGTTTGAGATAGCTTTGTCTATGAAACAAATGCGTGTTCATGCAGCTCCTCCACCTCTACACTTTAAAAACACACACAGACAAATCACACAAACCCAACTATCACCACCACGTGTGTCGCATTCAACCAGAATTTCATCATCAGAGTAACACAACAAAAAGAAGAAAGTCTACGCAATCCTGCAAAGTAATTCAGTTGTGTGTTACGTTCCCAATTCGCACTGAGCCCGCGTGAGAACTACAGCCCAAGTTCCCTCATTATGGGAGGAAGCTTGTGTCTTGTGGGTCGTTTATAGGCTGAAATGTGAGATTTGAAGTTACAAAAAAATATCTTCAAAACATGGTCCTTCGAGAAAGAAATTTATCCTTTTTTTCAAACTCAAACTCACAACATATTTTATTGACAACAAAAACACACCTTCGCGCCTTGACAAAATACTAACCTAACCTAACCTATATTTGAGCAATCATGTCACCTAAAATTTGTGACGAGTTGCTTTATTGGCCAAATACTTTTTAACCTATTTGCAAATTAGTCTAGATGATCTTAAGGCAAGTAGCTAAAGAGACCGGTTATATCTCGGACAAACTACTTATTTGTCCGGTTGATTTCTGACGAGTTGCATCATTGATTTTTAGGTGAGTTAATGCTGTTGACCAATTGCGTTTTTGACCACTTGTTACTAACCCTCCGTAGTTTGAATGTAGAGGAAAAACGAAGAAATAATACATTAACCGGCGAAAACAATGGTTTCTGGATAACAGCTACACCTAAAATCTTCACAATAAATAAGATTCCGATACTGTTGTATTAGATACCATTACGCCGTGCCATTAAAACCGGACAGCTCAGAACGGGGACGATTGTTGAATTTTTTTAATAAAACTTGTCCCGTTAGTCGCCGTAACTGCGTTTGTTTACAATAAACACGGCGTTGCCGGCGCCCCTTTATCGCCCAACTTGCGGTGGTTTTTGGGAATGCGCTGTTGTGACGTCGAAGCGACGTTTCTTTCATTTTTCTGAGAATTCTGCAACTCAATTTTACAATACAATACAAATACTCTTTATTGTACACCAGAAATAATAAGCGGTACAGAAAAACAGGAACACAGATAAAATTACAAGGTAAGCAATAGGCGGCCTTATTGCTTAAGAGCGATCTCTTCCAGGCAACCTTTCTGATAAAACCTTTACCTTCTTCTTTTTCCTTTAACCTTTTTGAATTTTGATAGTGTTTTATGCGGCGATTAACCTTAACAGTGAACAGTGATCACAAAATTCTATATTGTTCTTGTGTCTGACATTTTTTAATGCGCAAGTTGTTTTCACGTGTTTTCTGGAATTTTACTATCAAGTTACAAAAACTACAATCACCGTACAACGTTACCTCTCAAAAGACAATACTTAGATACTGGCGAAATTGTCCTATTAATTAGGACAGAAGCCATATTTTAAAAGAGAAGAAGAAGATTCTGCAACTTGTCACCATCATCTCAGCCTATATGCGTTTTACTGCAGGACACTGGCCTTCTCTCAAAAGGAGATGATTTAAATTGTAATTAAGATGGCTTTGTAGGTTTCCGAATGGCGTCCGCGGATTGGGAGACGAGCTGTTGGTAGGCCCCCAATAAGATGGAGCGACGACCTGGTTAAGATCTCGGGATCGTGGTGAGGCGAAAACACAAGACTAGCCTGAGTGGAAAGCCTTACGTCTTTCGGCTGACATTTATTTATTTATTTATTTATTTATTTATTAAAATTACATTTGTACCTTAACAGCTAAAGCCAAACCAGCACAAACTCAATACCTAATATACAATTAATACAATACTGTTCACGTGCAGTGAACATACCACTGCCCTACAGGAATTTACAAAATACAATACAATAAACACAAATACAATAGTTAAGATACTAAGATCTAGGTGAGTTACACTATAGAGCTTGCAGGCATCTGATCTTCCGCCACTCTCTTGCACTCGGTCATCAGGCGCCCTACAGTACTCGCAAACAAGTCTAGGTGCGGCGCCGCCGCGAGCACAGAGTTGAGCAGCGCAAGCGCGCGCGTGACCGGCGCCTGCGCGTGCGCCCGCGTGCGCCGCGCCGGCACCGCCAACAGCGGGTGACGCCGCGCACGAATATACTGGTCCGGGACAAAAATGCGGACAAATACGTTGACGAGGTGAAGACTATCGATCTGGTTTCTTACAATTTTGATTACAAATTTGGCCAGAGATAGTAGTCTACGCAATTGTAGTGAGTCGTAACCTAAGTGCCCCTGTAGAAATAAGGTAGGGTACATGTAAGGATAATAAAAGTTGACCCTCTTGTACAGTGCTCTTAAAAATTTCTTTTGTATTTGTTCCAACATAAGAATATATTTACTCTCATGTGGACTCCAAACCGCTGTATTCGTTTCGAGTATGCTTCGCACGAGCGCCGCATACAGTACTCGGGTTGCGGGGATGGTAAGGAGCCCGGAATTACGCAGGACAAAACCTAGTCTTTTGTACGCGGCGTCGGTCACCGCCTCGATGTGAGCGTGGAACGTGAGCCCCGGATCGAAGAGTACACCCAAGTCACGCACCTGTGCTGACCGCGCAATAGGAGTACCACCGATGGTATACTGGAATTCGCGAGGGGTGTTAGAGCGCGTGAAGCTTAACATTTCGCACTTATCTGCATTGAAAAAAAGCCTGTTAGACATGCTCCAGCGATGTACCGCATCTATGTCGACTTGCAATTCATCGCAATCCTTTTGGCTCTGAATCGGTTTTATCAACTTCACATCATCAGCGAACAGCAGCAAGAGGGAGTTGTGTACCTCCAGAGAAAGGTCGTTTATGAGCAGCACGAAAAGGAATGGCCCAAGGTTGGATCCCTGACTAATACCGGAACGCGTGTGGTAGCATTCGGATACATAAGGCCCGTACTTGACAAACTGCTTCCTATCTGAAAGATAGCTCGCAAACAAGTTGAGAAGTCTGGGTGTAAACCCCATCGCACCCAACTTTAGAAGCAGTACATCATTATCAACACGATCAAAAGCTTTCTGGAAATCCAAGTAGATGACATCAACCTGTACCCTCCTATCCAGCTCGCGCGACAGGACCTGCGTGAGAGTGAGCAGGTTAGTGGTCACTGACCTTTTAGGCAAGAACGCATGCTGCGCGCTGGTGATGTGAGCCTGACACTGAGGGAGCAGAGCACTATGAAGTGCTGACTCAAACACTTTAGCAAGGACACTCAAAATGGCAATGGGACGATTATCTTCAACCCTCATCCCTGATCCTTTCTTAGGAATTGGTGTAACCCTCGACTTCTTCCAAATTATTGGGTAAACCCCTGTCTCGAGAATAAGGTTGAAAATAAATGCGATCGGAGCCACTAGATCATCCACACAAGCCTTCAGCACAAATGCAGGTATCGCATCGGGTCCTGGGGATGTCCCCGACTTCAACTTTTTTATTGCTTGCCTGACCTCGACCACAGTGAATTGTCTGACATCTACGCGCCTTGAGTCAGCGGGCAAACTTGCACCGGCCAACTGGGGGTCAAGAACAGGTTCGTTCGGCAGGAAGACTGAACCGAAGTGGGCCGCAAATGCAGAAGCAGCGTCAGCGCCAGTGTATTCGACATCTCCGCGCGTTACTTTCGGTTCCAGGCCTCCTTTGCATCGTAGCGAGTTTATGCAAGACCAGAACTGAGCAGGATTTTTCGATAGTCTATTAGATATGTGTTGCATGTAGTTATTGTACGCTTCTTTTGTTTCAGTCTTAACTTTAGTACGTAGATGGCTAAAGTGCTCGTATGCCGATACATCATCAAACCGTTTCCACCGACGATGAAAATGAGCTTTTGTTTCAATGTCACGGATTATGGCTTTCGTGTAGAAGACTGGATAGGTACGACTACACGATCGCTTCCGTATTTTCTTTGGAATACAGCGGTTAAAAATACTGTACAGAGTTTCATTGAAAAAATTTACCGCAGTGTCGGTTCTACTTATCTGGTATAAATTCTCCCACTCGGTGTCTCTAATTTCGCAATACAATTGATAAAAATCTGCCTTATAATAATTCCAATCGTTTCGATCACTTATGTTAGACGGCTGCATCATGAAAGTATCAGACGCAAAGCTATAGTTAATATGAACCATAATAGGTGGGTGGTGGGGGTCGATCTTAGAGAGCACCTCGCTTGAGTCTGCAGGCCGCACTACCACCGCGTCACTCAACTCCTGGCTCGTTAACACAACATCCAGCACTCTCCCATTCACATTAATCACACTGTTATACTGGCAAACATTACAAACACCGGCAAAACAGTGGAAAGACCTTTCAACATTTGGACTAGCGCTATACAGATTCAAGTCTCCCAGAATTAGCACTTTGGAACTATTATGTTGCAGACAGACTCTCTCAACACTGTCAAACCACTGAAAATACTGTTCATCTGGAGACCCGGGAGGAATGTAAACGACACACACGTACACATATTGTCCTTGAACAGAAAACCTCGCCCAAAGGTCCTCCCCACGAGCGGTTTCGTAGCTTTGCAGCCGCTCGAGGCACAGCGGCGCGCGCGCGGCTAGCAGCACACCGCCGCCACCGCGCGCACCGCGGTCCCGTCGCAGCACGCTCCACTCGTCGCTCGCGCCGCACACTTCAGCGTCGTAGACTGACCCGTCAAGATTCGACTCCGTGACAGCAACCATGTGCAAACCGTCAGATGTTAACAAGTTATTTCTCCACGTATCTAACTTACTTTTCAACCATCTTACGTTCTGGTAATATAAGTTAAGCGAGAATGTCTTGGGCGGTTTTTTCGCTTCCTTGCTTCGGAGTTCGCTGGACCCTTCGAAATAACCACGTTTTAACTCTGGCATTGTCAGGCCAACACTCAGGAGATAGGCACCTATCATACAGTTCAGGAGGGACTCCTATTTTAAAAGACTTATAGTCGCCCTTTGACTTTAATTCCTCAACTGTAAATGGTTTCTCTGGGCATAGAACCTGAAGATATGCACGTATTTCGTCTGTCCCGGACAGCATATTCCAAAGATGGATAAATTTGCGTTGTTCAACTGCCCTGAGTGATGTGACGTCCGGGCCAGCTGTACAACGCACAGAGGAAAATCGCTGCTGCCTCCGTTTTCCCGTGACAATCTTCCATCCATCACCCGTAGTCCCACCCTCATCTCCAGCAACCGAACCAGTTGAAGCTGCCTCGCCATCATCCCCGGGCGCGTCCACATCTTCGCTTCTTTCATTTCCTGACTCTGTGGTCCCCGCCGCTTGCGCCTCCGAGTTTACCGCGCTGCCTCCCTCGCGCCGTTGAGCCCCTTTCTTCTTGGACCTAGGCATCCTGCTGGTCTCCTGCACAGAGCCCGGGAAGAATCCAGGACCAAGAACGCAATGGCACCGACACGCCGACGCTGGCTCCAGTTTTTTCAGCCTCTCATTGACTACTTCAAACCTCTGCATGCAATCACTAAGTGCCGTTTGGTAGTGCGACATGGCAGAGACCGCGCCAGCCAGCTGCTCCGTCAACAAGGTAATTTGTCCCCGAAGAAGCTGCATCTCCACTGACATCTGTGACACGCTACCCGAAGTCGGCGGCGGCACCGCAGAAGCATCACTCTTAGTCCTGTTCGCCACATTCTTCACGGTAGCCGGCGTACCAACAGGGGTATCACAGTTCCGCCCAGCTCTTTTATGCGCGATGCAGCACTCTGGGCAGACCCAGGTATCCCTTTCCTTGAGCGTCAGCTTCTTGTTGGCACATAAGTAGTGAAACAATTTACTACAAGTCTTGACCATGCACTGCAGGTACTCCTCTCCAACATCGATCTCCTTGCGACACGCGTCGCAAATCAAGTCGCTGCTATCGGCCCTCTCCATAGCACAAAGCGAGTCAGACCGTGCGTCGGGCGTAGCGCGCAGTTCACCGCCAAGCGCGTAGCACAATCTCGTAGCGCTCACTCGGCGTAGCAGTATCTCGTAGCAGCGTAGCAGATGTGTTGTATTGTAACTCACACTTTCGCCGGTCGCAGTTCAACGTTGCGTGGCTCAATGGTTCGAGCGGTGGTCTCGCAATCCGTCGATGGACGATCGATTCCGGGGATGCAGGTGAACTTGTGGTTGTCTTTTTCTAAACCCGCCCACTGGGCGGGGTCGACAGGTAAGTGCCCCACAAGAGAGACAAGGAATCAGAAATAGCAGCAAACAGCCAATCACAATTTAAATTACAATTAACTGAATAACATGCTCCGAGCAACAATTTACACGTCCACCAACGACCAACGCGGGACGAGAACAGACATGATGATGATGATGATGATGAAATTGTAATTTCCACAGGGATCTAGTACGCAACAGAAACTTCGCATTTGAGAACTTCGTTCAGTCAAGTTTCATCCTCTGACCGCAACCGAGAACACACAAATATTGAAAACTTCATATTATAAGATTATTTGATGGTAAAAGATTATAAAAAGATTTTGTTTCATAAATAAAATAATGAGTATCTATACCACTAATATTATTAAATGGGAAAGTGTGCGTGTTTGTGTTCTTGTAAGTTTATATTTGTCCGTTTTTAACGTCGAAACGGAGCGACAGATCGAATTGATTTTTAAGATAGATTCAAAATTCAAATTCAAATCATTTATTCAGCAAATAGGCCGCAATGGGCACTTTTACACGTCATTTTTTTAAACTACCAGCGCTTTCGGAAAGACCATCATTGCCAAGAAGAATGCGCCGCAAGAAACTTGGCAGAAAGTCATTTTTTCATCATAAAATAATTACAAATAAAATACTTAAAAACTACAGTATACAATTAAAGAGAAAAAAAAATTACAAAATAATAATAATACAGGGATGTATGGGGTCCCTTAGTTACAAAACTAAACACTAACTATATCTACGTTCAGCGGAAGTGTAGAATGCTTCCACTGTCAAAATTAAAAATAATAATAATTTAATTCTGAAATATACATTTCAGGTCAAGTAACCGTTAAGCTTTTGGATTCCGAAGGCAAGCACACGTCTGCCGCCCCCAAAGTTAGCTCACACGCACTCATGTCATGCTCTGAAAGCAGAGCGGTACCGAGGGCATGGTATTGCTTCCGTTCCCATAAGCTCTATGGGATCGTCTTGGGAACTTCGACGTCGCGAGCCTGTGACTAGAAATTAAACTAAAAATATACAAGTTTAAAATCCATAAGCTTAACAATATACAATATAAATATAGCAAGGGGATGTATAAAGTCCCTGAGTTAATAATAAAATTCCTAATCTAAATAATTCAGAGATGTATATAGTCTCTAAATGTCAAATTAAACTACATAATTAAACTAATTAAATTATACAATCATCAGAGGTGTAAAAAGCCTCCAAGGTCATAAATTAATAATAATTATTAAACTACAGAGATGGAGATGTATAAGGTCTCCAAATGTCAAACTAATAAATGATTTTAAATTAAATTCTGCAACGCGGACAATACGCGGAAAATAGAGATAGTTTATGAGCCAAAAAGTTACATGAGCTACTTTATAACAGCGCGCGGTAATCGAATTCCTTGAGGACGAACCCGCGAACAACAGCTAGTTATTTGATAAAGAGCATTTTAAAAACTAAACAAAAAAGAAACAATCACTGCTAATTCACTGTTTGTTTCCCGTAATTATATTTCTACATGAAAGAGAAGCTTTGTTATCAGATTATTTTGAATATGACTAGTAAAATACACAGAAATAGAATTTTATTCATTTTCATTTGATCATTTTGTCCGTTTTATGCTATTCAAACCACCCGTATAAAGCTTGTATCTAACATTAAAATACTTATCGAGGGGATTCTTTAAAACATGATCAAATTCGCGAAGACTGGCCATGAAACTCGCTCAAAAGCTAAATTTTACAAAATGGCAGCGGCATTGACAGTTTTAGAGTTGGCACTAGCACCCCAAGGGTTTAATATAAATTAAACTTAATAAAATATCTAACATGAAACGAAAACGACTTATACGAGTACCTGAGACTAAAGAGTACAGAAAAGGCAAACTTAAAATAAAAGAAAAACGAGATAAAAAAGTTGCTTACATAATTTGTTATAATATTTACACTTTTACACCCTATTATATCCAAAATCAACTGAACAATCACAAAAGTAAACTAGGGCATGTCAGATCCATTTCAGACCAAATAAAAAACAAAATGCCGGCGGAATGTGCGATAGGACCGTTCTTCGTTTACCTGTCGATTCCCTTTCTAGATTTCGGAATGTCAATCTGATCTGTCGGTATGGCTCTTTTAGCGACCTTTTCTTTTCATTGAGTGATGCTTTGTAGTTTTCTTTCGTAAATTATCTATTGCCTGTTCTATTTTTGTGCCGAAAAGGCAGGGACATTCATAATTAAATTGGGACCGTAAACAACATAGAAAAGTAAACGGCAATCCCAAAACAAATATTGGAACTACGACTTGAAAGCTGAGCGGGGTTTTGGAGTCCTAGTGTTTGTTAACAGCTTCGTTTTCATTTATTTTCGACTAAATACGTACTCTTTGATGTTATTTAGGTTGGCGCAAAACATAGGACTGTTTACAGGGGACAATAATTATCATTATTTTTATATACTAAATACGTCAATACATTCATAAGTGTTTATTATAGATTTTTGACGAAAGCAATACTTTTTCTGAGTGAAATGTATGAACGTTTGACATAATGAAACATTTTCAAAGTAGTTAAAATATACAAATGCGATGCGTTCTAAGTTTTAACAAAAAGTACCTACCGTTATTTCTGTCCCACTGTCTGTAGTAAAATCTTGAAAGTTAAATTCGACCAACATCCAGTAGTCGAATTGAATTTGAAATTTGGCATACTTTATGTAAATCATATGACAATACAATAATCTAGTAGTGATGTCCTGGTAGTCCAGCAAGGATCTTCTCCGCAGAATGAAACTCCTCAACGGTTAATAGCATCGACTTGAAATTTGGAATGCAAATTTAATGTAGTTTGGGTGATAATGCAAGTAGGAGGTACACTGAACAAAAAGTACAAAAGTAAAAGCTTATATTAAAAATGAAATTTTTATGGTTTATTCAGTAAAAAATCTACAGAAACGTGGGCTACAGAATAAATGATAAAAGTTTGAAAGGCTTGAGTAAAAACCCTTCTAATAGTGCGTCCCCACGCAGAGGGAAGTTCGTAATTGATTTAGCTCGAGTCGGCCAAGTTCTGCGGGACCCGAACTATGTAATTGGGTGGCATTAAAATTTCCTTTTCTCCTTTATACGCAAGTACGTTTTTATTTGAGTTTCGTTATGTCAAGTACAGTTTTGGACAAATACGTAGCGTATATAATGTGAATTCTACGAAAAAATACCTTCTGAGGCTTGATACCTATCTTTGTTATAGGATGTACACTGTAATACCATACTGTTATATCATGTAAGTACTTGAGATGTATTAAATATTTGTAATTAGCTTATGCACGCGACTTCACTGAAAAAATTGTTTTCTAGGGACCCTGCCGTTTTACCAAATTTATTTTGGTCAAATTTCATTTCCCAAACAATTTTTAGCAACTTTTTATTTGGCAATGCAAACTTTGGCACAATTTTAATACGAATATTTTCATTACGTCAGCGAAGCGGAACAAAGCGGAGCGTAGCTCCTGCCTTAGCCTTCGATGTTAGGTTTTTTTTAGAGCAGCCACGGTAACATTATTATGCCAACTAACATATTTGACTCAATGAAATTTGGTCAAAGTAATATTTGGCAAACGAGATATTGCTTAAACATGAATATGCCAAACATTAGGTTCGCGTAATAATTATTGGTCAAGTGTCAATTTGGCAAACGATTATTTGGCAAATGAAATTTCACGAAAAATTTTTTGGGAAGTGATAATTTGTCAAACATTTTTTGGTAAAACATAGGTAACCCTGTTTTCTAATAACAAAAACCTCATCCAAATCGGTCCACCCGTTTAAGAGCTACGGCACCACAGACAGACACACAGGCACACAGCGGTCAAACTTATAACCCACTTTTTTGCGTCGGGGGTTAAAAAAATATTTTTTCGTCCTTTTACTAACTTTGGCTAACTTTATGTCAAACAAAAGGTAAAGCAAAACTTGGAAAAATATATATTTTTTTCTTTTTCCCAGAGGGGAAGGGGTAGTATGAATTACGCCTCAAACACACACACTCTCCCAACATATACAACTTAGACTATAAGTTTGACCTAAGGCTTTATGTTAATAGACAGTTTTTCCACAGCACCCGTGAGTTTCACTCGTCTCATCGTTCGCCTCCTTACACACCGTTTTAACATTTGAACTAACTTTCCCCAAGAAAAAGCACTGACCCAAGCCAAACTATAAAACTAGAACACTAAGGTGCCATTTTACACATACGTCCATGTTGGATCCCTAACATAAGTTAGGATATCCGTACCGCAGCTAACGCGTCTCGACCGTCCAAATCCTCACCCAATAAATGGCCGACAAGTCTTGTTCTAGCCGTATTTTAACACTTTAAGAGATGGTTCGACGGAAAATTTTATGATATATAGACACTAGTAGTTAATATAAAAAATATATATAACTAATATTGAACTTGCTCACAAAATTTTACGAGAGTCCTTTGAAAAATGCGATTTGAGAAGAGAATCATTAATTGAATTAAATTTACCGGAGTTTAGAAATTTCTTAACATTACCATCTTGGAGTTTCTATCCTGATTTGATGTGATTGTTTCTGTTCCTGATTTTGTGGGAATATTTGGAATAAAAAGTGGTAACTACCCTATTGATAACTTCTAAAACCCAGACCTATTCCCGTATCAAATTAATGAAACTATGTGTAGTTATGCTATCGACTGTACTTAATGGAAAAAGGACCTCAAATCCCATGAAAAATTTATGTATTTATTCAATTAAAATAATCAAAGGCGAGATCAAAAAGCAAAGTAGCAAAAGCAAAGGCAAAGCGTTAAACTTTAAAGCATCTTGTCGCAATAAAACCCATGCATATTCTGAAGCAAACATTTGCCGTGGCTCGAACCCATCGGCTATTTCGGTATCTTAACGACGTTAAAAGTGTTTACCCGACGACCCGCGTCACTAAACAAAAACATTAGCGTCTTTACTACAACCACTGCCCACTATAACAACAACCCTAAAAAAACTGCCACAGAGCAAAAAATACCCCACATAAAACAGGTTTTCTGTTTACGATCTGCAAGATTTCAGTAAGGATGTGATTACTCTGTGGCTTCTTGTGCCCGTGTGAGTAAGCGTAGATATTCGCCTGTCCAATGCAGGGTGATCGAAGAAATTTGTTGAGCTCCGAACACTTCGAGAATCCATTTATCACAGTCAGCGGCATCGGGTGGATTCGGAAAAAGTGATTCATCAAATGTGGTTTTAAAATTTTAGTTTTTTCATCGAGATTCTATTTGCGTAATTTATTTGGGATAAAAGAGTGATGGGATGGATTTGGGCTGAGTAATTGTCTTCTTTGATGGTGAAATCCTAGGATTTTGCTGAAAGCGCCGTGTAACTACATGTCAAAATGGGCATTGAAGTTTTGACAAAATTGATATAATTTGTTTTTCAATCAAACATTTATACTGAAGCGCAAAAACTAATAGTTTTTCTTGATGCTTTAAAATTTAATCTAAAAACACGAATAAATGCGCAATTACCCCGTGTAAATAATAGTGTGCTAAGATCATGCTAGGTTAAAGAATACAAAATATGTAGCGGTGACTAACCTTATCTAGCCTAATTCCTTGTGTTGTGTAAGTAAAGGTGTATGTTTTGTATTGTTGTAATTGTAACCTACTCGTTACCTATTTGCTGATACCATTTAGTTTCTCTGAGGTCAGAGTCCTAACCTAATTAAAACCACTTTTTTATTAGCAATTTGTCTCCGTGTGGAGTTTTTCTTAACAAAATAATACGATGGATACATTATGTCAAATTGTGCGAAATGACTGTAATGCTAAGTACATTTTATGTGAAGTAATTATCCTGCTACAAAAATTTATGCAATATGTGAAGGCTAAGGGAGATTCGGAGAAAAAAAGATTAAGTATGCCAAATAGGTACGGTCAAAAGCAATATATATAGGTTACCAAGACGTCAAAAATATCTATACACCCTTATACCACTAAACACAAGGTCGATGTATATTTTTACCCGACCCTTTCATCGTCATCGTCCATTGCTGACTGCGGAAGTACAGATGTTATAACAGAGAAAAACAATGCATTTTTCAAGTCGTTTATCAACTGTATTCTTTCTTGAACAGAAAATGACGCATCATAAAAGTATTCTTCCCTAAAACTGTGCATCGTTTACCGCAGTACGAGAAGTCAGACTCAAGTCCAGATGTCGCTATTCATAATTATTATGACATGCAATGAAAACTGCAGCACAATTTCAAAGTTAATTTAAACCTAGCTCACTGCAAAAGACACCTTAAACCTCTCATTATAAAGTATATCACAACCGCAAAAAACGTAGCGTCAAAAGTAAGTGGGAATGATATCATTAGTTTTAAGCAATTCAAACTCTAAGGCTTAGGAATAAGAGTGAAGGTATCCGTACAGTTACAATGGTACTGTAACGAGCTCAGTTTAAAATTTGTCACACTAAAGTGTGATTTATACTTATAGTTCTAAGGCTTCCGCGGTTTTCATTTTCTGTTTTTTGGTTTGCGACGTTCAAAGTGATTTTGGAAATTTATTGTCGGACTAAATACTGGGTTACTTTTATTCACCTGTCTTTCTGCAAGCTTAAAAAATATACTTAGTTGCAACTAGTTGAGTTAAAACTAGAAGGACTAAACCAGGGCACAGGCTTAAACCTAAAGAACCATAGATTATAGATTGCGTAAATACTTTTACATTACTCGGTTTCGAAATAGATTCGAATATCAATTGGAACTTAAAAAGGCGAAAACCTATGGCTGAATCGATTTAAACGAAAATAGCTAAAAACCACTGCAAGGAGAGAAAGAAAGAGAGAGAGCGAGAGAGAGAGAGAGAGGAACGTTTATTTACACTTATTCGATACACATAAAAATACATTAGATGGCATGAATAAAAAAATAACGTTGAATAGTATGTATAAAGTGGGCCCCACTCAGCATAATGTCACGGCAAGCCGCAACGCTGTTTTTCAGTGGAACTTAAACTAAGGGAAACTAGCTTTCACGTAAAAAACAACATCGAAATCGGTCCATCCGTTTCATAGTTTCGCTGCCACAGACAGACAGAAAGACATTGCCGTTAAGCTTATTACACCCCCCCCCTTTTTTGTCGTAATTTGAAAATAAGTGCACATATCTATCTTTACCTGACGCGTTGCGATCATAGTTATGTCATCATGTACTTTTAGAGTTTGCGAAATGAAATAGGTTGTTTTGTTACTAAGGGACCCTGCATCCCTGTATTATTATTATTATTTGTATTTTTTTCTCTAATTGTATACTGTAGTTTTTAAGTATTTTATTTGTCATTATTTTATTTTGAAAAAATGACTTTCTGCCAAGTTTCTTGCGGCGCATTCTTCTTGGCAATGATGGTCTTTCCAAAAGCGCTGGTAGTTCAAAAAATGACGTGTAAAAGTTCCCATTGCGGCCTATTTACTGAATAAATGATTTTTTCAAATTCAAATTCAAATTCAAATCATTTATTCAGCAAATAGGCCGCAATGGGCACTTTTACACGTCATTTTTTTAATCCACCACCGGTTCGGAAACAAACCTCTGTTGAGAAGAATCCGGCAAGAAACTCAACGAGGTATTTTTTTTTTTAAAAACAGATTCACAATATTTATTTTGATTTTGCCAAACGTTACGTTGCGGAAAGATTCCGGCTTAATTTTCGACTGCTGGTCAACGGTCTCCCCTTTCCTCCGCCACATTCCCCTATCTTGAGCATACACACGCTAACCGAGCTGAAAAGCGCTCAGATCGTCCCGCCATCTCCTTTTAGATCTGCCTCTGCTTATAAATTAAAAAAATCATCATCATCATCATCATCAGCCGTTAGACGTCCACTGCTGGACAAAGGCCTCCTCCTTAGAACGCCATAATGAACGACAACTCGCCACTTGCATCCACCGGTTTCCCGCAACTTTCACGATGTCGTCAGTCCACCTGGTGGGAGGCCTGCCAACGCTTTGTCTTCCGGTTCGTGGTCGCCACTCGAGAACTTTTCTCCCCCAACGGTTATCTGTTCTTCGAGCGATGTGGCCCGCCCATTGCCACTTCAATTGCATATTTTTCCAGCTATGTCAGTGACTTTAGTTCTTCGACGAATTTCCGTATTCCGGATTCTATCGCGCAAAGAAACTCCAAGCATAGCTTTCTCCATAGCTCGTTGCGTGACTCTGAGCTTCTCTAAGAGGCCAACAGTCAAGGACCACGTCTCAGCGCCATAAGTAAAAAAATATTCCAGTCTTAACATTATACCAGCTCAATGTTGCTACGTGACCTAATTTCGTGGGGAAATTATTTTTCAATTAAAAAATAAAGCGTCGTCATTACTCAATACTCAATCATCGATACATTATCCTAATGACCTAAAAATGTTAATCTGCAGTCCATACAATGGAAATGTTTTTATTGCTTAATAAATTATGCATAAGTTTGCGGTTATAGCCGGGTGCCTCATTAGGCACGGCTTCTGTTTAATGATGGCTCTTAGACAAATTGAAAAGTCCGATGTAAAAAAGTATAAGAGATGGCAATGGGCAGGCCATATCGCTTGAAAATTAGATCGGTGGGGAAAGGTTTTAAGAGTATCTCTGCCGGCCGCGCGGCCGCGTTACGTATTCGTTTGGGATATTGCTGTCTTTATCGCTCGTGACATAAACGCTCGCAGCCCTTCCATGGACATCCCCTCCCGCTGCTCCGCTTCCCGCTAATGTATATCGAGATAGCTGTATGCTTTTCAATATTTGGGTAGTTGAATTTTGGGATTCGTTGTCCTCATATTGTACGAAAAGTATAGCACAGAAATCAATGATATTTTAGAATCAAGATCTTCATTGTATTTTCTATGTCTGTGGTTTTCGATTTTTGTAAAAATTCTTTAATAATGGTCTGTAATTCTCGTGCAAAGTTGACCCCTTAGAGGCCGTGTAGAGCGCGCGTCTGTGTGAGTGTGTTCGTTTTGATCGTAGCTTCGTAGCTTCCATACTGCTTTAGTGTGACTTAGCCATTCAGTCGTCATGAATGAGTTTTGAAATGGTATAGTTTAGTACTACCAGTTTAAACTGTTTAAATATTTACGTTCTTTGTGAGAAGGGAAGAGTTTTGTGATTACAATGGACAAAGCACAACGATCAGCAAGAACCATTGAACACAACGACAGCAATTCGCATTTGATGCTGTTTTCCTTGCTGTACAATCGTCGAAACAGTGCTCTACAGAATATCTAGGTAAATGTTTTGTCCTTGAACTGGAAAACCTTGACTTGAACTCACCAAGTTTCACATGGGCGTACGCAGGGGGGGGGGGGGCAGGGAAGGGCAGCTGCCCCCCCTGAAAATTGTATGTTCTGCATTATATTATGCCCCGTATACCTATTAAGCAGGATCTATTGCGGGTGTTTACGCTACACACTACATATACCTTGTGTTTCATGAATGACAAATCAAGCGCGGGCGATCTGACCTAAAAATCTGACTTGCCCCCCCTGCCTCCCCCCCATGCTAGAAGCTAGATACGCCCCCGAAGTTTCATCATTATCATTATTAGCGTAAAACGTCCACCTTCGGACACAAACTCCAATTGCTTTGGTTCTTTGATTCAAAGCGGCCTGCATCCACCTTAAGCCCGCGACTTTAATCATATCATTCGTCCGTCTTGTTGGTGGATGTCCTCCGCTGCGGTTGCTAGCGAAGAACTTTTCGTACCCAACGGCCATCTGTTCTCCGTGCTATATGGCTTGCCCATTGCCACTTCAAAAAGCTAATTCGCTAGGCTATGTTAGAAAGGAGGGTCACACTGAACCAGAAATGAGGTCGAATCAGAAATGAATAAATATGTTGAAGAACCAGGGGATTTCTACGTATATTCTCATTTTTTATTCGATTCTGTAAACAAATTTGAAGGAAAACATGCTGAGTAACTCTGCGCTAATTTATAAGACCTCTAGTGAAGCATGGCACATCATCAGCCGAAAGACGTTCACTGCTGAACAAAGGCCTCCCCCTTAGAATGCCACAATCAAAGACAACTCGCCACTTACATCAACAGGTTCCCGCAACTCTCACGATATTATCAGTCCACCTGGTGGGCGGTAAGCCAACGCTTCGTCTACCGGTTCGTGGTCGCTACTCGGCGAGGACTTTACTCCCTCAACGGTTATCTGTTCTTCGAGCAATATGGCCCGCCCATTGCCACTTCAACTTGCATATTTTTCCAGCTGTGTCAGTGACAGTTCTTCGACAAATTTCCGTATTCCGGATTCTACTGCGCAAAGACACTCCAAGCATAGCTCTCTCCATAGCTAGTTGCGTGACTCTGAGCTTCTCTATTGTCCAACAGTCAAGGACCACGTCTCAGCGCCATAAGTCATCGCTGGCAACACACAATGGTCGAACACTCTAGTCTTCAGGCACTGCAAAGTATTGGACGAGAAGATATTACGAAGTTTCCCTAACGCTCCCCATCCGAATTGAATTCCTCGGGCGACATCTTTGTCGAAATTGGACCTACCGAATTGGATAACTTGTCCAAGGTAAACATAGTGTTGAACAACTTCGAGTGTATCGTTCCCAGCGATTAGTGAAGAGTCGACTTTAACAAAATTAAACAAATCCCTACTCAATTTAAGGAAGCAATTAAGACCTCCCATTCAGTGCCCCGCGCCAAACTCATACAGTAAAACAATAACCCGTCGAATAAACCAGAACAAACCAATTTTAAACTTGAGAATTAAAGCCTAATTTAAATAAACATTATTCAAAATCCATTCGGAATTTGTCGCCAGCCTTTGTTGGATAGTAATCTAACTTTTAATGGTGAACCCTCGTCAGATGGACAAACGTCAATATTTGTGATATCCGCAAAGTAGCCGGGTTCCCGGGCTCGTGCGTATTGAGGATTTAGGATTCGAAGATTTTGCAGGAGTTTAGGTGTTTTAGGATCCTTTTTTTTAGAATGTTCGCCACAAAAAGGTTTGTAGAATCATTTCTCTGTCTGTAAGGAGCCTTAGAAAATATCACTATCGGGTTTTAAGAAGTTATTCTGTTATTTTCGTTTGTTTGTTTGTTTTTTTAAGTATACTTTTTATTGTAAAATAAAAGGAAATACAAAACTGTTTTTTTTTAATTATTTTTTGTGTTAAAGAGGCAAACAAACGAACTAGTGGGTCACCTGATTTTAAGTGATCACCACTGTCCATAGAAACCTGCAGCGCTTTAAGCGATGCCAGTGCGTTGTCGGCCGTTGCCTATTTTATGTTACACAAAAAACAGAATTTAAATAGGTATATTTTAAGAGCTACGGTTGCACAGACAGACACGCACGCACAGACACACAGACGCACATAGCGGTCAAACTTATATTATTAAATCCCTCCTTCTGCGTCGGCAGTTAAAAAAGAAAGTGCTAAGTACAAAGGTGAAAGGGCATTTTTAATTGTTTATTTGAAATATTTCAGCGGATAGGACCCTTAAATTGGCAGTGTGCCACACGAGACCCATCATTTTAAGACTGTCTTTTTGTTTTTTTTTTTATATAGAATTTTTCGGTCTATGATGTACCGACGAGGCTTCCGCGTCTTTTAATTCATGCGAGCACTCATACAATCATAAATAGAATCAGAAATGATGATATCCGCAGTAGAACTAAGGTTACTGACATAGCCCGAAGAATTGCGAAACTGAAGTGGCAGTGAGCGGGGCACATTGCACGCAGGACTGATGGCCGATGGGGTCGGAAGGTTCTCGAATGGCGTCCGCAGACCGGGAGACGAGCAGTCGGTAGGCCTCCAACAAGATGGAGCGATGACCTGGCTAAGATCATGGGATCGCGGTGGATGCGAAAAGCACAAGACCGGTCTGAGTGGAGATCCTTGGGGAAGGTCTTTGTCCAGCAGTGGACGTCTTTCGGCTGACATGATGATGATGATGAACACCCATACAATTTTGTCACGAGCGGCCTCTGATTTTGACTTCTGAACTTCTGATATTTTAAATACTAAGAACAGTCTACAGCCAGTAACAAATATATCTCATATTTTGTATAAACACTGTTCCCTGCAACAGTACAGTGCGTTCCGGACTGCATCCCCCGAGCCGGGCGACATAAATGCACCACACTGCCGTTAACAGAGATAGCCCGATGTAAGACCACATTAGTACGAATGGCTTTAAGTTCTAAGAATTTTAGGTGTTAGTATTTAGCGTTGTGTTTGAGGGGGATTGTTTTCACAAGCATTTATTTAATTTTTCCGGTTTGTTCATTTATTTATTTTTTACATATTTTTATTTAACTTGTCCTGTTTATTCATTCAAATTCAAATTTCAAATTAATTTATTTATTTCGTCAGCATAGGTATAGTTAGGTGACAAACAAACAAGAGCGCAAGCTATGATGTGCCTGTCAGCGTACGAAATCATTTGAAGAGACCTGGCAGTAGGTTACATAAGATAGGATATATAGGTTAATTCAGATGACCAAATTAATAACAGCGCATCATAATGAAAATTAAATGTCACAAAGCAAAATACAATAAATAGTTTCCCTAACTCTAGTCTTAAAGTAACAAAATGATATCACATTATTAAATGTCAAAGGGCGAGATTTAAATTGTCAACAATTGTTCATTTATTTATTTTTCGCAAATCTTGGTAGCAAAATTTGATCCATTTCCAGTCTGTGCTCGGATTGACTTGGAATTTGCTTATGTTTATACACAAATGTCCTTCAATGTTACTACCACACGTTTTAACTTTAAGGCCATGTAGATAACTTTCTTTTGTTTATAAAAAGGATCGTAAAATTTACGACCTGCCTGACGGGACGCGTAGAGCCTGCTACGGCGTAGCATATGCTACGTTACTCGTAGCACTTGCTACATCATCGTGCCATGATTATCTTCTATCTATATATATAAAAGGCAAACCTGACTCACTGGGTTATATATCAACGCACAGCCCAAACCGCTGGACCCAGAAACTTGAAATTTGGTACAGCGAGGTTCTTTTTATGATTTAAGTGAGCACTAAGAAAGGATTTTTAGAAATTCATCCCCTAAGTGGGTGAAATGGGGGGGTGAAGCTTATATGGAACTTTCTCATTTCCGGACTTAGAAGTATGAAAATAGGTGTATAAGTTCTCGATTACCCTTAAAAATTATCTGTGTAGATGAAATGGATAAAATTTTCCCCTAAAGGGGTAAAATGGGGGGTAAAGTTTGTATGGAATTTTTCTAATTTCTGGATTTAGAAGTAATCTAGAGTAAATATTTAAAAAATTGCTGTGCCCTAGCAGGGTTCATGTTCCTGGATTTTTTTATAATGTAAGACCTTATGTACAACATGAAACGCAATAAATGAATTATGAATTATGAAAATAGGTGTATAAGTTCTCGATTACAATTAAAAATTATCTGTGTAGGTGATGTGGATAAAATTTCCCTCTAAAGGGGTAAAAAAGCGCGCGATAACCGAAATCCACGCGGGCGAAGCCGCAGGCAAAAGCTAGTAATAAATAAATACAATTTGATAATGGTGCTAGCTAGATGGTACATTGATTTAAATATTGATTGAAAAAAAAAGCGGCCAAAAGCGTATCAGACATGCCCGAAATAGGGTTCCGTAGCCATTACAAAAAAAAAAAGGAATATTTTTCTAAGGATAAGTTGAATATTTTGCAAATAAATCACTGAATCGAAAAATCGTTTTAGCAACCCCCTAATGGTTTTAATAGAACCTATTGAATCATACACCACACTACAAGGTTGGATGAGAAAAAAAAATCACCCCACTTTACGTCTATGGGAAGACTTAAAATTGTGTTAAATACTTGTGATTGTATAGTATATAGATATCATTCATAAATATTGTGAATCTGTTTAAAAAAAATACCTCGTTGAGTTTCTTGTGGGATTCTTCTCAACAGAGGTTTTTTCCGAACCGGTGGTAGATTTTTTGACGTTCATAAGTGCTTGTTATAGCCTAAATTGAATAAAGAGATTTTGACTTTGACTTTGACTGGGTCTGGGTCTAAAGGAGGACACAAAATTATCCTCCTTTACTCCCTGGAAACAATCGCCCAGCCGGGTTCGAAAATCTTTAGTCAAACCCTTAAAAGTTAATTATAACAATTAACTATAATACTCGTGCCACTTGACCTGAAATAAATAAAAGGACCCTCCCATTATCGGATTAGCTTTATTAATAAAAGAAGATAGGGCTGGTCATCCACTAGAGCTATAAGATAGTAATGAGAAGAAAAATCTGAACATGATACAACTGTGAGATTCACTCACTCAACTGTCAGAATCAAAGTCATAGTCAAAGTCAAAATATTATCTTTTCAATTTTGACATAACAAGCACTTATGAATGTAAAAAATAATCTACCACCGGTACGGAAAAACTCTGTTGAGAAGAATCCCAGAAACTCAGCGAGGTATATATATATTTTTTTTAAACAGACATACAATATAATTCAATGATATCTGTACAGGTACGTCACAAGTATTTATTATTTAACATAAAGTTATTTTTAACACATTAGGTTCGCTATTTGAAGGGATAGCTAATACGGATCGGAATTATTTCCATGAAATGATATTTTAACGCATAAACTCACGTCTTAAATCGAGTTTGCCGTGTTGTGTTTGTTTGTTTGGGGTGCCTTAGTTACAAAACTAAACACTTACTATATCTACGTTCAGTGGAAGTGTAAAATGCTTCAACTGTCATAAACATAGAAAACGAAAATCTGAAATACATTTCAGGTCAAGTTGCTGCAGGTCCTTGGACCTTGTGCAAGGTCCGCCCGGATTGCTACCACCATCTTGCTCGCTAATCTTGCCGTGAAGCAGCAGTGCTTGCACTGTTGTGTTGCGGCGTGAAGAACAAGATAACCGATAAAATTACTGGCATTTGAGATATCCCATCTTAGGCCTCTAGGTTGGCAACGCATCAATTTTTTTTTCAATTCAATTTATTTCAAATAACAATGTACATTGTGTTTGAAGTTACAATACATGTCCAAAATGTATAACAAGTCAAATTAAATAATTCAAAATTATTATTATTATAAAAACTAAAAATTTAATTAAATACCCCTGCAATACCCCTGGCGTTGCAGATGTTTATGGGCGGTGGTGATCTCTTACGATCAGGAAACCCACTTGCTCGTTTACCATCCAGTCGAATAAAAAAAGACAGTGTACGCACTGCAGAACCGTGGTTTAGCAGAGCTTAGCTTCTTCCCACGGGTCTAGTGAACGACTGGCTCTAATGTAATAATTAAAGTAATTTACGCGCGAAGACCCTTGAATAATTGCACCGAACGCTGTTGACTTGGGATTTAGAATTATAATGCAATTAATTAATTGGACACGAATTGAGCATCAAGAACAGATGGCCTTCGCAGACGTGGCGCCAGGCGTGGCCAACGTGAGCTACTTTGAATTTTTTAACTAAAACTTACTACAAGTATTATATTTAGTTGCAGTGTAATGGAACTATATTTGCTGGGGTGGAATCTTTCAAACTCAAATTTGAAGTGGATATTTACAACCGATTGAGCTGAAATTTTACACGCATGTATAAATCCGATTACAAGGCATTATTATGGAGTTGATCTGATAATAAAGCTAGCGGGTGACCATAGGAACTCTGTGATAAACGACACGATCGCATCTAGTTTGGACTCCTTTGATTCTTCTTGACGAGTACTTTGGTAACAGTCAGCAAAAAAAACTTACATACACTACAATGAAAATCAAGGGTTATTACCACCTGTTACCACCAATTTTTACCAGTGGTAACAGCTGGGCATTTTTCTCCTGTCTTTTTTTTAAGTGCTCAGTGGTCAAAATCCTTTTTTTCCAGTAGTTACAGTAGCAGTGGTAACTACTGGAAAAAAGGATTTTTTTAGTGACCAATTACTTTAGTGGTAACAGACAGGAAAAATATTTGCGATAAGATATAGTAAATCCATAAATATTGCATAGAATAGAACCTTTTTAGGATTCCGGAGCCAAAATGGCAAAATGGAACCCTTATTAGTTTCGTTTCGGTTTTAATGAAAATTTGCACTTTAAAGTTGAATATTTCACTAACAAATCACTAAGTCGAAAAATCATTTTAGCAACCCCCAAATTTTAAAAGACCTATCCAACGATACCTCACATTACGAGATTGGATGAGAAAAAAAAATCACCCCCACTTTACATCTATGGGAGGTACCGTATTTTTATTTATTTTTTATTTTTTATTGTACCACTTTTTTTATTGTCGGCATAGCTTATACGAGTATATATTTTTGTGCAAAATTACAGCTTTCTAGCATTCCCCTGTGAGTAAAGCCGCGGACGAACAGACAGACAAACAGACAGACATGGCGAAACTATAAGGGTTCCGTTTTTGCCATTTTTGCCATTTTTGCTACGGAACCGTAAAAATGATTGAATTGGCTCATAAGCAACTAAAGGGTATGCCGCCAGGTTTTACTGGCGCAATCCCATTTGTTTCACACTATGTTTCGGCTCTTCTGTTAATGTAGGTAGATTTTTCTAAGAGCGGATCGTATGGAAAAAAACCTGTCACGGTACAGCCATTCTAAGAGGCTGTTTATTGCGCTCCTAAGTGCCCTCTCGAGAAAAAGACGCCCGCCGCCCTACAATTAGGCGTCGCTTTTGGAAGTGCTGCTGTTTTATCAGTGTTTACAATCTAATGGTTAAGGTTGTCTTTGAGAGAGAGGGAAAGAGAGAGAAATTTATTGACACATATTCGATCAGTGAGCTTCTAAATACGATAAACATAAAGATTGCAGATGGTAGGACCTTGTGCAAGGTCCGCCCGGATTGCTGCCACCATCTCGCTCGCTAATCCTGCCGTGAAATAGCAGTACTTGCACTGTTGTGTT
The DNA here is from genome assembly GCA_037349165.1 of Choristoneura rosaceana. Lineage (NCBI taxonomy): Eukaryota > Metazoa > Arthropoda > Insecta > Lepidoptera > Tortricidae > Choristoneura > Choristoneura rosaceana. Next base: position 1,992,861 of record JAZBNJ010000045.1, read on the forward strand.
TCTGTGAAATTGCTGGCACTTGAGGTATCCCATCTTAGGCCTCTTGGCAACGCATCTGTAATCCCCCTAGCAGGTGTCTATCGGCGGTGGTGATCTCTTATTATCAGAAGACCCACTTGCTCGTTTGCCATACAGTCAAATAGAAAAAAATACATTTAGTATATTAGGTATTATAGCCGTGGTGGGGAAGCCGTGGTGGCCTAGTGGTTTGACCTATCGCCTCTCAAGCAGAGGGTCGTGGGTTCAAACCCCGGCTCGCACCTCTGAGTTTTTCGAAATTCATGTACGGAATTACATTTGAAATTTACCACGAGCTTTGCGGTGAAGGAAAACATCGTGAGGAAACCTGCACAAACCTGCGAAGCAATTCAATGGAGCGTGTGAAGTTCCCAATCCGCACTGGGCCCGCGTGGGAACTATGGTCCAAGCCCTCTCATTCTGAGAGGAGGCCTGTGCCCAGCAGTGGGACGTATATAGGCTGGGATGAATTAGGTATTATTATACAGATCCTCGCAAAGCACAAATCTCTGTTGGAAGCAGCTGAGCCGAGCTAGGCGATGTAAATGAAGCGTTACTATTGGTACATTGACACTCCATACTTCAGTCTAGTCGTGACCACGGCCACTACAATGTTGCCGAAACGTCGAAGTAAATATTACTCGTATGTATTAGCGTGATAAGTCCCGTTGGTGGTATTTGTACTATCAATTTTAACTATGATTTCCTTGACAAAAGTATGTCAACATGAGTTTAGTACCACTAAGGTTCCACCCTGGGTCATGATTCAATTTATACGACTGTACCAACAACAAGGGAAAAATTCTTCATTGTACAGTATTAATCAGAAAAATAAATGTATTTGTATTGTGAGAGTAATCGCCCACTGACGATTCGTGCTTCGATCTTATCTCGCTATAATGCCAGAGTCCTTTTGACATTGAGACAAGGTCGCTATGACGAAATGGAAGAACTAAAATGAACCACAAAAGTCCCTTTTTATCGACTACCCTGATATATATCTTATTTCGTTTGCGCTAAACTGATTTATCTTTAGTTTTATACTGACATAACTTATGCAAAAATTGAAAATACAAACCGAAACATAGATGCACAGAAAAACCAGAAAAATAAGACCAACACTGGGAATCGAACCCAGGTCCTCGGCATTCCGTGCCGCGTGCTATACCGCTACACCACTGCTGGTCAACGGCACAAACACGAATTTTCCCTATGCATCACATATCTCAGCTTGTTTATACTTTACTTTGTAACTTAAGCAGTTACCTAGCGCCATCTATATTGTTTTAACTCTCAACGAGAAGCCTTCAATATCTGCTTCGGAACTAACCGTTCACCCGCACAAGAGATGTCGCTACTAAGCAATCAAATTATGATTGGTTTTTTGGAATCTTTTTGTATTTTTTATTTCAATTCCAAATTTTTACTTTTACGGTCATCCAGTGAAACCTAAATTGAAAATACAAACCGAAACATAGATGCACAGAAAAACCAGAAAAATAAGACCAACACTGGGAATCGAACCCAGGTCCTCGGCATTCCGTGCCGCGTGCTATACCGCTACACCACTGCTGGTCAACGGCACAAACACGAATTTTCCCTATGCATCACATATCTCAGCTTGTTTATACTTTACTTTGTAACTTAAGCAGTTACCTAGCGCCATCTATATTGTTTTAACTCTCAACGAGAAGCCTTCAATATCTGCTTCGGAACTAACCGTTCACCCGCACAAGAGATGTCGCTACTAAGCAATCAAATTATGATTGTTTTTTTGGAATCTTTTTGTATTTTTTATTTCAATTCCAAATTTTTACTTTTACGGTCATCCCGTGAAACCTAAATTGAAAATACAAACCGAAACATAGATGCACAGAAAAACCAGAAAAATAAGACCAACACTGGGAATCGAACCCAGGTCCTCGGCATTCCGTGCCGCGTGCTATACCGCTACACCACTGCTGGTCAACGGCACAAACACGAATTTTCCCTATGCATCACATATCTCAGCTTGTTTATACTTTACTTTGTAACTTAAGCAGTTACCTAGCGCCATCTATATTGTTTTAACTCTCAACGAGAAGCCTTCAATATCTGCTTCGGAACTAACCGTTCACCCGCACAAGAGATGTCGCTACTAAGCAATCAAATTATGATTGGTTTTTTGGAATCTTTTTGTATTTTTTATTTCAATTCCAAATTTTTACTTTTACGGTCATCCCGTGAAACCTAAATTGAAAATACAAACCGAAACATAGATGCACAGAAAAACCAGAAAAATAAGACCAACACTGGGAATCGAACCCAGGTCCTCGGCATTCCGTGCCGCGTGCTATACCGCTACACCACTGCTGGTCTACGGCACAAACACGAATTTTCCCTATGCATCACATATCTCAGCTTGTTTATACTTCAATTTAGGTTTCACGGGATGACCGTAAAAGTAAAAATTTGGAATTGAAATAAAAAATACAAAAAGATTCCAAAAAACCAATCATATTATGCAAAAATGTTTTAATTTTCATGTCACACATTTTAAAATTGTATCTTACACTGGCGTAATTTTAAATAGTAAGACGCAAACGGAACTCACAAATCGCATTTGTAATAATGAAATATGAATAAAAGTGAATCCCTGTTTCCATTGGTCACCACCGTAACTTGAGATGAGAACGACTTTACTGATTGTATCCATCTTTTTTTTTAAGTTTTGCAATTGCAGGAGGTTCTCATGAATTTTTTAAGAAAAATGTATAGAAACTAGGTTTTGCCCGCGGCTCCGCCCGCGTGGTATTCGGTTATCGCGCGCTGTTCCCTCGGGAACTGTGCATTTTTCCGGGATAAAAAGTAGCCTATATCACTCTCGGGCTCATAAACTATCTATCTCCATGCCAAAAATCACGTCGATCCGTCGCTCCGTTACGGCGTGAAAGACGGACAAACATACAAACACACTTTGACATTTATAATATTAGTATGGATATGGATAGTATATAATATTAAATGAATAAATGCCAAGTTTCATAGTTTAATCTTCGACAGCGACGAACCTCCACCATATAAACTTTCACCCCCTATTTTAACCCCTTAAAGCCTCTTTTTCGCGATAAAAGATAGCCTATGTCCTTTCCCAAGGTCTATTCTATCTCTGTACCAAATTTCATCTAAATCGGTTCAGCGGTTTTGGCGTGAAAGCGTAACAGACAGATAGACAGACAGACAGACAGACAGACAGAGTTACTTTCGCATTAATAATATTAGTATGGATAGTATGGATTTAGAAAAATTTAATACCGCTAGTTTTTAATAAACCCTTAGCACGTTAATCGGTAAGAGATGGTAAGTGGTGGTATTATTATTATTATATTATATTATAGACGACCAGATGGCCCAGTGGTTAGAGCAGCTGACTACGAAGCTTGAGGTCCCGGGTTCGAATCCCGGCCGGGGCAGATATTTGTATGAATAATACGAATGTTTGTTCTCGGGTCTTGGATGTTTAATATGTATTTAAGTATGTATTTATCTATATAAGTATGTTTATCCGTTGCCTAGTGTCCATAACACAAGCTTTGCTAAGCTTACTTTGGGACTAGGTCAATTGGTGTGAATTGTCCCGTGATATTTATTATTATTATTATTATTATTATTATTATTATGACTAACCAACTAACTAATTTGGCTCAGTGACCCAAAGAGGGTCTTGGCCTCCAAAACGAGAGCATGCCATCTGTCTCGATCGTGCGCAGCCTCTTGCCAGTCGTCGACTTGAAGACGTCGCAGATCCGCCCGGACACTGTCCTCCCAGCGGTACCTAAGACTAAAAATATTCAATTTGGCGCAATGCAATTAAATTTGACTCAGATTTTTGGATTAGTATGTAGATACATGACATTCAATTGTAATATAAAAAAAATAATAATTGTAATTTATGATATTTTGCATGCCAGATGATGGTGAAATATGTGAACCAATTATCTTTTAATTAACACCTCTTGTACCGTATTTCAAGCGAAATAAAGTTATTTGTATTTGTATTTGTATTTGATAATAATCTATGTAGCTAGAAGTCTATAATAACTTAGAATGAAATGAATGAGGCTACTTTTATCCCAAAATTCTCACAGAAGCAGGTCAAAATTACAAAATTTCGACATTTAGGATAGAGACTAATTGGCGGGAGTTTTTTATGCAACTGTAATGAAATTTTGGGGATTTTTCTGAAAATTCAATGTAATCGTTAAGCCTATAATGGTTTACGCGTGCGAAACTGCGGCTAAAAGCTAATTGAAAATAAAAACACTAATATAGTTATACACATTTTTAAGTATTGTCTACGATTCAATATTTTTCATTGCATAAAACAGCGTCAGCAATTCCATAATAATTTACCGCTGGAATCGTCAAATTTCACGAAAACTTCGACCCAAAGGTTACACGTAAACTTGCTCTCTAAATAACCTCCAACAATTGAAGAAAAAAAACTGTTTTCCTCAAGTCAGTGACCCTTTGAAGTCGTAAAGAACGCCGTAACTAATTTATAGAAGGCAAGTTGGCAACGTTAGCCGCACTTGCGCCACTCGCTTTAGATTTGAACCTTTTCTGATAAATACATCAGTATTTCTTAGACATTATTTACCTGCGTAGAAAGCCTTTCGAAAAACTGGCCAAGTGAGTGTCGGACTTGCGCACGAAGGGTTCCGTACCATTAACTATACAACATTTAGACATTAGCAAAAAAAAACACGTTTTTTGTTTGTACGAGAGCCCCCTTCAAATATTTATTATCTTATCTTATTATTATTATTTACAAGCCTATAGAGGTGTCCCACTGCTGGGCAAAGGCCTCCCCCCATGTCCTTCACTCGACCCGGTCTTGGGCAATCTCTGACCAGCTGCGGAGAAAGGCGTTCCAGATCATCTCGCCATCGACGCCTGGGCCTGCCACGCCGCCGAAGTCCGTTTTGTGGTATCTTATCTTAGCTTATCTTATCTTATCTTATTCGATTCTAGCGAGTACAGACATGAACCTTACAAGAGCGTAGCAACATCTTTATTTATATTTTTTAAAATAACACATAATTACCAGGAAAAACTTTAAAAACCTATACGGATGTTAAATTATCAACTATAAATAAAATCAGGCAGTGTAGGTGCCAGAGGGCAAAGTTGTAGCAGTTTATGGTTCTTTAAACCGACTTGTAAATTGTCCCATGAAATCTAAGCACATTAGAAGAAAAATTAGAGAAATTCAAAAGCGCCTGGTTGACACTACTGGAGACCAAAGGGCTGGCAGCTATCTCTCTCAACGAATCGCCATCGCCATTCAACGAGGGAATGCTGCCAGCCTCTTGGGCACCATGCCACGGGTGCCTTTTTTTAGATTTAATTTAGTAGGTTATTAAGTTTTTAAGTTAGGTAGTTAGTTTATAGTTGAGTTTTATGTGGTTATTTTATTTTAATTCATGTATATTTTATTCCAATAAAAGCACATTTAGTTCCACCTACAAATAAACAACTAACTAGTTGTTGGTTAATCGTCCACGCCGCGTTAGGTTGTCTAATATTTTATGGAACCGCATGGAATAGATTGGGGTAGCCACCGGATTGGCCCGAATAAATTATCAGCGAGTGAATTTATACATTCCAATTATACAAATTAACTAATCCTATGTTGATAGATAACTATCTATTTATCTATCTAATACCTTTCAACGAGCAATTTTTGTATATGTCGCAGGGAAATGATAAAAACAGTCGATTTGATCAAATTCCTCAGGGATATGATCAAGTCCCGGGAGATGATGAAAAAACATCGCGTTGTATCATTTCCCTTGCGGAATTCAGTGATTCGGAGACTTTTTTTTATCATCTCCCGGGACTTGATCATATTGAGGAATTTGATCAAATCCCTGTTTTTATCATATCCCTGCGACATAAATATACCAGGTGGGACCTGTAACAGGAATAAAAAATTAAAACTCAGGTTCTGCTACTAAAATGGAACTACTTTGGTTCTGCAACTTTCACAAGATAAGTAATTTTATTATTATCTTTATGTCAAACAAATTAAATTTATTGGCGGTGGTGATCTCTTACCGTCAGGAGATCCACTCGCTCTTTTTCCATCTAGTCGAAAAAAAATATATCACGAGTTTTACGATGAAGTAAAACATTGTGGGGAAACCTGCACATTGCGAATGAATTCAATGGCATTTGTGTCAAGTTTCCTATTCACATTGGGCCGGTGTCCAGCAGACTAAAGACTGGAATGAATAATCTTTGACGTGCGTATACATAAGGGTCTTCTTGCATATTTCTAACAACAAACATAACGGCAAAAGTAACAAAAATTTGGAATTGAAATAAAAAATACAAAAAGATTCCAAAAACCAATCTTAAGTCGAAACATCAATGGAAAAAAATCCACTTGCTTCAAACCTGTAAACAACATACAAGTAACACCACAGATCACCCCAGGGACAAAGCGTGACGATATTACGTATAACATATCTTTCCCAGAATTTCCCTGCCGTCTAAAAAAGGTCAGATGTATTCTGGGCCCGTGGGGACACATGTACTTTCTTAAGCATGTTGACAGGTGTTTCTAGTGCAATTGAGGTCACCAAACTGCGACAAATTGAAAGTTATTTTATAGGCTTATAATTTTATGCTCATTTCATGTTCTACTCCTCATATAGAGTGCTAGTTTTAGTCTTAGTCTTAGGTGGTACTTATGGAGCCAAAACAAATCTTTCTTTCTTTCTTTCTTTTAAGATACTAAAAAATTAAAAAACCCGACTGCCTTAAAAAATAAACCAGGAATGAGGAGATACATAGAAGAAGGAGAGTCACCGACATAACCAAGCGAAAAAGCTCGTTGAAATGGCAGTGGGCAGGCCACATAACACGGAGAACAGAAGACCGTTGGGACCGAAAATTTCCGGTATTGAAAATACAAACTAAAATATAGATGCACAGAAAAACCAGAAAAATAAGACCAGCGCTCGTCCAGCGATGGTGTAGCGGTATAGCACGCGGCGCGGAATGCCGAGCACCTGGGTTCGATTCCTAGCGATGGTCTTATTTTTCTGGTTTTTCTGTGCATCTATATTTCAGTTTGTATTTTCAATTTAGGTTTTACAGGATGACAGTAAAAGTAACAAAAATTAAGAATTGAAATAAAAAATACAAAAAGATTCCAGAAACCCATCTTAATTTCCGGTATGGTGACTACCGCACTAAGCAGTAAGCACTACGTAGGACCTCCACCAACGAGATGAACTTTGAGATGACAATGGCGAGGGTTTACCAAGAGTTTTTTTAACCTAAATTAATTACGCTCTGTTAGTTATTGTGTTAATTAACAATTTGTTTTGTAATCGGTTCACATCACTTAAATCTTCGTCTGGTTACAGTTTGAGGCAGTATCAAAAATACAAGCTGTATACTGCCGGTGACAGTATTTTAAGCTAACTTATTCAACACTTACTCTGGATTAAGCAAAATCCTATCTACAAATTAAACTTAACGCCGAGTACACAGTTAGCAACAAACAGACAACTGGTCCACTACAAGCAAATACAATGTCGGCTTAGGACCAACCGCGAGTGTGGTATAAGTTAAAAACAGCTAAGTTACTTTTAACCTTCTACTAACTGACTAATAATAAAATAATAATCATCATCATGTCAGCCGAAAGACGTCCACTGCTGGACATAGGCCTCCCTGAAGGCTCTCCACACAGACCGGTCTTGTGCTTTACGCATCCACCGCGATCCCGCGATCTTAGCCAGGTCGTCGCTCCATCTTGTTGGAATAAAATAATAATAATAAATGTTTATTTCAGATTTCATACGATCCATATAATAATAATATTATTATGTTAGTAACAGACAGGTCCTTATACAACTAAGTTGGTATAGACATTATTTAAATGCATTTTGGTCCAGTGCGTGGTAATGTCACTGTCCATCCTGCTAGTCAACACGCTCAAGAGACTGTTGCCACCGTCGCGCAGCCGGCGCGGGCGCAGCAATCTTAATGCATTCTTTTATTCCAGTAAGTAAACTATTTTCCAATCCAATACACTTAGATTTTTGTCTTCTTGACAATAGATTTTGTTTTATTTCAATGTTGCGTACCTTGTGCAAGGTCTGCCCGGATTGCTACCACCATCATTCTCGCTAATCCTGCCGTGAAGCAAAGCTTGCACTGTTGTGTTTCGGCGTGGAGAGTAAGACAGCCGGTGATATTACTGGCACTTGAGGTATACATCTTAGGCCTCTAAGTTGGCAACATAATGTATATGAGCGGTGGTGATTTCTTTCCGTCAGGAGAACCAGTTACTCGTTTCCCATCCAGTAGAATAAAAAAGAACTAATTTCCCAGAATCGACTTTTTGGATTTAGTCAGTCTGTAAAATGTATTTAACCCACTCTTTCACCATCTATTGATTACTTTGATCTGACGGATAAATGTGATTCCATCTCTGTTTGTTTTGTTCGAATAGACAGAGACGGCGTTACAAAGCTAATCAATGGGTGGTGAAACAGTCCCTAAGCTTTGCTATTTTAATAGCCTTTGGCTTATCGACGTTTGCCTTCCACATCGAGTGTAAGTTGGAGTGAAGAGTTAGAATGCCATATCCATATTCACAATCCTATCAAGCGAAGAAACGTTTGAAAAATACCCAAGTGATGTGGCTGTAGTCAACCAACTTTGTCAACACACACTACAGTCCGCAGTTTGTTTACCAACATAACTTGCTGTTTGTATTTGTTTGAAATAATGCAGTCAACTTGTAGTTTCTTAACTAGATTAGCTTGTAGAATTTTAATATCATGCAGTGTCTCTAGTGCGGCGTTTTCACAAGACATTCGTTTACTATTCGAAGGCGTAAATCGAACGTTCTTTCGACGATACGTAGCCGCCACGTCCACGGTGCGTTAGTTATTCGGATCAATATTTAATACAGCATAATCCGCTTTTCAAAATAACAGCATTGTAGTATAGTTTATATACTCGTAGTTAAAATTTTCATTATGCATTAATGAATGATTCCTCTAACAGCCAACATGCATAACACAGCATTGCATGAAGCTGCAGCCATCCAAGTTGCCGGCGGACAAACTTCGGGCCGTATCTGCCGCGTGGGTGCCGTAAAGCTGCGCATACGTTGACGACTTCGCGACGGAAAATCGCGTATACCACGCGCCATACCGGGTGTGGACTGTAATATTGAGCAAATAATGAAAACAGATCATACTCCTCAAGCTGAACAACACTTTTATAGTTCAGCGACTTTGAAAAATAATTAGTTTTTTTAATTTTTATTACACTTTAAAGTTTATTCGAAGGAGCAATGTAAAGCAAAAGGTTTGATGTTTGTAGGGAACAGGCGACGTCAGTTGTGTTCTAAGATGGTGTTCATTGATAGCAGTATTTAATTTGTATGAAAAAATGAAAATTCAAAGAATTCATTATTTTAAAAGTAGCTGTACTAATGTTGTTTATTTTGACGAGGACGATCTATGTTTTAATTTTTTGCTCGTATTACAGGCCACACCTTGTATAAATCTGCCTAAAAGTTAATTACTTAATACTCAGTTTTGACATATTTTTAAAATACATTTTTTTTGCGACGTCTTTACGTTACTCCCGGATTGTGTTCGAATCGCTTCACGCGGTATAGTGCCTATTCAATTTTATTATTAGAATTATATCTTTATAGTTTTTGTGGTACTAGTCGTGGCAATAAAGTTTTAAGCAAAGTAAAGCGGCGGAAGGTATAGGTATAATCGCCAGCCGAAAGACCTTTACTTCTGAACGTTTGTTCAAATGTTCTTAGAGAGACCAAAGCATTTAGACTCTGGTGGCTTGTACATATGGAAAGGCTGGGATTGTGCCGTAAAGAGAGCATACTTAGGACGACCGAGTGGACGCAGACCCGTTGATCGTCCAAGGTACCGCTGGAGGGACGAGATCCTGAAAGACCTTTTGGATCTCAAAGTCAAAGGCTGAAAAGAACTGGCCTAAGATCAAATCACGGCGTAGTCTGGTGTTAGAGGCCAAAGCCCATTTGAGTCACTGCGTCCAGATCCATACTAATATTATTAAAAAAAAAGTGTGTTTGTATGTTTGTCCGTCTTTCACGCTGTAATGGAGCGACGGATCGACGTGATTTTTGGCATAGAGATAGTTTGTGGGCCCGAAAGTGACATAGGCTACTTTTTATTCCAGTAAAACGCATAGTTCCCGAGGGAACAGCGCGCGATAACCAAATACCACGCAGGCGGAGCCACGGGCAAAAACTAGTAATCTTATAAATGCGAAAGAGTGTGTCTTTGTGTGTCTGTATATATGTTTGTCCGTCTTTTACGTCAAAATGGAGCGACGGATCGACTACATTTTTGGCATAAAGATAGTTTATGGGCCCGAGAGTGGCATAGGCTACTTTTTATCCAGGAAAAATGCACAGTTCCCGAGGGAACAGCGCGCGTGAATTCCACGCGAGCGTAGCCGCGGGCAAAAGCTAGTTAAATTATAAAATTGCAAAACGCAAATTGCAAATTTAAATCTCTATGTATAAACCTGTGTTTTTTGTACTGCTTACTGTATTGGTGTGCAATAAAGAGCTATTGTATTGTATTGTATTGTATTGCAGTTATTACAATGCAACGTGAATAGTAAGCTTTAGGGAAAGTAGCTCTAGTGGTAGTTTGGTTTAGTTCAGCTCCAAATGTGGGAATTAACGCCCAAACCGAATTAAATTAAACAACTAACTTTAATTTGATTCTATTAAACTACCTTAATTATAATTAGGAGAAAAAAACGAGCCAACAGCGAGTTTTGATTGCACATGAAACGTACCTCTGCTTGAACATGAGTTACTGCATAAAATGACTTTTAATGCTCTAGTGCATAAAAACTTGGCCACAGATTATAACATTAACAATTTTTAATCTCCGACAATTTTGAGCTTTATTCATATATTTTTAATTTTATTTTAGTTCATTCTCTTTTTCATCCATGTTTTCTATATAATTAAATTAATAAAACAAGGCAATATTTGGCAATATTATTAAATTGCTATAAAAATTGACATGCGCCAAAAATACGAGCTTCTTAATAATAATCAAAAGTTATTTAAAATATCACTGCTGAATTTCGTCGCAATCAAAGTAAAAATCAATAGAACTTGTCCCTCGTTTCATTCTCGATCTAACTATCCACTCTCACTTACGGCTCGGGCAAACATGGAGGTCTCTGGTAAAATAGCACATTATGGTACTCGTTGGATCTACTATATTTACAGACTCACTCAAACTCGCAGCAACTGAACCTTCAAAATAACGATAATGTGAGCCAAAGGCATTTGACTTTAGCATTTTAAGAGGAACCTCATCATGGTGCTAATCCCTGAATTAAGAGGGAATGAAGACGGATACTCTGTTGATGGGTTGTTGAGCAAAAGGCAGCTCCTTTGGGACGTACCTTTATACCTTACACCACCTTGTACCCTGAATGTGAATGAAAGCGATCGCTTTAACACTCGCAAAATTTTGGAATACATTGCGGGCATTACCACCGACATATCGAGTTGTACACGTGTTAATTACGCAATGAAAATTGAATCCGCTTGCTTGTCGCCGAGCTCGTGAAATCATATCCGGCTCGTTAGACAGGTTGATTCCAAAAATATACCATGAAACTAGCAGTGTAGTGTTCAAATTTGTTTGAACTAAAGTAGCATGAGAGTTGTGATTTTTTCAGATTATCTCGCGAAAGCATACAAAGAGGGTGCAATCAGTCTTGTACAAGGGTTTTTGAATACTCGGAAGGTTAAAAAGATGGTAGGTTTGGTTTGCTGATGTTGAGTTATTGAAGGCGATGATTAAAGAGAGACAGACGCTTATCTTATTAACTCCTGACGCTAAAAGAGGGGTGTTATAATTTTGACCGCTATGTGTGTCTATCTATGGCACCGTGATGCTTAAACGGCTGGACCGATTTGGATGCGTTTTTTATTTTATTTGAAAGCAGGTTTCTAGCGATGGTTTTTAGACATGTTTTAGCAAAATCGGTTCAGCCGTTTTTGAGATATTCGACTTTGAAGTGACAAGGGGGTTTTTCAACTTTTTTTGGTTAGGTTTTAGAATATTATACTGGGTCAATTCGGGGTCATGAGCGGGAGTGAAAGGGCCGATGGGGACATTCACACCGAGAAACTTTCACTATGGGACTAGCCACGAAATGGTAAAAAAATCTGCTGTTCATACATTTCGGATAGTTAGCGATCGATTATCTTTTGACTAGATGGTTTTTTTCGCGATTTCGGGCCTGGTCCCATAGTAAAAGTTGCTCACTGTGAATGTCCCCATCTCCTCTTTCACTCCTGCTCATGACCCCGGAATCATCCAGTAGATATAGCAGCTTCTCTGTCTTTTCCATGAACTTTTTTTAGATAAATATCTAGAGTGTAAGTTTTGAAATCACGTTGAAACTAATGTTTTTTTTAACCCCCGACGCAAAATAAGGGTTGTTATAAGTTTGACCGCTATGTGTGTCTGTCTGTGTGTCTGTCTGTCTCTGTGTCTGTCTGTGGCACCGTAGCTCTTAAGCGGGTGTACCGATTTGAATGCGGGTTTTATTTTTATTTTACAGCTGGTTTTATAGCGATGGTTCTTAGATATGTTTCATCAAAATCGGTTCAGCCGTTTTTGAGATATTGAACTGTAAAGTGACAAAGTCGGGGGGCTTTCCAACTATTTGTTGGTTAGGTTATTATGAATGACATGTTTTCTCTCTTTCTTCTTAGACTATACCCAGGTTCAATGATCTCTAGAGTCACGACCAATGATCAATCTTGGTTAGTCCAGAAACAACATTAACCTGACAAATGGCTCCCCAGATGGCGGTTTAGATTGCAGACAAATAAGTCCTAGGTTAAAGTTGTGTTAAAGTCACGACTGAGTAGTAATATAATCTATTGTACGAGGGAATAAAAGATCTACAATACAATACAATATGTCACAATTACTCTTTATTGTTGTACACCAGAAATAGTAAGCGATACAGAAAACAGATACACAGAGAAAATTGCAAGGTAGTAAATAAGCGGCCTTATTGCTTAAGAGCAATCTCAAAATCAAAATAAAAAATCACAATCCTTTATTCATTAAATAGGCCGCAATGGGCACTTTTACACGTTATTTTTAAACTACCAGCGCTTTCCGAAAGACCATCATTGCCAAAAACAATGCGCCGCATGAAACTTGGCAGAAAGTCATTTTTTTTTTTCAAAATAAAATACTTAAAAACTACGAGTACAGTACACAATACAGAAAAAAAATTACAAAAATAATAATAATCTCTTCCAGGCAACCTTAGATAGTAGATCAGAAAATCAGCGCTAAATCTACGCTAGGAAATAAAAGACTACCTGTTGCTTGAGACTTTGTCTGTGAAGAATTCGTTGGAAATACGCATTTTTCAGTAACAGTAGCATGGTAAACGGTTTTGTTGCACTGAAGATGAACGCAGTAGCGCAGTGTTGTGCCAACTCCCGTAATAGTCGGAGGATCGAGAAAGAGATCACTCGTCGAATCCGACTCAGCTGGGCGGCGTTCGGGAAGCTTCGCAGTGTCTTTTCATCCAAATTACCGCAGTGTTTGAAGTCAAAAATCTTTGTCCAGTGTGTGTTGCCAGTGATGACATACGGATCTGAGACGTGGGCGCTAACGATAGGCCTCATGAGGAAGCTCAAAGTTACTCAAAGGGCTACGGAGAGGGCTATGCTCGGGGTTTCAATGCGGGATAGAATCAGAAATGATGATAGGGCTTAGAGTCATAAAACTTGGTAATAATAATTGGTAAGAATAACGCATACACTAATTTTAATCCTGATATTCCCACGGGGTAGTGATAAAATCTTTAAATTTCAACCGTGCACCCAGCTTAAGGCAGCATCGATCCATTGCCATGCGGTTACATGTGCGCCATCTTTAAAAACAATATCGTAGCATTAAATTCCTATTAAAAACGCCTCTGCACCGTCAACTGTTTTCTTGGCGACTTAATTTAAATTTAACTTCTCTGTAACGTACAGTGTGACCGCATCTTAATATCGTTGTTGTTTGAAAATGAACCATGTGTGCTTGTATTTAGGTTCTGATTGCATTGGGTTTTCATGTAAAGGAGGTAATCCCTATGAAGGAAGTAAATTCACTGCGTGTGTTCTCGCCTTAATCTGATGAAACAGAGCAGGGATAAAGCGAGAGAGTTTAGTTTATTATTGTAATATTGTATAACTAAAATATAACATTTGGCCTCCATCAATCTTTTCATGCATGCACATCGGTTTAGAGTACTCCTGACCCGACCTTTCTTCAGAATGTCCCCGATTCGTGGTACGTTCGTCTAGGTCTTCCTCTCCCAACGTTCCCATTCACGCTCATCTTATAGATCTGCTTAGTCAATCTGTTTTCACTCATTCTCTCCACATGCCCAAACCATCCAAGCATACCTTTCTCAATCCGTGTGACTATGCCTTCATTTACACAATAGCGTGTGATTTTTTTAAATATTTTTATATAATACTCTCTCGTACCCCACCTCCGACTCGCATCTAGGGCTTGCCTGTGAATGAAATTGAAATTAAACGCTCTCGCGACAATGCTCGTATTCATTCAGATCGTGGATTACTCGATTACAGCGGCTGGTGATTGGTTGTGCTTATTCTCTGAGAAAAGCATACGGTTATTTGATACAGCGCCATCTATTGACTTTGCTAGTAAAAGCGAAAGTTCGTAAGTCTTTTTGTTACCTTTTTCATGTACAACTCGAAAAACCTAAAACGCTGCGTTCCATAGCTCATTGGCAGACCTTCAACTTTGAACCAACTCAACTAAACTTTCAACTTTTTATACAGCGTGTTTTTTGCTATGTTATTTCGTTTGTCCATGTTGCGTTTGTTATTCGCAAATAAACCCATAACAAGTTACAAAAGTCATGTGTCGATCCCAGTAATGTGAAATAACCTAGATTTTGCCATTAACAAAAATAAGACGTCTAGTTTTCTTAATATCTTTGAATAAAATTATTTTGTTGACACGTAATTCAACAAATATAAAAAGGTGCTAGAAGCATTTATAAGTTTACCGCTAACATTTATGATCGCGTTTACAGCAAGCCTTTTCTAATATAACTTTTATAATGACGCTCTTGAAGCTTTATAAAAATATAGTGGGGCTTAAAGCTCCTATAAAGCTTCCTTAGCACGCCTTACGAGGTTTTAAAGTTTATTCATTGCAACGAACTTTCAAGTTAGCGACAAAGCTCCGCAGCAAGCATTCAGAAAGTTGAAGCTTTCAGGAACGACGCTGTGAATGCATATTAAGATTGTTTTTGAAGAGAGCTTTAATATGTTAGTTGTAAATCATAATTACGTAATACTTTTTCGTGTACGCAAAAGTCTGCCGTAGCGGAACTTGCAAAAATAGCACGTTCTACGCCGTAGAAATAAAGTTCTTTTAGTCTCAAATATGCAATCAATATGTATAGTTATGCAAGCTTTGTTATGTCATATATTGCCAGGCAGGGATATTATGGAGCTTCGTATCCGTAAGCGAAACTATCGGATATCCGAAGTATGAACTATCCGTAACTGTAACGGAATCCGATATAAAAATTTCGGATAGTTTCGGATTGAACATGTTGTGACAGGTTTTTGTTTTTGCCGAGTCGTCCGAACAGCTGCGCGCGTGCGTCTTCTATTTCTATTGTTTTTTTTACTGCTAAGTCGTAATTTCGTTCTGACGCAATGAGAGTTGTGGAGGTCAAGAGGGGAGGCCTTGGCCCAGCAGTGGGACACTATATAGGCTACCTAAAAAAAAGTCGTAATTTACCACTTGTAACTACGGCTGCACCATTTCAAAACATAGTAAGGGACATTAAGCTAATTTTACAGGAGAGCGAAAAAACATGTTTTGTCTCAGCCGTACAAAATTTTGCAATATTCATTCCAAAAGTGATACTTTCTCGGTTTATTAGATTAAGCCGAATATCCAGGTATATATATAAGCACCAAATTTTCTATATTGCATGTTTTATGAACTTTTATGTGCCATACTAGGTTTTGAAATTAAACTCAAATAAAAACTTATAGTGAACCGATCAATTTCAAAACCCAGTATGTGTTGTCACTTTGTCATGATTAAGAGATTAAAAAGACTACTAATCATAAGTTTTAATACGTGAACCTTTCAATCTACTTAAATAAAACAAACAGTCAGCTAAGTATTTGTTCATTACAAAAAATATATTACAAAAAATATAAAATACCTACAGCACCAAGTCATAATTTTTTTTTACATTATAATTAATCAGATTGACTTTTATTTTCTTCTAGAAATATTTCAGAAGGAATTGGGGGCTCACTTTTATTTTCTTGTGGAAGTATATCATAAGAGCAAAATGGTTCAGTTAGTAGAACCAAAGATGAGCAAATAAGCGACGAGGTAGTGTTTTGAACGTAAGTCGTTATGAATGGGCTAAAAAAACATAAAAAAGCAAAAAATAACACCAAAGTGATGAAGTGTAAAAAGGTACAGATATAAAACATAACATAAATGCTTAAGCTCAATAAAACCATGAGACAAACACTCCCACACTCAAGATAAATAATACAGTAAGATTATTTTCCACTTTGACACTCGGCAATTTTCGACATACATCGAGAGATCTGAAGTGCAATACTTAGGCAGAGATTTTGTTATTAATTACATTAATAGATTTGGATATTTTATGTCATTAAATTCTGGGTTTTTGTATAAGTATCCTATGAGAAAACTCGAACATTCACGGTTAAAACTGAGACGTCCTGAGTATAAAAATGGAAATAATCTTACTATATGATGCGTAATAATTAAAATACTAAATTTCTGTTCTGGTTGTTCTAGAAACTTGTGGTAAGTATAAATTTTCGCAGACCATAAATCTAACTCACAAACGGCCAAAAAAAGTGAACCTATAGGTTCTTTTTCTTTAAAACAGATTTATAATATTATTAAAATACTTACCCAAAAATTTTGCAAATAAAGTAGGTGTAAACAGACTTATAATTTGCGTGTCTTGTGTTTAAATTTGAAAAATATGTAATGTAATGATACGCAAACTCAACTTTAGCTAGCAACTGCGCGTTTAAATGAGTTCTCACAGCTCCAGCGCAATAGCATGAAGTTACCGCGGGCGCACAGTGCTGCCAACCTTAAAGCGGCAAAATGAATAAAGAACAACGTACCTATAACATTTGACTAACAAAAACTAGTAACTTCAACTAACAAACACATACTAATTTCCAAAAAGTTTGAATTAAAGTCGTTTGACCATATCAAAACCCAGTAAGTCTCTCTGACAATTTCAAAACCTAGTAAGTGCATGTCACATACTAGGTTTTTGAAATGGTTTTGTGCCATACTAGGTTTTGAAATGGTCAAACTCGTTTTATTTTGTACTTACTAGGTTTTGGAGTACTCATATCTCTGAAGTTAAGAGAGATAGGCCTCTTAATGTTTTTGTATCCTGTGGGCACTTGCTAGAAATCACGTTTTAAGCAAAAAACGCAAAATTGAGTTTTTGAGACTTACTAGGTTTTGAAATTGTGCAGCCGACTAGTACAATAAAATTAAAGTTAAGTCATCCATATTCCTATTAGAAAGCGATCTCTTTATTGTATAAAAGATAATAAATAAAAATACAATAAATAATAACAAAATTATACGAGTATGTGTTTAAGCCCTAATTTGTAGGTATAAGTAGGTTTAAGTTGACTTTTGTTGTTATTTTTTATGGTATTTTTATTTATTCCTATTTGTATTTTACTTTTACACTTCCTTGAAAATCCAATATCCGTAACCAAAACCGAAATTATCGGATAATCCGTAATAGTTTAACATCCGTAACCGGAACCGGTAGTAAGTTTGACATTCATCAGTATCCATATCCAGATCCGAAATGTTATATACATCCCTGATTGTCAGCCCACACTACCCTTTCCTTATTCAAGGTGAGGACTAAAAACCAGCAGCTCTCCTGAGTCCTTTACCTCTTCACAAATCATGTTTTATCTTTTTCTTTCATTGGCTTTTGCTATGATATGTTTTAGGTTTTGTGAATAAATATTATTTTATTATTATTTATTTATTTTAAAACTAATCTAATTAAATGACGTTCAAGCTTTAACACTGTTTATGTCACTGAATGTCACGTGCTGATTGTCGTAATGGCGTGCTAACAAGTTGTCCGGCGACCGGACAGTCCCCCGGGTACCGTACGGCCACGGATTGGATTTACGGATAGTTTCAACGTCTCACTAACTTGTCGTATTATAAATTAACAGTTTGTTATGACGATGTTATTTTTAAGGTAAGTTTAACAGAAAGAAAGAAAAACATTTATTCGTGACATTTAACAAATTAAAGAGGAAGACAAGAAAAAGGAAATCATTATAACAATAAAGAGTTACAATACAATACAATACAAATTTTGTCACGAAATGGTCCCAACTCAGCATGATGTCAACCCTGTGGCCGACGCTGGTCTTCCGTTGGAACCATAACAAAGTGCAAGTTATGTAAAAGGAATTCGTGTGATTGTTAAAAGCATAGAACATGATTTGTTTATCGCTATCCCGCGAGAACTTCTTCAAAAAACTATTCCATGTCCTTCTCCAGGACTCAAACCAGAGGTTGGAAACTCCGCAGTTCAGGTACGTTCGGCCGGCGCACCTAATCATTGGGCGC
Source organism: Choristoneura rosaceana (assembly GCA_037349165.1). Lineage (NCBI taxonomy): Eukaryota > Metazoa > Arthropoda > Insecta > Lepidoptera > Tortricidae > Choristoneura > Choristoneura rosaceana. The sequence goes on from JAZBNJ010000045.1 coordinate 2,011,682, forward strand.
ACGGCAGAGGGTTGCCGCTCGGCTCGAACGCTAAGCGCGTCGCGCGTGATTTGTGTAGGTACCTAAGTATTTATTTTATTTTCCAACAATAACTTTGAAACGACTAGACATAGGTAATCCGTACGAGTACTGTTGTGTTTACGGATGTATAAATAAAAAGAAGATAAAGAAATCTCAATTATCATTTTTCAACATTCCAAAAGATGTTGTTACTTCTCTAATTTCCTAAGTCCCTGCCTAGTAATAGTTTGGTATGTTTGTAGTTACTGATAAAATTATGTAATTAGTTGGTCAGAAATAATATTAAGACACGGTTTCGCCAATACGGAAATCTAGTAGGCAAAGATAGTTAGGTTATCATTGTCATGCTTTGATTTGATATAGGTATATCCATACTAATATTATAAATGCGAGAGTGTGTTTGTATGTGTGTTTGTGTGTTTGTATGTTTGTCCCTCTTTCACGCCGTAACGGAGCAACGGACCGACGTGATTTTTGGCATAGAGATAGTTTATGGGCCCGAGAGTGACATAGGCTACTTTTTATCCCGGAAAAATGCACAGTTCCCGGGGGAACAGCGCGCGATAACCGAATACCGCGCGGGCGGAGCCGCGGGCAAAAGCCAGTTAAGAAATATTTACTTGTTTATTAAAGGTAGTTTATTGAATTCGTATTATACCCACTTTTAGTGTTTAGCAGCTGGCCCCAGTACTTGACCGTAAAAGCCGAGTAGATTAGCTGCTAGCTTCGAGGCTAATGATAACAAGTTGCAATTTGCCGACGACCATCCAGGGATTTGTTGAAGTTCCAGATCGACTTGAACTAAGCTAAGTTAGGAGATAGTATCTGTGAAATGTTTTATTAATTTGTTGCATCAGGCTTTGATGAATTATACCTGTAGATTCACAATCGCGCGCCCAAATATGTCCGAGCCAAATGAGCGCCACTTTGGTAATCACTGGCCTAAAATCACTGGTTCATCACCGGGATAGGTTAGGTCGATAGGTTGGTCGATAGGTCGATCGGTAGGTCGATAGTAAAAAAAAAAAAAAATTCAAATTCAAATCATTTATTCAGTAAATAGGCCGCAATGGGCACTTTTACACGTCATTTTTTTAAACTACCAGCGCTTTCGGAAAGACCATCATTGCCAAGAAGAATGCGCCGCAAGAAACTTGGCAGAAAGTCATTTTTTCAAAATAAAATAATTACAAATAAAATACTTAAAAACTACAGTAAACAATTAAACAAAAAATCACAAAAAAAATAATTAAATAATAATACAGGGATGTATGGGGTCCCTTAGTTACAAAATTAAACACTAACTATATCTACGTTAAGCGGAAGTGTAGAATGCTTCCACCGTCATAAATGAAAAAAAAATAAAATAAAATAATAATAAAAAAAAACTGAAATATGCATTTCAGGTCAAGTAACCATTAAGCTTTTGGATTCCGATGGCAAGCTCACGTCTGCCGCCCCCAAAGTTAGCTCACACGCACTCATGTCATGCTCTGAAAGCAGAGCGGTACCGAGGGCATGGTATTGCTTCCGTTCCCATAAGCTCTATGGGATCGTCTTGGGAACTTCGACGTAGCGAGCCTGTGACTAGAATTATTAAACTAAAAATATACAAGTTTAAAATCCATAAGCTTAACAATATACAATATAACTATAGCAAGGGGATGTATAAAGTCCCTGAGTTAATAATATAAATCCTAATATAATAATTCAGAGATGTATATAGTCTCTAAATGTCAAAGTAAACTACTTAATTAAACTAATTAAATTATACAATCATCAGAGGTGTAAAAAGCCTCCAAGGTCAAAAATCAATAATAATAATTAAAATAAAGAGATGGAGATGTATAAGGTCTCCAAATGTCAAACTAATGCATGTTTTTAAATTAAATTCTGCAATGCGGACAACGGCAACAGAACCAGAAACTAGACACGAAATGCGCCGGGACACTGCCAAGTCACACTTCACAACACTACACAATACAAATACACCGACATAAACACACACTCACACACACACACACACACACACAAACACGAGTACATCACACATCAACACCCTCATCGCACATCAATCTTCATCGGCTTTCAGTTTTGGCCATGTCGCATTATCACATAAGTACTCCTCAACTTTATAGTAAGCTTTCTTCAGGAGTGCACTCTTTATGTATTCCTTAAAAGAGTTGTGTGGCAATTTCCATGCTTCTACGGGAACTTTATTGTAAAATCTCACGCAGTTTCCCACAAAAGATTTGCTTACTTTCCGTAGACGAAATTTAGGAACGGCAAGCTTATGCTTATTACGAGTATTGATATCATGTACGTCTGACACTTTCTTAAAGGACTCGATATTCTTGTGTGTATACAATATCACATCATGTATGTACTGTGAAGCTACTGTGAGGATGTTTATCTCCTTAAAGCGTTCTCTTAGTGAATCTCGGGAGCCAAGGTTGTAGATAGACCGGACTGCCCTCTTCTGTAGAATGAAGATAGTTTCTATGTCGGCTGCCTTGCCCCAAATCAGCATACCGTAGGACATTATGCTGTGAAAATAACTGAAATAAACTAGCCGGGCAGTTTCTACGTTGGTAAATTGCCTGATTCTTCGTACAGCATAGGCGGCAGAACTCAATCTAGCAGCAAGACCAGAAATATGCGGGCTCCATTGTAAATTACGATCTAACTTAAGACCAAGAAAAACAGTCTCATGCACAAGTTTCAGATTCTCTCCGTTTAAGGAAATAATTGTTTCAAACTGTCTTACATTAGGCAACGAAAATTTTATACATTTAGTTTTAGCTGCATTTAGTAACAAATTGTTAGCAGTGAACCAGTTTAGCGCCTCTGCTAAAGTCTCATTGATGTGTGTTGGATCTTCTTGTTGCCTGTTTACTTTGAATATCAAAGAAGTATCATCTGCAAACAATACTATGTTGCATTTCTGTTCTAGCAAGTGGGGCAGGTCATTTATATATACCAGAAAGAGAAATGGACCCAAAATTGATCCTTGTGGAACTCCAAGCTTCACCGCTGAGCCAGCTGACTGCGTTCTATTTATGTCCACTTTTTGAACTCTTTGGCTGAGATAAGACTTAACAAGGTTCAGTGCTTTGGCTGAAAGTCCATAGTGTTGTAGTTTGCGGATAAGCGTCTCATGCTCCACGCAATCGAAAGCCTTGGACAGGTCGCAAAATATTCCTATTGCATCTTGCGAATTTTCCCATGCATCATAAATGTACTTCATGAGACTTGCGGCTGCATCTGTTGTCGAACGGCCCTTTGTGAAACCGAATTGCTGACTGTGTAGCAAGTTATTTAGATTAAAGTGACGAAGCAGCTGATTAAGCATAATCTTTTCAAACACTTTACTCAGCACAGGCAGCACAGATATTGGACGAAAGTTGCCAGGATCAGATGAGCACCCAGCTTTAAATAATGGAATCACTTTGCTATATTTCATTAAGTAGGTAGATAGGTTGGTAGAATGCTCGCCTGCCACTTTGGTAAAACTGGCCTTCTTTTTTCTCAGTACGTTGTTGTCAAGTGTCAAGCGTTGGTGTCAAGCGACATATATACATTTCATAAAAATACATCATGAAATCACGTAAATCTTTTCGTTCGAGCTTACCTCGAGAACGAGCTAGGGACTGGTTCGAAACATGTCGAACATACCTCGCCTATTTATTCATGAATGACCCCTGTATCTATTTAAATATTTATGTCTGTTTTTCTGTAATTTTAATCGAATAACCTTACTTCCACAGCTTCCATTGTGTTTAAAAATAATTCTCCCACAGAGGAGGTTAACGATAATCTATACCCACTTATCTCCCTTTTCGATTCCGGATCCTTTTTCCAGATTAATCATTCTTTTGCCGCAATTATTCCAACGTAATAGGTACCCGTGTGGTGTCGGTTGAGAATTACACCACCCCCTCTCTTCCCGTGGGTGTCGTAAGAGGCGACTAAGGGATAAACCGGAGGATGGGCAGCAGCGTCCTCCGCGAACGATCGGGTATTACTGCGGTCGCCAACCCGCCTGCCAAGCGTGGCGACTAAGGCATTTTCCCCCCAAGGTACTAGATAGAAAATCAAAAAATGAATCCACAAATTAAGCCCAGACCCCTAGTCCCCGGCGGCCCCGCTATTCCTGGCTCCGGTAGCGGCCATGGTAACGGTGGGGCAGGGGGTGCTACAGTTAATCTCCGGCAGAGACCCGGCTACCAAAAAAGACAACCTTTGGCCCTGGCAACATATAACTGCCGAACACTGCGGACCGATGAAAAGATACTGGAACTTGAAGAAGAATTGAGCAGGTTACGATGGGGAATCATAGGGCTGTCAGAAGTCCGTAGAGAGGGGGAGGACATGATAACCCTGAAGTCCGGTAACTTGCTCTATTTCCGGGAGGGCGACCACCAGTCTCAAGGAGGTGTCGGGTTTATCGTCCATAGGTCCCTCGTGAACAACGTGGTGAAGATCGAGAGTGTGTCGACCAGGGTAGCGTGCCTTGTACTCAGAATGACCCAACGATATTCGTTGAACAAATACCGGGTATTTTTACGCGTTTCCGTCACAGAATAGGTGTAGCAATAAAAACTGGCCAAGTATGAGTCGGACTCGCACACCGAGGGTATCGTACAAACCTAAAAATTTACGGTTTTAGCAGTTTTTCCTTTATCTGTGCTGTAAGACGTTGCTTCGTACTAAATTTCAAGATTCTGAGTTTACGGGAAGTAGGTACCATGTAGGTTTTGATTCCCTTGCGAGTAAAGAAAATTTATGAAAATTTGCGGCATAAACGTTTATGTTTCACAAGTATTTATATTATCACATCTTATCTTATTTTATCTTATCTTAGTAATTTAAATACTTGACGCAAGCACTATATAAAATACTAAGTATTTTTACATCAAACTCGACCTTAATACGAATAGTTCTCTTGTAAAAGTTCTTCGGGACCGTTTTTCCTTTGATGGAGCTATGTTTTCTGTTCTGTAGGTAGTATTTTTACCTTAACTACTGGTAGTCCTACTCGTAAATACTTGCAACTTCACGTAATGGCATAAAAGTTATGTTATGAACTGTTTTTGCTAAGAAAGTTTGAAAGAACTCTGTACGAACGTAAAGAGCGAGTGCAAAAATTTTGATTGCCTGCTTTTGAAACTGTTAGCTGTTTCATTCGTGTTTTGTATTTTTTTGCTTTGGAAAAATAGATACAAAAGACACCTAACTAACTCGAGTTAAGTTAATAAGTTTTTAAACGGGTGGACCGATTTGAATGCTGAGATATTGAACTTTGAACTGCCAAAGTCGGGGATTTTCCAATTTTTAGGGTTCCGGAGCCAAAATGGCAAAAACGGAACCCTTATAGTTTCGCCATGTCTGTCTGTCTGTCTGTCCGTCCGCGGCCTTGCTCAGGGACTATCAATGCTAGAAAGCTGTAATTTTGCACGGATATATAGGTAAACTATGCCGACAAAATAGTACAAATTTTAAAACCATCAGGGGTTTGCAAAAACGATTTTTTTTGTTTGCGAAATATTCAACTTTAAAGTGCAAATTTTCATTAAAATCGAGCGTCCTGTCCCCCCCTCTAAAATCTAAACCACTGGGTGGAAAAATTAAAAAAAATTCAGAATGGTAGTCAGTATATCAAGCTTCCAAGGAAAACTATAACGGCTAAGTTTGCTTGAGAATTATTAGTAGTTTATGAGTAAATAGCAGCGTAAGGTATAAAATATACCTAAACTTGGAAGATTCCGTATAAAATACGAAATCCTTAGAAAAATATTACTTAACTTTTTCGTAATGGCTACGGAACACTATTTTGGGCGTGTCCGACACGCTCTTGGCCGGTTTTGTTTTTGGTTAAGCTGAGTTTAGATTTGGCAGAAAAATCGTGCAAGTAGCATTACATTGCGAGGCCGTAAAGCCAACGAGTTCGTACTGGTCAACCGAGCGCCGCAATGTAATGCAACTTGCACGATTTTTCTTCAAATTCAAAATTCAAATACATTTATTTGTCAAACACAGGTGAAAACAGGTGAATATAAATGACAGGTAATTTCTTGCAAGTTTAAACTCGGCTTTAGGTTATTGTGAACTACGAACAGATTTTTTTCATATTTCCTCCTCCTCCACATTGTTAGAAAATACAAATCGCACAAACCCAACAATCACTTAAATTGAAAAAACAAACCGAAACATAGATGCAGAGGAAAACCAGAAAAATAAGACCAACACTGGGAATCGAACCCAGGTCCTCGGCATTCCGTGCCGCGTGCTATACCGCTACTATAGCACTACCACTGCTGGTCAACGGCACAGACACGAATTTCCCTATGCATCACATATCTCAGCTTTCTTATATCGCCACTTAAGCGGTGACCTAGCGCCATCTATATTGTCTAGCTCTCAACGAGAAGCCTTCCGTACTCCATCGGAACTAACCGTTCACCCGGGCAAGAGATGTCGCTATTAAGCAATCAAATTAAGATTGTTTTTTTGGAATCTTTAATTATTATTTTTTATCTTTGGAAAATACAAAAAAAAGATTCCAAAAAAACCAATCCAACTATCACCACTGGCTGACACGTTTCGAACTCAACCCGAGTTCATCTTTAGAGCAACAAAACTGTTCACTACGCTACTATGTTAGACCACCCAGTCTTAGTAGTATTTTTAAATCTCGAGTCACGCACCCAAAACTTTACAACAGTAGCAAGAAAAAATACTCCTTTACTTAAAAAGCCTACTGAAAAAGAGTATTGTCCTTTATTTGGTCATACTCCTTTGAGCCTCTTTGTCCCTTAGACGACGGCGGTTCGGAAGCTTCTGTCCCCCAGATTATTTGCTTTTGAGCCGTTTCAATATTTTATTGCGTTTCAGAAATTGTATTGTAAGGTTTTTAGCGTAATTAGGGGACATTGTGGGGGTTAGGTCTTTGAGTTAGGGGATGCATGTGCTAGGAAGTGGGGAGCTACAATATGACTACGTAGAACACCAGATCTGAAACTATCGAGGATAAACTAACCAACAAAAAGTTAGAAAACTCCTGACTTTATCACTTCAAACCTCAATGTCTCAAAAACGGCTAAACCGATTTTGATGAAACGTATCTAAGAAACATTGCTAGAAAACCAGCTTTCAAATAAAAAACCTGCATTCAGATTGGTCCACCCGTTTAAGAGCTATGGTGCCGCAGACATACACCCAGACACAGACACACATAGCAGTCAAACTTATAACACCTCTTTTTCGCGTCGTGGGTTAAAAATATCGCTCAAACCTACAGTCAGAGAAACTGATTCTGTTGAAATCTTTGTGCCACTAAATGTCATCTTGACATCCCATATATTTGCCTAAAAATCACAGTGAATTTTATTGCGAAAAGGGTTCCTCCATAGATGCACAGAAAAACCAAAAAAATAAGACCAGCACTGGGAATCAAACCCAGGTCCTCGGCATTCCGTGCCGCGTGCTATACCGTTACACCACCGCTGGACAACGGTACAGACACGAATTTCCCCTGTGCACCACATATTATCTCAGCTTGTTTGTTTCGTATTTAGCCACTTAAGCAGTGACAAGCAAAAAAAAGCTTAAAAGTAAAAATTTTGAATTGAAAAAAGATTCCAAAAAACCAATCTTAATTTTATATATTTCATCAATAACATTTATCCCTTCCCTATATATCCCTTCAAAAACCTACATAACAATCTTCATAAAACCCAAACAACAGGGATGAGCTCCCCAAGGTAGACCAGTATCCATTAAAAGTTGAATCAAATCCAGGACTTCTGTGTCCCAAGGGATAGCCTGACGAAGGTGTGGACAGCACAAAGCATGGGACAGGAGTCGACAATAGGTACTTGATTTTTATACAACGACGCTAAGAAAGTGGTGCTATAATTTTGACGTTTCTATGTCTTTTTGTAGCATTAGTGATGATGTAACAAACAAACAGACTTACAAACTTTCGCATTTTTAACTAATACTAGCTTTTTCCCGCGGCTCTGCCCGCATGGTATTCGGTTATCGCGCGCTGTTCCCTCGGGAACTATGCATTTTTCCGGGATAAAAAGTAGCCTATGTCACTCTCGAGCCCATACTATCTCTATGCCAAAAATCACGTCGATCCGTTGCACCATTTCTATTTCTATTTCCATTACGGCGTGAAAGACGGACAAACATACAAACATACAAACACACTTTCGCATTTATAATATTAGTATGGATTAGTGGGGTAAGAAAAGATTATGGGGGAGGCCTTTATATCCAACAGTGGACGTCCTGCGGCTGATGTGAAGAGGGTGATAAAGATAAGGTTATGTTCATGAATTATTTTCACACCAAACTTTTATTATTTAGACGACCGGATGGCTAAGTGGTTAGAGAACCTGACTACGAAGCTTGAGGTCCCGGGTTTGAATCCCGGCCGGGGCAGATATTTGTATGAATAATACGAATGTTTGTTCTCGGGTCTTGGATGTTTAATAATAATATGTATTTAAGTATTTATTTATCTATATTTAAGTATGTTTATCCGTTGCCTAGTGTGCATAGTACAAGCTTTGCTTAGTTTGGGACTAGGTCAATTGGTGTCAAGTGTCCCATGATATTTATTTATTTTTATTTTTATTTCTTTTCTATACCCATCAAACGTAGCAGTTTGGCGAGAATATGGTGTAGTACCTAAGAAAAAAAAATGATGGAAATAATTATATTCAGTTATGATTTAGATACAGCTTGTGGCAAAAAAAATGTGGTGCATAAGCTGGCAACTCCCGAAATGCTTTGTACGCTCACGATATCGGGTATATGCGCATTGGATTGTTTGATTAGGGCTCGTTCGCGGAACCTTTCCGTTGGATACACTCATGTTAATTATTTTGTAATGTTTTTCTTGCATAATAATAAGAATAAGCCGTGGTGCCCTAGTGGTTTGACCAATCGCCTCTCAAGCAGAGGGTCGAGGGTCGTGGGTTCCAACTCCGGCTCGCATCTTAGAGTTTTTTGAAATTCATGTGCGGAATTACATTTGAAATTAACCACGAGCTTTGCGGTGAAGGAAAACATCGTAAGGAAACCTGCACACACCTGCGAAGCGATTCAATGGTGTGTGTGAATTTCTTAATCCGCACTGGGCCTGCGTGGGAACTATGGCCCAAGCCCTCTAATTCTGAGAGGAGGTCTGTGCCCAGCAGTGGGACTTATATAGGCTGGGATGATGATGATGATGATTAATAAGAATAAAAATAAGAATTTTATTCTCTATTCGCTAAAAACAGTTTTATTGTACAGAATTAAAAGTTTGACAAATAAATACAAGCAAGTTTTTGCGAAGTCGCAAAACGGTCCCACTCAGCATAGTGTTGACCGAGCAGGCCAACGCTGGTCTTCCGCTGTGACCGCTTGGCGGCTTCACGGAAGGCGAAAAAACGATATCAAAAAATAATAAAATAAACGGAATCAGAAAAAAACAAACAAAGTGAAACACAATGTCAAAACACAAAAATCCACGTCTCAAATAACCGGCCACAGACCACTACATGTCGGCACAGCATAATCCGTCACTTTTCAAGTCTAATAGGATTTTAATACTACTGTACTTAACGAAAAAAAATAATAATAAATAAACGCCCGAAAAAAAAAAACGCCGCCAAAAAGACAACTAAAAAGTACCCAATATCGGCATGCTAAAGTTACTATACGGTTGTGTGTGTTGATGGCATATGGATCCGAGACATGGTGCTTTACTGTAGGCCTTATAAATAGGCTTAGAGTTGCTCAGCGAGCTATGGAGAGAGCTATGCTTGGGGTTTCTCTACGGGATCGAATCAGAAATGAGGAGATACGTAGAAGAACAAGGATCACCGACATTGCCAAGCGAATTAGCTCGTTGAAGTGGCAATGGGCGGGCCATATAGCACGGAGAGCAGGTGGCCGTTGGGGCCGAAAAGTTCTCGAGTGGAGGCCGCAGATCGGCAAGCGCAGCGTGGGACGTCCACCAACGAGATGGACGGATGACCTGGTTAAAGCCGCGGGTTCACGGTGGATGCAGGCCGCTTCCAACCGAAGCAACTGGAGGTGGGGGAGGCGTATGTCCAACAGTGGACGTCCTACGGCTGAGATGATGATGATGATGATAATGAAAGTTAGGTTACAGCGACCATATACGACGACGACTTAGAAAAACAGTTAAATACAGATTTTTACGGTTGGCTCTTACCCCTATGTTCGTCCAGTGTTATAGCCTCGTTACACTGTCTATTCAGTTGACAGTTAGGTAGGTAAGTAGGCAATTGGCGCGATGATCACACTGTGGTCGTAACAGAACAAGTTGTGTTACGAGAACATGTTGGGTACACTGCTGTAGACTTTATTATATCTCTTGTCCCTGGTGAGCGGATAGTTCCGATGGGAGTGTTTAATGTATCTTGATGAGAAACTAGTAACATAGATGGCGTTAGTGTCGCTGCTAAAGTGACTATGAAAAGTATGCAAGTTGAAACGTTGGTGCATAGGAGAAATTCGTGTCTGGTCTCCTGTCCAGCGGTGGTGTAGGGGAATAGCACGCAGCACGGATTGCTGAGGACCTGAGTTCGATTCCCAGCGCTGGTCTATTTTTCTGGTTTTTCTGTGCATCCATGTTTCAGCTTGTGTTTTCGTGTGAAATATATAAAATACATCGCATCACATCCATGTACTTCTCTTAATGCAGGGCATGGCCTCTTCTCTGAATGAGAGTGTTTGGGCCGTAGTTTGAACGCGGACCCAGTGCGGATTGGGAACTTCAATTTTAACATCCTACTAATAGCCTAACAGTTAGAGTACTTCAAAGCTTGAAGTCCAAGGTTCGAAGAACCCGGCAAAAAACTAAACGATGTAAAATGAAATAAAATATAATATAAAAATATAACTAGTAAAATGGCTAAGCCAGAACTAGTTAACGAGGTAATATTTTTTTGCTATTTGAAGTAACGAAGGAATTGTTTCCGAACATCCCTGTCCATGACATAATCATCAATTTTATAATACGCCTTAGATTACCACCATGTTCCTTTTTAACGTAAGGAAACTCGCACGCTCCTCTGAACTCCCAATGCAAGGCCCGACCCCTTCAAACTCCCACCCCTTATATTTAAACATCCCTTAGTCAACCCTCAGTTCATTACAAATGGAAATTTCTCGAGAAAAAAGCAGACAAGTGCGAAAAAAATTCGATTCGAAGAATTCCGCAGATTATTTTTAACACGTTCCTATTTTTAGCTAGAAAGCCGTAGTGGTGTAGTGATTTGGCCTATGGCCTCTCAAGCAGAGAATTGTGGGTTCAAGCCCGAGCTCGTATCTCTGTGCTTTTAGAAATTCCTGTGCGTAATTACGAGTACATTCGTATTATATGACTTGCTTTACGGTGAGTGAAACCATCGGGAGAGAATCCCACATAGTTTATTATTTGCTGTTGCAGATTCATCACATACAGTAATATCATTTTTTTTAAATATTTACATATTACCTATGATTAAGCAGGGGATATGGGATCATTTATTTTGACCACAATTTAACCATTTTCATCTCTGACTCATAGTAGAACGTCACCACATGTAATAATTTTTCTTGTCATTAAATACGATATCACTACGAAACGTTGTATGAAAAAGGTTCCACGTTTTTTGCTAGCACGGAACCCAAAAAAGTCCTTCAGCTCTCCCGTAAATTGGGCGAGTCATTGCTTATGTGGGTTTTACGAGTTTTACAAGATTAGGTTACCGGTGAAATGGGTATAATGTTACAATGAAATAGACGTAGTTTTTACGTGAAACGTCTCAACTATTCGGCCAGTAGGGAGTGTAAGATTTATTTATTTCTCAACAAAAAATTACAGTATTACTCTAAAAACACCATGCGCTATAAAATGTAAAACGTTTGTTTCTTATTTCGTCACTTAAGTAGCGACGGTAGCGACATCTATGTTTTAGCCCTCATCGAGAAATTTTCAGCACAACATAATAACAAATACTTAATAGCGACATCTCTCGTCCGGGTGGGCGTTCCGATGGGGTGCTGATAGTTTCTTGATGAGGGCTAAAGCATAGATGTCGCTAGTGTCGCTGCTTAGATTCATTCTTCATTCTGAGAGGAGGCCTGTGCCCAACAGTGGGACGTATATAGGCTGGGATGATGATGATGACTCCTGTCCAGTGGTCGTGTAGCGGTATAGCACGCAACACGGAACGCTGAGGACCTGGGTTCGATTCCCAGCGCTGGTCTCTTTTTCTGGTGTTTCAGTTTGTATTTTCAAAATGTATTCTTTTTTGGAGTTCGTATGAATGATCTTTTGAAAGAAACAACTTTTTACACAAAGTATGAAAAAGTTTATTAAAAAATGAAACTAGGTACTGAATACTATAAAAGCAAAGAAAACAGAAAACACATGCTGCAACTACCTAGGCTCATCCGATCGTAACTCCTCCTCTTTCACTCATTTACTCGTCTCATATTCGTTCCACAGAAGTCTTCAACCATTCGGTCGCTCGTTTACATCAAATCATTCTTACAAAAATCCACCCTCATTCCCACATACCTAAATGTCGAGTGCAGCGTACGCGGTCCGCTACGATCAAAGTTTCCCAGTTGGCAACCCTCCGATACCCATGCGACGTCTGCGCATGCCAGCCACTGCTATAAGTTTCTTTAATTATTCCGCTTATTTCTTAATGATATTCAAAAAGCCGTAGTTATACAACGCGTCTCTGCCCGCTGGACAAAGGGCGAAATCTCGTGTAGAGTCTCTGGAATGTTCTAATATTGCAAGTTTTAGTATTGTGCTGTTAATGAATTGTATTGTTCTAGTAATGAGGGTTTTCGCGGCGACGAAATATCGCTAGATGGAGTTAGTATCTTGATTATATTACTATTTGATTTAGTGATTTGTTTGCAAAATTCAGCTTTAAAGTGCAAATTTTCATAAAAATCGAGCGTCCCCTCTAAAATCTAAACCGGTGGGTGGAAAAAATTGAAAAAAAAACAGGATGGTAGAAAATATATCAAACTTACAAGAAAAACTATAGCAGTTCAGTTTTCTTGAAGATTATTAGTAGTTTAAGAGTAAATAGCAGCCTTTACCTAGACTAGGAATATTCCGCACAAAAAACGAAATCTTTAGAAAAATATTCCTTATTTTTTTCGAAATAGCTACGGAACCCTATTTCGGGCGTGTCCGACATGCTCTTGGCCGGTTTTTAAATTTTCAATAATGATGCTTGCCCGTTCCACAGGCCACAGGTGATCATAGGTTGACCTTTCTTCCCAATTATTTAAGCATCGGCATAAATCGCTAACGAGTTTAATATTCTCCCTTTAAACCCATTAACAATATTGCAAACCCATTAAAAAACGACAACGATTATACAAATAAACTTTTTAATCCCCCGAATGAACTCGCGGCCTCGTCAATCGCCCAATCCAATATCGCATCAAGTCAAATGTAAACCGGATCGCGACGGCCATTTTGTTCCATTTTAATGTTTTGTCAGGCGCGGAGGAGATTAAATAAAAACATGATTTAACTGGACGATGGATTTTTATTTGCATTCTCCAAAGCGCTTGGGGAAGGATATGGAATATTCGTTTTTTTCTCTATCAACAAAAATTATTCAGTGATTCTGCGAACTTTGACATGAATTATATAGTTAGAAGGGTACTTACCACGAGCTTTACGGTGAAGGAAAACATTGTGAGGAAACCTGCATAAACCTGCGAAGCAATTCAATGGTCTCTGCGAAGTTCCCAATCGGCACTGGGCCCGCGTGGGAACTACGGCCCAAGTCCTCTCATTCTGAGAGGAGGCCTGTGCCCAGCAGTGGGGCGTATATAGGCTGGGATGATGACACGCACACGCACACAAACGCACGAGGCACGAGCGCGCGCACGCACGCATACACACACACACACACACACACACACACACACACACACAAAAATTGACATAAAAATTGAGCGGTAGTCCATGATTTCGAGCTGTAAAAACAATATCTCCAGATGTGTCCTCAAAATATTGTATGGATCATATAGACGTATCCGTTCCGTTACGATTTTTCTTCAATAATTTCCGTAACAGAACGGACACATCTACAAGGACAAATTTTGTTGAAATCGTAGATTTTAACTCAAGATAAAACTTTAAAAATATAAAACTGGCATACTCACGAACCTTCGCATTTATAATTTTAGTAGAAATTCTTAAAGAAACCGAATTTCAGCGTACGCCTTGCCAAAGTAGAGCATGTCACAGGAAAAAGAATAAAAGAGCATCAATAATTTGAATTTTATAATTTTGTTCTTCAGCGGCCAATTTCTTGCGACATAATTTTTCCTTATTTATTTGATTACTTATTTGATTTCATTTGCTTATTTTTTACTCCTATGAAAAATTAATAAGGACTATGAGAATGTATTCTTTCATCAATCGACTAACAGCAAAAATCAACCGACAAAATACTGTTCCGCGTAACAAAAACAGAAACAAATGGCGGACAAAGCAGTTGAATGCTACCCAGTTGTCCCAATTGTCACCAGTCAGCTGAAAAAGTGCAATTACGTTCTAAAACAACAGTTATCTTTTTTCCTCGTATTGACCGGTCCTTTTCACTCGAACAAAGGGAAATATGGTGATCAAACAACGAGTGTTTCTCTGCTAAACTGGTTTAGATTGTTATTTTATTGCATGAAGTATGTTTATGAATGAATAATATCTCAAAAAATATGTAGGAAATGCTGCGGTTTGGAAAATATGAACGGTACGGATGTTTTCCGCTAATGATATTTTCATGAAATTGCTTTGATACAGGATTTAGACAGCAAATATTTTTAGTTGGATTTATTCTGCTTTGAAAGTTTTTAATTAACTTTTTAGGGTTCCTTACCTCAAAATGAAAAAATGGAACCCTTATAGGATTACTTTTAGTCCGTCTGTCTGTCTGTCTGTCTGTCAAGACTCTTTTTCTCGGGAAAGCGTGGAGGTATCAAGCTGAAATTTATACCAAATACTGAGCTCTACTGTTCTTTGGAGCTGTAAAAAAATCAAACTTCTAAGCCAACGCAATCAAAAGATGCAGCCGTTTTATCCTGCAAATTTCCGTAAATTTTGGAAACTCTCAAGGGAATCAAAACCTACAGGGTACTTCCCGTGAACTCAGAATCTTTAAATTTGATATGAAGGTAGCTATTATAACACAACCAACTACAAAAGTCTGCAAATCTTGGTTTTTTATGTCTGTCCAAAAATATCAATTACTAATATAATCTGACTCCACACTGCATACATTTAAGAATCCCATCATCAGATCTTGACTTGGTGACAATGGGACCACCTCAGAAGAATACTCTTACGAATAAAAAAAGAATTTTGAAAATCGGTCCATAATTGACTAAGTAATCGGTGAACATGCATAAAAAATACAAACATTTGAAAATAGAACCTCCTTCTTTTTTGAGGTCAGTTAAAAATGAAGCAGTAAAGACTAAATTTGTAAAGTTGAATGACTCGCCTTGGAAAATAAAACCATTTCGTTTTTCATCTAAATAACTGAATAAAAATGTTTATGAATGAACGTTTTTTAAGTTCTTAGTAATAATGTTACTAGCAAAATTTACTTTAATAGTGAAGACTAATCTTGTTAAAGATCAAAAAAGCGTAGCTTAAAATACGATATTGAATGCAACCAAATCTTAACCAAATACACGTCACAAAGAAGCTTTGACGTTGGAATTAAATTAGGTTTAGAAATGGAAATAGAATAAAAGCGTACGCTTGGAAATTGTAAATTAAAAAAAATTTAATCCTTTCTTCATTCAGTCTTACTTTTTTTCTGTTTTTCAGACATTTATTAAAGGAACGTAATTAGTGTTTCGAGACATCGAGACAGCGTGGGCAGAAGGCAAACTTTTGTATAGTATTATAGAAAAAAATAGAAACTTTAAAATCGTACTTTGCTGATTTTAAGAGCTTCGTACCTACCATCTGACTCTGTACATTTTGCTTACAAAAGGGTCTCTGCTAGTATATATTCATAAATAGCTACAAATTCGTATGGAACCCTTGGTGATTTTTGCTTTCGTTAAACGTTAAATCTGGTAATTGGATAGTGGATTGAAATTCCAAGATTTCGCTAAATTTTTTTGGTAATCCCATAAATTATACCGCGGTATTTGTAATTAAAGAAAATTCATAAATTCTTTGTTCAATGAACAATTAATCCACATGTAATAAAGTTTTACTTTAAGACTAGACCGATTAGTGTCAAGTGTTTCGTGGTATAGGTATTTATTTATTTCGATTACTATTACAAATCATTTTATTTGTAGTCATTTGATGATCCTGTTGTGAATTTCTTATAATTACTTAGTACTTTTGTATTTTTTTAAAGGTAATTAATACTATTACCCATACTTAATATTTTAAATGCGAAAGTGTATGTATGTTTCTGTTTTTGTCCGTTTTTCACGCCGTAATGGAGCGACGGATCGACGTGATTTTTGGCAAAGAGATAGTTTATGGGCCAGAGAGTGACATAGGCTACTTTTTATCCCGAAAAAATGCACAGTTCCCGAGGGAACCGCGCAAAAGCTACTAACAAATAATTTGTCTATCTATCTACTGCATGGTCAGTTAAAAAAAATCCACTCACATCGAAACTGACGCATTGCAACAAAATGTAGTGTAATTTAAAGTCGTTAACACTTTCGATGAATAAATTCGGTAGTTTTAACGAAGGCCCATTTAATTGGAAGCAACGAGCGCAGTAATGGCGGCGCACAATGCATGTCATCACCATTAATATTTAAAAATACAAAATGGAACTATGCTGTTAAAAATTGGCCAAGAGCGTGTAGAGTGCAGCGCTGAGTGTTCGTAAACTTTGATGGTGTCGATAATGTAAATTCTACCCAGATTTGACGGTTTTGCTTTATCCTAACGTCGAAGTCATCAAATGTTCGATTTAAGCATCAAACTTTATGTCATTCAAAATTAAATAGTTTGATTTAATAGTCATACCGTACTAATTTTTGTCCGAATCATCGTTTGTTTGTCCAAATTTTTTTCGCACTGAAACCTTATATTTTTCTAAAAATTTTAAATGGTCATCCTATAGAAAACTATAGGTTAGGTTAGGTTTATTTTATAAGAATTTTTAACCAATTCCTCAGAGAATAAAGAGTTCTGACAAACGATCATTCTGACAAAAATTAAATTCGGAATTTCAATAAGAAGTATACGAGCCGATATGGACTCAAGGACGGAACCGTGTTGCAGTCAGCATTTGCCGCATTTCTCACAAAAGAAGTCGGTTAAAAATGTGATAAATGCAGCAGTTTCTTCATGCGACAAGGTTGTATTGACATATCAACTTATCAAAGTATAGCACGTAAGATGTCACGATGACGATGGCATGGTCTGGTCATGTCAGAGTTGTCAGTTAACGAACGGATTAAAATGACCTTTGCAATTTAAAACCTGCCTTTAACGAAAGGCTAAAAGTGTCTTGTTTTTATAAAGAACGAGGAAATTAAATCTCGCGCCAGAACAGAGGGAAAACGCCTAATGAGCTGTTGCTGGAACCATTTTGCTCTTATTTTAAAGTCGGTGAAATTGCGGGGCGAGATTATTGTTTAACCAAACGAGCGGTGCTGTGCTGAAGAGTGGCAATGGGTATTCGACTTTTATCATCTTATTTTTTATGTGATAAAAGACAAATGAGCAGGCGGATCACCTTATTGAAAACAATAGGGATGTTGACACCACCAATCAAGTGACGTACTTTTTATGAGCTGTCAAAACCAATTCTCCCATAGAGTTTCAATGGCAAGAGCGACTTATGACGTCATAAGTCGCTATTTGTTCGCCAACTTGATCAACTAACTATTTATTACGACCGGATGGCCGAGTGGTTAGAGAACCTGACTACGAAGCTTGTGGTCCCAGGTTCGAATCCCGGCCGGGGCAGATATTTGTATGAATAATACGAATGTTTGTTCTCGGGTCTTGGATGTTCAATATTGTATTTAAGTATATATTTATCTATATAATTATGTTTATCCATTGCGTAGATCCATAGTACAAGCTTTGCTTAGTTTTGGACTAGGTCAATTGGTGTCTAGTGTCCCATGATATTTATTTATTATTTATTTTATTAGTTTTAAAGCAACAAAAAATCTAATTTTACAGTAAATTGAAAATTAATCTGGTTTTCGGGGCTAAAATAAAGCGTTTTTTTACTGGAGTTGTTCCTTACATTTTGGTTTTGACAGGCTAAATGAAACACTAAAATCCGTATACGCATTTCTATGACTAGGCAACCGTTTTCACTCTCTGTCGTCCGGCTAATAAACTAAGAGTGTATTTTCATGAAAAAGCCTCACTTTCATACGTATTGTCACGGCTACGATCATCCATCCTTCTTTAACTCTTTTAATTTGAAAGAGAGAAAATATTTTGTGTGATTTGTGATT
Source organism: Choristoneura rosaceana (assembly GCA_037349165.1). Taxonomy (NCBI): domain Eukaryota; kingdom Metazoa; phylum Arthropoda; class Insecta; order Lepidoptera; family Tortricidae; genus Choristoneura; species Choristoneura rosaceana. Next base: position 2,030,222 of record JAZBNJ010000045.1, read on the forward strand.
CAAATAATTTACATAAGTAAATTTTGATCAGCTTTATTTCTGTACAAATAGTTTCCTTTCTTTCCGTATTTTATATTTTGTTGCCAAAATATAGTAGTTACAAAATATATGGCAATTAAAATAAAGTGACCCGAAACTATTGTAACTGGGGAAAGTGTTATTTAATTTTTTGCTCGTATTACAGGCCACATCCGGTATATAAAAAAATATCTATATGAATAAAAATTATAAAATATTAAAATGATATTGTAACGGATAACTCACGACTTAAATCGAGTTTAGCTCGACATGTTTCGGGTTATTTCGAAACCCTTCATCACTGGAGCACGCGACTCGGCGGCTGCCGCACCACGCGAGCTAAACTCGACTTAACCCTTAACCAGGCAACGAGGGTTTTATTGAGTAAATTTTATGAAATTCAGGAATTAGTTTATATATAGCAAAAGCAAGTAAAACAGATTTTTTTTATTTTTTTTTATTTATTATTAAAGAAAAAAAACCTTGTGGTCCCTATGAGTACCTTGTATGGGCAAGTAAAAAACATGTGGTCCATATGAGTACCTTGCCCAACATTTTGAAGTTTTTGAAGAAATGTGACAGCTTCATTTAGTGGGTGAGAATGGTGGTGCAATTGGTGAACATGGTGGTATTGGTGATATAATTGAAGAAGATGGTGATGTGATTGAGGTAGATGGTGGTGGAGCAACTGGAAGCGAGGAATCTATGTCAGATAGTGGATTATTTGCTTCATTTTCTAATATTAAATGTTTGCGTTGCTCAGTGATGAAACTGGACCAGTAGAAATAATATCAGCTGGCAGCTGAGGTGTGTTTCTTCAAAACCCAAGTCCTAAGATTGTATAAGTTGACTTCTTTGATCAGTTCAGTCACAGGATCAAGAGAGAATACGTCGAGTAAGTCATCTTTAGGAATACTTTGCAATTCATCTAGCTTGTGGTTGATATTGTCAAAAAATCTATTCGAAAATCATCATCGTCGGTATCTTCATCTTCTGATAAGATCATTCTTTGTAATATTCATTCGATATCCCTGTCTTTCAGCGGTCGAGGCGGAAAAACAAAAGGCCTCATAAATATACCTCCCGACAAAATTGAATGCGCATCGGGCAATGATCGTATATGGACCACATAATTCAAATAATCATTACAAGTACAAAAACATTTGTTATGAAACATAAAATGCATTCAGAGAACGTAAAAACTCTCAAATATATGCGCAAAAGCAACATACAATACTCACCGGATTTTTATTCCACACTTTCGGCAATCAACTGCACATTGCGCTACAAAAACAGTCCTTGTTTGCAAAAAGTTTCAAATATCGAAACTTTTTTTTTTAATTATCTTATGTGCGGTCCGTTACACGCAAATACTGATCAATCACTAGAAATATTTGTTGTCTATGAGTGTTTGACATATTGTGGTCCTCAGGAACACGTTGCTCGATAAAAAAAATCTGACATAATGTGGTCCTATATAGTACCTTGCCTGGTTAAGGGTTAAGACGTGCGTTATCCGTTACAATATCATTTAATATAAGTGAGTCTCACAGTTGTTTCATGATCTAAATTATAAAATGTTTAAAACATATATAATGCATGAAAATTTGTACAAGATGATTTAAAATAAAATAAGATATTAGCAATAAGTTCTAAATTGAAATAATATAAATGAAATAATAATACCTAAGTAAAATTAAATTAGGGACGCCTCAAGTAAGTACTTGTAACACTCCTTTTTTGCATTGCAGTTGAAAAATACTCGCTGTAAAATGAATCAGTCGAAACAACTGACAACCAAAACTTCAGCCAAACATTTCGATAAAATCAAAAGCGACTACCGCTACACCAACCGCATTCAATACGTTCCAGATTTAATTAAAGTGTAACTTGAAATTCATGAAAATCAGTTGCAGTGGCTAACGCGCTGACCGCAATTGGGTATTCTGCTAACGAAAAGGGTGGAGTTTAAACTGAACGTAGAATTTTGGTATCGCAACCTTAGAAACCTTAATTTAGGTGTTCCATAGATTATAGATTACACTGGATAACGCAAACACCTCAATCTGTATGAAAAACAACCGTGTCACTTTTTATATCTACTGTGACGTATTAAGAGCGAATTAGCGATGTGAATTCCCCGATGTCCTCGCAAAATCGATTCAAATGCGTCGCCCGCCCGCGCCGTACCGTAGGGGTTGAGTCAGTCACTAGTCATGATAGTCAGTTAGCGGTCAGTCTTTGTATCGCTCTTTTGTCTCTCTTGTAGTCTCTTTCTGGCAATCTTCCCCTGGATAATAAGCTGAAGAACTCTGTACTTGGCGTTTCTCATCACATGCCCAAAGTAACACAACTTTCTTTGCTTGATGGTCTTTAGAAGCTCAAGGTGCCAAAAAAACCGCGCCGTGAATAATGACATCACAAAAATACAAACTGAAACATAGGTAGTGCATAGAAAAGCCAGAAAAAGAGACCAGCGCTGGGAATCGTACCTAGGTCCTCAACAATCCGTGCTGCGTGCTATACCCCTACACTACCACTGGACAGGAGTACAGAAACAAATTTCTCCTATGCACCACAGCCTCAGCTTGTTTGTTTCTTATTTAGTCACATAGTCACTTAAGCAGCGACACCTAGCGCCACCTATGTTTCTAGCCCGATCTACATTTATTTATTTATTTATTATTTAATTTGTTTACACGATATTACAGCGAACCAATACACCGAGAAACCAGGTTACTTAGTAAACTACTATACTACTTATCAACTAATAACAATTATAATATAAATTACAATAGCAATATTAACAGCAGAAACAAAATAATAACACTTACAAATGACAATTATAAGTAGGTACCAAACTTTATGCGTACGGTGGTCTGCCTATTGTCCATCGCCTCACAAAACCTCAGACATTCTCGGCAGATAGCTACCCATTTCCATCAAAAAGTTCACACTCAGGTACAGATGCCAAGAGAGCATTCAGAAGAGTGAGTGCGCGCGGTATTGGCGCGTTTCAAATGAGTCACCCTGGCCTGTAGACTTGGCTAGAACAACAAAAACATTCATGAGTGAACTAGAGCCACATTTGCATTAAAGTTCAATAGAAACAATGTCGTAAATAATTCAGGCAAGCTGATAAAAACCTTGTAAACTATTTGAGTTATTGACGTTAATATCCGGCGAGAAATAATGCTTCTTTAGTCCTTGTTTTTAACCCCCCACGTAAGAAGAGGGTGTTATAAGTTTTTCTGTGGAATCCTACTAATAATATAAATGTGAAAGTTTGTTTGTGAGTGAGTATATTTGTTACTTCTTCACGATGAAATGGCTCGACGGATTTGGATGGAATTTTGCAAAAAGTTAATACCTAACCTGGATTAAAACTGAGAATATTTTTCATACCGATGTTTCCACGGGATAGTGTAGTCATGAAATTTAGTATGTAGATAGCTGGACATCTCTGGAATAGAACAGGCGACTTTTTATCCCGATATTTCCACGGGATAGGGATAAAATCTCGATACATTAGCTGGGCTTATAGTCATGAAATTTGACATGATTTTTTTTAATGAAACTTCAATTATTATATGGGGATACTTTTAATCTACTATTTTCACAATAGTATCAAAAAAGTATCATCATCATCATCATCTCAGCCGTAGGACGTCCACTGTTGGACATAGGCCGCCCCATAGACCTCCAGTTGCTTCGGTTGGCAGCGGCCTGCATCCACCGTGAACCCGCGGCTTTAACCAGGTCCAAAAAAAAAAGATACCCCTCACGTATGGGTTTGAAGAAAACAATTGAGTTTCAGTTCTAAGTATGGAGAACCCTCAAAATTTATTGTTTTTTTTTTTTCAAAAAAGTATCATCATCATCATCATCCCAGCCTATATACGTCCCAATGCTGGGCAAAGGCCTCCTCTCAGAATAGAGGAGGGCTTGGGCAAAAAAGTATAATTTATATTATTTATTTATTTCGGGCAACTAAACTATAGAGTCCTGTATAATACGGGGATTCATAAAATTACTATAACTTCAGAAAATAAGTCCTAGATCGTGAGGGAAAATTTAATAGCCGAAGCATTAGCTGGCGTCATTTATCAAGGAATATTGGCTTACAAGTCTCGCTCGGAATATTTTATATCGACGCCTACGAGAAGGCGAAACATTTTAGTCTAAAACGTGCCTTTTAGGGTTCCGTGGCCTAATGGCAAAAAACGGAACCTAGGATACGTCATGTCTGTCTGTCCGTATGGCACAGACCCTTTTTTCTGAAAATATTAGAACTATACTGTTGAAACTTAGTTAGTACTTAGATGTATTCTGTGAACCGCTTTATGATAAGAACCGATTTGACGACCGGCTGGCCGAGTGGTTAGAGAACCTGACTACGAAGCTTGAGGTCCCGGGTTCGAATACCGGCCGGGGCAGATATTTGTATGAATAATACGAATGTTTGTTCTCGGGTCTTGGATGTTTAATATGTATTTAAGTATGTATTTATCTATATAAGTATGTTTATCCGTTGCCTAGTGCCCATAGTACAAGCTTTGCTTAGTTTGGGACTAGGTCAATTGGTGTCAAGTGTCCCATGATATTTATTTTCACACAAAAATAGAAAGATAAACAATAAATTTTGAAGGTTCCCCATACTTAGAACTGAAAGTTCTCTGATTTCGAATTATTCTGATGTCATAGTATTTAACCACCACAGACGCGAACAAAACCACTAAATCCAATTTAAATCACAATTAAATTGTCAATTTTATAAACCATCGAAAAGCTTTAATTATTTATCGGATTCAAATTAAAACGGACATAATTCCGGCGGAGGACGACTAGTGTCCGGCAACCGCGTGACCGGGTCAGCCTTGGAACAATAAACCAACTGGAGACGTCCATGTTATTAAGTTAGACCGCTATTCTATCTTCTATCTATCTATCTTCTTCTATCTATATAAACAAAAATTAATCGTCGAAATGTATGCAATTGCATAACTTCTGAACGACGGCACCGACTGCACCTTTTTTTTATTGTGTTCGTTATTGTCGGGATAAGTTTTGTACTATCAAAATAAAATAAAAAATACTGGAACGGGGGCGAAGCTGCGGGCAACAGCTAGTAAGAAAAGGGACACTTTTCACCAATTCAAAATTTTTCTTTATATATACTTAGTAAACATTCAAATGTATCAAGCCGTTAAAGCGTCAAGCCGTAACAAACATACACACACAAACTTTCGCATAAAAAACCATGACATATGGTTTGGCGCATTTGATTTTGGTGTATCGTTAAATAACTAGGTACGATGTATTTTTTTATGCTTCCCGCGGGATATTCGCGGAATCTCGGAATTTCAACTCAACTGTCCTAAGGTTAGGTTTATGCGTGTGTAGGTACGCCTTCTGAGGCTCAGTAGAGAAATAAATAACCTAAACTAACTAACTAATTTGGCTCAGAGACCCAAAAAAGGTCCTGGCCTCTGAAACGAGACCATGCCATCTGTCTCGATCATATACTTGCCAGTCATATACTTGAAGACTTCGCAGATCCGCCTAAAAATAAATAGGTATAAAATTCGCTGGTGAAACTTAATAGCTAATATTTAATGCGCTAGTCGCCTCCGGTTGGTTTATAGCTCTAACAAGTTACCTAACTGATAGCCAAATGAAAAATTAATGAGTAGAATGTTAATATGGAATTATTTGGACATAAATTTCATGTTAATAGCCAATTCGGATTCGTTGACGTGAAAATGGACGTGTTTAGTTTGTGAACAATCGCATTGTCTATTTTGTGGAACCTTGTCGTATTAAGCCAACGTTACCCACAAAATGTTTGAGCAATTTTATTGTGGAATAATTTTGGCTCTATGCATGACATCAGCGCTACCTAGATTCCGCAAGTTCGTCGGTTCTGCTCTGAGGTTCTGACATTATGAAATTTCATTGCGACATTGAAACAAAAATCAAACCCATCACATATTAATAGTGGTCATTAATCTATACTAATATTATATGCGAAAGTGTGTGTGTTTGTCTGTCTTTCACGTCGAAACGGAGCGACGGATCGACGTGATTTTCGGCATAGAGATAGTTTATGGGCCCGAGAATGACATTAGGCTACTTTTTATCCAGGAAAAATGCACAGTTCCTGAGGAAACAGCGCGTGAATGTGAATTTCACGCGGGCGAAGCCGCGGGCAAAAGCTAGATTAAATAAATATAACCCTCCTTCATACAGTCGGGTAAAAAACTTGTCATAAAACGGCAAACATGATAAAACTTCCAATAAAAATCAAAACTACAAGTACAGAGAAATATGAATACTGTTCTCTTGAAAAAACTGACGCATAAAATCATATTATGTCCATAAAATTTGTTCTGAATACGCCCGTATGAATAGTAATCTAACGAGATTGGAGCTACAAGGTTCTAAAAGCTATTTGGGACTGTCAAAATTCAACCCAAAGTAATATGTCAGAAAGTGCTGTTTTACGATAGCAAAATGTTGTGTTATAAAAAGCAAAATCACTACTGCAATGTTTTAAAGGTTTTAGTACATTTAGATAACACACAAAACAGACATAAACATAATATCCAGACAAAACTGCTATTGCATAGCTAAGCAATTATAAATGACAAGTTGGGATCGCATTTCAAAAAAAATGCACGTTTTAAAAAACGCTTTGGCAGCCTATGTTTATCCTATGGCGTGATGATTTTGTTCCAAAAGTAAAACATTTTGTTTTAGCCTTTTTATACTACTAATCATACTAATATTATAAATGTGAAAATTTCTGAGTGAGTGAGTGAATATGTTTGTTACTTCTTTACGCTGAAACGGCTGGACGGATTCGGGTGAAATTCAGCATTAGCTGGATATCTCGAATAAAGCATAGGCTACTTTTTATCCCGACATTCATGGATAGGGAAAAAATCTCGACACAACAACCGCTGGGCTTAGATTAAATTTGACCTGATTGTTTTTAATGGAACGTCAATGAAAAACACGTTTTAATTTTCGGGAATTCCCACGGGATTTTTTAAAATCCCTAAATTTCAATTCAGCTTCTAGATTTAATGATTTATGGGTGCGAAGTCGCGGTAAACACTAGTTATAGATAATTATATCTAAAGATTCACGCCACTTTCCGATGTGGAGTGTGTTACATGCTCTAATGAAGTTATAGTTTGCATCATAGTTAAAGTTGCTCAAGTTTAAGTTAACTGTTCCCCCGATAGTTAGCACCCAACTTAAAGGGACGTGCCGTTGTAATAGTTGACATAGAGATATGGGGGGATGAAACTATATTACAATACAAAGACTCTTCATTGTACACCAGTAATAGTAAGCGATACAGAAAACAGTACACAGAGAGAAAATTATAAGGTAAGCAACAGACGAATTGTCACGAATAAATGTTTTTTTTTTCTTTCTTTCTCTCTTTCTTTCTTAATATCAGAATCACAGGAGCTCAAAAATCGACAAAAAAAAGATGTCAACTTTGCACGAGAATTAGAGACTATTAAAGCATTTTTACAAAAATCGAAAAAACCACAGACATAGAAAATATAATGAAGATCTTGATTGTAAAATAAATTTATTTCTGTGCTATACTTTTCGTATAACATGAGGAAAACAAAACCCAAAATTCAACCGCCTAAATCTCGAAAAGCTTACAGCTCTCTCGCTCGATACACATTAGCGGGAAGCTGCGAAACGGGAGGGGATGTGCATGGGGGGGACGGCTGCGAGCGCTTATAATGTCACGAGCGATAAAGCCAGCAAATTCTAAACGAATACCTAACGCGGCCGCGCGGCCGGCACGGAAACTTCTCTTAAAAATTATAATTTTTGTTGTTACCTATAGCTAACATTCATTATACCTTGTGAACGTAATTAATATGAAATTAGATATTTTGTAGTTAAAACTCGTGGGACGCATCCGCAAATAACATAAAAAAATCTTAAGCTCTTGTTATTGATTTGATTTCAAAATCAGGAAATATCCAAGGATTAAATAAGGGATCAACGGGAGCCTGTGCTAACCGATCAGCTCGAGTTAATCTAGGGGCTTAATTGATACCTAAATTGTAATTAGGAAAATATTTGCCAAAGGATTTTAAGCCTACGATATTAATTTATTGAATCAGGCGTTACTTTGCGGTGGTCCATATCAATGAAAAGGTCGCGGGTGAGCAAGGATTTTTTTTTAATTTTTTTTTTATATTAATAAATTAGAACAAATACCGGGGTAATTTTTAAATAGACTTACGAACTTTAGCATTCATTATATTTTATACCTGCGAAGAAGTTCAGTGGTGAGACTGAAGTTCTTCTTAGGTTAGCTGGAAGAGATCCCTTTTTAGGCACTGGTCCCACCGCGAGCTAGTAAGCTATGAGCTATCGGCTATTTTCTAGCCCAAGAAACGAACAAAAGATAATCGCTTCCGTGTACATAAAAGAGAGAGCTATATTTTTATAGTTCATAGCTGGCTGTTCACACTGCCGGCGAGGATACTATCCCACCGCCCGGCGAGTAAGCGATAATTCCATACAATTGTTTACTAGCCGCCCGCCGATTGTCATCTGTTTCTAGTACAGAATTTTACTAGTTGACCGCCGAGCTCGCCGATAGCTGGCGGTGGGACCACTGTTTACTAGTTGACCGCAGCGATAAGCTATCGACTATAAAACTAGCTCAACGGTACTCGCCGAAGCCTGCTTGGCGATCAGAGCGATCATTCTACCTTTCAAAGTGGATGCGAGTGCACGTATACAGCGTGTATTTTTAATACTACCTCAAACTTTAAGGGCAGTTAGGGAAGGCCCTAATAATCACATTTTATTATGTTTTAGTAAAAAATTTAGACTTATTATTTTCCTTACAAAATCAATTAGCACGCAATGTATCGTTACGCGATACTACTTTGTTTTTATTTAAAACGTCGCACTTGTTGACGTGACAGCTGTCACAGAATGCTTCTCTCTTCTTGTACGCATTACATTGCTCCTCGAAAATATTTCAAAAATTAATTACGCTCTGTTAGTTAATTCTAAATTAACAATATGTTTTGATATCGGTTCACATCACTTAAATCTTCGCCTGGTTACAGTTTGAGGTAGTATTAAAAATACACGCTGTATACAATGAATTTAAAACAATCATACGAACTATCTTTGTTGTCAAGTTCGGATGACGATGATGATGTATTTTATAAAAGCGTGTGTGTAGTGGCAGTGGCAATTTTGAAGAGACGGAAGAAAAAAAGGAATATTTTAAATTATTTTAAAAAGAAAGAAAGAAAAAAGACAAGAAAAATTTGGATGCAAAAAATTAATTATTTCAGAAAAGAATACAGTGAGTTCAAACTGTTCTACGAGTTGACAAACGAGGAATTTACTTAACTTTAAATATTTAATTTACGTAACTTTACTCTGTCAAACAAGTAAAAAAGAACAAAGAAAACTATAGGTATCCTTTTCTATAGCAGAAGGAAGGAAAGGAGTATGTATATTTCCTGGCTGCTCCCAAACGGATTTCAGGGCCGTATCGAACGTTACAAAGATAAATTTCCTATGTAAATTAAACTTTTTAATATGACCCGGGACACGTGTCTGTCTGTAGTAAAGATTGTGGAGTAGGAGAACAATATAGACATTCAAATTAGCCAAATAGTTTTTATCTCACATACTTGTCCCTATAGTAACAATCGTAACATCATCATCATCATCATCATCATCATCTCAGCCCACAGCAGTCCACTGCTGGGCATAAGCCTCCCCCAAGGCACGCCACAAAACCCGGTCTTCCGTTTTCTGCATCCAGTCGCTTCCCGCCCTCCTGCAAAGTTTTTATTTGCTCTTCTTTGCTCTTTAGTGAATAAAATGCAACTTTGCTCACTGTTTTTGAAGAATAAACAGCTCTTTCCGAGCTAGTGTGGTGAAAATGTATTTTCAAATTCAAATTCAAATCATTTATTCAGTAAATAGGCCGCAATGGGCACTTTTACACGTCATTTTTTTTAAACTACCAGCGCTTTCGGAAAGACCATCATTGCCAAGAAGAATGCGCCGCAAGAAACTTGGCAGAAACTCATTTTTTCAAAATAAAATAATTACAAATAAAATACTTAAAAACTACAATAAACAATTAAAAAAAAAATTACAAACAAAAAATTTAATAATAATACAGGGATGTATGGGGTCCCTTAGTTACAAAATTAAACACTAACACACTAACTATATTCGACCTCGACTGTACATCGTATAGGTCATTGGCGAATAGCCCCCCGGCTGAGCTAGTGCAGCGAGTAATCGCCCGTCGCACGCAAACACTCGCTTATAGCCGAGCGTCTAAACTAGCAAAACTATACTCGCTTCTCGCCTCTCGCCCACTCGTTTGTAGTTTATAGTTTTACTCGCTAATAGTTTGTAGCTGCCGGTGGGACCAGTGCCTTAAGGATAAGCTCGCCTTTGTTCTCCTCTCTGTGTTTTGTATTTTTATTTTTATGTGCAACAAAGAGTTTACATATACATACATACAAATTCTAAATGTGCACTGGACTGATGCAGAAACTCGAAGTGATGAGGATGATGATGATGATGATGATGATGATGATGATGATGATGATGACAAAGACCAAAACGACCTCATGATGCATCCCGCGTTTAATTTCAAACTGGAAGTGTCACCGCTCTAATGCCGTGGAATGTTCCAAAAATAATTTCAAAATAATTCCGGAACAGTATAAAATGTGGGATTAACTGCGCCTCAGTCGGCACAAGTATTTGAGTAATGCCATCCCTGTTTACGGCACCAGCATATTAATTTAAGCTTTGAGGGTTGGGAAATTGGAACAGGTATTTTTGGGAGTACTGAAATATTTGTTACTCACTAAGGTTTTTTTTATAGAAAAGTTGCGAGAATGTAAAATTTTGTGTGTATTTTTGTTATATTTATGTTTTTGGATTGTTTTTTTTTTTCTTGTATTTGTGTGTCTTTGTGAATGTGCATAAATTTCTTCTTTCTTTATTTCATTTTGATTTAACGCCAAACCGTTTTCTAAGTGTGAAAAATAACTAGGTATTTAAAAACACGTTGTATGAGTATAATTTCGTCCCTATTCTAACGCTCGGACTGGTGTGTATATAAGTACTCAACGGTCTGATGGTGAGGAACTGGCATTGATTCCCGACCTAAGCCAAATTTATCTGGTTTTATATGGTGTTCTAGTATTTATACTTGACCAAAACTGGCTGGCAGGTGGAGTGATCTGCAAAACGATGCTGGTAGATGCTGGATGCTTGAAGCCGAGGACAGGGCACAATATCGCTCCTTAGAAGACGCCATTAAAATATCCTAAGCTTGGAAGATTCCGTACAAGGCACAAAAAAATGAGAAAAATCAGAAAGTCTCTGTGTTCCTGTTTTCTGTAATTGCTTGCTATGCGTTGGTATGTAATAAAGAATTATTGTATTGTATTGTAAAAATATATTTTCGTAACAGCTACGGAATCCAATCTATTCGTGTCCTACACACCCTTGGCCGGTTTTTATACTATCAATACTTTGCGCCACGAGAAACTTGGCAATAGTATTTTTTTAAACAAAACCAAGTATTTATACCATAGTATTTGTACTCGTTATTTTTAAATTCATTCTAAAGACCGTCCACCCCGCTCAAACGGTCACACTGTTTTAACATTTCTAATTTGTTTGTAATATTTTTCACTCGTTTTTGTACGCAGATTGTTTTTGTCCCAATTTTAGGGACTTTCTGTATTGTTTGGGAAAATGAATTTTGACGCCAGCACACAAATCGCCATTTGTCGGTCTTTGTATGTAGATAAAATCTTTTATTGGAATGAGAATGAATTCAAATGAGATTTTGTTCAATAGATGCAAATGTACGGTGAAGAGATTGTAGAAAATTCCATGGTAGTTAAATCATCATCATCATCATCTCAGCCTATATACGTCCCACTGCTGGGCACAGGCCTCCTCTCGGAATGAGAGGGCTTGGGCCATAGTTCCCACGCGGGCCCAGTGCGGATTGGGAACTTCACACGCACCATTGAATTGCTTCGCAGGTTTGTGCAGGTTTCCTCACCTCAGATGTTTTCCTTCACCGCAAAGCTCGTGGTAAATTGCGCACATGAATTTCGAAAAACTCGGAGGTGCGAACCGGGATTTGAACCCATGACCCTCTGCTTGAGAGGCGATAGGTCAAACCACTAGGCCACCGCGGCTTAAAATAGTTAAATATGAAGTTGTAATTCTTTGAAGATATTACACAGCGTGTATTTTGATACTACCTCAAACTTTTTGGGTTAGGAGTTAGTGAAAGCCATATGTACAATTATACTTGAATAATGATTGATTGATTAAAACTTTATTTTCACCATAACATAAAAAACACAAAATCGAACTATATGAAAAAAATGAAAATGAAAATATACATATACATGTATATAGGTAGGTACTAATAAAGTTAAGGTTAACCTAATAGGGTTAGCTAAAACTAAAAACATCCCTCGCACACATCCTTCTTTTATTTTTTTCTACAAAAACCTCGCTTCACTGAGCTGTTTCCACCGGAGATGTGCTATGCGAGGATGGGTAAATAAAGTCAAAGTCAAAGTCAAAGTCAAAATCTCTTTATTCAATTTAGGCTATGATAAGCACTTACGAACGTCAAAAAATCTACCCCCGGTTCGGAAAAAACCTCTGTTGAGAAGAATCCGGCAAGAAACTCAACGAGGTATTTTTTTTTTAAAAACAGATTCACAATATTTATAAATGATATCTATATACTATACATTACAAGTATTTAACACAATTTTATTTTTAACACAGTAGGTTCACTATTTGAAGGGATCGCTAGTGCGGATCGGAATTATTTCCAAATATCCCTGTCCATGATATAATCCAAAATATAATCGTTAACTTTATAATAAGCCTTACCTAGATATTAACGTCTTTTTGAAAGCGTTTATAATGGTTAATGAAAAACATATTCCTCGCAACACATCTTCGCACATCTCTGGTGGAAACGCCGCTTTATCCCAGCTGCCACGGTTCACAGCTCAACAATCTCGCTCCAACTACTCAAGAAAACTGGAAACTTAAACATATCTAGAAGTAAAATAGCCTTGCAATAACAGGGCGAAGTTGTGAGATCACTTCAATTTCGGTGCCTGTGGGGTTACTACGTAATTAGAAAATCGAAGTTCGTATTACCCGTCCCTCTCACTCTCGTATTAAATAGTATGAGAGTGAGAAAGATGGAATGAGACGAACTTCGATTTTCGAATTTCGGAAGCCCCGCTGACTTCCCTGTATTATTGCAAGCGCTAACATCGGATACCGGCGCTGGCCCACGGCGGTTGAGATGAGGCACAGTATCTCATGTTTGAACAGTAAAACAACGAAAAGAAAAAAACCTTCTTCTTCTCTTTTAAAATATGGCTTTCTGTCCTTATTAGGACAATTTCGCCAGTGTCAAAGTACTCTCTTTGAGAGGGACGTTGTTCGGTTGTCGTAGTTTTTGCAACTTGATAGTAAAATTCCAGAAACCACGTGGAGACAACTTGTGCATTAAAAAATGTCAGACACGAGAGCAATATAGAATTTTGTGATCACTGTTAAGCTTAATCTCCGCATAAAACACTATCAAAATTATACTTCAACTAGCCAAAAAAACAGAAATAGCAAAATTATATATTGACTACATCCGCCATGTTCAAATGCCACAAATCGAATCCTCAGAAAAACCTTTGTTGCGTGACAGTGACAATAAGGATATTGACACCACCAATCAACTGACGTACTTTTTATAAGCTGTCAAACAAAACACAATTCCCAATATAGTTTTAATGGCAATAGCGACTTATGACGTCATAAGTCGCTATTCGTTCGCCAACTCAATCAACTACTTACTGTACTGTAGTACAGTATAGGAGTACGTACTCGTACGTGACAGTTGTTGTAGGTAATTATAATGCATCATAATGCAGGTTTTTTGACGTATAAAATATCGCTACATGGCGTCATTGACTGCTATAGACCTTGGGAGTCTTTATCGTCTCAGCCCGTCCATCCGTGGTCTGGTTTGATATATGTCAAAATATAAAGATATCTTTTTAATTTTTTATCTTAATCGGTAGAAATTGTATTTTTTGAAACGAGACTTGAATTCAGATTTTTTTTCTGACAAACAAGAGGTTCAAAAATGTTACTGTTTTTTATTGCTGCACTGTGCCCAACATCTGCCGGACATTTAATTAAACTCAACCAGTCGTAATTAAATGCTTATATTTTGTGGATGATCGCAGTTTCAAGTTCTGCTTGATCCCAGTTAAGTCCCAGAGAAGTTCCCATTTAGTTGCTTAATAGCTTTTACATATAAACTTGCTGGCGTCACACTAAAGTAACACTAAAGTAGAGAATTTGGGTATAAATTATTTTAAAATTTCTACCAGTCTGAATTCGGTGCCTCAGCACGAGCCAGCAGGAGTGATTGAAGCCATTTACTCGTACAGTTGTAGGTGAGGTAGACGATTATAGGTCCACTCCTGCTGGCTCGTGCTGAGGCACCGACTTCAGACTGGTAGAAAATTATTTTCATGGTTTTTTGTAGTTGGTTCTATTTTTTGTTATAAATTTTTTTTTCAACTAACAACGTAAATCATGCCTATTAAACGTTTAGCATAACCACAAAGCTGATATCATAACATAATTTACGGGTGGTAGGACCTTGTGTAAGGTCCGCCCGGATTGCTACCACCATCTTGCTCGCTAATCCTGCCGTGAAGCAGCAGTGCTGTGTGTTTTGGCGTGGAGAGCAAGACAGCCGATGAAATTACGGGCACTTGAGGTATCCCATCTTAGGCCTCTAGGTTGGCACCGAATCTACAATACAAATACAAAATGTTTATGTGCGGTGCTGATCTCTTACCATCGGAGACCCACTTGCTCGTTTGCCATACAGTCGAATAAAAAAAAACTTTGAAAACCCATAACGTTTAAATACATAACACTCATTTTGCCACCACATTAATACAGTCAAAAAGAATCGCATTCCATAGTAATTTTGTGGGGATGGCAATCGAAAACAAACGAGTTAATCTTGTAAAATCTGTATTAAACTTAGGAAGCAAATCAATACGTCGACAGCTTAACTCTGACTTCTTACAACTGACTTTTCTTCTTTTTTAAATCAAAATAACCAATAATGCAAATAAATTATTTAAACAAAACCTCCTTTTCCCACACAACCTTTGTGTGCTACTTACATCAAGTTTTCCAAACATTTTCCAAAGAAATCACGGTGAAATTGATAGAAAATTACGTAACCAACAAAAAGTTGGAAAACCCCCGACTATGTCACTTTAAAGTTCAATATCTCAAAAATGGCTAAACCAATTCTGTCGAAACATGTCTAAGAACCTTTGCTAGAAAATCTGTTATCAAATAAAAAAACAGCATTCAGATCGGTCCACCCGTTTATAAGCCACAGACACACATAGCGGTCAAACTTATAACACCCCTTTTTTTGTGTCGGAGGTTAAAAAGGTTCCACCCTGCGCATTTCAGTTTCATTTACAAGCACTACCCGTGGTCACAAAATTAAAATCAAAAGCACCAATACATCTCCGAACCCTTTAAAAGCTAAAAAGAAAGGCGTAATTCAATTATGAATATAAAAGCTTCCTAGAGCTTTCGTTCCACGGCGTTATGTTCAAGGGGCTTTCGAAGCTTTGCTAGTAAGGAATGCACTTAAGCTTTTTACGGGAGAGTAATTCCTTAACCTTTTTGATATTGAGCTTTTTAACGCTTCACCTTGTGAAAATTTACGTTCGACACACGTTTAAAAACGTTTTAAACTTTCGTGGTTCTCACTCAGTCACAATACCACAAGACACACGTTTTGAACTTTCGTGATTCTCACTCATAGTCACGATATCACAACTACCTACTACTATTAGTCAATTGCGGGTAGTTCGAAGAACTCGCGCTGCTAGGCAGACTTGACACCCCACACTTCAGTCTACTCGTGACCATGGCGACTGCAACGTTGCCGAAATGTCGAGGTAAATATTACTTGTGTAAAATTAGCGTGATAAGTCCCGTTTGTGTTATTGTGACTAACACACGGTTTTTTTAATATACCTACTGGTATTATTGTTTTTACCTGTTTGTCTACTTTAAAATTACTCGAAGAGCAAAGCGAGGTACGAGTATGTTCGGAGTTTTCCCTTAACATCATCCGAAGTGATCTTTTTTAAGCAATACTTACAGCAGATAGAAAAAAATATGGATTGCAGATGGTACAATTTTATTTATCACTTATCTTATTAATATAAATGTGTAAGTGTGTGTGTGTGTATGCGTGGGTGCGTGCGTGCGTGCGGCCTTCGTCCGTCCGTTCGTCCGTGCGTGCGTGCGTGGGTGTGTGTGTGTGTGTGTGTGTGTGTGTGTGTGTGTGTGTGTGTGTGTGTGTGTGTGTGTGTGTGTGTGTGTGAGTGTGTGTGAGTGTATGCGGTGCTTGAATGTTTTTATTAGTCCTTTATGCTATAATAGCCGAATGGCTTTGAATAAAATCTGGTATGTAAATTCATAGAAAATAGCTGAACGTCTGTAATAGATAGATCATCAAACGCTGCATTCCCCAAGACACTGGAATGTAAGTCTATCCATTATCCGTGCGATAAACATTTCCATGTATAAATAGATTCTTAATTTTTACACGAAACCCGTTAAAAGTTTGTTTGTGACACAGGTACATTTGTAGCGGGATCCACGAAGTTTAAAATTTTTACATGAAACCTTGGAAGACTTTTCCGAAATTTCCATGGGAATTTCTTAAAATCCCATTGCCATTCAACTGCCTAATGCAATAAAATTATAGTCTAGCCCGTAATAATATAGCTTTAGATCATTTTCTTTTCTTTTTTAAATCAAGTCAAATACTCCAAGGACCTATCTTTTAAAACTCGCAGAGGCTTGTAGAACCAACGTAAATACATAAAGCATTAATTCGTGGAAATTTCCAAACAGCCTGGTTTTATTTCCGGTTGGTAAGTGTTTTATTATTCATTGCTCCACGTTTTCCTTAGTTGTTTTTGTGTTAAGACGGAAATGTATATTTAAACAGTAATTTCAAGTGTTGGGAACGCAATGTATAATAAAGCTTTGGTCTGTGAATGGATGTTGTTTTGCTACTGTGTGGCGACAATCAAAGGAATCACACTTTAATATATATTCTTATATAAACACAACAATGAAATAGCCAATACACGTTAAAATAGAAATAGAAATCATTTAATCACGTTGGCAAGTGGGTTGTTCCCATCGAGTTTCGGTAATCTCTAAAAATAAGCATAGCGAGATATTCAAAGACACTGACATAAACTAGATTTTAAATACAGATTACGTTTGTCGAACACGTGTGGTAATGATTTTTCTAACTTCTTCCCTACACTCTTGATATAGTGCTCAAGGTTGTAAGTTCGCTTCAGATAACAGGGTTGTCGTTTTTCCTTCCCTTCGAGTGCTACAGTGCTGGAGTACGAAGTTCGTAGTTGCCAATAAAAACCGCCGCATACCCACTCTAACTGATACCCATAGGATGGAAAGTTTTTTTTTTGACATAAACCGTGATTGACCACTATCTCACCTGATGCTAAGTGCAGATGAGGCCAAAAGTGTATCTCACTGGTTCAGTAACAGCCTATTCACTCTAGCTTTGAAAGAAAAGTGCTGTAAAGATGTATGAAATCTCATTACGATACAGATATCTGTATCGTAATAACCATTACGATACAGCCGTGTTCATAACAGAATCCAATGTCGAAATGCTGGTCATCTATGGTTTTTGAACGCATAGTGAGAGGATTTACTATATGGGTGTAGATAAATCTAGTTTTATGTAATTAAACTTTATCTAGTGCCTAAATAGAGCCTCATTAACATATCAAAGGTGACCTGCCAAAGAGGCGTCAGCTAGTTGGCCTTAAACTACGCTGTGACGTGATATCGTTGAAATTTAGCCGTAATGTGGAAAGAAAGTGTTTATTTTGTATAATGAAGGCTTAGGGCGGGAGACGCTTTATGAGGTTTATCTACAGGCCACAGTATATAATATAAGCTAAAGCAGTATGGAAACTACGAACAAATCGATCGAAACGAACACACTCACACAGACGGGCGCTCTAAACGGCCTCTGAGAGGGTCTCGCGGTACTGCCGTACCGCGCAGTCGTGTGTGTTCGTTTCGACTTCGTATCCATACTGCTTAAGCTTATAATATATACTGTGTACAGGCTAAGCAGTCATCACTCACCGTAAATATTCGAAAGGCATTAATCTTTATCTTTACGTATCGTATCGTTGCCTGCAGTAATATCTGCCACAGTGTAGCATGCAAAAATGCAAACTTTTCCCCTTGTGATCATGGACATTTCTTTTTGAGAAGCTTTGTTTAATTAAGGCGGGTCGTTAGTAATAGGTACTGTACTAGGCTAAGAGTCATGAAATTTGGTATGAAGGTAACTCGATGTCTAGAATAACACATACGCTACTTTTTATTGAGTCAGTGAGTAGGTATGTCAGTGACAAAATTGAGGATCTTTAATATGTGATAGTTCTTAATCTACGTGTTTAAATTGAATGTTATTGATAATATATCTAAGTCCCATTAGGCCCTATAGGTAACTGAAAATTCAAGTATAATACTGATTAAATATACGTGATAAGTCACAAGAAACACCAAAAAATCATGCTCGGAACATCTAAAGTGATTGATAAAAAAAACAACAGCTTCTGGACAATTTCTTTATTTCCACCAGAAAAAAAAATATGAAAAGTGCTTTCGGCTAGCCAGTTGGTTACATAGAACTGATGGGTTATTTGGTCTACCTCAACTGAACGTTCCCTGGTCATAGTTTTGTTCGCTTACTTAGTAAAATTAATTAAGCGAAATGTTGAGCGCCACCAGTCGAGGCGACGACTGGACCGAAAGGTAAATAAGGAGTACCTCGGCCCGGACAACTATCCATGAGACGTCTTAGAGAGCGTAACAACAAGTATGGTCTGCTTCAGCTTATTATCCAGGGGAAGATACAAGGACGTAGACCACCTGGACGTTAACGCGCCTCCTTGTTAAGAAACCTTAGAGACTGGTTCGGAATGAGTAGCAGATCCCTCTTCGAGCGACAGTCTCTAAGGTTAGGATAGCCCTAATGATCGCCGACCTCCGATAGGAGAGGGCAACGGAAGAAGAAGAAGTCCTAGAGAGGTGGGCAACGGGAGCCCGCAGGGACTCGTCCAACCCGACGAAAAGTTGCCCCAGGCAAAGGACGAACCTGAAATGCTCGAAATTCCAAAAATACGAGACTATTTATTCTAACTAACCTAACTAACAAATAGTTAGAAAACCTCCGACCTTGTCACTTTAAAGTTCTATATATCAAAAACGGCTAAGCCGATTTTAATGAGACGTGTCTATAGATAAACCGCCTAACTGAGTCCTCGCCTGCGCGGTACAGGGGCGCGGGGGTAGGACGAGAAAGGGGAGTGAAGGCGGTGCGGGCGGCGAGCGTGAATAACGAGATACACAAGTGGCGAAACGTGCACTAGACAGTTCTAAAGATATGTGACGTCATGTTGGTTAACGAATGGTTTTTTTCTGATTGCGGCAGAAGGAGGGTTTTGAGTTATAGTTAAAACTAATTTTCTTGACCGAATCGAGTAAGGTACTGGTAGGAAGTTCCGGACAAGATAAAGAATTTGGACTATACGACACAATACTACAATAATATGTACCTATGTCTATTTTTTGAAAGTCGTTTTTTTTCATTCAACTTAAAATTGCTGTTTTATTATATAATTACCTAAGAACGATACAAATGGTTGAAACATCTATAAACTATGTAAGTGGGTTAATAAACTTTTGTCCAAGAGATAGATACTTATTTTCGTAATATATTTCGTATTTCGTATTATATTTGCGGAAACATAATAACAAGGTACCTACAAAAAGTTTATTCAACTAGTAACAAAATAAAACATTAGGTAATACACGTTTCTAGGTATTATTTATTATAAATCAATCACTTATTTCCATATCAATATCACTGGAACTTGATTCTTCGCTTTCCAAGCGGCCATCATCAGAATCATCAGAATCGTCCTGTACATCAATAATAAAATCAACAGCATCGTCTACAACTTCGTCATGTTTGCAGTATTCGTCCTCAATTTTGATTACGTGGTTAACACAACTCTCCCACTTCTCTGCAGAGTATTTGGCAAATAATTCCTCTAAATGTATTTTTTTTTGGTCCAAGTTAGAGTCGATACTTATTTGTGCTAATTGTCCTTTAATATCACCCCAGACCAACTCAATAGGGTTAAGGTCTGGGTGATATGGCGGTAAACGCAACACTTCATGCCCGTTTATTTTCAATACCTCGTCTATTTTGTAAACATCTTCAGTGAAGTGCCTTTTAATTAATTTGTGTAACTCATCCTTTCTAAGTTTATTATCAAAAGGCACGCCATGACTTCGTAACCATGCTTGGATAGTTGCTTTAAAACTGTGTAAAACTGAGTTACTTTTCTTCTTACCACTCCTTTAGTGAAATCATCTATTTCTGTAAATATTCAACAGAATTTACGTCCAGTTTTTTTTTTTCTAAAGTATTCGTATACGTTAAAAACCATTTGTTTGCACTGACTATTAATTTTATGTCCGAAGATATTTCGACTCATCTTATCTCGTGTGTACCTCTCACAAAGCGTCCGTAGCCATTAGCACTTGCGATCGCTAGCCGCGGCGCGACCGGTATGAGCTGTGCGCTAAGAAGCGCCTGCCGCTCGCACCTCTTTCACTCCCCTTTCTCGTCCTACCCCCGCGCCCCTGTACCGCGCAGGCGAGGAATCAGTTAGGCGGTTTATCTATAAGAACCATCGCTAGAGAACCTGCTATCAAATAAAGAAATCTACATTAAAATAGGTCCCCGCTTAAGAGCTACCGTGCCACAGACAGACACACGTAGCGGTCAAACTTATATAATACCCCTCTTTTTGCGTTGGGGGTTAAAAATACAAACATTGGAACATAGAACCTCCTCCTTTTTTTGAAGTCTGTTAAAAACGGGTCCATTATCGGCTCGCATACTTATTGAAAGTCCGAATGTAATTTTTGTCATAATTATCGTTTGTCATAACTCTTTTCTTTCTGAATCCAACGATTGTTTAGAATTCTCATAAAATAAACCTAACCTAACCTATAGTTTTCTATAGGATGACCATTAAAATTTTTCAGAAAAATATAAGGTTCCAAAGCAAAAAAAATTCGGACAAATGATGTTTTGGACAAAAAATACGGTAACACGAAAAGAGTATGCAAACTTTGGCGCTCCCATTTTTAACAACACTTTTGAGAACACTCTATAGCTTTCACAATTTCTTCCAGATAATACTAAATGCTCTCCCACGCCCTATTCTAATTTCCCACCCGGTCGGATGCCATCAATTATTTTAGCTAATTATTAACTACCCTAATAGCCTCCCTCGTGTATTTGTTACAGCCCATAAATTAATTCATTGGATTATTTGGTCCCCAATTGATAACAATTAGTTCGGGCCGAAGGATAATCCTTTGTTTGGTTATTAAAATTGAAAAAGTTTCGGATTGAAATTCTGTTTATTAGAAGTTAGAGGTAACCTGTTTTGTCGTCTTCGATATGGGTCAACATCAAGGCGAATAAGAAAAAACCGGCCAAGAGCATATCGGACACACTCAAAATAGGATTCCGTAGCTATTATGAAAAAATGAAGTCATATTTTTCTAAGGATTTCGTATTTTGTAAGGAATATTCCAAGTTTCGGTATATTTTATACCTTAAGCTGCTATTTACACTTAAACTACTAATAATTGTCAAGAAAACTTAACCTTTATAGTTTTCCTTGTAAGTTTGATATAATACTTACTACCATCCTGATTTTTTTCAAATTTTTCCACCCAGCGGCTTAGATTTTAGAGGGGGAGGGGAACGTTCGATTTTAATGAAAATTTGCCCTTTAAAGTTAAATATTTTGCAAAAGAATCACTGAATCAAAAAATTGTTTTAGAATTGTAAAAGAACTATCCAGCGATACCCTACACTACAAGATAGGATGAGTAAAAAAATACCCCCACTTTACGTCTACGGGAGGTACTCTTAAAAAAATATTTTATAATTTTTTATTGTACCATTTTGTTGGCATAGTTTACATATATATTCGTGCAAAATTACAGCTTTCTAGCATTGATAGTCCCAGAACAAAGCCGCGGGCGGACAGACAGACATGGCGAAACTATAAGGGTTCCATTTTTGCCATTTTGGCTACGGAACCCTAAAAAGTTCCGATTGCATAAAAATACAGTCGAATTGAAAACCTTTTCCTTTTATAAAGTCATTTAAAAGTCTTAAAGTTTAATGGCACAATTAACACTTATAACTACTTCCATTTTCATGCCATCAGTTTTAGTACAGTCTTCATTAAATACAACGACGAGAAACATAAAATTTTGACATAAAAATGGCCGTACGGCTTTATGTAAAATAAAATACTTGAATAAAGAACGAACTTTTGAATTCCCAAGTCCGAACTCTGCTCTGAACTATGCTGCACACAAAATAGCTCTAGCATAAACTTTACAATGCAGCGCAATATTTTGCCTAGAATGATTGAGCCTAGCATTGCCCAAACTCACTTAGAATGCATTCTAGTCTGTGTGGTTAGTAAGCACTTAGTGATGTGCGCTGTATCCGAATCCGCAAAAATACGAGGGGACAATTAACCAAATCCGCGTTAGTAGTACTTAACTTTCATAAAACACATGGTCATTTTCAATTGAAATCGCTGTTTTTATTATTTTTGACATTTTTGTTTACGAGGCATATTTAAAAATTATAAACTAAATTCAGATAATTTACAACAGCAGTACAGAAATCATTGCTAATCTGAGTGTGCTCCCTTTGCCTTAAAATAGAATAAGCTTAAGATTATTTATCCGACAAAATAATAATTATTATGATATTTATAATCCGTAATCCAAAAATCACAATCGTTAAGTTTACATAAAATGAAGATCAAAATAATTTTCGGAAATTCCCATTGTGTATTTTATAAAATCCCGTAATGTATTTCCAAATACCATGGCTAATGATTATAGCAAGCAAAGCCACGAGTAAAAACTAAGTATATATTATTATATTACATTTACTTCCGTGTATATTGCTAATCCTATTTTTGTTCGATATAAGTTTTTGTACCCAAATGGTTGTCTGGAAGAGATCGATTTTAAGTGATAAGACCGCCTATTGTCTACCCTGAATCTAAACGCTTATATTATAAGTTTTTTGTACTGATTCATGGTATGCAAAAAAGCATATTTGTATTATATTATGTTGTAATCCAAGGCACAAAATAAGGAATTCCAGGTCACACGCACTGCCTATCATCCGCATTCATTCGCATCCGCATCTGCGATTCTTCACACTAATATTTGTATTCGTATCCACAATACTTAACACCTAGCACACCACTAGCAACAGAACTTTTTCACCGTCCTTCTCTGACTAGATGAATCAGAAAGAGACGTATATATGAGAAACTGTGTCGTGTTAGCCGTCGCTTATGCACGCTGTCCTATTATAGGTTCTTTATGGGTTTATATCCGTTTTAGTCCCGTTTCGGCTGCGCGTAACATTTTTGGGAGTGTGTGTTTAGGGCTCTGTTTAAACAAGGTGCCATTTGGAAGGTTCCGTACCTAACAACACAAATGGGTGGTCGGACATTACGCAAGGATCGTCCGGGTCGCTACCATCTTCTACCGTTACCGCTATCACCTGTCTGTTCCGACTAGTTCCATTATTAGTTCCATTGATGGAACTAGTTGGACTTTTTTTTTCAGAAGAATTGTGAAACTGAAGTGGCAGTGAGCGGGGCACATTGCTCGCAGGACTGATAGCCGATGGGGTCAAAAGGTTCTCGAATGGCGTCCGCGGACCGGGAGACGAGCTGCCGGTAAGCCTCAACAAGATGGAGCGACGACCTGGTTAAGATCCCGGGATCGCGGTGTATGCGAAAAGCACAAGACCGGTCTAAGTGGAGAGCCTTGGGGGAGGCCTATTTCCAGCAGTAGACGTCTTTCGGTGTCCATTGGAGTATGAGGTTTTGCAGGTGGTAGGACCTTGTGCAAGGTCCGCCCGGATTGCTACCACCATCTTGCTCGCTAATTTTGTCGTGAAGCAGCAGTGGTTGCACTGTTTTGTTTCGGCGTGGAGAGTAAGACAGCCAGTGAAGTTACTGGCACTTGAGGTATCCCATCTTAGGCCTCTAAGTTGGTAACGCATCTGCAATCCCCCTGGTGTTGCAGGTGTCTATGGGCGTTGGTGATCTCTTACCATCAGGAGACCGACATGTTTGTTTGCCATGAGTCGATAAAAAAAAAAGATAAATTTTTGGTATCTAGTACTGATGGTTGGGATTTCGAGACTTTATCACGACCCCGTGAAAAAGCCGGGATGAAAAGTAACTAGCTCATGTATTATTCCAGATGTCCAACTTACAAACTTTCGTTTCCCACTAACATTTATATTTAATAACAAAAGTTTATATGCCCGTTTGTTTTTTTTTATGACGTGTTTACGTCTAAGCCACTGAACCGATTGAGTAGGCAGGAAAATTGCATAGTTCCCACATAGATAAATGAATTCTACTTTGATAGAGTCACGGGAAATGCTAGTTTCCTCATATAATATTAGTAGGATATTTATTATACGATGTTTCACAGCTACTACCATAGAAAAAGAGAACACTCACTACGAACAAAAGTACATCGCGCGGCTTAAATGTGTGCGCGCCGGTTGGGGCCGGTACGCACGCACCCGCCTCACGCACACACCGATAGTTTAAGGAGGATTAAGTTTTGTCAAGGCCATCGGTGCCGCGCTTTTCGATTTTAACTCGTTCGTCTTGAGATCATCACCTTTTGCGTTGGCGTACAATACAATACAAATACTCTTTATTGTACACATTATACAGAAAAACAGGTACACTGAGAAAATTCAACTTACTCACGTACTTACGTATTTTTTTTATTAGGTACAGTTTTAAATTAGTGGTATATAAGTGTAGTGTAATAGTTTCGTGCAAGGACACAACCTACCTATAAACAATATAGTATTATGTGTAGGTAAACATGAGTAGTATGTATACAGTCGCCAGCACTATTACGGCGAATTTGTAAATAATATTTTTAAATTTAGTATAATGATAATAATATTACGGCATACGATCTGTCTGGTTTCTCTAGACACAGACATTAGGCAATTTTATGTTAACTTTCGTAACTAAAATTATTTACCGATAGGTAACTAATCTAGAATAGATATTAACAACCCTAAGCGTCCACGCCAGAGTAGACAGTAAGTCTCCAAAGGGTCGGAGTCTGTGGACCTACTTGTTCTCTTTTACTATCTTATCTTATCTTAAATTTAGGGGTCCTTGCGGATACACTTCGACCCGTAGGGATATTTTGTAATTACCCTTCCTTCCATAAATTGGATGATTTGACGTAGCGGTAGTGCCTTAAAGTCTCCTGGCGTGGGGTATCCGACGCCAAAGAGTCTCATTCTTAATCTGGCGAGGGCGTCACATTCACACATAATGTGTTCCATTGTTTCGTCTTCTTTGCCACATATTATACAATCTTCATTGTCCTGTAGTCCCGTCTTTACTACTTTTCTTACTATACTACTACGGTGTACAATTTTAGCCAAGAAGCAATTTAAATATCAAATATTATATTATATTATCAGGTCGTACAAAATTGGTCGAGCATTAACCAGGCCGTACAATAACTACACCCGTTTATTCCTTGATTCGTTTTTTTCTGGTTATAGACAAAAGGTAAAGGAGTATAGCCTACGCTTGCATGGTAGCCATATTTGTTATAAATGTTTAGTGTTTTATTTTTTCTCTTTTAAAGGGAATATTGTGTCGGTTTTCACTGTATTTATTGATATTTATTTTAATGTGTGATAAGTAAACGGATGGTCCCAAAGGAAGACCTCGCAAGACCGGCAATTTTTGCTGATTTGGGACCATTTCGTGACAACAATTTCGCACTTTTCAATATCTTTTTTTTGGCTATGCTACTTTGTCACGAATAAATGATTTCTTTCTTTCTTTAAACAAAAGCTTGTAAAAACGTTTAATAAACAGTATCGCTCTGTCTTAATTAACCATAAAACAAAGCATACATTATACTCCCTTCATCCGCCGTCGGTTAAAAAGGGAATGCCAGTTTCATAATGAATGCCTTCCTACATCAGGGATGACAAACAACCCTAAATTGAATTAATAGGCGCCCTCCCGTGGGATTATCCTTGTTTATAAAACAGCCATGCTGGTTTAAAAATAACCTGGATTTTTGGTGTTGTTGACTGACTGCGAGTCGGAGAAAGGATTGTGTTTTACTGAAAGAGAAGGTATTTTGAAAAAAAATTGTACTCTAAAGACAGTGACTGAAATCCTTTTTTTTTTATTCGACTGGATGGCAACGAGTAAGTGGGTCTCCTGATGGTAAGAGATCACTGACGCCCATAGACACCTGCAACACCAGGGGGATTGCAGATGCGTTGCCAACCTAGAGGCCTAAGATGGGATAAGTACCTCAAGTGCCAGTCATTTCACCGGCTGTCTTACGCTCCACGCCGAAACACAACAGTGCAAGCACTGCTGCTTCACGGCAAGATTAGCGAGCAAGATGGTGGTAGCCATCCGGGCGGACCTTGCACAAGGTCCTACCACCTGCAGATTTTGGAAAGTTTTCTTAATGCTACTTATACTGAGCTGACCTTCATACCCAAGTTTCTAAAACAACCGCGAGTATCCTATAGATTTTTCGGGCACAGCAATAGAGTGGAATTCCCTGACTGCGACTGTGTTTTCTGAACACTACAATTTGGCCGCTTTCAAGTCTAGGGTGAATGAGCATTTACTAGGCAAGCATGTTCCATCGTAGCCCTCATCCTCGCTTTCCATGAGGCGTGATTGTGGCCAAACGCAAACCTATAATGTTAAAAAAAGTTAAATCATTCATTAAATATTACATTTACTAGCTTTGACCCGAGGCTTCGCCCGTGTGGTATTCGATTATCGCGCGCTGTTCCCTCGGGATCTGTGCATTTTTCGGGATAAAAAAGTAGCCTATGTCACTCTCGGGCCCATAAACTATCTTTATGCCAAAAATCACGTCGATCCGTCGCTTCGTTACGGCGTGAAAGACGGCCAAACATACAAACACACAAATATTGCGCAACTACGTGTATAGATGCATTATAGTGAAACGTACTGCAAAAACGTTTAAAAATCATCGTTAACAATCGAACGTACAGTCAGCTAAAAAGACGAGCAAAAACTCTGGTCTCGTAAATTGTCGGTGTCGAATACACTGGTCTTTTAACGTCGGTTGGCGCTGCTGGAAAAGTTTGGTTGGAAATCGAGGGGTTCCGTAGAAAAAAATATTTAGTTAACGACGGGTAAATGAGATAAGATAATTTATTGAATAGTTTGCAGTACAAGATAACCAAATACAATAATTTTAACCGTTTTGTCTATACCTAAACAACAACACTTTACCACCTTTGCCTGCACTAGTGTTAGTTACTAGAGAACACTGTGTCGCAGGCTAAAAGAGCTAGCATACCTACAATAAAATTAAAAATAATTACCTATAACAAAATATGAATAGTAATTACAACAGTTTGTATAAATCAATTAAATTTAAATGTGTTTTAAGATTGTAATAATTTACAACCATTGATCATCATCATCATCCCAGCCTATAAATATATACGTCCCAATTCTGGTCACAGGCTTCCTCTCAGAATGAGAGGGCTTGGGCCGTAGTTCCCACGCGGGCCCAGTGCGGATTAAGAACTTTACACACACCATTGATTGCTTCGCAGGTTTGTGCAGATTTCCTCACACGATATTTTTCTTCACCGTAAAACTTCTGTTTTTTTTTTATTCGACTGGATGGCAAACGAGCAAGTGGGTCTCCTGATAGTAAGAGATCACCGCCTCCCATAAACATCTGCAACCCCAGGGGTATTGTGGTAAATTTGAAATGTAATTCCGCACATGAATTTCAAAAAACTCAGGGATGCGAGCCGGGGTTTGAACCCACGATCCTCTGCTTGAGAGGACATAGGTCAAACCACTCGGCCACCGCTTGAATTTAACCTGAAAACTGAAATGCACCCGCCATAGACACACAAACATTAATAATACGCATTTGGTATTAGGCCTCCAACAAGATGGAGCGACGACCTGGTTAAGATCGCAGGATCGCGGTGGATGCGGAAAGCACAAGACCGGTCGGAGTGGAGAGTCTTGGGGGAGGCCTATGTCCAGCAGTGGACGTCTTTCGGCTGACATGATGATGACCCTGATTTGGTATTAAAAGTAAGAATTTAATAGACCCAAATGACTTCCCACGGATCCCTAACAGTCGCAGGCTAGGAAAAAAGTGCAAAAAGCGGTGTAGCCGAGAATTTGAGTGATAGTTCAACCAGGCTTGCGATGGACGTTTAAATCTGCTCGTGCCACAGTGTATAAAATACTTACGTGAGTTGTTTTAAAAACCTCCCTCCTAAGGAGTCAAAAAATTGGGATAAGGTTATAAGTACAGGTTTTGCAGGTGGTAGGACCTTGTGCAAGGTCCGCCCGGATTGCTACCACCATCTTGCTCGCTAATCCTGCCGTGAGCGCAGTACTTGCACTGTTGTGTTTCGGCGTGGAGAGTAAGACAGCCGGTGAAACTACTGGCACTTGAAGTATTCAAACTTAGGTCTCTAGGTTGGTAACGCAACTGCAATCCCCCTGGTGTTGTAGGTGTCTATGGGCGGTGGTAATCTCTTACCATCAGAAGACCCAGTTGCTAGTTTGCCATCCGGTCCATTAAAAAAAATCTAAGTTGCTTAATAGGGGTTCAGTTAAGGCTAGATATTTGTATTGTATTCCATTATATTCTTAAATCTTTACTGTAGGTAAAAACACATGAAAGTAACAAATAACAAGACAATAAGATTTACAATGGCGAACTTATTCCTTTAAGGGCTCTCTTCTAGTCAACCTATACAAGGTGATTATTCATTAAATAATACCAGGGGGATTTCAGATGCGTTGCCAACCTAGATACCTAAGATGGGATACCACAAGTGCCAGTAATTTCACTGAAAGAAAGAAAGAAAGAAATAAAATACATTTATTTAACGCCATAAAACAAACATAGAAATAAACATAGAACAAATAAAGACATACATGATGCTAAATGACTATCTTACTCTCATTTTGTGACTGGCTATCTTACTCTCCACGCCGAAGCGCAACAGTGCAAACACAGCTGCTTCACGGCAGGATTAGCGAGCAAGATGGTGGTAGCAATCTGAGCGGACCTTGCACATGGTCCTACCACCTGCAAATTTTCGAAAGTTTTCTTATTGATACTTATATTAAGCTACCTTCATACCAAATTTCAAGTTATAAGTTTTTTAGTTTTTAAGGTAGTCGTGGTTTTTGATTTTTCCTTTTCAAGTACGAAACCCTTAGAAACGACTCCAATCTACATACTTAGTACGTGCTACCTACACGTTATATAATACTTCCCTCAATCATCTCAATAACTCTCCCGAACTACAAAATAACGACCCGCTAAGCCCACTTTTTGTTCCCATCAATTCGAGGCCTTTATCCGTTAGTGTAAACCACTCCTTCCCTAAGGGCGCGTTTACGGCGCTTGTTGTTCGTGTAATGGCGGATTCTTGAGCTTAGCTGTCTTCGTGAACGCACCCTTACTCAGCTAAAGGAAAAGGAGCTGTGTTGAGGGAGAATAGGGGTGGGTTTTGAGTGGGGATTCGGGTTTGATTTATTGGTGGGTGAGTTTAGAGGTATGATAGTTTTAAGGTTTTCAATTTATTGAGAGGTGTTTTTATTTGAAATCACATGTTTAATGAATCACTTTTTTTCTTGCTTTTTTGCTACCAATCTGAACAATAATTACGGCTGTGCGACACATTTTATGAACATAGATACAGTAGCGTTCATAAACTTGTGAGCAAAATTTGATCAAAAATATACGCTTCTACGCCATTAACAATAGAGTCGTGTTTAGATATTTTTAACTGACTTCAAAAAAAGGAGGAGGTTATCTATTCGGTTGTATGTTTTTTTAATGTTTGTTACTTACCTCCGAACTCCGTCATTTATGAACCGATTTGAATTATTTTTTCTTTCGTCTAGGAAAGCTTTCAATTAGGTCCCATAAGCACCAAATCAGGATCTGATTACTGGATCCTAAGGAAATCGAGGTAACTCTTCACATGTTGTAGGGACACCTATGGTAATTTGGATATATTTAGCAGTAGCTCGTGCATTTGCTCTTGAAAATCATAATTTGGTGAAGTGGAACTGATGATGAAGACCACATTTGACCAACAGAGCTACGAATCTGTTATTATTATTATAGTAATTAAAAAATCCGTGTTCACCAAACTTATCAAAAATACCAAAAAACTATCACATAAAATTCGCAACTTATTACTATGTCATAATAATCTCTAGCAACTTTAGTCGGACAAGTTAATTGTTCTCCACTTAAGAGCAACTATTTTCATCAAACTAAACTGTTGAAATATGGTAATGACACTAACTGCTTCGCGTTGTAGCAGTTAGTTTCACTCCGAATGAACAATAAAGGTGTTAAAGGATATTTTATGTTATTCTATTCCCAACTTGTACATAAAATTAGTTATTTAATGATAAAATTGCTCAACGTAGGAAATTAGCTGAGTGTCGGCGATAAAAAAACATGAGCAAAGAGAGTTGTTCAAGCCAACACGAGCTTATTAATGTGGCATCTTTAGGAATGACAAGTTTTTTTTGGATACATTGACCCACAATTGTTTACCGGCAGATTTGCACGCATAAGTCATTAGATTCAGTAAGTTGAATTTTAATTTTTTTTATTTTTTTATATTCGACTGGAAGGCAAACGAGCAAGTGGGTCTCCTGGTGGTAAGAGATCACCACCGCCCATAAACATCTGCAACACCAGGGGTATTGCAGATGCGTTGCCAACCTAGAGGGCTAAGTTGGAATACTTCAAGTGCCAGTAATTTCACCAATTTCGCGTCTTCTTCGTCTTCAAAGCTAGCTGAATCGCTCTTAAAAGAAAATGTATCTATTCCAAACATAAGTAACTTTAAATTCACGCATGTCTCTCCCGGTGACATCATTAGGACTTTTAAATTATTGAAAGTAAAAAAAACGGAAGACTTGTGGGGCGTCTCAGTTAAGGTTCTACAGTCTATTTTAGATGTCGTTGCTCCAACTTTAGCTTTTATTTTCAATAGCTGCATAGATGAAGGTGTATTTCCAGATTTGATGAAATATAGTAAAGTAGTTCCTATTTTTAAATCAGGTGATAAAGATAATCCCTCTGATTATCGTCCGGTGTCCATCCTATCAGCGTTTAGCAAAATATTCGAAAAAATAATGCTGACGCAAATGATCTCGCATTTTAATACTCATAAAATCATGCATCCACAGCAGTTCGGATTCACAAAAGGCAGGTCTACTACAGACGCGGGTCATAGTTTAGTTAAATTCATTTTGCAAGCTTGGGAGGAATCACATGACGCTATAGGTGTATTCTGCGACCTCTCGAAAGCTTTTGATTGTGTGGATCATGATACTTTAATTTGTAAGTTAAATTTTTATGGCATTCGTGGCCTCGCTTTAGAACTCATTAAATCTTACCTCACACAAAGAAAGCAAAAGGTAGCGATTAACGGAGCGGTATCGGAAGAATCTGTGGTCGAAATGGGAGTGCCTCAAGGATCCATTCTTGCCCCATTCCTGTATCTTATTTATGTAAATGACCTAACTTATATGGTAAGCCAAAAGTCGGGTATCGTTATGTTTGCTGACGACACGTCTTTACTGTTCAAGGTTAGTAGAAAAGATACCGACTTCACTGAACCCAATGAAACCCTGTCCGTGATATCCGCATGGTTCGCTGCCAATAATTTGTTACTAAATCCTAAGAAAACCAAACGTATTAAATTCTCATTGATAAATTCATCTAACTCGAATTCAATTTCTAATATAAAGTTAAATGGGCAAACTATTGAATTTGTAAAATCAACAGTATTTTTAGGAATAACACTCGATTCTAAACTGCAGTGGGGACCTCATGTCACTGCAATCGCGGGTAGATTGAGCTCTGCTGCTTTTGCAGTTTGGAAAATACGGCAGCTAACCGATGTGGCGACGGCACGGTTGGTGTATTTTGCGTACTTTAATAGCATTATGTCGTACGGGCTTATTTTATGGGGATCTGCTGCAGACATCGAATCAATTTTTATCTTGCAAAAGAGAGCAGTTAGAGCTATTTATAATTTGAAGACGCGTGAATCTTTAAGATCATTTTTTAAGGAAACTGGTATCCTAACCCTGCCGTCGCTTTATGTTTTTGAAATAATCATGTACGTTAGGAAGAACATATGTGATTTTCCCACTAACATCGATAAGCCAAAGGCTACTAGAAACACAGGGAAGCTTAAAGTACCATCTTACAGACTGGCTAAAACCAAAAAGTCGTTTTTGGGAAGTTGCATACGTTTTTATAATAAAATTCCAAAAAATATTACTGAAGAAACTGATACAAAATTTAAATCTACTGTCAAAAAGACATTAATATCTAAGGCTTATTATAAAGTAAACGATTATATCATGGACAGGGATATTTGGAAATAATTCCGATCCGCACTAGCGATCCCTTCAAATAGTGAACCTACTGTGTTAAAAATAAAATTGGGTTAAATACTTGTAATGTATAGTACATAGATGTCATTTATAAATATTGTGAATCTGTTTTTTAAAAAAAAAATACCTCGTTGAGTTTCTTGCCGGATTCTTCTCAACAGAGGTTTTTTTCCGAACCGGTGGTAGATTAAAAAAATGACGTGTAAAAGTGCCCATTGCGGCCTATTTGCTGAATAAATGATTTGACTTTGACTTTGACTTTGACCGGTTGTCTTACTCTCCGCGCCGAAACACAACAGTGCAAGCACTGCTGCTTCACAGCAGGATTAGCGAGCAAGATGGTGGTAGCAATCCGGGCGGACCTTGCACAAGGTCCTACCACCTGCAATTGCGGGATTTCACAGAATTCCTAATAAGTTAATTGTCAAAAGTTACATCGTGGTTGCATCATAAGATTCTTGATAGGCATCGCAATGGATCATGAGTCCATAGACCATATACAACATTAGACATAAGCAGATAAACGGCAAAAAAATTAAAGTTTGTTGTATGTGAGCCCCCCTTAAACATTTGTTATATTTTAATTTAATTATTTATTTTTATAGTGACGATTATCCCTACATCTAAAGATTCCGTGAATATTTAAAGCTTCTACCTGTTGTTGCCGTTCAATATCAAGCAAAATAACGGCAAAACAATGACGTTTTTCGTATAAGAGCACCCCTTTGTTCTGTTTTAAGTAACTATTTGTTGTTATAGCGACCAAAGTAATACATAATCTGTGAAAATTTTCATTTTATTTTTATTTTCTTATTATATTACGACTCAAGAGATAGAGCCCTGTGACAGACGGACGGACAGACAGCGGCGTCTCAGTAATAGGGTTCTGTTGGCACCCTTTGGTACGGAACCTTAATGAAACGAAGTAATTGTTCAACAGTGGATCAATGTTTGTATCCTATATTTTTTAATTAGCCTATTAAAGTGTCCCACCGCTGGGCAAAGGCCTCCCCTTCTTTCCACCACTCGTCCCTATCGAGAGCATGCTCGTGCCACTCTATTTGATATGCGTCCAAATCCTCCCGCCATCTCCTCTTCGGTCTGCCTCTGTTACGATGCCCATCCGACGGAACCCAATGTGTAGTAATTTGGGCCCATCGCTGTGAGTGCATGCGCACCCACATTATTATTAATAGGTTTCTAATTTAAATTTTTTACAATACCAAACTGACTAAACCAATCAAGCTGAGCTGCGTGAAGATGTATCGTGTGGTATCGCACAGAATAGAATGTTTATGAGTCGTGAAATAACTGCGGACGGATCTAAACCCCTATAAACAAGGAATAGCTTGAACCCAGAAAAGAACAGATACTTTAAAGTTTTAAGTTTGAATAAGGGACAGTGATTGAATGTAAAAAAATAAGCAATACTTTTCTAAGGATTTCGTATTTTGTACGGATTATTCCAAGTTTAGGTATATTTTATACCTTAGGCTGCTATTTTAAAAGCCACACTTAAAAACCTTACGCAACAGTGGCGCCATCTAAAAAGATAAACAACGTTAGCCCTCATTTCTTCGGTTGGAAGCGGTTTTTATCTACGCGACTTTAACCAGGTCATCCGTCTATCTCGTTGGTGGACGTCCTACGCTGCGCTCGCCGATCCGCGGCCTCCACTCGAGAACTTTTCGGCCTCAACGACCATCTGTTCTCCGTGCTATCACAGTATAATAATATACAAGCTAAAATAGTATGGAAACTACGAACAAATGGATCTCTACTGCGGTACCTACTGCATTACCGCGAGAGTCGCGAGACCCCCTCAGAGGCCGTGTAGAGCGCGCGTCTGTGTGAGTGTGTTCGTTTCGATCGTAGCTTCGTAGGTTCCATACTGCTTTAGCCGATATATACACTGTGATGCTATAATGACCTACCTATTGCCACTTCAACGAGCTAATAGTGTGGACGTCCTATGGCTGATACGATGACGATGACCTGTAAATTTTAATGTTCCCTTAATGCTGATAGAAATCCAAAATAACATGTTGTAGTTAGAGACGTATGAAGTAGAGGGGTATGTATTTTTGTTTTGTTATTTATCTGTAATTCTCCAGCTATGAGTTTAGTCGTTACGTCGCCTCGTATTTTATTAGCGAACAGGAAAATACTTGCATTAGGATGTGATTAAATACGTTTTATTTCTTTTTTTATATCTCTCTCTTGACAATGCCAATTTGGCTGATAAAGAGAATTTAAGGGTTCCGTACCCAAAGCGTAAAAACGGAAAGTTTCTCTATCCGTCCGTACGTCAGTCCGTCTGTCACCAGGGTGTGTCTGTATCTCATGAATTAACACACTATGCTGAGTATGCTTTCGCAAATACCTTCTTAAGATTTATTTTTACTTTATACTTTTTTATTTTGTGTTGTATGTAATTTGCGAAGTGGGAATAAACGTTTCTATTCTATTCTATTATGAACCGTGATGGTAAGACAATTAAAATTTTCACATGAACAGATTAAAATAAATATTTAAGGGGGCTTCCGTATTTAGCAAACCTGATTTTTTGCCGCTTTTTGCTAATGTCTAATGAATATTGTATAAATTGTACGGAACTCATCGTGCGCGAGTCTGGCTCGCACTTGGCCGGTTTTTAACCGACTTCGAGTAAGGAGGTTCTCATTTCAATATTATTTTCTTAATGTTTGTTACTTAATTTTTAGTAGCGTCAGTGGGGCCTATAAGCTGCAATGGGTACAAAAAAAAAATAGAATGTTGATTGGTGGAGATCAGTTTCAGGTGTTAATCATCATCATGCCTGCCTATATACGTCCCACTACTGGGCACAGGCCTCCTCTCAGAATGAGAGGGCTTGGGCCATAGTTCCCACGCGGGCCCAGTGCGGATTATATACTTTAATTTGTAAGTTAAATTTTTATGGCATTCGTGGCCTCGCTTTAGAACTCATTAAATCTTACCTCACACAAAGAAAGCAAAAGGTAGCGATTAACGGAGCGGTATCGGAGGAATCTGTGGTCGAAATGGGAGTGCCTCAAGGATCCATTCTTGCCCCATTCCTGTATCTTATTTATGTAAATGACCTAACTTATATGGTAAGCCAAAAGTCGGGTATCGTTATGTTTGCTGACGACACGTCTTTACTGTTCAAGGTTAGTAGAAAAGATACCGACTTCACTGAACCCGATGAAACCCTGTCCGTGATATCCGCATGGTTTGCTGCCAATAACTTGTTACTAAATCCTAAGAAAACCAAATGTATTAAATTCTCATTGATAAATTCATCTAACTAGAATTCAATTTCTAATATAAAGTTAAATGGGCAAACTATTGAATTTGTAAAATCAACAGTATTTTTAGGAATAACACTCGATTCTAAACTGCAGTGGGGACCTCATGTCACTGCAATCGCGGGTAGATTGAGCTCTGCTGCTTTTGCAGTTTGGAAAATACGGCAGCTAACCGATGTGGCGACGGCACGGTTGGTGTATTTTGCGTACTTTAATAGCATTATGTCGTACGGGCTTATTTTATGGGGATCTGCTGCAGACATCGAATCAATTTTTATCTCGCAAAAGAGAGCAGTTAGAGCAATTTATAATTTGAAGACGCGTGAATCTTTAAGATCATTTTTTAAGGAAACTGGTATCCTAACCCTGCCGTCGCTTTATGTTTTTGAAATAATCATGTACGTTAGGAAGAACATATGTGATTTTCCCACTAACGTCGATAAGCCAAAGGCTACTAGAAACACAGTGAAGCTTAAAGTTCCATCTTACAGACTGGCTAAAACCAAAAAGTCGTTTTTAGGAAGTTGCATACGTTTTTATAATAAAATTCCAAAAAATATTACTGAAGAAACTGATACAAAATTTAAATCTACTGTCAAAAAGACATTAATATCTAAGGCTTATTATAAAGTTAACGATTATATCATGGACAGGGATATTTGGAAATAATTCCGATCCGCACTAGCGATCCCTTCAAATAGTGAACCTACTGTGTTAAAAATAAAATTGTGTTAAATACTTGTAATGTATAGTACATAGATATCATTTATAAATATTGTGAATCTGTTTTTAAAAAAAAAATACCTCGTTGAGTTTCTTGCCGGATTCTTCTCAACAGAGGTTTTTTTCCGAACCGGTGGTAGATTAAAAAAATGACGTGTAAAAGTGCCCATTGCGGCCTATTTGCTGAATAAATGA
This sequence comes from Choristoneura rosaceana, assembly GCA_037349165.1. NCBI lineage: Eukaryota > Metazoa > Arthropoda > Insecta > Lepidoptera > Tortricidae > Choristoneura > Choristoneura rosaceana. Next base: position 2,067,366 of record JAZBNJ010000045.1, read on the forward strand.
TTTGAATTTGAATTTGAAATTTGATTGGGAAATTCACACGCACCATTGAATTGCTTCGCAGGTTTGCGCAGGTTTCCTCACGATGTTTTCCTTCACTGCAAAGCTCTTGGTAAATTTCAAATGTAATTCCTCACATGAATTTCGAAAAACTCAGAGGTGCGAGCCGGGGTTTAAACCCACGACCCTCTGCTTGAGAGGCAATAGGTCAAACCACTAGGCCACCACGGCTTCACGTGTTAATATTACTGCAGTATCATTTATTTAATTTGTGATGTTATTAAACAATATTACTTTTAAATATACTTTACAAACATTGCATTGTCAATCAAAATTGAAACAAAAACAATTATCGAAACTGATACTCGCAATTTCCCGAACGCCTGACAAAACCTTATTCATTCGACTGACTGCATACAATTGCATAATTGCACTGCAGAGGTTTTATTCGGAATGTTAACCAACTTACCACGTCAGTTTTAATAGCTTTATTCTAAAGGAGTAAAATTTACAATCGTGTGTACAACGCTGTCTGATTGTTGGTTTTTACTTGGTGCGTTTAAGGCCCACACTGCACATTTGCATTGTTAATTTCTTGATTCAATATTATCGGGATTCCGTCGATAAGCCAGTGAGATGTTTTTAATGTTAATTTGTCTTTTACCACAGCACCGACACGGTATTAATGGAGCACACAACGTACTTATTTAACATACTTATTTTTGCATTCACTGAAAAAATTAACATTTTGTTAACAGTAACAAATAACCGAACAAGAGCATGTCGGATACACCCGAAATAGGGTTCCGTAGCCATTACGAAAAACTTAAGTAATGTTTTTCTAAGGATTTCTCATTTTGTAAGGAATATTCCAAGTTTAGGTATATTTTATACCTTATGTTGGATCTTTTTGGTAGTTTGTAAACCTAGTTATAAAGCTTTGTTTCTTCTAACTGTGACAAAGTCACTCATTGTCCTTTTGCTTGTCGCGTAGCACGTTATTTTGAATACATTTTATTTTTCTTCAGTTTAAAGCTTGTTTTACCTAAAATTATACAATATCTATCAGGTTATGGACCTACGCACGTTTTATAGCAAGTTTTAATCATTTCGCGGAAAAATATTATCTCTTGTAGTCCAAGATACGACGTAAAAATGGCGTCGAACATTTCTTCAGTTTCTTCAATAGAAAAATTATCTGGCGTAAGTAATTATAACAGCTGGAAATATGTGATGAAGATGATACTGATTCATAGACAATAAATGCTGGACCTTGACCGACAGAAGAAACGAGCAAAGACCGGTAAAATGTAAGTGGATTTTTAAGAAAAAACTCGGTCTTGATGGTGAAATACTGAGATACAAAGCTCGCTTAGTCGCAAAGGGATACACGCAAAAATATGGTGTAGATTACCAAGAGACTTTTTCCCCGGTAGTCAGGTACTCTACGATCCGTACGTTATTGGCGCTAGCAGCGGAATTCGATTTGGACATCGAACATTTAGATGTTAAAACAGCCTTTTTAAATGGAGACCTACGAGAAACCGTTTACATGGAACAGCCAGAAGGCTTTAAAATAAAAGGAAAAGAAGATAAAGTGTATAAACTGAACAAGGCAGTATACGGTCTCAAGCAGGCTTCAAAATCTTGGTATGAAAAGATAAATGGCGTATTAATTAATGTTCTGAAGTTTAAGCACGTACATTCTGAACCTTGTGTGTATGTAAAATCGAGTAACAATTTATTGATGATCATCGCCCTGTATGTGGATGACATAATTTTGTTCTCATCAGCTGGATGTCAAAAGTCGGAAATTAAAGAAAAACTTAATAGAGAGTTTGAAATAAAAGATTTAGGGCCAGCTAGTCATATCCTCGGTATGAGACTTCGGAGAGAAGATGGGAGAATCAAGTTAGACCAATCCAATTACATCAAGAAGGTCCTTGACAGGTTCAATATGTCAGATTGCAAACCTGCTCGAACACCGATGGAAACTGGTGTAAAACTTGTGAGGTCTACGCAAGGAAAATGTACTAATGACTATCGTGGCTTAATAGGCTGTTTGATGTACATTGCGGTATGTACGCGGCCTGACATCGCTCACGCTGTAAGCTCGCTGAGCCAGTTCAACGAAGCTTACGACGAGTCACACTGGAAGGCAGCAAAAAGGATACTTCGTTACCTTAAAGGCACAATTGATTTTTGCTTAACTTTCCAAAAGACTGGGTTGACTATCAACGCATATGCGGATGCTGATTGGGCGGCGAACGAGACCGATCGTCGTTCTTACACGGGCTTTATTTTTAAAATAGGAAGTTCTGTAGTCTCTTGGGAGAGCAGAAAACAGAAGACTGTTGCTCTTTCGAGCACTGAGGCGGAATACATGGCACTGTCTGACACGTGTAAGGAGGCCCTGTTTCTACGGCAATTCTTATTTGAAGTGCTGGGTAAGCAATTTAAAATTTCTATTTTTAATGATAGTCAATCTGCACAGAAGTTGTGTTCAAATGCAATGTTCCACAGCAGAACTAAACACATCGATGTGCGACATCACTTTATAAGAGAAATCGTAAATAAGGGTACAGTAGTCATAAGCTATCTGTCTACTGATCAGATGGTGGCTGACTTGTTAACTAAACCTCTGACCAAAGATAAACATGACAAGTTTGCATGTCAATTGTTTATTACTTAGTTAATTGTTTTGTTTATTTGCTAGTGGTTTGTTAAAGTGTTTAGTTATTTATGCAAGTGGATTTGTTGATTTATAAAATAGTTTTATAACTAGTTTAAGGGCCAGTGTTGGATCTTTTTGGTAGTTTGTAAACCTAGTTATAAAGCTTTGTTTCTTCTAATTGTGACAAAGTCACTCATTGTCCTTTTGCTTGTCGCGTAGCACGTTATTTTGAATACATTTTATTTTTCTTCAGTTTAAAGCTTGTTTTACCTAAAATTATACAATATCTATCACCTTAGGCTGCCATTAACTCTTAAACTACTAATACTTCTCAAGAAAACTTATCCGTTATAGTTTTTCTTGTAAGTTTGATATTCTTAGTACCATCCTGTATTTTACAAATTTTTCCGCTCACTGTTTTAGATTTTAGAGGAGGGGGGGCGCTCGATTTTAATGAAAATTTGCAATTTAAAGTTGAATATTTTGTAAAAAAATCACTGAATCAAAAAATCGTTTTAGCAACCCCCTAATGGTTTTAAAAGACCTATCCAAAGATACCCCATACTATAAGGCTGCATGAGAAAAAAAATCACCCCCACTATACGTCTATGGGAGGTGGTCTAAAAGTTTGTACTATGGACACTAGGCAACAGATAAAAATAAAATATAAATAAATAAATACTTAAATACACATTAAATATCCAAGACCCGAGAACAAATATTCGTATTATTCATACAAATATCTGCCCCGGCCGGGATTCGAACCCGGGACCTCGAGCTTCGTAGTCAGGTTCTCTAACCACTTAGCTATCCGGTCGTCGAAATAAATTGTCTACTACACCTATATTTACTTAATTCCATTGGTATCGCAAACAATTTCCTTGAAATTACAAATAACGTTATATCCTAGCAATGGACGGTCTTTCTAGGTGGATTGTTTACGGCCCGTCATCCATCAATCAGCGATGACGGCCGAGGTCGGCATTATCTTGGCCTTATTTATCACTGTGCCTTATTTATCATTGTGCCTTATTTCTTGTTTGCGTAGGCAACTTGTCGGAGGATTTGTTGGATCTCTTAATGCCTCGTGTTGGCAGTTTTGTTTAGCGGACTTCATTCCGTTGCGATGTTGTTTTGTTTGTTGTTTTAAGAGTCCTTGATTTGGATACGGTAATGTTTCAGTGGTAAAATGAGGAAGTATGAAAAAAATAAAAATTATTTATTCACTAAATAGGCCGCAATGGGCACTTTTACACGTCATTCTTTAAACTACCTGCGCTTTCGGAAAGACCATCATTGCCAAGAAGAATGCGCCGCAAGAAACTTGGCAGAAAGTCATTTTTTCAGAATAAAATAATTACAAATAAAATACTTAAAAACTACAGTATACAATTAAACAAAAAATACCAAAAATAATAATGATAATACAGCGATGTATAGGGTCTCTTAGTGGCAAATAAATAAATATCACGGGACAATTCACACCAATTGACCTAGTCCCAAAGTAAGCTTAGCAAAGCTTGTGTTATGGGTACTAAGCAACGGATAAACATACTTATATAGATAAATAAATACTTAAATACATATGAAACATCCAAGACCCGAGAACAAACATTCGTATTATTCATACAAATATCTGCCCCTGCCGGGATTAGAACCCGGGACCTCAAGCTTCGTAGTCAGGTTCTCTAACCACTTAGCCATCCGGTCGTCAAAACAAACACTAACTATATCTACGTTCAGTGGAAGTGTAGAATGCTTCCACTGTCAAAATTAAAAAAATATGCAGATGTACCGTCAAGGATTTTAATTCGTAGGCTATTATCGAACCTTATCACAGGTAAATGTCATAGTGACAAAGCAATAATTAAAAATTTTATAGAATCAGGCGTTACTTTGCGGATGTTCGATATCAATGAACTAAAATAAAAGAATGTCTTTGTTTCAATTGCTTTTTTTGGGTGAGCAAAGAATTGTTTTTTGTTTATTAATTAACAATGAAAAACATAATGACAAAGTTCCATGGTAGCTCGCGAATTAAAGTCCGCACATGCTCACAGTCTTTCGTGTTTATAATATTAGAAGAAAGTACACTCACACATGTACCTATTATGTCTTTTGAGAACCAGTAAATACATGTAATTTAAGCCCGTAATGAGCTTACAGCGTTGTTTTAGAAAGAAATAAATCTCCAAAAGTGTTTTTATTCAATGTTTACGAAGCGTGTTCTGTTTCCAACGTACGTAATTGGGAACGGTGTGTTGTTTGTGAAATAATCACAATCAGAAATTAGGAAGAGGACAATCTCTTTAATACGTACTGGTACCTACAAAATGTACGTAATTACAGAATTTTGATATTATTTTTCATTAATTTACATCAAAGACACTATTAACGCCCTCTGGTGATGACAAGCGACAATTAGATACAACATAAGGTACCTACACACTACTCCGTATCAAACTACGATCGTATCAGGAACGTATCGATCACGGAATGTAACGCAACATGGACCACAACATGTCAACGGCATGCCATTTCATTCTTAAGGGTATAAGAAACGTATCGGCACTCTTTTTGACGTTTATTTTAGAAATGTAAAATTGTTATATTAAATTCTGAAGGATTCAAATTCACAACCCTGTTCTTCGAGACAGACCATAGAACAAACCACTAGGCTAACACAGTTTCTGCTGAATTATTTGGGATTTGGAAATTTGCGGGTTAGATTCCACTACTTCACACACAAATCCAAAGCTAATTCTTATTATTTCACAAATAATTATTCCTGTCAAAGGCAAGGCTGTTAATTATAATAATTAATGACAGTAAACAAAACTGGGTCCGTCCTCAGCCCGCGGGTAATACGGTGTGGGAAAAACAATAAGCTGCTTACGATATAGAAATCGGGTAAACTTAAAAGTTACCGAATCTCGTAGTTCGGTATCTATATTATAATTACCTCGTTGTTAGACAGACCATATAGCACGGAGAACAGATGGCCGTTGGAGCAGAAAAGTTCTCCAACAGAGAGTCTTCATTGGAGACCACGCGGCAAGCGCAATGTAGGTCGACCAACGAGATGGACGGATGCGTTTACATTACAATGTCTTCATATAGATTGCAGTAGGTTAGATTAGGTTAGTTTAATATCAACTCAGAAGAAATTACTATTTCAGAAATAAATTAATTTATGGCAAATAAAAATTCTAGAAAAATACATTCGGGCTTATGAAATTCAAGCAAACGATAGAGAACCGGACGGATGACCTGGTTAAAGCCGCGGGTTCACGGTGGATGCAGGCCGCTTCCAACCGAAGCAACTGGAGGTCTATGGGGGAGGCCTATGTCCAGGGGTGGACGTCCTGTGGCTTATATGATGATGATAATGATGAAGAAAGGTCGACTAGGTACCTAAGTCATGTGCTTAGGCATTCCAGATATGGGCTTGTTCAATTGATAATAATGGGTAAAATGTAGCTGGAAGAAGACCTGTTGGTTGGTGCCGACAAATTGGTACAATAAAAAATTAAAAAATAAAATTCTTTAGAGTACCTCCCATAGACGTAAAGTGGGGGTGATTTTTTGTTCATCTAATCTTGTATAGTGTGCGGTGTCATTGAATAGGTCTTTTAAAACAATTAGGAGGTTGATAAAGCGATTTTTTTTACAAAATATTCAATTTTAAAGTGCTAAATTTTATTAAAATCAAGCGTCCCACCTCTAAAATCTAAACCGATGGGTGGAAAAATTTGAAAAATTCAGGATGGTAGTAAGTATCAAACTTATAGGGAAAACTATAACTGTTAACTTTTCTTGAGAATTATTAGTAGTTTAAGAGTAAATAGCAGTATAAGGTATAAAATATACCTAAACTTGGAATATTCCGCACGAAATACTTAGAAAAATATTACTTAATTTTTCCTAATGGCTAACCTTATTTCGGGTGTGTTCGACACGCTCTTAGCCGGTTTTATCTGTATTTGATTCTACATAAAATGCAATGGTGACACGATAAGCTGATGCTGCGACCAGGATATCCAACACACTAAATACAATAAATACAAATACAAATAGTTTATTTGTTCAACACGGGTAAAATTGTACATAGGCACAAATCTTAAGTATAAATATTTAATTTTATAACATAATAATAGCTAGTACCTGCACTCTTAAGAAATAATGTACCAAACTATTTCAGTTTAACAGCTACACGGTCTAAAAAGGAAGGCTAACCAACTCGCACAGATCGCCTCTTTGTCCTGTATCCAGCTTTGTCTTCATTGTCCCACTCATACTCTGCCGGGATAATTACCCTATTGTGTCCTTCCGAAGTATTGTTAGTTGGATCTTTATGAGACGAAGGGTGGACCACAGTGCCTAGTACAGTCACCAACATTAATATCTGCCACAGCGGATCGTGCAAAAATAACTGATAAGTTTCGGCCCTAGAAATAGAGTCGTAGGAGATCATCATCCGCTGTTAACGAGTTCTTACAATGTATAATTCATACATAATATGTTATAACCCATATTAATATTATAAATGCAAAAATATGTGTATTTGTAGGTTTGTATGTGCCTGAAGACTAGAGTCTTCGATCAGTATTGTGTTGCCAGTGATGTCTTATGGCGCTGAGACGTGGTCCTTGACTGTTGGCCTTTTAGAGAGGCTCAGAGTCACGCCAAGAGCTATGGAGATGGAAAGAGCTATGCTTGGAGTTTCTTTACGCAATAGAATCTGGAATACGTAAAAACGTCGAAGAACTTAAATCACTGACATAGCTGGATTAATTACATAATATTATAAGTTTTAGTTATTACCTATAGTTCAAACAAGTAAAGTGATTAAGTATTTCATTTGCTCTGCTTAAAATCCTACAATGGTTTTAAAATTCGTCGTCAATATATGTAATTGTAAGTGCGTAGTTTCGATGCACTCTCGCTATCTTTACCTCTATCTCTAAAAGAAAAAACATTCACGAAATAAGAATTTCTTATTTCTTTCGGATACATTTTTGCACTATTATTTTGTCGGAAAAACAGAAAAGCTTTTTGGCGTCCCTGGGGTTCCCGACTGTACGAGTAAGCTAATCGATCCGTTTTACAGGTAAATAAAAGATCGACGGAGGAAATTGATAAAAAGGCAGATTTTTAGGGTTCCTTATGTCATAACCTAACCAACAAAAGTTGGAAAACCCCCCGACTTTGTCATTTCAAAGTTTAATATCTCAAAAACGGCTCGATTTTGATAAAACATGCCTAAGAGCCATCGCTAGAAAACTTGCTTTCAATTAAAAAAAACCGTATTCAAATTGGTTCACCCGTTTAAGAGCTACAAATATTCTTATAAACTATATTAGTAAAGATTGTGGAAACTAATTTGGTGAATCAACACAACCACTGAAACAATTAATATCAATTAAAAATTAAAAATATCAATGTAACTTATCAAAATAAAATTATGCAATGAGCAAACTTTTCCCAGTACCCTGACAAAGTCACATTACAAAACCCAGCCGCATAAAACCAAATGATTCCAAAGCGGCGAGCAAAAACCATGTCCCTAAGCTTCAAACTTTAATACATGTTAAATTCGTCAGTAACTCATACCTAATGGAATAATCTCCAAAGTCTGCTATTACACGTGTATGAATATGCATGGGGAGTGTAATCGCCGCCAAGTTGGGCAGTTCAGAACGTCCCGAACTTGAGTCGGAAAACTTCGTGCTAATTAATTGATAATTTTCGGGTGGCGTGCTACCTCAATTATGCATGATAATAATAATAATAATAGTCAAAATACCACAAACGGGACTTATCACGCTATTATTAACGAGTAATATTTACCTCGACGTTTCGGCAACGTTGCAGTTGCCGTGGTCACGAGTAGACTGAAGTGTGGGCTGTCAAGTGCGGATAGTTCGAAGAACTCGCGCTGCTAGGCGGACTTGACACCCGACACTTCAGTCTACTCATGACCACGGCAACAGCAATGTTGCCGAAACGTCGAGGTAAATATTACTCGTTAATAATAGCGTGATAAGTCCCGTTTGTGGTATTTTGACTATGAGTGAGCATCACGAAAGTTTAAAACGTTATGATAATAATATTTTTTTAATTTGGGCATTTTTTTGAACCCCTTAAAATTAACATAAAAAATCACAATCGATACATGTCATTGCTTATCTCAGAAAGTCTCTGTGTAGATATATCCTGTTTTCCGTAATTGCTTGCTATATGTTGGTGTGCAATAAAGAATTATTGTATTGTATTGTCATAAGTCTTCGTGAATAGCCTTACCTATATAGTTTGACCGCTATGTTTGTCTGCGTGTCTTTATGTCTGTGTGGCTGCGTGTGTGTCTGTGTGTCTGTCTGTGGCACTGTAGCTTAAACGGGTGGACCGATTCGAATGCGGTTCTTTATTTGATGGCAGGTTTTCTAGCGATGGATTTTAGACATGTGTCATCAAAATCGGTACAGCCAATTTTGAGATATTGAACTTTAACCTTAAACCTTTTCTTGACCAGGGACCACTTTGATTTCTTTGTTGTTGGCAGGGACCACTACTTACAAGAAAAATAAAGTGAATCAATCCGAAAATAAACTTTAATCAATGGGCCGCGAAATTTGAAAGCGTTTGCGGACCATATTTTGGTTTCTGCGGACCACTGGTGGTCTACGGACCATTGGTTGGTGTGCCAGGGCTGGCCTGGCACATGACTTATCTGAATCGTGCCGATAAGAGTACGTTATTGATCTCACGCGCATTGATTCAGATAGGTCTCCATAGATTAGTAGCGTAGGCAATAGATTAAGATTAAGTATATAAGCTCGTAAATAAGTGTTCAGTTTAGTTCAGTAAGGAGTTCAGTTAGGAGTCAGTACAGTTAAGTGCTGTTCCCCTAAAGTGGTGACCCCGACAACGAGCACCGCTTCTGACTGAGCACCCGACGTGAGTGTTCGGGTCACCACCGACCTCTGGTGGTGACCCGGGCCGATTCCTATCCCGGCCCTGCCCCGGCTAAGCGCATCGACCGACACTATTCCGGCTTTCGACACTAGTCCGACGTGAGCGCATCGACGTCGTGAATAATTGATCTAAAATGACCAAACGCTGCCTTAAATTTCACTAAGAAGAAGGGTTCTACTAACACTATACATAGATGGCTGCAAGTTTGTATGGAACCCTCGGCGTGTGAGTCCGCTTCGCACTTGACCGCTTTGTCGAAATAATTGCCATGCAAACATCGTAAATTATTTAGAAAACTTTTAGGTCCAAAACATTGTTTATTTTAATACAGATAGAATTACCAAGGGATTTAAGTAATAATTTGGATCCCAGGTGTAGGAGGGATTGTTTTATTAAATTAAAAGTTTCGTTATACGCTGCTAAAGGTTACCGTTAATGGTTTTATTTATTAAACTAGCTTACCAAAAGATAATGTAAGGTTAATGGTACTTGTAGCGATTGTTTTAGAGGTTTGTTCATGAATATATTACATATAACCAGGAGTGGTCCATAATAATATTGGTTCATATACAATTTTATATTCGATTATTCATAATATACCGCTTTGTAATCATAATGATCCTTTCTCTGAAAATTTTTCGTTATATAATTTTTAAAATAATTATTTTTACTACTACCTACGTCGTTCATAATGATTCATATTTCGATGAAATATGTTATTTGGGAGAATACCTAACACCAAATGTTATTGCCTGAAATTGATACGTTGAATAATGATATTTATACACAAATTGTAGTAATAGAGCTATTTATGTTGACCAGGAGACAACAACGCTCATTTCGCTTCTGCTTAGTTTATCGCCAGGTTGATCATGGAACTTTGAAGATGTTCTTGGAAAAAATTATACTGAAGAGTTTTTGAAGAATTCAAATTAAAAATATTTTTTACGGGTCCATATAGACTCCTAATAACGTTAAACTTTCGATTTGGTTTATCCACCGTTGTTTGTCAATCATTGCTCGTCATTTATCTTGGGTCATAATTTCAATTTCTGATTATCGAAAATCGAAATAATAAAATTATGGGTATCGAAGGGATCCCATTTCTTACTAAATTGAGGCTCATAAGCATTTGTGAATGTTAAAAAATCTACCACCGGTTCGGAAATACCTCTGTGACGAAGAACCTGGCAAGAAACTTTACAATGTTTTTTTTCTAAAAATCAATGGCACAAAAAGTTCGATACTCAATACCAAGTTGTATGTAGGTACACAGTACCTAATTCAACATTCGTAGTTAAACCACAATTTAGCTCTATCTAATTATCATAATTCCTCTAAATAATTTAAGACAGTTTAGTTGACATACATAATTAATTTCTATTAATTCAAAGCTGGGACCAAAATTAATAGAAATGTAAAACCGCCTTCAGTAAACCGCGCTCCGTTGAAGCATAATCCTCTTCGTAAATAAATAAACTACAGATATAAATAACATGAACAAGTAAATAACCACTCAAGAAATTAACAGGATTTTCCTTTCCAACGAATTCTTAGCTAAATACCAACGTTTACTGTTAAAACATTCGCTTGTTTTAAAATATATTTATTTATACAGAGACTAAATTAAGGGCTATTTTCGCCAATGGATTTATTTTATTTTGGGTTCATCTTTAAGCTGTATTCTTTACCTGTACTCAGATCTCTTAATTCACACCAAACTTTAACTCACTTCAACATCCATGGATCCTTCCTTTAAAGCATCAGAAATGGAAACTTCAACAAAATCGTCGACGTATACAGCTTCATTTTCAGTGACCAACAGTACCGTTTTGCTGGATTACTCGGTGCAGGATTTCTTATAGACGTAGAAGATAAACATCCAGCTAAGGAAAAGGTCCCTCGCGAATTTCACCGCCCATTTGGACCTTTTTTTTGTGCGTCGACCAGATTCTTTCATTTCGTCGACATTCTTACGTAGATGATATTGATAAGAGACGGGGTCAGTTGAGGAGTACCAATTCAGTTGTGATGGCTGACGATTTGAAATAAATCATCATTTGAAGAAAGAATAATCAAAGAGATCGATAAGTTTTTCGTTAACCCTCGCCATACTTTGATCCTGAAGATTGTCTGAAAATACTTACTATTTATTATACGTAAAGGGGAAAGTGAGTTTGTTTGTTTGTTTGTTTGTTACGCTTTCACGCCGTAACGGAGCGACGGATCGTCGTGAAATTTTGGCATAGAGATATTTTATAGTTCCGAGAGTAATATAGGCTACTTTTTATCCCGGAAAATACACAGTTCCCGAGGGAACAGCGCGCAATAACTGAATACCACTCGGGAGGAGCCGCGGGCAAAAACTAGTAGTGAATAAACTATCAGCCTTATTCATAAAAAGTTAGAGCCTCCTTGAAGGCTCCTTGATGTCCCGATGCTAAAAAACGTGATTCATAAACGTCTGTTAGCGCTAATCAGTTGATCAAGGCTCTGCTAAAGTTAGAAGACCGTAGACCCTCCTTTATCTCTCTGCTAAGTCACAAAATGGCCGCCACAAATTTGAACAGCTGACTTTGACAAGAGCAAAAAACCATACCGATGATATTTTTATGGAAGTTTACGCAAAGATTAAAAAAAAATCAGGACAATTTATTTTCAGGAATTTTTATTTAAAAATCCTCTAATAATATGAAAAAAATAAAATTACGATGATTAAAATAGTTACGGCTTTTTGCACTTAGTTTAGGTCTACTAAAACACGCGGATCGGAAATGGCGGGAAAACAAACATCTCTGCTGTCACTGCTGTCAATTATTTTTTTTTAATTCTCGATAAGGCTATTTTTTGTCTTTGATTTGTCAAGAGTACCAACATAACGCGTCTAATCAGTCTATCAGCAGCTCATCAGCTAGCAGACTGTTAACAAGCGTTTATGAATCATACTTCTTGACAAACGTCAAACAAGCTTAATCAGTCTGTTAACTAACAGACTGATCAAGCCTCAATTAAGGATTTTTTATGAATAACGCTGTATGTCTGCAACTCTGCAGGGTGTAACATTTTAAAATAACTACAATTTAGATAACTGACAAGATTAGAGGAATCGAAAGAGTTTGGCCTCCTGAACATTGGAAAATATTTATCATGATGTATTTCCCCATATTTAAAATAACCTAACCAACAAAAAGTTGGAAAACACCCTACTTTGTCACTTCAAAGTTCAATATCTCAAAAAGGGCTAAACCGATTTTGATAAAACATGTCTAAGAACCATGGCTAGAACTTGCTTTCAATTAAAAAAAACCGCATCCATCGGTCAACCCGTTTAAGAGCTACGGTGCCACAGATAGACACACAGACATTTAGATATACAGACACACATAGCGGTCAAACTTATAACACCCCTCTTTTTGCGTCGGGAGTTAAAAATTCAAAAAATTGAAAAAATACAAGGTGACCTTAGCCTCTGGACAAATAATGAAACCATGGATTAGACTGATACTTAGCAATATCTTAAAATAGTTATTTGCTTAATTAGACATGAAAAAAAATGTATGAAATCAGATCATCCAAATATACAGGCTGCTCCAAAGTGATATATTGAACACCATTAGTTTTTTTTTAAACTCGGGAACGACTGATCTAATACTGGAGGCGATTACTAGTATGTAGGATAATTGAGATTTTCGATATAGGAACTCACTACATGTCACAAAAATTTGCCCCGTGGATTCCTATGCCTGATTATGTTATTCAAAATGGCCGCCAAGTAAAATTTTTGCTTAAATACCCGAATCCAGTTTGGAGTTTAAAATGCTTAATTTGGCGTGCGGAATATTTGGGATTTAATATGATTGGGCAACATTTCAGCTACGAACTCGGAGATGTCGTTAAGAAGAGTTGCTCCGGCACTGGGCTGCCACACAATGACATTTAAACCAGGACGCACATTGCCGAACAAAACCCCCTTCAAAGAATGTCAGAACTATTGATTTGTTTGCGTGACAAATAAAATCATCTCACACAAAATAATTAAAATAATACGAGACGAAATTTGAACCTAGTCTTTACTCTATTACGGGCAAATTTCGCTAGCGGCAAAACTCCACAACGCTTGACACTTGACAACAACGTACTGAGAAAAAAGAAGGCCACTTTTACCAAAGTGGCAGGCGAGCATTCTACCAACCTATCTACCTACTATCGACCTACCGATCGACCTATCGACCTAACCTATCCCGGTGATCTGAACCAGTGATTTTAGGCCAGTGATTCAAAGTGGCGCTCATTTGGCTCGGACATATTTGGGAGCGCGATTGTGAATCTACAGGTATAATTCATCAAAGCTGCCACAGAAAAGTTTGCTTGTATTTCAATTGCGGGTGCCCCTTAAGGGGGTCGCATCCTTAAAATACCCTCACCGTTTTCTGAATGATTATTCATTGTTTGTATTATCAACGTAAACGGATTATACGAGGTTAATGCCATTATTGTTTCTTCCTATTCGCGATTCTGCACAAAATAAATTCCACACAGCTGAGAATAATCAAAATAAATGCGTAATGATTTACAGTCATTATTTCTACGCAATCTTGTTTCTTCCTATTCGAGATTCTGCAAAATATGAATTCCACACAACTGAATTTAAACACATGCGTTATAAATAAAAATAAAATAAAATAAAAATCATTTATTTCAGAAAATTAAATCCATAATTTGTTAGTAACAAGGTTGACTTATATTACTACGGTAGTTAATCATAATCAAATGTTATACTACACTATCTTAATTCCTATCTTTATTTTTTATTCTATCTATCTTGTTTCTTCCTAGTCGCGTTTAGAAATAAAAAAATCAGACTGCGTGAGTCACTTTTCTCACGGTAAAAATGATCATGGTCGCGAGCTTTAAGTTATGTGAACGGTACACCTCGAGACGAAGCTTCCCGAAGGCAGTAGCGGCCGCTCCGATTCTGCTATTAATTTCAGATAACTGGGGGCCTACCACGATCTTTCCTAAACGATCCAAACGCAGAGCAGTTCAATTTAGGCACCTAAACTGAATCGTCGAAATTGGTACCACGACCTTTATTTCTCAGAACTGAATCTCAATCGCTTACAAGTGAATGAAAGACCGATATTTTCTCTGATATATGTATCGCTATCGCTGAACCTCACTTGAAATGAATCACAAGAGTAACGTCGTAGTACGAAATAGCGATGCAGTTCAGTTTAGAGCTTAAACTGAATCGTATTAAGAGAGCGTGGTAGGCCCCCTGAAGTGCTACACGCTTGTGAGACGTCTCCGAGTTTGATGTCAACGGGCATTACTGGTTAAACATTATTTGTGGTAGTCGGCCCAAAAACGTTTATGTCGCATCTTAACGAGTTCTATCAACGTTTGCTGAAGAAGACGGAAAAAATGGGAGTCTGAGTCTGAGCATTGATAGTCCCTGAGCAAAGCTGCAGACGGACAGACAGACAGACATGGCGAAACTATAAGGGTTCCGTTTTTGCCATTTTGGCTACGGATTAATTAGCATATCAATTCTATGGGGTAGCGGTGTCGCTAAGCATCGTTACGAGCAGCCGGCGGCGCACTAAATAACAGCGAGTGTCTTGTACGGAGCTAACTTTATAATATCCTGCGACGCCAGTGTTTTGCTATTGAGGGGATTATCTTTAATTACACTTCTGTAACAAAAATTATAAATCGCAGCGCTGGCGTTTTCTGAGGCACACATCTGTGACCGAATGTATGAACATGTCTTTATCATGTTTGACGGATTTAAAATAGTTTTAAAAGTGTATTATAACCATTTATATATAAATATATATAAAAATAAAAAAAATAAAATTAGGTTTCACTTGATACTAATATATTAAGAATTAAAAAAATCCTTGTCCATACTTTTTTTGCAAACAAACTTTCGCATTTATAATAATTAGTGAGATTAAGATTGATTTTTTGGAATATTTTTTTTGTATTTTTTATTTCAATTCCAAATTTTTGTTATATCCCGTAAAACCTAAATAGAAAATACAAACTGAAATATAGATGCACAGAAAAACTATAAAAATAGGACCAGCGCTGAGAATCGAACACAGGCCCTCGGCATTCCGTGCCGCGTGCTATACCGCTACACCACCGCTTAAGTGGCTAAATAAAGAATCAAACAAGTTGAGATAAGTGGTGCATAGGAGAAATTCATGTCTGTACGGTGGACCAGCGGTGGTGTAGCGGTATAGCACGCGGCACGGAATGCCGAGGACCTGGGTTCGATTCCCAGCGCTGGTCTTATTTTTAAAGTTTTTCTGTCCATCTATATTTCAGTTTGTATTTTCAATTTAGGTTTCACGGGATGACCGTAAAAGTAAAAATTTGGAATTGAAATAAAAAATACAAAAAGATTCCAAAAAACCAATCTTAATAAGGACTTCCTTAAAGTAACTCCTGACTCAATAAACTATAATGTAGAACACGTATTCACAGTGGATCCAGTGAAGCGCAGAGTAATGAGCCGTCGATAGATCATTCGGGCTACGCTTGCGACGTGTGACGTAACATCAGCTGACGCGTCAGCTGTGTGTCAACTGACACGCGACGTCACACGTATGCCTGACGTCAGCGGTCCATTGGATGGTGTAACCCAGTGACCTATAGTGTAATGCACATTGAAGGTTGGAAGGTTATGCTTTGTGTCCAAACAGTCGAATGGGTCAATTATTTGCAGACTATAATTTTACTGATCCGAGTTGCTGACGTTTATTTTCAAAGTCAAAGTCAAAGTCAAAATCGCTTTATTCAATTTAGGCTATAACAAGCACTTATGAACGTCAAAAAATCTACCAACGGTTCGGAAAAACCTCTGTTGAGAAGAATCCGGCAAGAAACTCAACGAGGTATTTTTTTTTAAAAACAGATTCACAATATTTATAATTGATATCTATATACTATACATTACAAGCATTTAACACAATTTTATTTTTAACACAACAGGTTTGCTATTTCAAGGTATCGCTAATGCGGATCGGAATTATTTCCAAATATTCCTGTCCATGATATAATCATTGACTTTGTAATAGGTACGCTTTATAATTTTGACATATAAGCTACCTATTTTGTACTATTTATGATATATAATTTCGAACTTATTGATATAATTTACACAGGTACTACCTACACAATAAATAAAAATTACATCTTCTTCCCTTAATTGAAAATGCAACTATTTTGCTTTGACACTGTTTGTTTTGTTTTTATTGTATACCTAATTATTATTATAGCAGTAAGAAACATTTGTTCCCAGTCCTCTGGGTTGTGGCGTAAAATCAGTTTTTTGCTCCTCCGAGCAATGTTGACACACAAACAATATGAAATATTTACTTTTAAGTCTGGATTGATGTTTTGTATCCCTGTATCTAATCTTGATTGTGTGTGTTTGCAGTACCAATTAATCGTTTTTATCTATCTATCTATCTATCTATCTATCTATCTATGTATTTTAACTTCGAATTTAATGTATTCGTTATTAGAAATGAATTGAATTTAATTGGTATAATACAACTAAAGGCCGCATTGCCTACAATTTTTGATGGTTACGGGAACGCCAGAAATGTTAGGCAGCACGGCCTCAGATCCTTTCTAGGACACCAGGATCTTTCTTTTTCTTAACAGCTCTTAAACATCTTAAGTTTAATATCCTTCTGCAAAAACTGCCAACAGGCTCTTAGATGCTGCAGTAAAGCAATTTCTTTCAATTAATGTCGACAGCTTGAGAAAGTCAACAAACACAGCCAACAATTCTTGGCCTTTGTTTGTCCCCTAACTTACCCTTTTGCAGAGTATTTTTCCTCGAAAAAGGGGGGCAGAGAAGATCAAAGTACAGTGGGGGTTAGTAAATTGCAACGGAATTGTTAATCGAGGAGAGATAGTCTACGAAATGCAATTAGGACACGAAGTGATGCCTCCAGTCCCTTTTAAGATAGCCTACAGTTTCGGACATACAAAAATACACTCAAGAACTACTGCTAAATGTTATACTAATGAACTTAAAACTATTTCCTTGCTCACCCGTGACTCTACAATAAACTAATGACGTCTAGCCTACCGCATTAGCACGCTAAAGTGGCAATGGGCCGGTCATATAACCCGAAGAACCGATAACCGTAAGGGTGGACGAGTTCTTGAGTGGAGTCCACGGATCGGCAAACGTAGCGTAGGACGTCCTCAGACTCGGTGGAGCGATGATCTTCGCAAGGTGGCTGGCAAGAGCTGGATGAGCGTCGCCGAGGATCGTGCTCAGTTGCGTGCCGTGGGAGAGGCGTATGTCCAGCAGTGGACGAACATAGACTGATGATGATGATTTTTTTAAGAATTTTTTATTTTTTTTTCAAATTAGCTCTGACCCGTCTCCCCGTCATGCATTTTGACGATTTTTTTAATTACAATTATATCTTGTGACTATTGGTGAATGATATCAAATAATTTACCATAATAAGTACTTATGCAAACGAAATTGTGGTCAAAAGCTAGTTTTCTAATAAAATGATCCCATTTATCTGCTAAAACAGCGGTGAGAACTGCTTAAGTGTGAGCAAACAAAATAATGCCTGGGCTAACAATTCATTTTACTCCCCGACCGTTTATTTGCACTGAAGTGCACTTGGATATAACGAGCGAGTAAAACTGTTTAATTGTTGCACTACTCGTGGTACCAAGTGTACTCTATAAAGAGCAACTGTTAAATGTGTAACTTCAACCGGTTTGTATTACAAAAGGACATGCACTCATTCGTACTGTTTAAAAGATTTTCTTTCTTTGTTCTTTCTAAATAAAATAAATATTTTTTGGTAAAAATTTCAGTTTTACTACAAGGTTTTTTGCTGACTGTACTTTTGTTGACTGTACTTGTATTGTCACCCAAACTACATTCGCATACCGAATTTCAATTCGAAGCCATTATGCGTTGAAGAGTTCCGTCCTGTGGAGACGATCCCTGGCTGAAATACCAGGATGTCACTACCAAGATTATTGTACTGTCATGTAATTTACATAAGTATACCAAATTTTAAGTCAATCCAACTACTGGAAGTTGTTCTAATTTAACTTGCAAGATTTGATTACAGACAAACACAGTGGGACAGGTGAAACTAATTAAAAGCTTGTAATAAACATCTTGGGACAATTAGCACCAATTGAAACTAGCCCCAAAGTAAGCAAAGCTTGTATGTACTAATTGGTCCTAGGCAACGGATTACTGCCGATGTCACCTTCATTCATTATCCGCCACAGCGGAGGACGGCCTGCCCGCCAGCCTTGAAATAGACTCGTATCAGATATTCATGCTCAATAAAATCGGTTCAGCCGTTTTTCTAATGATAAACTTTAAAATGACAATTTGGAAGGGTATAGTAGGACATGACTGGCCGCCTACATGATGTGTGTTCGAAAGATATGTATAAGTATAAGTATGTATTTATAAATATGTGACATAACAGAGTTTAGGGCGGTCGGTTTAGAACGATTGACATGTATTATTGTATTTGCTGAAGTACGAATAAAATGATATAAGAGTTTAAAGTGTTTATTCTTCAAATAGGGCTTTTTATAGAGTTGTGGACCGTCCGTCCATTACAGTATTCAAAGTTTCTTGGTTATTTTAGTTAGATCCGTGCAAAGCCGCGGCGAGTCGTCAGTGTAATTATAAAACGGTAAACCTGAAACATTGTTTTTATTTACCAAAATGAAAAACCAAGCTTTAGTTGTAATATAATACGCTTTTTATTAAATCGAGGAAATAAACATTCCTTTCAAGAACTACGACTTCAAAGAGAGAAATTGTTGAGACCAGGAGCAAAAAAATATCTTTAAAAATCAGGATATCATTATACCTCTTTGTCACAGATTCTTTGTCCTCGAATCCAAAATGGCTGACTCCAGTTTAAATCTAGCTAATGGGTAAGGTATCCATCGGGTTTCATAAAAGGAGTATTATGACCTAATAAAATAGAGAACAAATGAAAGAATGAAAATACGTTTTATAGAGGTAATCCTTGAAGCAAAAAGGGGATGGTATTTTATTTTAATGTTAGACTGTTTATAGCATCATGGTAACCAAAATGTAGGGAAAGATTTGAAAAGGTTTCTAATGTCCCATACTTAAAAGGAAAAGAGAACCAACATAAGATCACATCATTGTGTCTCTCTGTCTGTCAGAATCCTTTTCTTAGGAAGCCATGAAGGTGCAGTATGAAATTAATATCAATTTGTTTTTTATTTATTTCATCATCATCATCATCATCATCAGCCGGAAGACATCCACTGCTGGACAAAGGCCTCCCCCTTAGAACGCCATAATGAATGACAACTCGCCACTTCCATCCACCGATTTCCCGCAACTCTCACGATGTCGTCAGTCCACCTGGTGGGAGGCCTACCAACGCTTCGTCTTATTTATTTACTGATTGTGCAATGTGCACCCATGAATTTGTTTCTGGTATTTCCGTCTCATTCTATTTTAATATAGTTTCGTATTTTATGCTCGCTATTTAATCTGTACTCTGACTCGCACTTGGCACTTTCTTCACCCTCAAGTATTGCTTCTTTCCGTAAAGTGTGATAACCTAACCAACAAAAAGTTGGAAAACCCCGACTTTGTAACTTCAAAGTTCAATATCTCAAAAACGGCCAAGCCAACTTTTATAAAACATGTATTAAGAACCATGACTAGAAATCCTGCTTTCAATTAATAAAACCGCATTAAAATCGGTCCACCCGTTTAAGAGCTACGGTGCCACAGACAGACATACACACATAGCGGTTAAACTTATAACACCCCTCTTTTTGCGTCGTGCGTTAAAAAGAGCCGAAGATTGTCAGAATTATAAAAAGGTTGCCTGGAAGAGAGCGCTCTTAAGCGATAAGGCCGCCTATTGCTTACCTTGTAATTTTCTTTTCTGAGTATCTGTTTTCTGTATCACTTACTATTTCTGGAGTATAATAAAGAGTCTTTGTATTGTATTGTATTGTATTGTATTGTATATATTGTATTGAAGCCGTGGTAGCCTAGTGGTTTGACCTATCGCCTCTCAAGCAGAGGGTCGTGGGTTCAAACCCCGGCTCGCACCTCTGAATTTCGAAATTCATGTGCACATGTGTGTGTGTGGAATCACATTTGAAATTTACCACGAGCTTTGCGGTGAGAGAAAACATCGTGAGGAAACCTGCAAAAACCTGCGAAGCATTCAATGGAGCGTGTGAATTTCCAAATCCGCACTGGGCCCGCGTGGGAACTATGGCCCAAGCTCTCATTCTGAAAGGAGGCCTGTGCCCAGCAGTGGAACGTAAATAGGCTCGGCTGATGTATTATAGCAAGGCAACGCGCAGTGTCCGCGAAAAAGGGTTGCTTCAAAACTCAGGCAATACCATACGTCCTAATGAAGTGACGGGACAGCTGGCGCTGCTAATCTAACTTTTAATGGTCGCACGCCATCCCAGAGGCCCGAAGGACCCTCCGCGAACTTTCCGTCAGATATAGAAAGTAAGAAGTTGGCAACATTTCAATTGCCCGTTTTAAATACTTTATTTATGGCAAAAAAGCTAGCCCGTGACTCCATAGAATATGCTCTATAAACCAGCCAAGAGCGTGTCGGACACGCCTAAGTAAGGTTCCGTAGCCATTACAAAAAATAAGTAATATTTTTGTAAGGATTTCTTATTTTGTACGGAATATTACAAGTTTGTATGAATAATACGAATGTTTGTTCTCGGGTCTTGGATGTTTAATATGTATTTAAGTATGTATTTATCTATATAAGTATGTTTATCCGTTGCCTAGTGTCCATAACACAAGCTTTGCTAAGCTTACTTTGGGACTAGGTCAATTGGTGTGAATTGTCCCGTGATATTTATTTATTTTTATTTTTTATTTAAGAATATTTTTTATACCTTAGACTGCTAGTTACTCTTAAACTACTAATAATTCTTAAGAAAACTGAACCGCTGTAGTTTTCCTTGTAAGTTTGATATACTTACTACCTTCCCGAATTTTTTCAAATTTTTCCATCCACCGGTTTAAATTTTAGAGGGGGGACGCTCGATTTTAATTAAAATTTGTATTGTATTCTATTGTAAAACTCTTTATTGTACATAAAAACAGATGAAAATACAGGACACAGGATAATATGATATGATGTACAAAGGCGAACTTATCCCTTAAAGGCCGTTGGGGGAGAAAAGTCCTCGAGTGGCGACCACGAACCGGAAGACGAAGCGTTGGCAGGCCTCCCACCAGGTGGACTGACGACATCGTGAGAGTTGCGGGAAACCGGTGGATGCAAGTGGCGAGTTGTCGTTCACTATGGCGTTCTAAGGGGGAGGCCTTTGTCCAGCGGTGGACGTCTTCCGGCTGATGATGATGATGATGATCCCTTAAAGGGATCTCTTTCAGTTAACCTTTGAATGATTGACAGGATATCAGAAACAAGAGTAGAACCAACAAGTACAATGAAAAGGTCAAAGAACTTAAATTTAAATTAACTCATAAATTCAATATTATTACACATATAAGTTTGGACGAGAAAAAGATAAGATAAGATAAGATAATTTATTCAATAATTTGCAGTACAAAATAACAATAAATACAATGTTTTACAAACTTCTATGAAATACGTTTGCCTGCACTAGAGTTACTACAAAACTCTGTGTCGCAGGCTTAAAGCGCTAGCATAAAATAAAATTAAAAATAATTTATCTAAACTTAACAGTACAAATAGTTATTATGAAATTATACAGACTTCAAAAGGTAAAAATTACAATAGTATACATAAATAAATCAATTGAATATGCGTAAAGTGTTATGATCTAAATAAGCCACACAGCAGTGCAATTTTTAACTGTGTCAAATCCGATTCGAAATTTGCTGACTAAGATAATACGTGCCTAACATGAAAAAAAAAAAATATTGCAACTGGGCTTAACTTAAGTGAAGATTTACAATTTAATATGTTATTAGGTCAACAATTCGGCCATTGACTATTTTACATCGTGTACTAGAAAATTAACAATATGAATACTGAAATGAAGTTTCAGTTACGACTCCGGAAATTTATAAGTTGCCTTCGTAATCAATTGTACTGATATATCTTTTTTCAGCCATAATTTTCGCCGGACAGACAGCATCACCTGTGATGTGGTTGCTAGGTTTTTTAAAACGCAAGCAAGTAGCGCACTTGGCGTCGTTTGTCTTTTTTTGACATTCTTTTATGGTGTGGCCTTGTTCACCACAGTGGCCGCAGGTGACCGTTGACTCCCGGCAAAACTTGGCAGCATGACCATATTGTTGACACTTGTAACATCTAGTGACTAAAGTAAAGTCTCTAACAGGGCAAGATGACCAATTAATAAACACTTTGTCTTTAGTAATTAGGGCTTTTCGTATAGCAGCAGGCACTTCTATAATATAATTACAAGTTTCAGAGTTCTTTTTTCCCGACTTGTGGCTCATCTTAATTGTGTCGAAAAACGTATCGAAAGTCTCACATTGAGGATTATCGGCTAAGTTTTGGTGGTACAAACAGGAAATGACTTCGATTTCAGGCATGGACGTAGGCACTCCTATAACTACTATTCTAGGCCTACGTTTCTGTGTTTCATCGATCGTAAGGCCTGAGTTTTTTATCTGGGCGGATTGTTTTAATTTCTCGATATCCTCCTTTGTTTCTGTGCTAATTACGACGCCACCATTCCGAGTCTTGCGCAAACCTTTAACGTGCAGCTTCATCTGTTCGGGGTTAATCAGTTTTTGGACAAGAGATTTCGTCTCATCGCTGGATTTCAGTTTGTCGTTGGGATAGAAGGTCACAGAATTATCACGTTCCGGCTGGATGAAATTATTAGGACTTTTTTTGACCATATCAGCAAAAGAAGTCCCCTTCGTGGATGGTTTGGCTGACTCTTGAATACTCAGCTTGAGGTCCTGGAGCTCCTGTGAAAGCTTAAGGTCTCCCTGTAAGGTCTGGATAGAAGAATAAGCTTGCACGGCTTTCTGCTTAAGTGACTGGTACGCAACTGCCATTTGAGATGTTCCATGACCTACTTTTCGACATAAATTGCTAATGCGCAATTTCTGTTCCGTGTTCAGTTTACCTGCTTCTGAAATGGCGCATACCTCATTTAGGCAGTCTTCGATAGTCTTCATCCAGTGTTGTATTTCTGGAGTGGAAATAACGTCAAGCCTTTCATCGTCTTCCTGGTGAGGCGTCGGCGCTGCGGGGCGGGGTGGGGGCGCGGGTGCGGGCGGCGGGGAGCGAGCGATCCTGCTGCTCCGGTTAAACGGGCTATTTTCCATCTTTACACTTAAAACACCACAACACTTAACACATACCTAAACGCATGACATGATTACGTTTCCAATGGACCTAGTAAAACAAGGTCACGACTCAGCATGTGATTATTTAATTATTTTTTCATCTCTCCTGTTCGGAAAGTTTAATTTTCATGGGTAGATAGACGGGTGGAAAATTGCGTTTTCTCCTCTAGGGTGGAAAGTAAATTTTTTTTAATTTTTCGGCTAGCCACGACATCGAAGATAATTGAGTTACGTCATATTATTAAAATAAAAGCTTTTCAGTAATCTAAATTCAGCTATACATTAAACGACATGTTTATTACGATCTTAATAGGTTCACATTAAAAACATTCTACAATTGGTCTATTTTTTTCGAAATTACAAAATATCAACATTCAAAATTTTTCCTCTATTCTGCTGCCCGCCATAATGCTATGATAGGCTTTTTTTTCACGTTTCGGCATGGCCATCTAGATGTAAGTCGTGACCAAGAACATTATATACAACACTGGAGGTTGAACGTCGAACATCCGTAATAAAAGTCAGACTTCTTTTTTCGGCGTGCAACCTCCAGTTTTGTATAATTATAAGCTCTTTGGTCATGTCGTGGCCAACACGATTTTTTTTTTCTAGTCGGCCGCGGCAAGTGGCCAGTATGCAAAGAGTAAAGTAATGTATGAAAAGGTTGGAGGTTGGATAAAAATAAATTTAATTTATTTATATCTTGTTAATTTATATCGTAATTATATCTTATATAATTTTGTACATTTATTTATACTAGCCACGACATCGAAGATAATTGAGTTACGTCAATGAGTTTTTTTTTTCACGTTTCGGCATAGCCATCTAGATGCATGTCGTTAACAACTCGATTTTTTTTTATAGTCTGCCATGGCAAGTGGCCAATCGAAAAGGACCGCTGGAGGTTGGATAGGTTTAAGTAAATTCAATTTATTATTATTCTCGTTTTTTTTTGTAGTACCTATTTTAGTTTCCTCACAGTCGAAATGAAAAGTAGAGTGTCTAACTCGGGTGAAATAACCCATTTCCCCTCGAACTATTGGCGCTCTCACTTCGTTCGAGCGCCAGAAATATCTCGGTGTAATGGGTCACTTTCCACCCTTGGTTATCAATCTACTATTACAACTAATCTGCACGTCTATTCTTAACGAAGATCGAACAAATATTCAAAAAAAAATCACCCCCACTTTAAGTCTATGGGAGGAACTCTAAAAAAATATATTTTTTTAATTTTTATTGTACCATTTTGTCAGCATAGCTTACGTATATGTTCGTGCAAAATTACAGCTTTCTAGCATTGATAGTCTTTGAGCAAAGCCGCGGACGGACGGACAGACAGACATGGCGAAACTATAAGGTTCCGTTTTTGCCATTTTGGCTACGGAACCCTAAAAACTGTCTTATGTCCTTAACCGGAACTCAAACTATCTGTATACCATATGTCTTTGATATCAGTTCAGCCTTTAAACGTGAAGGGATAAGAAACAAATAGACTTACAAGCTTTCCCATTTATAATTATTAGAGGGTCTAAATACAGATTGAGATTATTGGAATAATGGCCATCTTAGTATTTGGTATACGTAACCTGCGTTCTCGTAGCTCGGCGGTCCTTTCATCAATTTAGTTTTCTTTTGTCCGCCAGCCCCGCGAAACAAGTTTTATCGACGCACGGCGATTCGGGACCTCCCTTATTTTTTATGTATAGAAATATTTTCAGAGAGGATTTCGACTATAGCGTACAAGCCCTTACCTTTGTTGAATAGTTTATCTAAGATTTTATTATGATTGTGAACCGATCACAAACTGTACGGAAATATTGGATGTTTTTCCTTGTTGAATATGTGATAAAGGTTTGGTTTTTCGTTTTCATATATGGTTTGACCCGTATACTTTTGTGGAGGTAAGAAGGAGAGATTTATTTTGGCTCCATAAGTAAGCACCTAAGACTAAGACTAAAACTAGCACTAAAACTATGTTACTTGGTGACACGACAGGATACCAAAAAGAGTCTCCACTCAGCATGTGTTGCCGCACATTATGTGCAGTAACGCTGGTTTTCTGTGGAGCTCAAAAGATAAATATTTATGAACTAAAATAATTTCTTTGCCCACCCGCGACCTTAAGATAGCTAAGTCTATGCAAATTATGCGTGTTTATGCAGTTCCTCCACCACAACTAACAACTAGTAGCATGGTGTACGGTTGTGTCACTCTGAAGATGAGCTCTGGTTGAGTTCGAAACGCGTCAGTGTGTTGTGGTGGTGGTGATAGATGGGTTTGTGTAATTTGTGTGTGTTCTTACAGTGTGGAGGTGGAGGAACTGCATGAACACGCATAATTTGCATAGACATACTCGTAGCTATCTTAAGGTCGCGGGTGAGCAAAGAAATTATTTTAGTTTATTGATATGGACCTCCGCAAAGTAACGCCTGATTCAATAAATTATAAATATTTATGCATGAGCCAGTTCCTTTGCTCCAGTCAGACAAAGAAAAAAAAATGAAAATTTAAAACCACATACAAGGAAGAAGTGTCGTGGCTCAGTGTAAAAGATAATACAATTACTACTGTCGTGGCAATAAATAACTCCGACAAGACAAAAGGAACCGGCTGGCAAAGAATACCATTTACACCATTTACATGGTGACCATGGGGACCAGTACCAACCATATCAATCACAATAGAAACAGGAATTGAAGGAAAGAAAGTGAATAAGTGTAGCGGATTAAGGGGTACAGTCCTACTAATATCACATGGCCGATGGGGTCAAAAGGTTCTCGAATGGCATCCGCGGACCGGGAGACGAGCTGTCGGTAGGCCTATGAAGCCACAGACAGACAGACTGACATTATCATCAAAGTTATAGTAAGTACACATGCTGGCCCGTTTATATCGGTCAGTAAGGTAAAGTCCGAAACTATAAGATATACGAAGATCTGTTGTTGGGGACCATGTCATAGATGTTAATAACAAGAAAAACTGCATTGACACTTTAAAAAAAACCGGCCAAGAGCGTGTCGGATACGCACAAAATAGGGTTCCGTAGCCATTACGAAAAATTTAAGTAATATTTTTCAAAGGATTTCGTATTTTATAAGGAATCTGCCAAGTTTAGGTATATTTTATACCTTACGCTGCTATTTACTCATAAACTACTAATAATTCTCAAGCAAACTTAGCCGTTATAGTTTTCCTTGGAAGTTTGATATACTGACTACCATCCTGAATTTATTCAAATTTTTCCTCCCACCGGTTTAGATTTTAGACGGGGGGACGCTCGATTTTAATGAAAATTTGTACTTTAAAGTTGAATATTTTGCAAACAAATTACTGAATCGAAAAATCGTTTCAGTAAACCCCTAATGGTTTTAAAATACCTAACCAACGATACCCCGCACTATAAGGGTTGGATGAGAAAAAAAAATCACCGCCACTTTACGTCTATGGGAGGTACCCAAAAAAAAATTGTTTTTGAATTTTTAATTGTACTGTTTTGTCGGCATAGTTTACCTTTATATTCGTGCAAAATTACAGCTTTCTAGCATTGATAGTCCCTGAGCAAAGCCGCGGACGGACAGACAGACAGACATGGCGAAACTATAAGGGTTCCGTTTTTGCCATTTTGGCTCCGGAACCCTAAAAACTGTACTCAGCTCGGAAATCAAACCCTTTGTTTTGTAAAATAAAACTTAGGTACATTATTAAAGAATATGAAATACAATGCATTTTATTCATTCTACTTATATTATCGTGTTTCATAGTAACATTCATTGCTTATGACCTAACACTTCCGATATCCAAACAAATAATGTACGATATTTTTCAAAACGCCCGGGTTCGATTCCAGAGCTGAGTAAAAGCGTTTTTTTATGTATGTTTTTTTTTACGAATCAATACAAATTCTTATGACATTTATATAAATTAGAAAGTAATGATGTATTGAATGAATAAATAAACTATGGTCTGTCCCATAATTTGAGATAATAAAATGACGTTTCATGTGTTACCTGTTTTTTGCGTCTCATAAATAGTGATGTGCCGCAACCGGTAATCACCGAAAGATTTTGTAGGACCAATATATGTATGTCATAAAATATTAAGATATGAACGGATCCGTGATGTACTAACATGTAGGACACTTAGGACATTCTAGAAAAGGCAAAATAGGTCTAATAAAAATGCGACAGTTTTGGAGATATTTCGACTTTTTATAGATGTTGATGTTTAAGTTTCAATTAAATTCTAAGTAAGATCATTGCCATAAGAAGCTGAAAATACACTTAATAGGTGTTCCCTTCTTTCACGGACAGAATTTTCGTAGAATTTCGTTTCGCAGAAAATATTTCATATAATATTTGCTCTTCGTATGTTTACTTGGAATATTATTGTTTTAACGACTATTAACTTGAATGGAACATATTTAATAGAAAAACTATTCAATGAATTTTATAATCTCATTTAATTTTTTATCAAACTTATCAAATTGTAGAATTATTTCCATTTCATTCATTCATATATCCATCTATTCGTGTCATGCGGTCCCTCTCGCTCTCGTATTAAATAGTATAAGTGTGAGAGACCGCACGACACGAACTTCGAGTTCCGTAGTAGACCTGCAGCGACCCCCTCCGAAACGACTCGTTAGGTACTAGAAATGTAGTTTAGGTTAGGTTAGAACTGAGACCACATCAGAAAATGAATTTCATGTTTTTCTTGATAGTAATTTTTACATTAACTAAATAATATGAGAATAATGAATATTTGATTTCTTATTCTATGATATGAATATCTAAATAAAAAAATATATTTCTAACAAAAAACAATGGTTTAAATTTCTTTAAAATATTTTTTCTGCGTATTGATTATTCTATGAAACGACAATTATGAGAAAAAATATCTGTTAAACGAAATTCTATCAAAATGTCTCCAAATCAACGTACAACCCCGATTGTGGAGGTATACAATCTCACAAATAAACACCATATTACTATTATAGCGGCTTTTGTGGTCCAGTAAAATTATGTTTAATACACAGGGGTAATAAAAAAAACAGTTTTAAATGTCATGTCTAATGTTCATGTAGTGCCAACTCCCGTAATAGTCGGAAGCTCTGCGCTCGAAGTTGTTGACGACTATGTATACCTAGGACAGACGGTCCAGTTAGGTAAGTCCAACTTCGAGAAAGAGATCACTCGTCGAATCCGACTCGGCTGGGCAGCGTTCGGGAAGCTTCGCAGTATCTTTTCATCCAAATTACCGCAGTGTTTGAAGTCAAAAGTCTTTGACCAGTGTGCGTTGCCAGTGGTGACATACGGATCTGAGACGTG
Source organism: Choristoneura rosaceana (assembly GCA_037349165.1). Lineage (NCBI taxonomy): Eukaryota > Metazoa > Arthropoda > Insecta > Lepidoptera > Tortricidae > Choristoneura > Choristoneura rosaceana. The sequence continues at coordinate 2,096,713 of JAZBNJ010000045.1, forward strand.
GGCGCTAACGATGGGCCTCATAAGGAAGCTCAAAGTCACTCAAAGGGCTATGGAGAGGGCTATGCTCGGGGTTTCTCTGCGGGATAGAATCAGAAATGATGATATCCGCAGTAGAACTAAGGTTACTGACATAGCCCGAAGAATTGCGAAACTGAAGTGGCAGCGGGCGGGGCACATTGTACGCAGGACTGATGGCCGATGGGGTCAGAAGGTTCTCGAATGGCGTCCGCGGACCGGGAGACGAGCTGTCGGTAGGCCTCCAACGTCGAACTTCGTATGTTGCCGTCCCGCTGACGCTTTTCTCATTCAATACTCGAGTAAAAGCACGCACTATCTGTCGTCTTGCGTGTGAATGTTAAAACTATTAGTTTATTTATGGGTATGTTGTTAATGTTGCTATGTATCTTCCTAGTTTTTATCTACTTGGATTTGTTGTGTATGTGTACTGTATAAATTGTTATGTTTGATATTGCTGTAATGTAATGTAAATTCACTACCTGCTTAAATATATTCCTCACTTCTCCATTCCATTGTAAAGGTTGCCTGGAAGAGATCGCTCTGAAGCGATAAGGCCGCCTATTGCTTACCTCAGAAAGTCTCTTTGTGTATACCTGTTTTCTGTAATTTTTTGCTATATTTTGGTGTGCAATAAAGAGTTCTTGTATTGTATTGTAAAAGGGACGCTGCCATACGGACTTCTTTTTTCTAGTTTTGTAGTAGCCCTCTGTATTATATTTTTTTACGTTGGCACTAAGTGATGAACACTGTATTTTACCTGTTTTGTACCTGTGCTTAGATTTTATCACTTTATCGTAAAAGTGTATTTATATTTTTAAAATAGGAAGTAGTATAATGAATACTTTAATGTTATTTTTGCTATCATAAAATATACATTTCTATCGGTTATTTACGAAACCGGAATCACGGAGCCGCACTGTTCGTTTTATGCTGGCCACATTATTTTTACGTTTGACATTTCAGACTGTCATTTTAGTATCTCGATCTAAGAAATTAGGTATAAACTATGAATACAATTTTCCCTCTTATGAAAATCGATTGCATGGTTCCTACTAATAAAGACTGAAATGTGCGGTGCATGGAGGAAATTTGTGTTTAGACTCCTGTCTGTGGTCCTGTCCAGTGGTGGTGTAGGGGTATGGCACGCAGCACGGAATGCTGATGACCTGGGTTCAATTCCCAACGCTGGTCTCTTTTTCTGGGTTTTTTCTGTTTTCTGTGTTCATGTTTCAGTTTATATTTTCGATGGATTTCACGGGATAACTCTAAAAGTTGCAAAAAAATTTGCAGTTGAAATAAAAAATACAAAAAGACTCCAAAAATCAATCAAAACAGATCTTCTTATAGTTTCAGACTTTCCCATAGTGACAGACCTAAATGAACCACCTGTATAGTTATTAAAAAATGTCGTAAAACATCAAGTAGGGCATATATTTCACACGAAAACACAAGCCGAAACATGGATGCACAGAAAAACCAGAAAAATAAACCAGTGCTGGGAATCGAACCCAGGTCCTCAGCATTCCGTGCTGCGTGCTATTCCCCTACACTACCGCTGGACAGGAGACAAAACACGATTTTTTCCTACGCACCAATATTTCAACTTGCATTCTTTTCATTTCTTTACTTTAGCAGCGACACTAACGCCATCTATATTACTAGTTTCTCATCGAGAAACATTTTATATTTCCATAGGAACTATCCGTTCACCAGGGACAAGAGATGTCACTATTAAGCAATCAAATTAAAATTACTATTTGGAGTCTTTTTGTATTTTTTATTTCAACTTCAAATTTTGTTTCTTTTACGGTCATCCCGTGAAAGTCTATATATTTCACAAACAAAAGAAACAAAAATTTGGAGTTGAAATAAAAAAAACAATAAGACTCCAAATAGTAATCTTAATCAAGTAGGGTGTGAAGTCAGAATCTAATCTACGCTTACCGTATTTAAATTTAACCTATTACTAAATTCAAAATTATACATAGGTCTCCCTAGAACTAAAAGCCAATTTATATCAGTAATACGACATCTAATATTGTGGGGATCTGTGGTTCTCTCGGAGGAGTGCTTTTAAAATAGTTTACTATTATTAAGGACTCGCCGCTGTGGGTACTTTCGCATTAAAAGTTAGATTACAGTGGGAAGCGACATCTATTGAACTGTGGGTGTAATTAATGCCTTAGAGCTGATTTTTGGGTCACGCCTGTTGAAATACTAATTTTCTAAATGATAAATTGCAAAATTGTTAATAGGTATTTAGATTCATGTTTCAAGTAGGCACACTCTTTGGGAGCGCCAAACTTCGCATACTCTTCGCTAGTCATACCGTAATATTTGTCCGAATCATCGTTTGTGAATGACGCTACCTATATGCTTGTGCAGCATCTCAATTTTAGTCATAATTACTTCTTTGACAAAACAACTCTTGCAGCAGGTGTTTTTGTGGATAAACTAACGGACTAAATATAGAACTTAAAGATCCCTTTTTTGCCGTAGGAATCGAAAGGAACTTTAAGAGCTTCGATATCTCCGATTGAACTGTACCTATTCGAATTCATTAAAAAGGGGAGCCGACGGCAAACTTTGCCCACAAACAGGCAGTTTCTTCCAATCACCGCCCTTTATTGCTGTTTTATTTTATTTTGTGCTAATAAAGACGCTTCGGCTGAAATAAATACGTATTTGTAACGTGTGGTACTAGCTTGCGTTTCATGTGGCGATAGACACATTCACTCAGCCTTGACTTATATGTTGTATAGTCAACGTCTTTTATGTTCATAGTGGTTGTTGATACTCGTAGGTAGAATTTATTTGGTTCTTGATGAATAGGTTTTTGGTAAAAAAATAATTTTTAATACAAGTTTTTTTTTGCTGACCAGTTTTGCTGACTTTACTTGCATAGAAAATTATAATGAAGATTATGATTGTAAAATATCAATGATTTCTGTGCTATGCTTTTCGTATAATACGAGGACAACGAAACCCAAAATTCAACCGCCCAAATCTTGAAAAGCCTACAGCTATCTAGATGTAGATTAGCGGGAAGCGGAGAAGCGGGAGGGGATGTGCATGGGGGGACTGCGAGCGCTTATGTCACGAGTGATAAAGATAGAAATATCGCAAACGAATGCCTAACGCGGCCGCGCGGCCGGCAGGGAAACTTTTCTTAAGATTTTTGACGCGTATTTTCATGAGCGCTTCCCAGAATGAGCGTGTAAATGTTTGTAACAATGTTTAGCTCTATACTTGGTCTATTAGTTGTTCTATTTCATAAATTTAAAACGGCAAATGCTCGATGTTCTTCAAGTTCAAATTATTAAGCATTTTTAAGGTAGCATAACTTACTACGACACACCTGAAACACAAATGGCGACAGCTCCAACCTTTTAGCTATAGATAATCGATCTATATGTACAACCACACATCTTCCAGCCCATGTAACCCGCCATTTCCTTTTATCCGCCATTACAACGTATAAACATCTGACTATTACGCCGCAAACTTGTTTTACCGTTGACAGGGGCGCGGCTGTCTCTTGAAATCTGTAGAAAAAACGGGAGTTTCCAAGTTGTCCACTGGTAAAGTTAAGTTGGTCGTGGTAGGGGCATAAACATTTGCTGGCCGTGGCGTGACCTGCCTCCGAATGTCTCCTTCACCCGCCGTATAATATTCCTTTTTATTACCGCACGCTTTATCACTGGTCAGTTTAGGGTATATTGTTTTTTTGGGATGCCAGCGGTATTGCGTAAGTTATCGTGTCTATCGTGGTATCTGCCAAACTTCCCGCGTGCTTGCCAGTCTGAGCAATAATGGTCCTTCTCACTCGTAATACTAATATTAAAAATGCGAAAGTTTTGCGAGTTTCTGTAGTAGGTACACATTTTAATTTAAATGAAGGGATCGCAGTGTGAGGAATCACATATGCTACTTTTTATCCCGATATTCCCACCGGAACGAGATTATAATTTAGAAATCTCATCCGCTGCGTACACGAGTGGAGTGTTGCATGATTACATATATAATTTTGCATTAGGGTTGTACTACAACAATGAAAATACCATACGGTACTCGTAACATATTTCAATAAGCCGTGGTGGCCTAGTGGTTCGACCTATCTCCTCTCAAGCAGAGGATCGTGGGTTCGAACCCCGGCTCGCACCTCTGAGTTTTTCGAAATTCATGTGCGGAATCACATTTGAAATTTACCACGAGCTTTGCGGTGAAGCAAAACATCGTGAGGAAACCTGTGCAAGCCTGCGAAGCAAGTCAATGGTGCGTGTGAAGTTCCCAATCCGCACTGGGCCCGCGTGGGAACTACGACCCAAGCCCTCTCATTCTGAGAGGAGGCCTGTGCCCAGCTGTGGAACGTGTATAGGCTGGATGATGATGATGAACATATTTTAATATCGACGGTCGAAAGGCTAAATTATCTAAGCGACATTTTTTGAGAAGCGGATATACATGTTCGGAATCAGTGAATCTTTATCGTATGAGCTATGATTCATTTTTTTCGCAAAAATGACGCTTAGATCAATTAGCCTCTCAACCGTCGATATACATTAGATCGAGTCGGAACACAATCCTATGTAAACGTGCGGATCGTTACGCTATCTATTGCAAAAACTATAACAAAAAATGTTCTTACAGCGCATAGGTGCCGTAAAAACATAATACCTCCTAGAAAAATTCAAATAGGGAACGTAAGTTTGGTTCAGTAAAAACGATGACGCTACATCAATCACCTAGCGCTATCTATCACGCGGACAATGCGGTCATCTCGTGTTGGACGTTCGTTGCCACAAAGAATACGGGAGTTTTGAAAGAAAAGAGAGATTTAGATGTTTCTGCGTAATGAGCTGTGGGTATGGTTTTTGGTAGTTTTGGTAGAATGTTTAATATTTGATGTATATTTGGGCACAAACGGTACAATTTTACTTACATATAATGTGCTTACATCAACGTTAACCAATAAAAATGCCACCATCCATACTTAATATTATAAAATGCAAAAGTGTGTTTGTGTGTTTGATGATTGTATGTTTGTCCCTCTTTCACGCCGTAACGGAGCGACGGATCGACATGATTTTTAATATAGGGTTATTTTGTGAGCCCAAGAGTGACATAGGCTACTTTTCATCCCGGAAAAATGCACAGTTCCCGAGGGAACAGCGCGCGATAACCGAATACCACGCGGGCGGAACCGCGGGCAAAAGCTGGTCAAATATCATAATTAAAAGCTAGTTATAAGCACATATTTTACACTTCATCCCAGAAATAGGGTTCCCTATCGTTTGCCTGAATTTCATATGCCCCAATTTATCATTTTCTAGAATTTCCATTTGCCATAAAGTAATTTATTTCTGAAATAGTAATTTCTTCAGAGTTGATTATTAAACTAACCTAACCTAACCTACTGCATTCTATATGATGAAATTTAAAAACTCCTGAAAACAACACGGTTCTATATATTTTATGGCAAATGTTGGTATGGCAAGTGAAATTCGGGCAAATGAAATTCGGGAAAGTAAAGGTAAACGCAGAAATAGAGACAACTTGAACGATCCATAATTTATTTTTTGTTTTTACGTGCATTTATAAAAGCGTGTTTTTCTAGTGTTTTTTAATTTAAAAGTAGTAACCGCTAACGTTCACAAACTTGGCCTCCTACCCGCTAAGCAGACTTTTCTCATATAAGTAAGTAAGCATGAAGAGAATGCCCGCAGCCGCAAGTCCACCGCATTCCTCACATACACCGGTTACTTCGACGTTGCTACAAAATATGTTAAGAACAGAAGCTTAAGAGAAGAGTCTTCGTTCCATTCTCCATATAAACGTAGTCCCGGTCTCGTTTGAAAACTAGGCAACAGAAGTAGATGAAATTTCGTAAGTATGGACTAGACGTAATTATCTATGCCTGTGGTTTTTTTTAGATTTTCATATAGGTAAATGTGTAATATCAGAATTACAGGAGCTCAAAAGTCGACAAAAAAAAAGATGTCAAATTTGCACGAGAATTACAGACTATTAAAGCATTTTTACAAAAATCGAAAAAACTACAGGCATAGAAAATAAATCTTGAAAAGCCTGCAGCTATCTCGATATACATTAGGGGGAAGTGAAGAAGCGGGAGGGGATGTGCATGTAATCCAAAACACATTAAAAAACTCGAAAAATTAATAAGATCGAACAAATTTCCGCGTCACTCCGCTGTAGAAATAAATAATCAAAAAAAGCAGAAAGTGAAATTACTAAATTAGAAACTAACCTACTGCTTCGTTTATTTTCTCATACTTGAACGATGCTTTGACAACTTTTTTAATCAATGGCCCGTTTTTCTTCTAGTTTCTTATAAAGAGACATTTTTTATATTATTGGACGAATTACCTGACAACAATACTTCGGATGCCAGTGCCAATCGGAGCAGATATTATCTGTATGAAAATATGAATGTTTACTGTCCAGTTTTTTTTAAATTTACTTATAAGTTTTTAAATACTGAGTGACCTTAGCCTCTGGACAAATACGAATACTAAGGCTTAGGAAGATATTTAAAACCAAACTGCAAAGTATCATAACAATCAGTCCAATATTTACCGAAAAACTAACGGTTTTCAATGTATCACATTGGAGCAGCCTGTGTATTTGGATGATCTGATTTCATAGATTTTTTTCTTGTCTTATTAAGCGAATAACTATTTTAAGATATCGCTAAAAGTACCATTCTTCTCCATGGTTTTATTATTTTTCCAGAGGCTAAGGTCATCTTGTATAACTACAATTCAAACAGTCCCTAAATCCTAAACAGAGACTTGTTATTTCAGTAATTTCTTTCGTTGATCTTAATAAAAATACAGATGGCTGTTAGAGCCGAAAATTTATAGGATGGTGACCACGAATTAGCAAGCGTAGCTTAGTTACATAGAACGTCCACTAACTAGATGGACGGATGACCTGGTTTCTCACGACAGATGCAATCCACCTCAAACAAAAGCTACTACTAAGTATAATCCAAGGGAGAGGCATGTCTAACAGTGGACTTTTTACTGGAAGTGATAATAAATAAGGGACATATTTTCGTTTCGAGTTTGACCGCATTTTAAAACAATTGATTAATTAAAACTTTATTTTCACCATAACACAAAAAACACAATATCGAACTATACATAAGTAGGTATTAATAGATTTAAGATTAACCTAATAGGGTTAGCTAAAACTAAAAAACAGAAATAAAACAAAAACCTTAAAACATGTGTGCTTTAGCGGATACCATGTGCTATGGGAAAAAAGGCGCTGACTCAGCATAAAATTGCGGGTAGCCGCAGCGCTGGTATTCTACCAGAACGTTCGAGAGATCTGTGGAAATGGTATATAAGCCAAAGTATAAAGTTTCCAAAAAATAGATAATAATTTGTGATTAAAGTCAAATAAGCGAATAAAAAATTAGATCAAAAGCTAACAAATAAAGTACTAAATTAATATTGCACCTACTGCAATGAAATAAATAATAAACACTTTTTACAAGATTTTTACAAGATTATTTTTCTGGTTTTTCTGTGCATCTATATTTCAGTTCGTATTTTCAATTTTGGATATATTTTCGTTTTAAGTTTGACCACGTTTTAAAACAATAAACACTTTTAAGAAGATGTTCAAGCCACAAGTTAAATTTTTAAGCGTTTTTACAGACATTTTAGCTGCTTAAAGTCAATCACGTCGCGAGCAGTAGCCAGAGCCGGGGTTTTGCATAAGTGCCGTTTATTCCCGCCCGGGGCATCGGACGACGTAATTTCCCATTGAAAATGTAAATTCCCGGGAACTTTGCCGAGTACTTAAAGTTCTTCCTGAGTGGCTGTGGGCAGGGAGCCGATGTTGGAAAATTTAAATGATTTTATAATTCCAAAGTTTTCATTCATCATCATCATGTCAGCCGAAAGACGTCCACTGCTGGACATAGCTCTTCCCCAAGGCTCTCCACTCAGACCGGTCTTGTGCTTTCCGCATCCACTGCGATCCCGCGATCTTACCCAAGTCGTCGCTCGATCTTGTTGGAGGCCTACCGACAGCTCGCCTCCTGATCCGCGGACGCCATTCAAAAACCTTCTGACCCCATCGGCCATCAGTCCTGCGAGCAACGTGCCCGCCCACTGCCACTTAGTTTCGCAATTCTTTGGGCTATGTCGGTAACCTTAGCTCTAGTGCGTTGTAAGTTTTCATTATATAACCCTAATCCCTAATGTAAAGGAACATCATAATAATATTACTTTGTAAGTCAATCTCCCGCGCTAGAGCAAGAAAATTTTGTTATTTGTTGAAAAGTTGTCGGCCATATTTATAGTGTCACGCTTGAAGCTTTTTGCGATTTATCTTGCCGTTTATGTAAGGAAATATATTCATAATATCCTAATCACAGGAGCTTGTGGAAGCAAGAAAATTAAATTAACATTCAATATGAGCCGTTTCACCTAGAATTTAGCAGTCCGAGAAGAAAATTGTGCATTTTTTTCCAATTTTATACCTCAAAGGAGATAAAAAAAACCTTTCAGATTAAGGTATACCGGGTGTGGCCTGTAATATAAGCAAAAAATTAAAACATAGATCATACTTCTCAAACTGAACAACATTAGTTCAGCGAATTTTAAAAATAATTAGTTTTTTATTTTTATTACACTTTTAAGTTTAATCGAAGAAGCAATGTAAAGCCAAATGCTTGATGTTTGTAACGTGGTAGGCGACGTCAGTTGTGTTCTAGGATGGCGTACATTGATGGCAGTATTTAATATGTATGAAAAAAGGAAATTTTCAAGACTCCATTATTTTTTAAGTCGCTGAACTAATGTTGTTCAGTTTAACGAGGACGATCTATGTTTTAATTTTTTGCTCGTATTACAGGCCACACCCGGTATTATGGTACTACTTGCGTGGGAGACCACATAATAGTTTTTATCCCTGAAATCTTAAATTTCAAAGCTTTATAACTCTGTTATACGTAAATAGAAAGAAGAAAGAAAGACATTTATTCACATTCACAAAGACACACAAATACAACAAAAAAAACAATAGACAGTAAACACAAAAAAACAAAAAGGAAACACGAAAATAAAAATACACGATTTTGCGTGTCCCCGCAAAAGTGAAACGACCACTGACTCAGCATAATGCTGAAGCGTTAGACGCCTGCAGCGCTGATATTCTGTCAGATTAGAACCGTCTGTGACTCACTGTAAAAAAAAACCTACATAACCAAGAAAAAGTTGGAAAACCCCCGACTTTGCGACTTCAAAGTTCATTATCTTAAAAATGGCTGAACGGATTTTGATAAAACATGTCTAAGAACCAAGACAAGAAAACCTTCTTTCAAATAAAAAAACACATTCAAATCGGTCCACCCGTTTAAGAGCTACGGTGCCACAGACAAAAAAACATACAGGCACACATAGCGGTCAAACTTATAACACCCCTCTTTTCGACAGGTGTTAAAAATTCCGCAATTTCGGAGTTTTCCTTTGGCACATCAGTAACTGCAGACAAAGTCACAGGCGAGAGTTGTGAACAAAGTCAAGTAATCGAAGCCAGTCTCTCCGCTTAATAACTGAAAATGTTTCGAGAGGCTGAAAATCAATTTGGTTGGAAACCCAAGAGATTAAGAAGCCTCCAGTTTTTAAATTAAAATAAAGCGGGAATATTTCTTATTTTATAGCACAAGTAACTGTTATGAGGTCGGAGGTTTTGCAAAGGTTTCGTTTGATTGGCTACGGCTACTAGATGTAGGTGTTACAGGCTTATTATTTTAATCTATGACGCAAAAAGAGGGGTGTTATAAGTTTGACCGCTGTATGTTTGTCTGTGTCTGTCTGTGGCACCGTAGCTCTTAAGCAAGTGGACCGATTGGACTGCGGTTTTTTTATTTGAAAACAATTTTCCTGGCAGTTTTTTAGACATGTTTTATCAAAATCACCCACCGGTTTCCCGCAACTCTCAAGATGTCATATCATGTCCAGTGGACTGTAACAACTGTTAATACCATCGACTGGAAACATAATTCGAATAAAATGCTAGTACAGATAACAAAAGTCTAGTCCGCAATAAAAGCTTGAAGTTTTAGAGCAAAATTTTTACTAAAAATGTATTAAATACTATTTTCATTTCGACGCAAAGTCCGTTGAAAAACCGCGAGCGCCAGTTTCCCAAAAAAGTAAATTACAGAGAGAGCTCTACAGATAATTTAACGTTCTTATGTAACCGACGTGGGGGCCATTGGAACCCATGCATGTATCGAGATGATTTATTGTTTAATTTGCATAGCCAGTGTTCTGGCGCTGAGATATATAGCTATGTGTGGTTTCGTGAAAATCCGGAGTGAAGACGCAGTGCGTTTGGAAAAAAAACTGTTTCTAAAGTGATGGTGAGCCAGCGAGGTGTCGGGCTAGAATTACACCTCTCCATTTCTTCCTATGATGTCGTAAGAGGCGACTGAGGATATAGGTAGACCGTAGGCGACAGGCTAGCAACCTGTTACTATTGTACCGTCTTTGTCAAACTTAAAACCCAAAATTGCTAAAAGTGGCTCCGAAGCGGTAACGTTTCGTGTGCTCTGCCTACCCCATTTGGGAATACAGGCGTAATGTTTTTGTGTGTGTATAAAGTTAAGGAAGATTATATGTAAATTCAATACTGCTCATTACTGCCCCTATAGCTGGGTAAAACCAAAAAGTCGTTTTTGGGGAAATTGCATACGTTTTTATAATAAAACTAGCTTTTGCCCGCGACTCCGTCTGCGTTGAATAGTTATTTTGGGAAGTATTTTCTCTTCCTTCCATATAAAATTTCATCCCCTATTTCATCCCTTCATAGGCCGAATTTTCAAAAATGCTCGAACTAATAATCTAATTACTTCTTATTAAATGTTCAGATGCCAAGTTTTATAAAGATTCTTCAATTTATCTTCGATAATGACGACCATCCATATAAACTTTCATCCCCTATTTCACCCCGTCACAGTTCGAATTTTCAAAAACGCTTGAACAGATATATACTAATTTCTTATTAACTGCCTAAATATCAAGTTTCATGGTTTTATGTTAAAATGACGAACTTCTATATAAACTTTCACCCCCTATTTCACCCCCTCACAGGCTGAATTTTCAAAAATGCTTGAACTAATATCTACTTATTTCTTATTAACTGCCTAAATGTCAAGTTTCATGGTTTTATCTTTAAAAATGACGAACTCCCATATAAACTTTCATCCCCTATTTCACCCCCTCACCGGTCGAATTTTCAAAAATGCTTGAACTAATAATATCTACTTATTTCTTATTAACTGCCTAAATATCAAGTTTCATAGTCTTATGTTTAAAAATGACGAACTTCCATATAAACTTTCATCCCCTATTTCACCCCCTCACAGGGCGAATTTTCAAAAACGCTCGAACAAATATCTACTTATTTCTTATTAACTGCCTAAATGCCAAGTTTCATGGTTTTATCTTTCAAAATGACGAACTTCCATATAAAATTTCATCCCCTATTTCAACCCCTTCAAGCCTTTTTTTCGGAATAAAAAGTAGCCTATGTTCTTTCCCAAGGTCTAGTCTATCTCTGTACCAAATTTCAACAAAATCGGTTCAGCGGTTTTGGCGTGAAAGCGTAACAGACAGACAGACAGACAGAGTTACTTTCGCATTTATAATATTATAGTATGGATTCCAAAAAATATTACTAAAGAAACTGATACAAAATTTAAATCGACTGTCAAGAAGACGTCAGTATCTAAGGCTTATTACAAAGTCAATGATTATATCTGCTGAAAATCAGCGCTGTAGTAGGCAGCATATACTTACTGCAGCATATGCTGAGTCAATTCCTTTTCGACATCACGAAATATTTATCTTTTCTGTAAATTATGTATTATTGTAAGTTTGATGTCGAAATAAAGTTATGTCTATGTCTATATCATGGATAGACTATACAGATCATATTTGGAAATAATTCCGATCCGCATTAGCGATCCCGTCAAATAGCAAACCTACTGTGTTAAAAATAAAATTGTGTTAAATACTTGTGATGTATATAGGTAGCTATCATTTTTAAACAATGTGAATCTGTTTTTTTTTCTAAATACTTCGTTGAGTTTCTTGCCGGATTCTTCTCAACAGAGGTTTTTTCCGAACTGGTGGTAGATTTTTTTGACGTTCATAAGTGCTTGTTATAGCCTAAATTGAATAAAGAGATTTTGACTTTGACTTTTTGAGCTGGCATCTTTAATCTCCGCGGATCGGCAAGCGCAGCGTGGGACGTCCACCAACGAGATGGACGGATGACCTGGTTAAAGCCGCGGGTTCACGGTGGATGCAGGCCGCTGCCAACCGAAGCAACTGGAGGTCTATGGGGGAGGCCTATGTCCAACTGCCGCCTTAAGGAGAAAAACCATAAGTGAAATTTTTTCCAAAATTTTCTTTTCACCAGCCTCGTACTCAGGAAAAAAAACTGAATACGAGACTGGTGAAAAGTCAATTTTGCAAAAAAATTCACTTATGGTTTCTCTCCTTAAGGCGGCATAACAGTGGACGTCCTACAGCTGAGATGATGATGATGATGATGATGATTAATCTTATGTCATTAGCAATAGAAATAAACGATTATTATTATTATTAATAGAGATGACAGCGTACCGTCCATTGAGCATTAGCGTGTTGAGCACTCGGCCGTTTACCTGTATTTCTCCATTATTGTAGCACGCAATATACGGCGGTCGGAGCGCTTATCCTGCCACCTGCGTACAATAACCCTCTGATTCGATCCACAATATTCGAGCTCGTCTAGACGCAGTCGCTCTCTGGGGCGACCAGTAATTTTGTTTCCTTCCTTTGACACAGCCTGCGAAAATTGACGACCACAAACATGCTGTGAGGTAAGTAGGTGTTAGACAAGTTTTAGGCAAAAAAACATTTCTAATATAAGTTTTTCTTGCTGGATGTACTTTTTGTTGACTGTACCTGTATTGTAACCCGAACTAATTTGCACACCAAATTTCAAGTCGGTGCCATTGACCGCTAAAGAGTTCCGTCCTGTGAAGACTATTGTATTATTACGCAATTCACACAAGTATACCAAATTTCAAGTCAATCCAACTACTGAAAGTGGGTCGAATGTAACTTGCAAGATTTGGTTACAGACAGACAGACAACGGCAAAGTTGAAACTAAATAAAAGCTTGTAATAGATTAAATCAGCTGTTACGGTCAGGAACGAAATCAATACGGATGGACTAAAAACCCGGGCATCCTGCAGAGCCTGAGACTAAAGACTAATTAGACTTGCTGGGCTACTTACGAAACTCGAAGTTCTTGTCGTGCGATCTGTACAAAAAGGGGTCGAAAGGTTCTCGAATAGCGTCCACGGACCGGGAGACAAGCTGTCGGTAGGCCTCCAACAAGATGGAGCGTCGACCTGGTTAAAATCGCGGGATCGCGGTGGATGCGAAAAGCGCAAGATCGGTCTGAGTGGAGAGCCTTGGGGGAGGCCTATGTCCAGCAGTGGACTTTCGGCTGACATGATGACGATGATGAAATCTGTACAATTTATTAAAAGCTCTTATTTTTTTTTGTATATTCCCAGAACTGGGACTGGGAACTGGGTGCCTTTAAGAGGCGTGTGTATTTTCTGCAGGGCCGACAACGCACTGGCATCGCTAAAAGCGTTGCGGGTCTATGGACAGTGGTGATCACTTAACATCAGGTGACCCACTAGTTCGTTTGTCTGGCCTCTCTTACATAAAAAAAAAACTTTAACCAATAAGACAGCTACCTACAACATCCACGCCGCGTGTCGTACCGGCACGTCCCTGCAAATTGTGAGTCGACGCGACACGACCGCCCGACCACCCGACCACCCGACAAGACCACCCGACGCCCGACCAGAGCGCCCGACGCCCGACCGCACCCAAGGGCCCGGTGCGAACACGAATTTTATATTTTGTTGCGAAATGTTGTAGCTGGATTTTACGGTACGCTATTTGGAGTAATGGTAGTTTTTTTAGGAATTGTTTTGAACTAGAGTTAGTTTAGGAGGGGTGCGCATTTTTTCACATAACATTTTACGTTCTATTATTGAAAGTCCGAAAATGTTTCTCATACCATTTTACATCATAACGATGGGAGAGAACCCATGCAATTGCTAAAATTTACAAAGATCAAGAAGAAGAAGATTGTATTACAATGCCGCGCCTTGCTTAGTGGTAACCCTGCCTTTGTATTTCCAGAAGGTGTGTTTTAACAATCTTTGTAAATTTTAGCAATTGCATGGGTTCTATGAGTGGATGCAAACTACATAAGCAACACAAACTATTATTAATGGCTATACATATCACAATTAGCCAAGCGAATTTGCTCGTTGAAGTGGCGATGGGCGGACATACGAGTATAGCACGGAGAGCAAATGGCCGTTGGGGCCAAAAAGTTCTCGAGTGGAGGCCGCGGATCGGCAAGCGCAGCGTGGGACGTCCACCAACGAGATGGACGGATGACCTGGTTAAAGCCGCGGGTTCACGGTGGATGCAGGCCGCTGCCAACCGAAGCAACTGGAGGTCTATGGGGGAGGCCTATGTCCAACAGTGGACGTCCTACGGCTGCGATGATGATGATGATGATACCACAATTCACAAAAACAAGACGACTCACGATCACACGTATAAAACAGAATATGGATAACACACACAATACAGTATTTAACAAGATTCAAATGTTTGTTGCCAAACGGTCACAAACGGAAATATGTTTTTTTTTATTTTTATTTGTCTATTCTTGTATTCAATATGGTTGCCAGAAGGGCCGGGCTGAAAATCAGCGCTGAATTTATCTTTAGCATATGCTGAGTCCGGTACCTATTGCCAAGATTAGTTTTAAGTTTATGTTTTCATTTCTCTTTTTGTATGGCAATAAAATGTATTATTATAATAATAATTAAGACTAGGATGAAATACATGAATAAATTGTTGCAAAAAAATCAAATTTAACTATTTTCAAAATTGGTTCCTAACATAATTGTATCCAAGTAATAAATAAAAGTCCAAAATCGATTAGGCAGGAAATCCATAGTATAAGAAAAAGAAGAAGAAGATTGATTTATTTGCCAACATGAGCAATACAGGAAATGTATAATAATAATAATTATAATAATAATAATTGATTTATAAGACGATAAGTCGGGTCACCAGGTCTCCGACCCTTAGATGTCTGCAACTTACAAAAATGTTGAAACACAATAATTACTTATTAAGTAAAGTAAAAGTAAACGTAAAGACTTGAAAACTAAGGCCTTACAGGAAAAAATAAATTGAAAACATTGTAATTGACAAGTTTTATTACTTAATTAATACATGATACTACAATAAAATAAAATAAATTATACATAATTGTGATCATTATTTTAAAAAGATGAGGTATTTTTTTAACCTATGGTCTCTCAAACGGGAACGTTATCTTCTTTATTTTTACTCCAACTAATATTTTAAATGCGGAAGTTTGTACAGTCACCAGCACATTTGAATCAACAAGCGTGCATAAATATCTGACACGACTCTATTTCTGTGGCAGATATTAATGCTGGTGACTGTATATATCTATCTATGTGCAACAACGAATCCATTCTGTTGTTACTTATTACTTGCCCATTCATCACAATTGCATGAATTCATAACAGTTTCATAGATACGTTCTCAAGCCCAATGTCAATTTATTTAGTTTCTGGGAACGAAATCGATGCACAGTGGCGCCCCCGGAACGAGGAATAACCCTTTGGTTTCAAATTCTGTTTTGTCTGGAGTCGGGAAGCCAGGTTTAGGTTTTAGTTTAAGGTTTAACACGATTTCAGAGATGACAGTGCGCATGGTCATCTGTGCGAAGCGCATGCCTGAAACAATGTTTTTGAAATAAAGTCCTCCTCCTTTTGAGATTATTTAGCGATTTACATAAGTATCAAATTTAAGTCAATCTGACTACTGGAAGTTGGTCAAAGTGAACTTGCAAGATTTGAAGACAGACAGACAGACAACGAGACAGGTGAAACTGAATGAAAACTTGTAAGTAATAAAAATACAACATTCAAGTCAACATACCTTCATAATGTCTTTTAGAAAGAATAAGATGTCAATAAAACGGTATGTAGTAACAGTGCCTAAATTTATCAAATGTTATAGCTTGATACAGACCACTTGGTCTATCAGTGATTTAAACTTACCAATGCACATTCTAGGTCCATCTCCAAACGGCATGTATGAGAACGGAACGATGCTGCTCTCATTCTCTGGCAAGAATCTATCAGGGTTGAAGACATGTGGATCAGGGAAGTACTGATGGTCGTAGTGCATCCCGATGGCGTTGATGTAGACCGGAGTGCCGCGGGGGATGGTGAGCTTGTCATTGATGGGGTAGTCGGTAGCAGCGATGCGATCTAGCCAGCCCATTGGAGGGTACTTCCTCGTGGCTTCTGACAATTCAAATAAAAACAATTCATATTCACCACGAAATAATTTAGAAAACAAACTGAACATAAAAAAAATACGAAATGAACGATAACCAAAAACGTAATGAACTGACTAACTTGAATTGAAATTGAAAGCACTCTGCCCAATAATAGCGATCTGGGTGATATTTCTAAATTATGGTTGCAATTGCAAGCCTTGTGCTTGAAGCCTAGTAAGTAGGTATTAAAAGACCAAATTAGTTTTGTACTTGAAGTCTTTTAAAAATTAAAAGACTGAATTAGTTAAAAGTATTGCCAAGATTGTTTATAGTTCAACAACATGTCAGCTAGATTTTTAAAAATAATAATAATAATCATTTATTTCGGAAAGAAAAATCCATACAGTGGCAGTGCTTTTATGCAACGGGTATTAATTCATCATCATCATGTCAGCCGAAAGACGTTCACTGCTGGACATAAGCCTCCCCTAAGGCTCTCTACCCAGACCTGTCTTGTGCTTTCCGCATCCACCGCAATCCTGCGATATTAACCGAGTCGTCGCTCCATCTTGTTGGAGGCCTACCGACAGCTCGTGTCCCGGTCCAAGGACGCCATTCGAGAACCTTCTGACCCATCGGCCATCAGTCCAGCGAGCAATGTCACGCCCACTGCCCACTGCCACTTCAGTTACGCAATTCTTCAAGCTATGTCGGTAACCTTAGTTCTAATGCGAATATCATCTTTTCTGGTGACGACGATGGGTATTAATTGCATGAAATTTTATCTCATTTTTATGGATTTGATTATTGTAATATTATTTACCTTTGATAACACAATTGAGGTAAGTTAGATTCTCCAAATCATTGAAGCTTATATTTCCGTTGTTTTTCTGTGCTTTAGCTTCGACTAGCTCGTTGTAAAGCCTCTCCTGTAAAAGGAAGAGACCAAGTGAAAAATTTCTTATTGTCAAGTCATTTATTCATTAAAATTTCTGCAAGGTAAGGTTTCATGACCAGATAAGGCATCGAAAGAACTAAGTCTGTAGAAGAACAAATGTTTTTGGTCAAGTATCTTTCAACATATACTTCTTGGAACTTAACATGGTACATCCGGAAACGATGGAAGAATCAGAAGAAGAACTGTCTAAAAGGGTCCCACGCTGCCTATTTTTCTAAATAAATTTGGAATAAGAATATGCTTCATTGCTAAAAGCAGATATAAAAAGAGCAGTATCAAAAACATAAACAAATTAGAGACAAAAAAAGAAGTATCTACCTACACAAAACACTTTTGAGGCAGTGTAGCATCTAGTCTCAACAATGCTTATCCAGCAGCAATGCTTAGCAAGCAGTCCAGCGTTGGCTTTCAGATTAAGATTTTAGTATTTGATTACCTGAATATCAGGGTGATGGGCAAGTTCATTCGTGGTGAATGTAAGAGCTGCAGCTGTTGTATCGAACCCGCCCTGCAGCATAATGGTTGCCTGGGCAGCCAAAAGATTGTCATCGAATTCTGGAACCAATCATTTTATCATCATCACGTCCATTGTTTAATTATTTTAAATAGTTTGAACAATGAAAATTTTATGTTCACTTTACAGCGCTGCTCAATTTTTTCCACTTGCTAAAGGTGAGTAGTATGTAACATAAAGGAAAATAATTTTGAAAGTTTCTTCTTACACTTCCACTACCTACATACTTAAGCAATTCTGAGCTCTTAAGCTGTAGCTGTAAGACGACAAAGTACGAAAGTGTACAGCTACTTTTGATGCTGACTTTATCAGTGTTGATGCTTAATGTTTGATGGTTTGCTGTGGGATAGGCCTGTATCGAACAAAGGCTAATAATGACGGTGCTTTGATATCACAGGATCATATTGGTTTTTTTTTTTTATTCTACTGGAAGGCAAACGAGCAAGTGGGTCTCCTGGAGGTAAAAGATCACCACCGCCCATAAACATCTGCAACACCAGGGATATTGCAGATGCGTTGCCAACCTAGAAGCCTAAGATGGAATGCCTCAAGTACCAGTAATTTCACCGGCTGTCTTACTCTCCACGCCGAAACACAACAGTGCAAGCACTGCTGCTTCACGGCAGGATTAGCGAGCAAGATGGTGGTAGCAATCCGGGCGGACCTTGCACAAGGTCCTACCACCTGCAAAATTTACTTACTTTTATATTACTTGATCTCACCTTTTCCTTCATCAAGTCCTTCTTTTTTCATCTTTATTAAAGCATCCAGAAGATCTGACTTTTCGACTTTGTTTTTCATTCTGTATTCAATTATTTCGTTAACTGTTTTTTTGAAGAAATCTGTCGTTTTCTTCGGGAACAGTGAAAATCTGGGGGTAATAATTATATTACGTTGACATGATCGATATTAGCAGAAAAACATTTTTATAAAACAAATCAATTTCATCAGTGATGACTAATTAGGAGAATTCTGTAAAAGAAATACGTGGTTCTGCAAAGTTCAGAAATAAATCAAGGGCAAAAAATACATTAAAATTACTTTATTCTATGTAAGTAAAGAACCTTTATTCTGTGAATCTGATTTACATTTCGCTGTTCACTAGAGCAACAAAAAGGTTACGGTGATAGATACACAGATCACCGAGAGCTATATCGTGAAGTACTTTTGACGCGGGCACCTAAAAACAAAGTTCTCTAAAGATAAAGTTCAAACAGATAAAGATAAAACAGATACATTACCTGAAGATATCAACAAGGCCAGGCCAGAAGAATATACTGAGCCAACACATCCCACGGTACACATCAAATTCCTGAAAGGTGCGAGTGACGGCGCGGAGCACGCTGTCCCCGGTCTTCACAGAATCCGTCTGGATGCCAAACGCAAATGTCCCAAATATATCCGTGGTAAAATCAGAGAAGAGAACCTAAAAAAAATACATTAAGTTAAAACTGACACTAAAGATCAGCACTAGGCTTTGACAATGGGTACTAAAATTATACAGATGTTTGTTCATAATACTGTAATAGAATTGTTGTCGGTGACATGATTTTCAGCTCGGCTTAAGACCAAAAAGCAGAGTTCTTTACGTTAACTTTAAAAATAAAGAAGAAAGAAGATAAACTTAGAAACAGAATGCATCATGTTTGTTGACGACATGTCACTACTGTGAGAATGTACGATACATTATGTACCATACGAATGTACGATAATGTACATTCTCATCAACGCCTCTTCTTGTAACGTGAAAATGTAAATATAAGTAGACGTTGAGGTACACCCTAAATACTTTGAGGGTCCTCTCACGCGATACTTACCCTCAGATTAACAGGCTTGTTGTCAGAGTTGTACTGTTTGATGCGGTTGACGACATCTTGTGCTTTTCCTGTGGTGAACTCTTGCATGGCTTTCAGCTTGGCCGCAGTGAAGATATACGTCAAGCGACGTCTCACATTCGTCCATGTTGGATCCTGTTGGAAAAGACTAGATCAATGACGTCACTAGTTTATTTTGTTGCCTACAACCACTGCTAAGTCCAATTAAAATACACGTTTCGGTTTTTAACTCTCGACGCAAAAAGATGGATTTATAAGTTTGACCGCTATGTGTGTCTGTCTGTGGCACCGGAGCTCTTGAACGGGTGAACCGATTTGAATGCGGTTTTTTTCAAAGTAGCATCGCTTTCTAGCGATGGTTCTTAGACATGTTTAATCAACATCGATTCAGCCTTTTTTGAGATATTGAACTTTGAAGTGACAATGTTGGGTGTTTTCCAACTTTTTGTTTGTTGGGTAGGATAATCGGCGTTGCTTCACTCACTGTGCAGCAACACACATGCTGAGTGGAGACCCTTTTTCGGTGACTACTGGTGTCACCACCATTGCGATGTATTTTTTTATATTTCAAAGCTGCATTGTTTAACTTAAGTTAAATTAAGTGTTTGGTGGCGGCACTGTTGGAGCCGTAAATAAACCATTTTTCTGTCTTATAGTTTCAGATTTTCCCGTACTGACAAAAAATGTCACAACCTGCTGTGTAGACCGAGATGATGAAACTAATTCTACTCACGTTAACAGTAAAGATGTTCTGAGATCCAATGGGGTCAGACTTCCCGGAACTGAGGTATCTGTTCCGGAACAGGTCGCTGTCCTGGATCAGGACTCGGCGCGCGACCTGAGGGTCGGCCACCACCAGCACCGGCTTCCAGAACACCCAGATGCCGACCAGAGGCGACGAGTGCTGCAGGCGAAGGTCACGCATCCAAATTCCCTGCGGAGTACAAGGTTTTTCTTATTACTTTATTTTTCATCATCATGTCAGCTGAAACACTTCCACTGCTGGACATAGGCCTCCCCCAAGGCTCTCGACTCAGAACAGTCTTGTGCTTTTCGCATCCTTCGTGATTCCGCGATTTTAACCAGGTCGTCGCTCTATCGTGTTGGAGGCCTACCGACAGCTCGTGTCCCGGTCCAAGGACGCCATTCGAGAACTTTTTGACCCCATCGGCCGTCAGTCCTGCGAGCAATGTCCCGCCCGCTGAAATTTCAGTTTCGCAATTCTTCGGGCTATGTCAGTAACCTTAGTTCTACGAGTACTACGGATACCATCAGTTCTGATTCTATCCCGCAGAGAAACCCCGAGCATAGCCCTATCTTACTTTGAAACTTAACAGACGTGTCTGTCAACTTGAAAGTTCTGAGGAACTTTGTTGGCTGATGGTACTTTAGATTTGCATTATTATGTAACCCATTGAACTTACGGTCTTTCATCAACTTACCACATTTTTTTTGAACAAGAAGGAGAAGCTGCCGAGTATTGGATGCGGCGGAGTGTGCGGGATCCCTCGCCTGGCCCAGTACTGGTTGCGCTGGTGGAAGAGAACCGCCAGCCAGCCCAGCAGACCGGCCAGCACAGCCGTCAGTACCAACAGGAGCATTGTGCTGAAAGAAGATGCTTATTTGAGCTGCAGTAGAGTCTTAACCTCAAAAAGGACCTAAAAAAGAACCTAAAGGTTCTCGAATGGCGTCCGCGGACCGGGAGACGAGCTGTCGGCTCCAACAAGATGGAGCGACGACCTAGTTAAGATCGTGGGATCGCGGGGGATGTGAAAAGCACAAGACCGGTCTGAGTGGAGAGCCTTGGGGGAGGCCTATGTCCAGCAGTGGACGTCTTTCCGCTGACATGATGATGATGAGTTTTAACTACACACTAACACAGGAGTAGACGGGTGCTTTAGTGGAGGTAAAGAACGGCACACATAAATGTGGGCAGGCAACCGATGGGTTGGACTGATGATCTTGTTAGAGTGGCTGGGAAGAACTGGATGCGAAGGGCTCGAGACCGAATGGGATGGCGTGTTTTGGATAATTGTTTGAAGAAGAGAAGAGAGAAAGTTTTAACTCTGTGGAATAACAGAGAAATCGTCTGATTCAGTCGTAGACATAGACATAGACATAGACATAACTTTATTTCGACATCAAACTTACAATAATACATAATTTACAGAAAAGATAAATATTTCGTGATGTCGAAAAGGAATTGACTCAGCATATGCTGCAGTAAGTATATGCTGCCTACTACAGCGCTGATTTTCAGCCAACACCTTCATATCTTTGCACCTAATGTTGGACCGGAATCAGCACAAATAAGTTTGTGTCGGAAAAGCGTACAACAAAATACTTAATATAATAAATTTATAGATTCACGAAGAGCTCATAATCCATGATTAAATATGCAGAAACCAAACGCAAGTCTGTTCTAAAATGAAAATGAAGGTAGTGTGTTAGAGAAATGAATAAGCAGCCTTACCACCTGCGGGGAGTGCTTTTTGCAAATTAATTAAATATGTACTAAGTTTAAACTTAAAATTACCAACAGTGACTAATTTTTTGAATGGCGGAGGCAAGTTGTTCCAACACTTTGTGGCAGTGTATTTAAAACTACCCTTAAATGCGGCAGTTCGGTGGTACGGAACAGCTAGCTCATTGCTGACCTCTCTGACTCCATGCGTACTGGATCTGCTTTTGCGCCATTTCAGCTTATGGAACAGGTATTCAGGTATTCCACTTTTGACAATACCGAAAAGTAATGAGGACAAGTGAAGTTCTCTCCGATAGACCATCTTCAGAATGCCTGCAGAGTTTAAATATGGCGTCACGTGCGTACGCGAGGGAATCTTAAAGCAAAAACGAGCACAGGCATTCTGTACTCTCTGCACCACACGATCTGTGCGTGAGAGCAACCGCGGACCATACACTATATCTGCATAACTCAATTTTGAAAGTATCAGAGAATCGCACAACCTAATTCGCAAATCAACGCTGAGAAAGTCGCGAATACGGTACAATATTTTGAGCCTGTAAAAACAAGTCTTAACTACCTCAGCTATGTGACCCTCAAAACGGAGCGACTCATCCATCAAAACTCCCAGATTACGCGTTTCAGATACCTTCTCCACCTGATCTCCTGAGATCATTATCACTGGGTTGTGGTCAGTTATTCGCTTTACTTGTTTAGTGGAACCAAACAACATGACCTTTGATTTACTTGGATTTAGAACCAGACAGTTTGACTCAGACCAAGTTGAAATGCGCTCTAAGTCTTCGTTTATTTTAGCCACAGCCGATTCTGTATTCTCAGGGCGAAAAGAGAGGTAAATTTGGATATCATCGGCATAGAGATGGTATTTACAATTTTCCATTACAGCGTGAACGTCTGCAGTGTATAATATAAAAAGAAGAGGTCCCAAAATTGATCCCTGAGGCACTCCTCTTGCCACAACAGATGGACTAGATCGCACACAGGAACCGTCTGTGGCATGAAGATTTACTACTTGAGTACGTCCACTGAGGTAACTAGAAAACCACTCAATTGTTTCTGGTTCAAACCCGTAGTATTTCATTTTTGAAATTAATAGACGCATGTTAATAGCATCAAATGCACGCGAAAAGTCAAGAAATGTCATAATTGTACCCTCACCGTTATCCTGTGCAGATAGAACATTGTCAATAACATCAATAAGGGCCATCGCTGTACTACGTGATTTGCGAAAACCAGACTGCAGTACCGGCAAGATATTATTTTTTTCGAGAAGAGTAGTTGGTGGAGTTCCAACCATCTTAAAATTGCCAGTGATAGATTTCGACTGTTGAAGTTTAAGTTCATCATATCAGCTACAGGACGTCCACTATTGGACATAGGCTCCCCAAAGATCTCCAGATGCCTCGGTCGGAAGCGGTTTGCATCCACCGTGGGCCTGGGACTTAAATCAGATTATCCGTCTATCTCGTTGGTGGACCTACGCTGCGTTTGCCGATCCGCGGTCTCCACTCGAGAACCTTTCAGCCCCAACGACCATCTGTTCTCCGTGCCCGTTGCCATTTCAACGAGCTGCTAGTTTGCTTGGCTACTTATATGTCGGTGACCCTTGTTCTTCTATGTATCTCCTCATTTCTAATTCAATCTCACAGAGAAACCCCAAGCATAGCTCTCTCAATTCTAAGCTACTAAGTTACTTGACAGAGTTTACAATAATAGGCTTGTTTTTCCATTTTTAATTGTTTTTTTTTATGGTATAGGGGGCAAACGAGCAGACTGATCGCCTGATGGTGAGCGATTACCGTCGCCCATGGACACCTACAACACCAGAAGAATCACAAGTGCGTTGCCGGCCTTTAAGGTAGGAGTACGCTAGGTATAAGGGCCTACGCTAGCTTACGCGGACGCCCGCCGCGTGCGCACGCTCGCGGGTGCCGCTCCGGACAACCGCCGCGGGCCAGCGAGTCCGCGACGGGCGCCCGCGGCGGCTGCACGCTTAACTTAGCGCTACCAGTATAATTTTGGTTTGCAGTGTGTACAGACGTGTCCGCTAGACAATGGATTTATTAAAAAATTATTATTTGGCGAAAAAACGTCGCCGGATACAGAAACGTCGACAGATTTCTGTGTTCCTGAAAAATAGGTTGCTGAATGGTGAATTTGTAACCAAATTTTCGCTATTAAGAGAAGATGAGAAAGCATTTTACAGATATTTTAAAATGACTTCAAAGACATTTGATGAATTATTCATAAGATTAGAGCCGCGAGCGCGTGTATCCGCGGCACGATGCGGCGCTCGACTGAATTCAAGAAACAAGTCCGCGAGCGTGTACCCGCCGCGTGCGCACGGAGCGGACACCCGCCGCCCGCCGCGCGGATTAACGTCCGTCGCACGCGCCCGCGCCGCCAGTTAGCGGTGTCTATACAATTTCTTTGAGGCGGATGTCCGTTGCGGGTAATCCGCGTAAGCTAGCGTAGGCCCTTAATGTTTTCAAAAGGCCGTTAGGTTTTTCATCTGTACCTAGTTCATCCGTGACGCGAGTTATCCGGGTCAATATATTTAATATGAGTGAGTCTCACGGTAATTTTATGAACAAAATTGTAGTTAATTTTTTTGCAGTTACGACTACCGTACGGACCCATACACTGAGCATGATCCGACATGCTGCTGGCCGTTTTTTTTTATTCTACTTGTGATAATGACGACGACGCAAATAACGTCGAAATATCGAGAGCTTGTTAGAGGCAATCATCACAATTTATTTCCTACAAGAAAATTGTCTAGTTAACTTAACAATTTAATAGTAGTTTATTCAATCGCTTGAAGGCCAGAATTAATGAGGCCGTTTAGTCTACTTTATTACAATTATCTTGATCTATATACGTCTTATTGCAAGGCACAAGCCTCCTCACACAATGAGAGAGCTTGGGCCGTAGTCCTTACTCGACTTACCTTCAGTGCGTGTTATGAACTTAATACCTCTAAACAATTCTTGTATGTTTAAATAATCAAAATCACGGAAGCGGCTCCAACGATTTCGATGAAATTTGCTATGTGGGGATGTTCTGGAATGACAAATCGATCTAGTTTGGTCTTATCTCTGGGAAAATGCTTATTATCTAATTTTAGCCCGAGCTAAGCTCGGTCGCCCAGGTACTAATAAGTTAAAATGCACGCATTCTGACCAACCTATCTTGAGCCGCCACGCTTCGCCCCTGTTTTCATACACCCCCTTCCCCCCATAATATTATGCACGTTGATTATTGCTAAAAACTCGATAGCCCCCGTGTTTGTTATGATAATACACTATTTTTAAGTAACCTCTTATTACCTACAGTTATCTGGGGCACAGAATACAATGCTGATACTAAAATATGAAGATGGATGTTAACACGTATAAACCTTCCTCTTCAATCACTCTATCTATTAAAAAAACCGCATCAAAATCCGTTGCGTAGTCTTAAAGATTTAAGCATACATAGGGATATAGGGACAGAGAAAGCGACTTTGTTTTTTCCTATGTAGTGAAGAACTGTTATATGTTAAAGTTCCTCTGTTTTGTCACTGACATACCTACTCACTGTCTCACGATTATCATAATTCTAAGGTACTTCTAGCAGACCCACAAGTTCCAAATTTGAAATATTAGTAATCAGGAGTGGACTCATAAATAGTCGTCTACCTGATGGGCTTCTATCACTCCTGATGGTGCTGAGGCACCGACTTAAAACTAGTACCCAGATTGAGGTTAAATAGGAGAGAAAGGAGAAAAAGGTTTATAATTTCTTACTCTTCGTTTTTTTCGGCGGTTTATTTTTTTTAGTTTTATTGAAAGTTTTTCAAGACAGTCGAGTTTTTTTATTAAGTATTTTATTTAACGATGGAGAAATCTGTTACGTATAGCCACGCTGTAAAAACAGCTAGGAAGTTAAATATGTGGAAGAGAGTGCTAACGGCAGGAGGGGAGGGACCCACTAAAAATCTACCTGTATTCTCTGTTGCCGTGTTGCAGGTTCCCTGGAAGAGCCAGCTGACACCAGATGGTTATATGATCCTAACCTAATCCAACTCAACTTGGTAATATTGAAGAATGACCGCTAAGTCGAAATAATTTAAATAAAAATGTGTTAACTCTATAACTTCAGGGTTACAACTGCAAATCATATCTTGTCCGCGTAAATATTTATATCCCAAGAACGAGCGGTGTGAATTCGGCAGCAAAGGGTAAACGGACAACTGCAATTTTTACGAAATTAATTTGTTTGTCATCTTAAGGTGACTTGTTTTAAAATATAAAACAAATTAGGTTTTTCTTATTACTTTTGTCTGTAGATAAGTATTTTGTTAATTTAATGACAGTGTTTAGTTTAATTCTTATTTCGTTTGTTTGGCTCAATTTTGTTTAAGTAATTGCTTGATTTAATTTAGTTTGACTTGGGGGGCGGACTGAAAATCAGCGCTGCGCAACGCTTGCACACGCAGCAAATGCTGAGTCCGCTCCTTTTGCCACAAAAAACTGCCTTCTGATTAGGTTTAATGTTTATTTCTGATTAGGTTTAATATGTATGTTTTTTTCTTTTTGAAATGTTTATATATTTCTTTAATTATTATTTTTTGTGACAATAAATGATTTCTTATTCTTATTCTTAATTTTAATTTAGTAATTTTTACTTAATTGTTATAATTTGTAATAATATAATCTAAGTCTAATGTGATTTAATTTAACGTTTTAAACTTTCAAATTCAAATTAAAACTTTTTATTGCGGTAAATATTGTGATGATATCTTTCGTGATTCTCACTCATATATTTCGTGATTCGATCTATTAATTAGATAAGTATTTGATAAAAAAATGAGAAAGCTTTTTTTTGTTGACTGTACAGTCAGCTGCAGAGAAAGGGTACCCCCCTGTAATGGCGGTAGTATGGATACCGCCTTTACTGGGGGGTACCTTTTCTCTGCAGCTGACTGTACCTGTATTGTCACCCAAACTATATGTTTGCATACCAAATTTCAAGTCGATGCCATTAACCGTTGAAGAGTTCCGTCCTGTGGAGATGATCCTGGCTGGACTACCGGGATGTCACAATCAGTTTATTGTATTGTCATGCAATTTACATAAGTATTCTACACAATTTCAAGTCAATCCAACTACTAAAAGTTGGTTGAATTTAGCTTGCAAGATTTGGTTACAGACAGACCACAGGACAGGTGAAACTAAATAAAAGCTTGTAAAAAAAAATACAAATTATTAATTTGTTTCATAACACCAATTTTACTATAAAATTCCAATTCTGTAGATATCGGTTTCTTCTTGCTGCCCACGATTTTAAGTAATAACATCTTTGTTGCTTTATCTAACGTGTCCCATAAGGTCACTGCTCTTTTGATTGTGGACAGTCTAAAACGTAAATAAAATAGTAATTAGTGCAATATAACGTAGTTAAATAAAGTCTCTTTTAAAATGTCTTTAAATTGATATACCGAGAGTGTTTACATAGTGTTTACATTGCACACTGATTAATGAGACATTGGCTTACTCTGCACGCAACTATCGTTTTTTTAGCGTTAGAAAAATGGTTAACAATCTTGACAAGTCTTTTTATTGAAAAAAAAACGAGATTAAAATAAAGCAAAATGCTTGATGTTCGTAGCGTGACAGGCGACGTCAGTTGTGTTCTAGCTAGGATGGCGTACATTGATTACAGTATTTAATTTGTAAGAAAAAAAGGAGAATTCAAAAAGCCCATTAATTTTAAAAGTCGCTGAAGTAATGTTGTTCAGTTTGACGAGGACGATCTATATTTTAATTTTTTACTCGTAAAAGGCCACACCCGGTAGATATCATTATAATAATATTATAAATCTGTTTAAAAAAATATACCTCGTTGAGTCTCTTGCCGGATTCTTCTCAACAGAGGTTTTTCCTAACCGGTAGTAGATTATTCATGACATTCATAAGTGCTTGTTATAAGCCTAAATTGAATCATATTTTGACTTTGGCTTTGGAACTTCAGTATCCAGATGTGAACCGGATTCCCGCATTACAGCACTAGTATTTTTTTGCAGATGAATACTATATTTATCATCTCTTCATAGTTTATCAGTTCCTCACATGAATAGAAACTCGGTTAACCCATTGATGATAATAATGTACAGTGAACATAACACCAATGATTTCGCCGAAATACATAAACTTGTTTATGTACAAGCAGCAAGTTCGAACATGGCCCTGCTTGTAATCTCACATCTTATGAAATTCAATGAGCATTTCCCCGATATACACACAAACTCGACAATTGAGCATTCCCCCCGACCCCTCTCCCATTGCGCCTTCATGATTACAATGGTATTATCCGACGTTTGGAGACGGCGTAATGTACGCCGAGTTTTTGATACAATCAAATGGAAGTCGTGATATTGTTAGTGCGTTAGGTAAAGTAGTAAATATGTAAATTTCTCTAGGATTTGGGGTTTTACTACTCGCATGTTGCCATACGAGGGTAATACGAAATCGATAGTTATAAAATTAGACATGATTTTGCCAATCCCATCCTATTCAGTCTTACTTACATTATAAGTGCAAAAGTGAGTACGTTTGTTTATTATTAAGACTAGGTAGGACCATCCTGCTCGCTAATCCTGCCGTGAAATAGCACTGTTGTGTTTAGGCGTGAAGAGTAAGACAGCCGGTGAAATTGCACTTGAAGCACTTGAGGTATCAGTATCCCATCTTAGGCCTCTAGGTTGACAGCATATCCGCAATTCCCCTGGTGTTGCAGGAGTCTATGGGCGGTGGGTAGGTACTTTCGTCGTGATAATCTTTTTTTTTATTCGACTGGATGGCAAACGAGCAAGTAAATCTCCTGATGGTAAGAGATCACCACCGCCCATGAACATCTGCAACACCAGATATTGCAGATGAGTTGCCAACCTAGAGACCTAAGACGGGATACCTCAAGTACCAGTAATTCCTTTTTTGAAGTCGGTTAAAAAATGTACAGGACCCACAATGCGCGTTTCTAACTCGTATTTGGTCAATTTTTTATGCTCTAGTCCCAAGCAAAAGTGGGAATTTATACCGCAATTCCTTCAACAAAATATTGTACTGTCGAGATATGAATTGTTTGAAACCATGACAAACTTGACACTGGCAGGCCAATCAACCTGGCCCGGACCTGGCCCAATTGGATTTGGTCTGCTTTCTGTGGAAATTGAATAATTCCGATTCCGTCTTCCTGGTTTAGCTCCGCCGTAGGGAGTAAGTCCATCAAAGATGTAGCAACAAATATAAAGCAAAAAAGCTTGTATATAAACCTACTACTCGCAGTTATTTCCCGCAGCTCTGCCCGCGTGGTATTCAGTTATCGCGCTGTTCCCTCGGGAACTGTGTATTTTTTTCAAAGTACCCTATGTCACTTTCGGGCCCATTAAGTATCTCTATGCCAAAAACACGTCGATCCGTCGCTCCGTTACGGCGTGAAAGACGGACAAACACACAAATATACACTTTCGTATTTATAATATTAGCATGGATGGATACAAAGTGACGAAGGGCTTACTTTATGAGTAATGCGGACGAGTTTTTAGTATACTAAAAACGTAGTATGTTTGTGTGTTTGTCCGTCTTTCACTCTGTAACGGAGCGACGGATCGACGTGATTATAGATAATAATATAATTATAATAGATAAAGTTTAGACCTCTCAAGCGGAGGGTCATGGGTTTGAGCTCGGGCTTGGACTTTTGTGTTTTTATAAATTTAATACTTTTACTATACCTACTTAATAGCTTAACGGCGCAGGAAAACTTCGCAAGGACACCTAATATATTAAACCTTAGAAATAAACTTTTACCAGTTAGGCCAGAGAAAGAGTTAGCCAATTTTTTCGACAGGGCAAAGCTACCGGGTAAGGCTAGTTGTATAATATAAATAATAGCTTTTGTCCGCGGCTCCGCCCGCGTGGTATTCAGTTATCGCGCGCAGTTCCCTCGGGAACTGTGTATTTTTCCGGGATAAAAAGTAGCCTCTGTCACTCTCGGGCCCATAAACTATCTCTATGCCACGTCGATCCGTCGCTCCGTTACGGCGTGAAAGACGGACACACAAACATACAAACACACTTTCGCATTTATAATATTAAGTATGAATAAAAAGTGACGAAGGGCTTGGTATAAGAGTACTCGTAATGTGGACGAGTTTTAAGTAGATAAAATTCAGTGATTTTATACAGTAAATGATAATAACAATAAGTTGATACAACAGTGGTAACTGGGTCAAATAATATTACATTGATTTCATTTATTTTCATGTTGACAGATTGGTTATTTCATAATGATTGGGTGGTCCTAAAATGTTTAATTCGATCAATTATTAGGGTTCCGTAGCCAAAATGGCAAAAACAGAACCCTTATAGTTTCGCCATGTGTGTCTGTCTGTCCGTCCGTCCGCAGCTTTGCTCGGAGACTGTCAATGCTAGAAAGCTGTAATTTTGCACGAATATATTTGTAAACTATGCCGACAAAATTCCGACAGGGCAAAGCTACCGGGTAAGGCTAGTTGTATAAATAAGAATTGAATCGCTTGGCTTCAATGGACGATGGCCCTACGATTCCGTTAATTTAATTTCGTGCTATGATGTCAGGCGACTCGATATTTCCCGCTTTCATCGACAAATTATATTAGACGCATCGCAGACAACATGTCAGCAGAGATATAACGAAATACAGAAACACGGTAATCTTGCTATTTGCGTTACGATTATTCGACTGTTGAAATTGCTGAATGAT
Source organism: Choristoneura rosaceana (assembly GCA_037349165.1). Taxonomy (NCBI): domain Eukaryota; kingdom Metazoa; phylum Arthropoda; class Insecta; order Lepidoptera; family Tortricidae; genus Choristoneura; species Choristoneura rosaceana. The sequence continues at coordinate 2,127,772 of JAZBNJ010000045.1, forward strand.
TAACGTGTTGTAATTTGAATTGAAATCTTTTGATGCAAGTGACAGGTTCGGGGGAATTTTTTCATTTTGTAAATTATTTTGGAGTTCAAAGGGCAAACGCAATTGAAGCTGTGTTTGGGTCTCTGCGGGATTAAATAAGAAATGAGGAAAACCCTAGAATTAAAGTTAAAGATGCACATAGCTCAGAAAGTAGCACCTTTCTAAGCCATAATGTGTCTCTCGTTTGCTCTTTTGGAATGATTGCGAATTGCGATAGCAGCAACTTATAAACTAGGACGATGATGATAATGATGATAATTATGATGACAGCGAGGATGATGAAGAAACTGATGATGGTAATGATAGCTTAGGGTCGGATTAAAGTGATAATAACGTTAGGATTTTACTCTATGAAGAAAATAACGATAAGATGTTACATTTAGCAAAATTTAATTTGGCTTATAATGTATCTTCAAATTATCAAAGAAATCCTAGAAACGTTTTTCGGGACTTTTAAATTGCGATTAAAAAATGTTTCCAAACATTAATCGAAGTCTATAATGCACTACCATCTAAGCCATACTACACTTTGAAGACCTGGTTAAAGCCGCGGGTCCATGGTGCATGCAGGTCCAAGGTGCTGCTTCCAACCAAAGCAACAGGAGGCCTATGGGTGAGGCCTAATGTCCAACCAAGAGTGGACGTCCTAGATGACTGATTATAATGATGATGATGACAATGCACCTTCTGAAACATTGTGGAATAATTTCACAACAACCTGGAAAAATTAATAGAAAAATCTGGTACCTGTGAGTCGTAAGCATGCAGCTATAAAAACTTAGTCGATACCAAAACATCAGAGCCCAACTTTAAAATAACTGGGGTCATTTTATGCGACGCTAAAACCCAAAACACCCCGAAATTCTTCAGTAAAAATCCAATTAAGTTTTTATGATGCAGATGTTTCCAGAATATTATAATATCATGAATATTCAATACTTTACCGTCGACTGCGGCTGAATTGTTTTAGCCGTCAATATCGCTTAATAGCATTACGCTACCTTTTCTTTCATCATTGCTTTAACAAACTCAAAAGCCTTTAACTTTACCCCTTTAACTTTAAGATTTTTTCTTAAAAACGAGAAAAATTCTTGTTCGCTGAATGGAATCAAACCTGCAATTGCCATATGCGCCAAAAGTTGTGTTAATGTGAACTCCCAACGAAACCAGCCAAAATATCGATCACTGCACATGTGTAGTATGGTCAAATTCAAATTCGAATATTTATTAATGGGTTGAAAAAAAAGTTTTTCTTTTAACATTTTTTTTTCGGGTGCACAGGATGGAATTCATATCGTCACTACTTTAAAAAAATCTCGTATCTAGAATCAATATGTCAACAAAATTGAACCTTGATGTAATGTCTATATAGTTCACTCAGAAAAAATATCTATTTTGAGCTACGAGTTTTTTTAAAGTAGTGACGATATACCTCCTGGCTACTCCAACTATGTTACCGTTAAAGTCTAAAATACAAATGTGAAATAAAAGTAAATAAAGAGAGGGAGTAGCAGATGAAGCCCAGAAAAAAGTAGGAGAAATGCAATACAATCAATGGTAATGGAACATTACAAAAATCGATTGAGCCAAATGCGACGGCAGATAAGCATACATACATACTACTTACAGATCAAATTGAGAACCTACTTTTTTTGAAGCCGATTTATAAAATACATGCAATAGTAATTAAAGATCAGAAATAAAGGAGCTTTAGTCAAATGAAGGAGACCAGGGATTGGTAAGCGCTGCGTAGGACGTCCACTAACAACAACCGGGGGATCCAACTGAAGCAACTGGAGGTCTATTATTATAGAGGGTACTTCCTACGGCTGATACTACTGTGATGATGATGATAATGATGAGTCAAATGATACAGAATCTCGCTAACAACAGCAATTCCTGCTTGATTCGGCAAAACTAATTCTGAAGGCTTATGCCTAAAATTTATAACGAAGTTTCAAAAAGAAACCCCTAATCGCGTAAGTTATTGTCCGAATTCTCCAAAATTTCCGAACGCTCTGATAATATTCATCAGGCAACTTCGGTCGCGCGAGCGAAATATGAAATTCATGTTCAACACATTAATATTTAATGGTTCCTTGAACTTCGCCAAACAATTTGGTGCTACGAGATGTTTTACAATTTTTTTTGTTTATGTTAAAACATGCAAACGGAAGAATTCTTGTGTACGCTTCGAATTATTTATGTTTTACAGCTCCTTTGGCAATATAACGGCTTTCACTAGATGGATTGATGACATCTGAGAGTTGCAGGCTACTGGTGTATGTAAGAGGAAAAATATCGTTTTTTTTTAGCGTTCTTCTTCTGTTTCGTACCTGGTTTTAGAATAGAAAGAAAGAAAGATTTATTTGGCTCCTTAAGTACCACCTAAGACTAAGACTAAAATTAGCTCTAAAACTATAATATTACTTGGTGACACGACAGGATACCAAAAAGGGTTTCCACTCAGCATGTGTTGCCGCATATTAAGTGCAGTAACGCTGGTTTTCTGTGGAGCCCAGACGGTCTCTCTTCCCGTTAATGTCTTAAAAAGCGACTGGGAAAGACCTGATATTGTGAGAGTGGTCAGCAACACTCCCTACTATTAAATCGCGGGTTTCCAGGTCAAACCCAATACAATAACTCGATCTAACATTTTTTAAACTTCTACATGTTCTTTTTCAACAGTGAATTATTTCGACTTATTGGGTTTGATTTGACCAGGGAGCCCTCGGAATACAAACTCCGGATACCACTGCGGTGTGCAAGGAAAAACCACCACACTGTATTTTTTCAAGAAAGCTAAAGCAGTATAGAAGCGAATCTGCAGTACCGCGAGACCCCCTTAGAGGCCTTGTAAAGGGCGCGTCTGTGTGAGTGTGTTCGTTTCGATCGACTTGTTCGTAGCTTCCGTACTGCTTTGGCTTATATTATATACTGTGGAAGCGTGGTAGACGTTTTGTTCCAGAAGACTCTTGACTCTTGTAGAAAAGCCTGGTATAATCTTTTTCTATCAGTGCCTCTTCAATCCTAAAGGTTGGCTGTTAGCTTTTTGCACTCGTCTTTATCAGCAGTCGAGTCTAGTAACAGCTGTTCGACGGAAGCGATGCCGGTCCACTCTCGGATGTCCTGCAGCCACGATTTTTTCCGTTGCTCAGCGCATCTTTTTTTTATGTTCGGGAGGCCAGACGAACGAACTAGTGGGTCACCTGATGTTAAGTGATCACCACTGTCCATAGACACCTACAACGCTTTAAGCGATGCCAATGCGTTGTCGGCCCTGCATCTCTTTCTGTCCACTTTGTCCGTCATTATCAATGTATTTTCCTGAGGACGTGTCCAAGATACTCCATCTTGCGTCTAGTCTGGTAATAATAGATTTGACCAATAATATAACGAACTATTCACTGACTTGAGTCAGGGATTTTATCAAAGCACTTTACAACTCTGGCGAAATGAAAAACGAGTTGCTTTTTTGACTGATTTACATTATGACATTATAATTGTTAAATCCCGTTGAGTTTCCAAAACATCAACACTTGGCGCTAAGCTCGCAACGTCGCTGCAAAAATCTTTGTAAGCATTTTCCTAATTATCAACGCTTGGAAACTTAACTCTTATTAGGAAAACCCTTGAATATTCAAACTTCTGTTTAAAGGAAACTCCGGAATCAACTTGCAGCCGTCGCTAAATTTTCAACTCGCTAATACGTAATTTCAACTAATTCCTAAGTAGTCCGCGAGCTAGATTATAAACTTAGTACTAGGGAAGTAAGGAAAGTAAATGGCGCTCTATCTCAGTATATTATTGGCGCGGCCGCTTTAGGTATTCGTTAGGGATATTGCTGTCTTTATCGCTCGTGACCGTGACATAAGCGCTCGCAGCTGTCCCCCCATGCACATCCCCTCCCGCTTCTCGCTTCCCGCTAATGTATATCGAGATAGCTATAGGCTTTTCAAGATTTGGGCGGTTGAATTTTGGGTTTCGTTCTCCTCATATTATACGAAAAGTATAGCACAGAAATCAATGATAATATTACGATACGACGGATTGACGTGTTTTTTAGCATAGAGATAGTTTATGGGCCCGAGAGTGATATAGGCTACTTTTTATCTACGCGCGATAACCAAATACCACGCGAGCGGAGCCGCGGGCAAAAGCTAGTGATATAAGACATGATTTTTGTCCATCCATATAATTAATACCATAGTGATATTTTTATTTTAGGCATATCAGCTCAGCGAACATGTGCGGGCAGGTCAAAGTCCAAACATGGGTCTGTAAAAATCCTTATCTATGACAAACAAATTAACAGCAAACATGTTCTTAAGGCGTGATTTGATGTAAGTGTGATTTTATTGCACCGTCATTGATATAATAAGCATCTTTATAATTTTTACACCATATTTATTTTAAAAAATGACGTTGATTGTAGCCAGAGTTCAGAGTGATGTATCAAAAACTCGTAACCTTTGGAATCATCTATTTTATTTAAAACATAGATAAAGCTTTTAATTAAACAACAATGACTAGTTATTTTTAATCATCTGATAGCAGTGGATGCCTACTTTTTTGTAGGTAATAGGTATTTTCATGTGTATTATACAGCATTAGTTGTAATTTAATTTTAAAAAAATAATCTATTTTCACTCATCACTACTAAAACTCTCTGAATTTAAATATTGATGTATAAGTAGCTGAGAACAAGTTCTTACACGAGCCAAATTCAAATCAATCTTAAATAATGTCAACTTTTTCCTTGTCTTTAGTAGACTTTGCCATGAAAACACTTCAACTACATTATACGCTGTAACCGATCGCATCTTTTAAAGTCCAGTGTTAACGGAGCCATGCTTCTGCTTCTGCATAAGTAAAATTCTCGTAGTTTTATTTTATTTTATTTGACTGGATGGCAAACGAGCAAGTGGGTCTCCTGATGGTAAAAGATCACCAACGCCCATAAACATCTGCAAGACCAGGGGTGTGGCAGATGCGTTGTCCTATAGGCCTAAGATGGGATACCTCAAGTGCCAGTAATTTCACCGGCACTGCTGCTTCACGACAGGATTAGCGTGTAATGATAATGGTAGCAATCCCGGCAGACAAGCAAGCAAGCAAGACGGGCAAGGTCCTACCACCTGCGAAGTGTGCGGCCTTACTTTACTTTGGTCCGGGCCCGTTGTTTTTTTTTATTATTTTTCGCTATATTGCTTTTACTTTTTTTTATTATTATTCGCTAAGCACCCGGTTTGCTTCTCCGCTGAAACCTAGATACGCATGTGTAACTCATGCGTTATAAAATATAAAAACTGTTACAATAGAATAAACAAGTCCATAAAGGCCGACCAGGAATATAATTAAAAAAAACCTGACGCGACGGCAGCACTTCTACGTATTATATTGCAACTGTCTTTACACTTACTATACGCTACGGTGTCGAAATTACTTTTTGTAAGAAAAATACTTCATTACATTATGAATTATTTTCCTTCCAAGGTTATGGATAATCTTCGGCATTTTAACGCAAAAAAACAGCAGATACAATAGATACAGATACACACACACACACACACACACACACACACACACACACACACACACACACACACACACACACAATGCTTGCGCACTTGTCGTCTTTTTTTTTAATGTAATCTATATTTTCCTCGACTAAATTTGGTTTTATTCTCTTTCTTTTGTACGTATTGTTTCACATATTGCACTTTTTGTATTTTTTTTTTGTAAAACACAAATTAACGCTTTAAAATACCACGCGCAAACAACGTTAAACTTTGACAGCAATAGGATTAATGTCACCAGTGCAAGAAATTAGTTCTATTGGTTTTCCGCAACATGACGAGTTTTTTTTTATTATTCTGTTCAGCCTTTAACAATATTTTTAAATTGGATTTATCATTTATAAACAATTCAGATAAAAAACAGAGATATTTTTTCGTAAAGTTTTCTGCCACAGAAAAAAAAGATGGAGTAGCATTTCTCAAAAAAAAATATCTTCAACTTGATTTCAAACCAAGTGAAATCCCCTTAATTTTTTAATATAAGCGGGATTCAGTTATTTATATGTAATATAATATAATTAAGGCACGCTATCGCAGTTCTTGCCAGTTGGGCTGCTGCCAAAGTTGGATTCAATAATAAACGGCTCAGTAACTATAACAGTAACTGATAACTAAGTGAATCGATCATCATCATCGTATATGCTGTAGGACGTCTACTGTTAATAGGCCTCCCCCATGGTACAAAACAGATAAGTACAGAATTCAATCTTATGTATGTACTTCACTTTTCATAGCTACGCTTGGCGGTCGCTCTAGTTGTCAACTATTGCTTATGCACAAAAAACTATTGTGGTAGCCACTCGTATATAGTTGTTGGATTTATTGTTGAGAATGAATCGGAAAGAATGGAAATATAAATTAATAATAACTAAAATATTTTAATGTTTGTCATTGTTATATTACAGTTATTTCAGTTCTGAAGTGGCAGTGGGCGGGGAACATCGCTCGCAGGACTGATGGCCGACGGGGTCAAAAGTTCTCGAATGACGTCCGCGGACCGGGAGACGAGCTGTCGGTGTGCCTCCAACAAGATGGAGCAACGACCTGGTTAAGATCGAAGGATCGCGGTGAATGCGAAAAGCACAAGACTGGTCTGAGTGGAGAGCCTTGGGGGAGGCCTATGTCCAGCAGTGGACGTCTTTCGGCTGACATGATGATGATGATGATGATTTCAGTCAGCCCCAGTACCCATCAAGACAGCGTAGAGGAAGGTCCACAGACCTTAAGACCTTAAGAGTTTACCTACCTTGCGTGTAACAATTTTGATCCTCGGTCTAAGTTTTGTCCAATCTAAATGCGCGATACGCTTTGAAAAAATGAAAAAAAGCCTTTGAATCGGTTCCGCGCGTCTTTGAATCGGTACCGTACGGTTTTGATTTCCCATCACTAAATCTCGCTCGTGACGTCATCGTAGGTACGAAAATTTGACACACTAGGTTCTCATACAGTTTGAAGCGCTCTTTTCGTCTATCTCGATATAAAATCTGTGGAAAGGTCGCATCGAGAGATTAATAATCGATTTAGAGTGGTTAAACATCTATGTTAAGGGGGTTGCTCTTCCATACAAACCTCCGGACAAGGCGCATCGCTTCCACAGACATGTTTTCTTAGAGGATTTTTTGAGAATAGTAAATTATGGATATGCTCTTCTAGCGAAACACAAAAAAAAGCAACTTTATCGCATCCAAAGTGCAGCGTGATGCAGTAAATTTTGATGCATTTTACCATTGTATGAGTACAACTGACAGTGTTCGCAGCGAGCATGTAGTGACATTTTATATGGGTGCGTAAGTCAGTGTCACAAAAACAAACTATTGTAAATAGGTATCGACTATTTGGTGTGGTCACGTGACCTGACATTTGGCTCAGATAATACGACGACTAAATGAAGAAAGCATGAGATCAAGTTCAAATCTCGGAGTCTAGTGTTTACTTTTTTTGTTTTTAAATCTGTTATTTTCGGAAGTTAGAACGCCTAAACTATTGTTTTCTGATTAATGCAAGAACACAAAGTGTAAGTTAGACGAAAAACAGGTAAATTACTCTTAAAATTCTCATTTAAAATAATAATTTTGTAAGTAACATACACGGCCCTCGACAAAAATTATAAGTTTGCATACTTTACATACATTATGATGCGGTGCTTCGAGCTAGGACACGTGGTTTTAAATGCAACTTACAAATTCTGAACAGATATTAGTTACTTACTTTTACGTAGACAGTAGCGCCACTAATTTATATAAAGCATTATTGCTAGATGTAGCCACTAAACTAATTAGTTAAAAAATAAGGTCTGCATTCAACATACATTGCATGTATGTATGAATATCAAGTTTTACAGTGAGACTCAAATAAATACCTACAAATCACGGCATTTCTACGTCCGCATCTAGGCTCAGTGAATAAAAAGGTTTTCGCAGTCGAAGAAGTTTTCGTACCACCTTTTTTTATTATTAGGTACTGGCTAGATAAGTGGAAATGTTAGACGTCATTACATTTTTGCCACAACGTCAAGTCAATCAGATTGATTTTCAAAAGCAATATATTTAAATATGGTTTGATTACAAACCAAGAAATCAAAAAGTTGGCAGACGAGAGGAATTTAGCAAGAATAAAATGTAATTGGATACACAGGTATGTTTATTTTATCATTTTTGTCAACATCAATATTTGTAACATGAACACCAGAGGCAGGGCTGTAAGCATTTAATTCCTACTGGGTTACCTAAGTATGACTTATCTTGTGTAGACACTACTGCAACTTACTACATCCGGAGGAAGAAATACCAAATTTCCCTAACTCTTAGTTGCGTAGTGAAAATTTTCACTCCATAGTAGAAAGTATCTTCCAACCGTCTGTCTGTATGTAGGTATGTACCCTATTATGGAGTGATTCAAGAAATTTATTTTATCCATACTAATATTATAAATGCGAAAGTGTGTTTGTATGTTTGTCCGTCTTTCACGCCGTAACGAAGCGACGGCTCGATGTGATTTTTGGCATAGAGTTAGTTTATGGGCCCGAGAGTGACATAGGCTACTTTTTATCCCGGAAAAATGCACAGTTCCCTAGGGAACAGCGCGCGATAACCGAATCCCACGCGGGCGTAGCCGCGGGCAAAAGCTAGTTTATTTATAAGTATGAGAGTCGGCAAGGGTTATGGTTTTTGAGCGTATGTATGCAACAAGGTCTTGATGCAAGCAAGACAACAAGACAAGAGAAGAGACAAGAAAGATATAGAGGATTCAGAAGAGGTATCGTCAGATTAGTCTGTTAGGAGTGACACAGGTTGTTAATTTTATGCGTATGTGAGTCTGTCTGTATATTTTTCCATCAGCCCATTCGTCCGTCTGTCTGTCGATCCGTCCATCTGTCCATCTGTCTGTCCGTCTGTCTGTGTGTCTGTGTTTCGAAGTGAACACTAAATCATTGCCCTATTTTTTTAATGATTATTTACCAACGCCCATACCAAACCTTTGATTCTAAAAGGCTTGAAATGTAAGATAAGGAAAAAATGGGGTTTATTATGTACCTATGTAAAATTCTACTAGTTCATAACTATAACAATAATAAAAATAATAATTTATTCAGACTTTTAAATCCATTTTGTTAGTACTTAATACATAATCACTTATTGACTAATGTTAGTAGCTTTCTCCATGTGTTGATTTTACTTAATTTAATTAAAAATAATAATAACTATTATTTAGTTTTTAGGGTTCCGTACCCAAAGGGTGCCAACGGAACCCTATTGATGTGACTCCACTGACTGTCTGTCTGTCTGTCCGTCCGTTTGTCACAGGGCTCTATCTCTTGAGTCGTAATAGTTAGACACTTGAAATTTTTACAGATTATGTATGTATTACTGTGGCCGCTATAATAAAATATCAATATTAAAGAGCGGCTCCCATACAGCAAACGTAACAATTTTGTCCGTTCCTTGGCCAAAATGTCAAAAACGGAATCCTTATAGTTTCGCCATGTCTGTCTGTCTGTCTGTCTGTCCGTCCGTGGCTTTGCTCAGAGACTATCAATGCCAGCAAGCCGTAATTTTGCACGAATATATATGTAAACTATGTTAATAATTATGGTGATGATGATGATGATGATGATGATGATGATGGTCGTATGTCATCGCTGCCGAATTCTCACTTTATTCAACTAAAGACATGAATAAACTTTGTCACAAAGACTTATAGTTCAGATAATTTGATATTAAATACGCTGTCCGTCCATTTCCATAATATCAGATATTCGCTGGGTGGCTGACAATAACTGGATGAGAGTGGCCGAGGATCGTGCTCAGTGGCGTGCCATTGGAGAGGCCTATGTCCAGCAGTGGATTAAGATAGGCCTATGATGATGATGATGATGACTTAAAATAAGACACTAACCCCACTATAATATTATAAACGGGAAAGTTTGTTAGTCTGTTTGTTTATTTCTTTATTACCTTTTCACGTCTAAACCGTTCAACCGATTAGGATGAAATTTGGGATACATAGTTTGAGCCCCGGAGGAAGGGCTGTCACTTTATTCGTCCACGTAGGTATCTTTTAGTCTGTCTGCTAATACTATTTCTGTATTTATTAATGCACAATTCCTTTCAGATTCAATGCTAACTAACTAGTGCCTAGGTGCTGTAATGCAATATTCAAGGGGAAGAAAGAAGAAACGTTTAATGTTGATATGCAAGAAATTTAGGAATATCTGACTGACTATATTAGATTTATTTATTAACGCTGTGTTAAAAAGTTTGTTCTAAATAGTTATGATGTACACAACGAAATAAAGGTCTTCGTAGGGATCCTTCTTTTAGCGTTCCGTGGGTGTACATTTTAGTGGAGCTTCCAAAAACAAGAATACCAACAGGTATGTAGTTTTTATTTATTGAACCTACAATTTCAGATGATGAGATAATAGGGGTACATATAAAGTACTATAAAACCGTACAACTTTTCCCGTTGGAGATAACTTTGCCCAAGCTGTCATTTTTAAAATATCTGAAATAAAACAAAAATAGGCAAATGTACACTTTTTTAATTTAAATATAGTTAATCAAACACATTTTTTTGAACTTTCAGATTTTATTTATTTGCAAACCCCGATTCATTTTCAAATACCTATCCAACGATACCTCACAACAAAGGGTCACAAAAAAAAATCCCCGCGTTTCGTGTAGTTTTACCTCCAAGTTGATAATAACTGTCAAAAAAACGATCCTTTTTACAACGAAAAAATATTTATGGAATTGTGATTATACTACTTATAAATCTGTGTAACTGTGATTTGGTTCTTTTGGTCAAGCTTTTTTTATCAGGAGAAAAACTAGTTTTGAAAAATATGCTCGAAAATATATACATTTTTTAATAATCAATTTTGCATAACTTTTTCCCTATTCATAACAATGAATAAATCTTTTCTTTTTCCCTCGATATTGGATTTTTTTTTCTGACGGGAGTTACTCCTTTTTAGGGTTCCGTACCCAAATGGTGCCAACGAGACCCTATACTATAACTGAGACTCTGCTGGCTGTCTGTCGGTTTGTATGTCTGTCTGTCCATCCGTCTGTCACAGGGTTCTATCTCTTGAGCTTAAATAGCTACCTGTGTGGTGTCGTGTAAGAATTACACCTCTTCATTTCTTCCGTGGATTTCGTAAGAGACGACTGAGGTGATATAGGTTAAGGTGTACCATAGGCGACAGGCTAGCAACGATACAATACAATAACTTTTTATTTCACACCAACATATAGCAAACAATTACAGAAAACACAGAGACTTTCTGAGGTAAGCAATAGTGACTTGTCACTATTGTACCGTTTTTGTCAAATTTAAAACCTAAAATTGCTGAAAGTTGCTCCGCAGAGGTAACATTTCGTGTGCTCTACCGCCCCCATTATGGGAAAACAGGCGTGATGTTTGTATGTGTTGTGTGTGTGTATGTGCTAGGCTAGACCTTTGAAATGTTCCCAGATTATGTAGGTATTACTGTGACCTTTATAACAACAAATACTAAAAATAAAGTAAGTTAAAAATTAAATGGAGTCTTTATACAAGAACTGGTTTTTTTTAAGCCCTAAATTGCTAGGGGCAACACAAGTGATCCTATGTTGTTTGAATGTTTATCTACCTGTAATTTTGCGATTTCAATGTGGTTTTGTATTAGATTTTTTAGCAAAAACTGTTTTAAAAACATTGTACGGAGGTACGGAACCCTTCGTGTATACAAGTCCGACTCGAACTTGACTTTTTTAGGTTTCCGGAGCCAAAATGGCAAAATTGGAACCCTTATAGTTTCGCCATGTCTGTCTGTCTGTCTGTCCGTCCGTCCGCGGCTTTGCTCAGAGACTATCAATGTTAGAAAGGTGTTATTTTGCACGAATATATACGTTAAATATGCCGATAAAACAGTAGATACAATAACAAATCCAATAAAAAAATTTTTTTTCAGTACCTCCTATAAATATAAAATGGGGCTAATTTTTTTTCTCATCCGTCCTGGTTTGTGTGAGGTATCGTTGGATAGGTCTTTTGAAATTATTAGGGGGTTGCTAAAACGATTCGATTCAGTTATTTGTTTGCAAAATATTCAATTTTAAAATGCAAATTTTCACTAAAATTGAGTCCCTCTTAAATCTAAACCGAAATTTTGAAAAAATTCACGATGGTAGTAAGTACACCAAACTTACAAGAAAAACTATAACGGTTAAGTTTTGTTGAGAATTATTAGTAGTTTAAGAGTAAATAGCAGCCTAAGGTATAAAATATACCTAAACTTGGAATATTCCGTAGAAAATCCTTAGAAAAATATGACTTACTTTTTTCGTAATGGCTACGGAACCCTATCTCGGGCATGTCCGACACGCTCTTGGCCGGTGTTGTATCCTGCCAAGCCCTTTTTGTTACAGCATATATTTGACTCCGCGGGCAAAATATATATATCAAGGGCAAAATTGGACGGTTTTATCGTACTAAAAAATAGTCTTCTATTTATTACAGAAAACTAACGACAAATAATTGAAGGATTTTAAATTGTGTTTCTGTATCTAGGTAAATTATTTCATGTGTGTTACATGACTGTCACTGTCACACAGCTCGTGAATTTGCTGCTCTGTATGTATGTGTGTTTTGGTGCTCTGAGTGCCGATTCAATATTCACAGAACAAAAGCAACCAAAATATTTTTCTTTGATTTTTTATAGAAATGTAGTAGGGAGGATTTCTGCAAGACACACACATCCATGTGTCGCACAAACACAGTTGTCTTACACTTGTGTTTGCGGAGTGGTAAAGGAAAAGGTTGAAGTTATTAATATGATAATATCGGGTGCCAAGATACAGGCTCAGCCTAGTTTGGGATCCACTGTATTTAATAATTGATTGTAATTATCCTGGTATATTTTTATTATTTATCATTTTTCATTTCATTTATTTCATATTTTATTTATTTATTTGACTCAATTTAAGTTTAAACTTTATGACCTTGTCTCTATCACTTCGTGTTTGAGCTTTTGTACAAGGTTATCAGATGGGTATATTTAGGGTCCTTTGGGATGGTCACCTTTTCGAGCGTCTGCCAAGCACTTCCGGCAAAAAAAATGCTGACATATTTCGCTTTTCTGTGTCTACCAATAAATTCCTAACTGATTCCATAACTATACTTCAGCATCAGATGGGTTAAATAACGCCCTTTTTTTTGTATCGGAAGTGACTATTTTTTTGGTAAGTACTTTTGGCAAATTCAACCGCAACATACTATGAAATTCGGACTTAGCATCCGTTTTACGGGAAACAATTGTGCATTTCATCGCGGTATCAAGAAGGTACGATATTATGCAGTCCGCACTCCCGGATCTAGTGAGCCTTCTAACAACTTTATACAAAAATTCAAACACTAAATATTAGAGACAAGATAAAATAAAGAGTAAACATAACTTTGACCTCAACCGTATATACACTCAAAAGATTCTTGGACATTGAACAGACTGATTTATGTATAGTCAGCAGCAGAATTAGATGGGCAGTTATGGCGCTCAACATGATCTACACATGACGCGACTACTGCTAGGATAAAGAGTGTTTAGTAACTAAACTAAACTTTAATTAATTTTGAGGTTACCGGTTTCTAACCAAATATCATAACATCATGTTCATAGTAAGTCGTAATGTGTCAAAACACATTAGCTCCAAAACTTCTAAAATGTGAAAAATGTCAAATATAATTATTGTCAATGCAAAAATGTCATCTATAATATAAAAATGAATCGCAACATGTGTTGGCATAACTCGGGAATGACTGGTCCGATTTCGCTAATTCTTTTTTTGTTGTGTTCGCTACTGTCAGGAGAAGGTTTTCATGGAAGAAAAAAAAATACAACGGGGGCGAAGCCGCGGGCAACAGCCAGTTTATAATATTAGTAGGGATGAATGTTCGGTAAAAACAAAAATTCCTTCAAATATCGAATTACTATTAACACTGACAGTGAAAATGCATTAGTTTCATAATCACCAAAATTCAAAAATACTTTTGGTGAAATGGCCCAAAGATCAAAATGACTCTTATATTCTGAAATTTCGCATTCAAAATTTTGTCTGGGTATTAATTTTTACTCTCGATTATAATTTATGATAAAAACAGTAATAAGAGAAATTGAATGTGACCCAAGTTGATAATTATTTAAATAAATAAATATCATGGGACACTTGACACTAATTAACCTAGTCCCAATAACTAAACAAAGCTTATACTAGGCAACGGATAAACATACTTTTATAGACAAATACATACATTCGTATTATTCATACAAATATCTACCTCGCTGTTTTTAATAATTTAGTTATTTGCTGTTATTTATACAATTAGTGATTTTAAATTTAGACATTTTCCATAGCTTTAGGTATTCTGAAAATTTGACGTTTTAGTCTTGAGACATTTTAGTATCAAGTTAATTTGAGTTTTAGATACTTTGGGACCAAGTTGCATTAAAAATTAGTCAAAACACTGAAGTCAATTTGAATTACAGCCATATCTGAGATACAGTGTTTTAAAAAGTAAGTAAGTGTAGTCATTTCAAGGTATAGACTTTTTGAAACTTAAACTTGACATTATCATATCTGCTTGTAACAGACAGGTAACATTTTGAGCACCACAACCGCTCCTCCACTTCTGCTGCTGACTATGTCCAGTCAAGGGCAAAGATATGTATACACTTTAGTACCTTGTCACTTTAACCACTGTGACAGTTCATATATGGCAGTTCAAATATGAAGAAAATAGACAAGGTAAGTACTAAAGTGTATACATATTTTTGCCCTTGACTGCACCAGGGTGGAAATTTTAATAATCAATCTTGCTATGATTTCCTTGACAAAAGTATGAGATGTCAATAATAATATGACATTACGAGTACTAGCACAAAGGTTCCAACTGGTAGACCTTGTCTAAGCTAAAGGTGAACCACGGGCATTTTTTTTTACCCGTGTTACACCTATGTAAACTTTGCTAAAAGACCTTCTTTCATGTATTAGCACTTCACTTGCATTATCTTAAAATCATCTAATTGACACTGACAACGACTTCAATCAATTCTTGAAATACCTATTAGAAATAGATGATAAGTATGCGTTTTCAACAAACATGAAAAATCCGATAATGCTCAATGTACGGAGCAGCGGCTGTCACTTGTATGAATTCAAGATGTCCGCTCTGTCGCGCGTTGAGATCAATTATGACTGGACAACAAAGCCGATGATAACCACTTCTCACCAAGGTACGGCACGCAAAAAACATTCATACTTTAATATTATAAATGCGAAAGTGTGTTTGTGTGTTTGTATGTTTGTGTGTTTGTGTGTTTGTATGTTAGTATGTTTGTCCCTCTTTCACGCCCGAACGAAGCGACGGATCGACGTGATTTTTGGCATAGAGATAGTTTATGGGCCCGAGAGTGCCATAGGCTACTTTTTATCCCGGAAAATGCATAGTTCTCGAGGGAACAGCGCGCGATAACCGAATACCACGCGAGCGGAGCCGCGGGAAAAAGCTAGTAATAAAATAAATTAAATTATTATGTACCTATGTTCAAACATTTTAACAAATAGGCTTAGATACAAATAATTAAGTACACGTAAATAGATACAAATAAATACACGTACATAAATAAGTGTCTCGGCGTGTATGACTCGTCGAACTACTGAGGGCCTACTCCGAAATTCGAAAATTTCGTATCGTACCGCCCCTCTTGCTCTCGTAGTTTAAGCGTCAGAGGGCCGGAACTACACGAACTTCGATTTTCGAATTTCGGATTAGCCTTGTTGTTCCGGAGCCCAACCTAGCTACCTAGCTCCCAAAAAAATTCAGTTATTATAACGGTCAAAAATTATATATTCACGTAAGTATATGTAAATATTTAGATACATAAAAAAACGAATGAACTAAAACAATTACTTTTGCTCACCCGTGACCTTATGATAGCTACGTTTATGCAAGAAATGTGTTCCTCCAACTCCATACTGTAATAACACTAGTCTAATAGTAATAAAAGTTACAGTCTATCATCTGGTAGCACGGTGAACGGTTGTTGCTCTGAAGATGAGCTCTGGTTGAGTTAGAAATGGGTCAGTGTAGTGTGGTGGTGGTGATAGATGGTTTTGTGTGGTTTGTGTGTGTTCTTACAGTGTGGAGGCGGAGGAACTGCGTGAACACATATTTCTTACATAAATGTGGCTATCATAAGGTCACGGAACGGCAAAGTAATTGTTTTAGTTCATTGATTTGCACCTCCCCAAAGTAACGCCTGACTCAATAAATTATAGAAAAACTATTCACTCATCTCAATGGAATCACTAACATCTGAATCAGAGTCGTTGACAAAAATTATAGGTTCATTATCCATATCAAAATATTGTAAATATTGTTTTTCTGTGTCTTTAACTTGCCGACATGTTTGTTTGTTTTTTTAGTTGACATGCTGATGGTACTTTTGCGACCTAAATATACGTGCTCCTACCTCTGAGCCTAACGGGTAACTGAATGACCAATAACGATGACATTTATGCGTGTATGTCGCAATATTGTATTTAAAAATTGCGCATCTGCGTAAATGCGGTGTAGAGGCGCATCATTTTAAATTAGACAAGCTCTACATGATTCAGTTTGTTTGACTGTACCTCTTCAGCTCATCAACTCACCGTCAATCAAGCGCGTCAACTAAAGGCGTATAACCTAAGTAAAGCAAGCCCACGGAGACAATTGGGTACATACCGATATGGCTAAAGATGTCCTTGCAAATTGGGAGTTCGCATATATTTACTTGTTCAGATTACTTACACTCTCTTTCGGTAATTGAAATAAAAATTATGTTGAACGATGTATGTTTTATTTACCATTTTATTTTATTACTCTTCCAGCACTGTCTATAGGTAGGTAGGTACTTACTAGGTTTTCTTTTTGTATAAACAATGTTTTTTTTTGTGTAAACACGATCTTAAATAAAATAAATTTTATTTTCCTATTTCCTTTATTTGTGGCAAATCTTTTGGTGAAGGAAGGAACATATACATATAGGAAAGTATACATGTAATCCCAGTATTACGACTAATTGATAATTAATTCATTCGAATGCTCATCAATTAGTAGATACGTTTACAGGGAATGCATCATAATTATTAGTGTACCTACTGTAAAATTACATAGTATATTTGATTCGTTGTTAGTCCAATTGACTGGTCTGATAGGAACAAAATATACTGAACGGCACAAAATCTCTCTCACAAATGTATGCAGGAATAAGTAGTTTTGTATGTATGTAGCGGGCCAAGTTTTGTGCTACTGAGTATATTTTCTCCTTGGTACAGTAGACTTTATATGTTTATGCAGCCTATGGATTTGAAAGTGTCTTTCCCCTTTTATGGGCATTGGTTATCACCAGACCTAATTTGTTATTATTATTATCAGTAACGTATCAAAAGTAAAAATAATGCGGTGCGATGAGCATTTCCCAGAAAATAATTCGAAGGTAGAACTGACATCGTCACAGGTAAAATGGCGGGGATGGTCCTGGCGTTGCAAACAACTTCGTTCACAAAGGCACGATAACCATGACGGAGTTTGACGCCAAAATAAAAATTTTAGAAGAATATGGAAAACAAAAACATTTTCTAAGATAGGCACTCTATTTGTGATAGAGGTAGTAGCATGAACTTTTAGATAAAAGTCCACTGTACCAATGAAAAAATAATAAAATACATACTCACCTGGCTGCTCGGTCGATGAGACTAGATAACCGAACTACGGGCAAAAAGCTTTCAAAGGTTACTAAACCCCCTTGCAAAAAAAACGGGCACCTATGGTTTTTGTATTTTATGTGCATGAAAAGTTTACTTTCTAAGCTTCAATGCCTAAAAATCTGAAAAACCATAATTGCCCGTTTTTTTTGCAAGGGGGTTTATATGAACATAATAATGTTTAGTTTAGTGCCTCGTCACTTTGTGATTTGTAAATTGTATAACAAAGTACGAGTACTGAAATGTTCCACTAAGAGTGAGTAGAATGACGATCTAATATAATGCTTGCCGTGATGTTTCGGTTGCACAAAAGGTAACAAATTATCAAGACGTACGTTAACCGCTCTACAGACTACGTCTACATCTTTTGTGAACTTGGTCGTGATCTGAACGTGATCATAGTCTGCCAGTTTGGTAAACTACCGAACTGTTGTAATACATGTGACATTTCTCAATCAGAAGCACCTACTGGAAGGTTCTTAGGTTCTTCTAAATTGTATCGGTATTGTCAAGACTTCCAGGAACTCAAGGACAAAACTATCTTGAAGCTGAGTTTGAGATAATACTGACTAAGCGCGTCATATTCACAAACGATATTTACATAATTCTACTACCAAGGAAATAAGGGATGATCAAATCACTTTGATCCCTATAGCCGCTCATCTTGTTCTCTTGCTGACCGTACCAGATCCACAGTAATGTTACTGAAATCATGTATACCTAAAGACTGCACATTAGGTAGAT
Organism: Choristoneura rosaceana; assembly: GCA_037349165.1. Taxonomy (NCBI): domain Eukaryota; kingdom Metazoa; phylum Arthropoda; class Insecta; order Lepidoptera; family Tortricidae; genus Choristoneura; species Choristoneura rosaceana. The sequence goes on from JAZBNJ010000045.1 coordinate 2,146,421, forward strand.
ATTGCTATTTTTCTATAATGATGAAGGTACAAAGTTACTACTTGGATCAGATACTGCCGCAATTCATACGGCGACGGTGAACTTCAGCTTCTGTGTGTAAGTATCTCGTAAGTATTTCAAAAGTATCTGCCAGGGAAATTATATGACCTGACAAAACTGAGAAGGGTGCCAAAATGTGTATCTATATCTATTTCTAGCTAGCAACAACTTTGCAAATCTCTTGAGATATTTCATGGCATCAAGTCAAAAATACATAAGGACTAAAATTCTGAAGCATTTAGTATACGCAGTTACCTGTGAACATGAATAATTAGCATGACTATCAACCGTAGCACCGTGAGCTTCGTGCTCAGAATCTTAGTCATGTCTCAATATGCAGTACCCTTACAACGCTTAAAAGCCTAACATGAGCTATTTCCCAAGACTTTGCTTCTAATTATCAATTAAGTACTTATAAATTTTATAGGTCGTAGTAAAATTTTCGAGAAAAGTACAGTTGGTCCAAATTTCGTGACTCGACAAAAAAATGTGAATATTACTCGAAGGAGTACCCCGATCGGGTAGCTAAGTGTCGCAATAGACTTTCGCTAGCTGGCGCTGTCCATTTGCGTGTGTGCGTGAGCTCCTAGTGTCCGTATACGGCCGTAATTGACGTCCAAAGTAAAACAATTTGTTTGTGGCTTTGGCGGAATATTTCATTTCGAGTGTGGGGTCAAAAAATTGGTTACGCTTAGATGCTCCCGCGGTCAGTTTTTGGTGAAATAATTCTTCATAGTTTACGAAAAAAACATGAAAAAAGGCAGTATTGATAACAGCGCCATCTAACGGGACATTGTTAATGAGCTAACCAGGAGCAACCCCCTTAAGATAAAAATCTTACATTATATTCGAAGTCATTTGATCGGAGGTATTTATAACATCTCGGTGTGATATTAAAAACAAAGTGATCCTAATCCATATCTAATATAATAAATGCGAAAGTGTGTTTGTATGTTTGTGTGTATGTCCGTCTTTCACGCCGTAACGGAGCGACGGATCGTTGTGATTTTTGACATACCTAGAGATAGTTTATGGTCTCGAGAGTGACATAGGCTACTTTTTAAAGGGAACAGCCGGCGATAACCGAATACCATGCGGGCGGAGCCGCGGGCAAAGCTAGTGTTTCTATAACTTATTAACTTTTTCCGTATTCCGTGGTAAAAGAGAACACCTTATTTAAACTTTAAATATAATATTCTCGCGTTCAAAAGCTAGTCTATCTCTTTAACATAATTGCAAAAGACGATGTCTATTTCAAAACAGAATCAGTTGTTTCGAGTTACTGAGAATCCAGGCTTTTCAATAGAATTTTTCAACTTAGTCTCAGCGCGCTTGCTTAGAAATTGCTTTGTTAATTTTCTTTAACTTTGCCAAATATTCTAGAATTTACAAACATCTGACAAGGGAAACTTCGGCCATTATGTCTGGAAGTAAAGAGTTATTGTAAAGCAAGCTTTTGTTAGATAAAAGATTCATCTGGTGAGGAATTTTGATTATCTACTCTGAGACGGCTTGTCGAAATACGGTACACGGCGATTTTCATTATTCTTAATATTCTATACATCAAAAGGCAGAGCGCTAACTCTAGAACTAATTGCCGTTGACAACCTACTCCACTCTCAGCCTATTTCATTCCCAATTAGGAGAAGTTTCTTCGTTCCATTCTCCATACAAACGTATTCCCGGTCTCATTTGAAAACTACGCAACAGAAGTGGATGAAATTTTGTAGGTATGGACTAAACGTAATTATCTATGCCTGTGTTTTTTCAGATTTTCGTATAAATATGTAATATCAGAATTACAGGATCTCAAAAGTCGACAAAAACAAGATGTCAACTTTGCACGTGAATTGCAGACTATTAAAGCATTTTTACAAAAATCGAAAAAACCACAGGCATAGAAAATATAATGAAGATCTTGATTGTAAAATATAATTGATTTCTGTGCTATGCTTTTCGTAATATGAGGACACCGAAACCCAAAAGTCAACCGCCCATATCTTGAAAAGCCTACAGCTATTTCGATATACATTAGCGGGGAGCGGAGAAGCGGGAGGGGATGTGCGTGGGGAGGGGGCGGCTGCGAGCGCTTATGTCATGAGCGATAAAAACAGCAATATCCATAACGCTGCCACGTGGCCGGCAGCGAAACAAACTCGCTTTCTTATTTATTAATATTGTATTAAGTAGTCAGAATGTCTCAAACAAAAGTCAAAAGCTGTCTTGATAATTTCCACGACATATGAATTCTAAATTAGCTAATCCATTTCCCGCAAAACCTAATATCGCATAACAAACGATTAGGAAAATATTTAGAAGGTAATTAACGAATATTCCTACCATAATTAACAATACGCGTGAAGCAAGTTACGCGTAAACTGATTAATTTAACGCAATAATCTGATATAAGATAGCGAGAGCGTCCTCGATTACCGTCGAGTATCTCAGACGTTCTCTAATTAAATAATTAAGATTTTTGAGCCGCCTACGTTGAAATATTTAACAACAAATTAATAGCCCGGAGCGTCACAGTAATGGGGTTCGTGGATCCGGGGGAATAAATGCGAGTTCCGATACGAGTATTACGTAGCAATCCTTTAATTATTAACGCCAAAGTGTGGTGTGAGTTTTTTGTTTGCGATTTGTGTTGTTATTTGTTGAAGCGGTAAGGAGTGCGGGGCGGACTTTTTTTCCTGATGGTAAGAGATCACCACTGCCCATAAACATCTGCAACACCGGGGGTATTGCAGGTTGCCAATCTAGAGGCCTAAGATGGGATACCTCAAGTGTGAGTAATTTCACCGGCTGTCTTACTCTCCACGCCGAAACACAACAGTGCAAGCACTGCTGGTTGACGGCAAGATTAGCAAGTAAGACGGTGGTAGCAATCCAGGCGGACCTTGCACAAGGTCCTACCACCTGGACTGAAAAGCAGCTCTGCGCAATGCAGGCGTACACTTGAACTCGCAGCAAATGCTGAGTCCACTCCTTTTGCCACAAAAAACTGTTTTCTGAATAGGTTTAGTGATTAGTGTAAGGATTGTTTTTCTTTTTCAACTGTTTTTTTTTGTGGCAGTAAATGATTTCTATCTTTCTTTTCTTTCTTTCTTTGTAGATTTTTGGCCACGATGGAGCGGTATTACGTTGATGTACCTTTTTGTGTCCAAGCTGTTGACGATGACGCAGCCGCCGAGTCGCGTTGCTCCGTGGAGGAAGGGCTACGGATTAGCCCGAAACAGTCGAGCTAAACTCGATTTAAGACGTGCTTTATACAGGTCAATATATTTATAGTGTGTATCCCACACAATTTTCTTAAAAACTTTGAAGCGGTGAAATAAAAACTAGACTGAGTTGCTCTGAAAAGAGAAGTTTTATTATTCACTAATACTTAACACTTATTTAAGTTTATAAAACTAACTAAATAACAATTCTTACCTGAAAAGAGAAACAACATTAAAGCTAATATTCCACCACAGTATCTTCACTTCAAGTATAATTTTAAATAAACGCTAATTACATTATTTGCACTTTTTCTGACAAGTCACTATGCGACAGATCAAACAGCTGTCATCTGTCATATCGCTGGCCGAGTGTAACAGTGGCACAAGTCAAAATATTGAAATTTCGAGAAAAAGCACTTCAAAGTTTTGACAAGTGGACTTAAACAAGTAATATGAGCATATTATTTTAATTAAGGAAGTTAAATGCTTAAGTTTTGTTTTATATATTCTTTGTGGTATGATGCATTACATTAAGACATAATATTATTTTAAAATATATTATTATAGCAATTATTTACACTCAAATATGGGTACTTAGAGATATGCCTCTGTTGCACAACTTTTTTTTATGTTTTTTGAATTGTGCCTTTTAAAGCTATGAAATGATGTGGTCCTATATCTTTGTTTAGGTATGAAAACGCTTTGTAAATCAGTAAAAATAAAAAATATTTTTTTTTACTATTAATCGAGTCATCTTTAAACGATGTCTTGTAATAACCTAACCAACATAAAGTTGGAAAATCCCTGACTTGGTCACTTCGAATTTGAGATATGAAACTTTGAAGGAACAACGGAAAACGGATAAACCAATTTTGATGAAACATGTCTACGCACCATCGCTATAAAACCTGATTTCAAATCCGTAACCACGCATTCAAATCGGCCCACCCGTTTAAGAGCTATGGTGCCACAGACAGACACACAGACAGACAGACACAAAGATACACGTAGCGGTCCAACTTATAACACCCCTCTTTTTGCGTTGGGGGTTAAAAATAGGTTCCAGGGTGACTACCCTGACAACACAAATGTATTTTTTTATGTAATAGCAGGCAAGCAAACAGACGGTTCTCCTGATGCTAAGTGGTAACCGTCGTCTGTAGACATCAGCAGCATCATCAGGACTCCAGATGTGTTGCCGGCCTTGCAAAAAGCTATTGTTGAAGAGTTGGAAAAACCTCGGTCGCCAAAGTGTTCCATAAATTACATGTGCGAGGTAAAAAAAGGAACGCTTAAGCACGGTGGGTGACCGCTACCCATAAAGATGGTGTTGATGAAAGCTATTTCTGTATCAAACTGAAATATAGATGCACAGAAAAACTACACCACTGCTAGGGCTACTTTTATGCCGAGTAGAAGAGTTCAACGGAACTCCCTTTTATCGACCCTATAGAAAACGCAAAGAGAGCTAACATCTCTACAGAGAGCTAGAGAGTCAAGCTTCCCAGTGTATTGGATCACCGATAATATGAATCGCCCTACGCTACGCTGTAGACGATCTGATATTAAGTATACGAGGGAGGAGCTGATATTGAGGGGCACCAGACCAAAGATGAGAGAAATACTCCAAGTGAGGCCGAATTCGAGCCCTGTACAGTTGACAATAGCCGGCATGAAGTATCGTCTCGCTCGGTTGAGGACCCCGACTTTCTAGCAATAATTTTAACTTTACTCACCTCAGAGAACCAGGGGGGGAGTTTTCGAATCAAGGCACTACGGTAAATGGCGTTTTATTTGCGATAAATGCGCAGACCTGTGTCTTGATAGGGTTGAACTTGACCAGACACATGTTGACAGCGACTCTCCTCTAATTCCGCTAGACAAAGACTAAGCCTACCGGTATTAAAGTTAAAATTTTCACTCTTTTAGTTAATCTTTTGAATCCAGATTGGTGAGAAACAGTGTAAGTAAAGGTAGGCCGCAATGGGAAAGGAGGAGGAAACTTCATTTTCACTGTCGTCTTCAATGGTTGTTAATTGAGAAGGGGAGTCTTTCCTACGTCAGTCCACTGAGAAGGATTACTTATTTTCAGGCGACATGGCTGCGTATTTTAAAAGCCAATTGGCTTTTTGACAAAAAAAATTCTTCGGTCTCTAGGGTATTGGATTAGTCACATTTCTTATGATGCGGCCACTATTTAGATTGTTTTTGGATGAAAAGGTTGTTATTCCTAGAGACTTTGGGTTTTCCGTGCGCTGTGGTGATGGATTTTCTGAAAATTCGAATTCAGTAATCGTAGTAATAGAGTTAAGTTTTCGTCAAGTATTTTTTTTATTATTTATTTAAGTATTATATTTATCTAATTAAGTATGTTTATCTGTTGTCTAGTACCCATGATACAAGCTTTACTTGGTTTAGGAGTAGATGAATTGGTATAAATTGACCAAACAATTTATTTTAAAACTTTTTTAAAATTACTATTAAAGGCTGTAGTTACAGCTGTGGTAGTTTTGCTTGGAAGTTCGTTCTGAATACTACTTTAACTTCTTAATATTTCACAAAATAATCTCTAAATCGACAAAATAGATTTCTCAAGTACCTACCTATGCGAAAACAATTTTTTACGTGCAAACGACTTTACTTACTTCCTGTTTCAGTGCACCCGATGGATATAATTTTCTTGAATGCTTGTTTGGGTATAGTATATTGATTATTTTTGTTAACGTTTTAGCAGATAATAGGTACTAACTCAAAAAACTTCTCTTCAATTTCTGCAATATTGGCACAACTCAAAAGTGTGTCACTGTTGCATTAACACAGGCGGGGTTTATGCGCAAGAACGAGCGGCACACTGGAGATGGGTCAGTATTGCAGGAACGAGATAGGTAATTTCCTTGTGTGCAGTAGTGGCACGAGAGTCATCTTTGGGTTGTTCTGGTTAACTTTTGAATTGGATTAATATTGTATGCTATAAAATCCGCATCGTAGAACAAGATTCTGGGCTTAACTAAAAAATCAGTTTTTTTGAATTGTGCCACTGTTGCACTCGGCCAGCGATATCAACTCTCATACGAGTATAGCTACCTTCAAACAGAAATGAAATGAAGTGATACCCTCTTCTTCATTTACATATTTAATACATTATACATAATATCTACACTACCTCAAAGCAGCATTCATCTTCACAACATAACAAAGTAACAAAATGGAATTATTATCCATAAGTTGACGTACAATGGTTATCCCGGCGGCCCAACTTTCCCTTTCATACTTTCTTTTACACGAACTTTGTAAAATACCAATAATATGGTAAAATAGAGAGCCTTGATATTCAAGTCAATATTTACGTGGAACCCTCAGACCTTTGGATCAATCAAGTTTTCTTGAAATCAAAAAGTTTCTGCAGCGATCTCTTCCGAATATGGAACCACGTGAAAACCTAAATCCACAGATTTAGGCCTTAGTTATCTGCTTCCGTATCTATAGATATTTTTGACATATCGCTTAATTGAACCAAACTTGCAGGTGGTAGGACCTTGTGCAAGGTCCGCCCGGATTGCTACCACCATCTTGCTCGCTAATCCTGCCGTGAAGCAGCAGTGCTTGCACCGTTGTGTTTCGGCGCGGAGAGTAAGACAGCCGGTGAAATTACTGGCACTTGAGGTATTCCAACTTAGGCCTCTAGGTTGGCAACGCCGGGGGTTGGATGGGCGGTGGTGATCTCTTACCACCAGGAGACCCACTTGCTCTTTGGCCTTCCAGTTGAATAAAAAAAAAAACTTTTCGAGGATTCCTCGTATATATATCAAGGCCCTGTATTTTTAACCGACTTCAAAAAGGAGGAGCTTCATGTTCCAATGTTTGTATTTTTTTTACGGATGCTCACCGATTACTCAGTCAATTGTAGACCGATTTTCATCAGGAGACCCACTTGTTCGTTTTCCATCTAGTCGAATAAAAAAAAAACAAATTTAACATGAATTTTGAAAAACGCAGAGGTTTGAACCCACGGCCCTCTGGAAGGCCACAGGTCAAACAGGTAAACTAGTGTTGTAAGGACTGTAGTTCATTGATGATTTTTCTTTTGGCAACTTCTCGAACCCTGACTGGAAAAATGAAAAAACCACAGCCAAAAATACAAAGAAGAATTGTAGCTATAATTCTCTTTGACATAAATTTATTTAAAACGGAGAACCCGAAATTGTAAGCAGTCGTAATAAAAGGAAACACTCAAAGAATTTTCCGGTTCATCGGATCACAATCGAGCACGCACCCGCCGAACATTTATAAAATGCAGGTACTTTTGCTTTGAAAACGTTATAAATTCAGAATGGCAGTCGAATTACAAACTACCGGACCACAGAGAGTTTAGAAGTTAAAAGGTTAACCAATGACGTTCGCGTTCAAGAGTTGCTAATTATATTTCACCTAATATCAAGCCTCAATCACAAATATACAAAAAACCGGCTAACATGCTCAGGCGGACATGCTCGGTTCCGTAGCCATTAAGAAAAAATTAAGTTTATTTAAGCATTTCATATTTTGCACGGAATATTTGCTCTTAAACTACTAATAATTCTCAAGAAAACTTACCCGTTATAGTTTTCCTTGTAAGTTTGATATACTTAGTACCATTCTGAATATTTTCAAATTTTTCCATCCACCGGTTTAGATTTTAAAGGGGGGAAACTCGATTTTAATGAAAATTATAACTTTAAAGTTGAATATTTTGCAAACGTATCACTGAATCGAAAAATTGTTTTAGCAACCCATAACTGTTTTAAAAGACCTATCCAACGATACCCCACACTATAAGATTAGGTAGATGAGAAAAAAAAACACCCCCACTTTACGTCTATGGGAGGACCCTAAAAAATTTTTTTTTATTTTTTATTATACCATTTTGTCGGCAAACTTTACATATATATTCGATCAAAATTACAGCCCTCGAATGGAGGCCGTGGACGGGAAAGCATAGTGTAAGGCGTCCTGAGGCAAGGTGGACGGAAGACCTTAAGAGGGCCGCTGGAAGCGGATGGATGCGAGGGGCTGAAGACAGAGTATTGTGGCGCGCCATGGAAGAGGCCTATGTCCAGCAGTGGACTGCTGTGGACTGATGATGATGATGAGAAAGAAGATGTGAAGTTCTCCATCGCTGGGCCTAGTGGAAGCTCCGACTCTAGCCCTCTTATTCTGAGAAGATAACCTGAAGGGGAAAATAAATAAATGAATGCCAAAGGTGACTTTAACCTCAAATCCTAAAAGGTAAGATGAACCAAACATCTCGCAAATGGCGCCCTATAATTAGGCTGTGCCTCTTCTTAATTAGTTAATGTGCTAAGACGGCTATTACTTATAAAGCTTCGAAATTTACAGGAATAATTAGAGTCAGGTCGTCAATGGAGGTATAATTTTACATGCTTACTAGTAATTGGTAAGTAAATTAAATCCTAATAAAAAATTCCACGAGCTTTGAGGTTAAGAAAAACATCGTGAGGAAACCTGCACAAACCTGTGAAGCAATTCAATGGTGCGTGTGAAGTTCCCAATCCGCACTGGGCCCGCGTGGGAACTATGGCCCAAACGTATAAGCTGGGATGATGATGATGATGACACATATATAGCGGTCAAATGTTTTAGTTAAGTTTATGTTCAAAACACTTAAATGGGCCAATCAACTTTTTTTACCGACACTAATCTGTCCGCGACATTTTTCAAACAATTGCAGATTTTTATAAGTAAAAATGGTTTTTCTGTAATTTAATGGATGGTGTACATGAATACATGCCATCCTACTTAAGTTTAAGCTTAAACCGTGAAATATCTTATTGGAATTACGATTTTTTGGTAACTCCAGAGACAATTTTGGTAACTCAGGAGACATCCAAAGTGTCGGTAAAATAGTTGATTGGCCCAAATACCATTAAAACCGTTAAAATCGAAGTTAACCAAAATTTTAATAGTGTACATCTATCCTTGAAAGCCCGAGGGCCAAAAAAGTCTTAATGAGATTAAAAGACCGCCCTTGCAAAGCCCAGCTGACTAGAGAAAGGGGGGGCAAGGGGGGGTCGGAGGCAGTCATCTGTAAAACAGAATGGACGCCTTCGCTGTGCTGACCATGCGATTCTCCCCAGTGATATTTCTTTCAATGTGTAAGGTGTTGGTTAGGGTTAGTAATACAGTCACGCTTATGAGTTCAACGTTTTAGTTTCTCGTATTTTTATTTATAAAATTGGTGATAGACCTCTAACTCATCGAGAGAATATAAGGTGTTTATTTCAGTAACGGCATCCTATCAAAAGTGTAACGACATAGAAAATAATTCGAACCAACTGCAGATTACACAACCATTTTGTGCAGGAGGACCTGGTGCAAAGTCCGCCCGGATTGCTACCACCATCTTGCTCGCTTATCCTGCCGTGAAGAAGCAGTGCTTGCACTGTTGTTTTTCGACGTGGAGATTAAGACAGCCGGTGAAATTGCTGGCACTTGAGGTATCCTATCTTAGGCCTCTAGGTTGTCAACGCATCTACAATACCCCTGGTGTTGCAAATGTTTATGGGCGGTGGTGATCTTTTACCATCAGGAGAAACACTTGCTGGTTTGCCATCCAGTCGAATTAAAAAAAATGTTAGTAAAATAACATGTTTCGATGAAAATTATATTCATCGAATGAACATTATGCGTTTTGTCTATTATACTTTATAAAGTTATGAATTTGAACTGTGGCGACTGTATTTCCGCTTTCGTTTTGATCTTTTACTATGCGCATGTGCGGAGATTGACGTTGGCTTTTACCAACTGTCTTCCTACGACATATTGTTCTGGATAGAAAATTATATTTAGTTAATTGTGTTTTCCTATCGTTTTGTATATATTATTAATTTCTTCTGTACTTCTGTTGGTGTAAATTATTACTTATTTGTCCCTTGTTTTTTACTTATGGTTTATTATAATTTATTTATTTATATCTTGTTTCCTTAAAATTAAATCTATTGTATGTCTTAATTTTATTTACACATAAGTTAAATATATTTATGTATCATTCCATGAGTCACAGACGGTACTGACAGAATACCAGCGCTGCAGGCATCTAACGCCTCAGCATTATCCTGAGTCAGCGGCCGTTTCACTTTTGCGGGGACACACAAAATCGTATATTTTTATTTTGGTATTTCCTTTATGTTTTGTTTGTGTTTGCTGTCTATTGTTTTTTTTTTTGTTGTTGTTGTATTTGTGTGTCTTTGTGAATGTGAATAAATGTCTTTCTTTCTTTCTTTCTTCTTTCTAAATATACTGTATGGTGATAAGGTGTTTCTGACTACATATTCCATTTCAAATCCATTACCTCCTATAGAACGCTCCCGCAGTTACCGTTCTAAGTTCGATGACAAAGGACAGCATGCGTTCCTGGTCACCCTAAATTCAAATAACCGTTGAGATATTTTAATCGCTTTATACTCGAACCCTTCTGAATGGAATTCAATCAAATTTCTAATTTCTTTGCGGGTAAATGAACCGTTGAAGGATTATGATTGCGGCGATCTTTGTACCGCTGTTTAGGACCAATCGGAAGCTTTGAATTAATTGGATTTTTAAGCGAAGTTTTTTTAGGAACCGAAAATTACTAAGGATATTAAAGATGGTCTTGATTTTTAAGGGCTTCCGTTGAATTTAGTAAGTTCGCGGAAAATTTTAAGTGGTTGATATTTATGTAAAATGAAGATTGTTAAAGTGGCTGGAATGGAATATTTTATGAAAAGTTTCCCTGCCGACCGCGCGGCCGCGTTAGGTATTCGTTTGGGATATCGCTGTCTTTATCGCTCGTGACATAAGCGCTCGCAGCCGCCCCCTCCCCACGGACATCCCCTCCCGCTTCTCCGCTTCCCGCTAATGTATATCGAGATAGCTGTAGACTTTTCAAGATTTGGGCGGATGAATTTTGGGTTTCGTTGTCCTCATATTATACGAAAAGTGTAGCACAGAAATCATTACATTTTGTATGCCTGTGGTTTTCCATTTTTGTAAAAATGCTTTAATAGTCTGTAATTCTCGTGCAAAGTTGTCATTTTTTTTTTTTTGTCGACTTTTGAGCTCCTGTATTCTGATATTATATGAAAATCTGAAAACCAAAGGCATGGTTAATTACGTCTAGTCCATACTTACAAGATTTCATCTACTTCTGTTGCCTAGTTTTCAAATGAGACAGGGACTACGTTTGTATGGAGAATGGAGCGAAGAGACTTCTCTTGTTTTATGTATTTTTATTCTGTTTTATTATGCGAAGCATGAATAAATATATTTCTATTTCTATTTTCTATTTCTAAAGTACCTTATCAATTCATTTTACTTTTGCATTGCTTATTTCGGGTGCGTTTTCGCCTGAGGTGCGAGCATGCGTATCGAGAAACAGTTTGTCACGAACCAATAGAAACGATTCATCTACCTGTCTTCGCTCCGCTGAGCTGTTTCCAGGAAGATGCGCTGAACGGGGATTGGTAATTTAAATGAAGCATTTTTATTGGTTCATGAGAACCCCCCCCACCCTTGCCCTTGCTCAAATTTAAAGAAACAGTAAAATCATACTATCTAAAACACCAGAAGCAAATTTAGGTCACCCGACAGTCACTCACACATTCATGAACCCATACAGCACACACTAATGCACTCACAAGGACTCTTAACTATATATCACTTACCTTATCACTGAATTCCTTCTCAAATTACACAAAAGTTCAAAGACATAGTGAAGGTAGTAAAGTGTAAACATTGTCTTTGACCCCGAATGTGCTAAAGTTACAAAAACCGCATACAAAATGAAAGTAAATACAGTGGAATTTCTTAAAATACATTTTGATACGTGCTGCCCGGGGGCCAAGCCGCCCATAATTTTAGCTTCATAAAAACTTTTCGACAGAAGTTAAATGTAATATTCGAAGCATCCCTTTCTGCCCTAGGGACCGGCACGTGCATAGAAATGAGATGGAAATCGATAAAATAGGTAACGTATTCGTTATACGATAGCGCACTGGTTTGAAAAAATGTTATGCGATAATCTTATTCTGTAGTTTAGCGCTATTTAGACCTTTTAGAGGGATAATTTCAAAAGACATAATATTTAAAAGAATGATTGTCGAAATACTTAATGATCGTTTGATATAATTTTCGATCAAGCTATTTAATAAGAAACTTTTTTGATCAAATTGTAATCTATAGTTATGTTTAAGTTAGGTTCATCTTGGAACTATTTTCAACCAAATAAACACTGGAAAGAGGTATTGTTTTTCGCTCGTATCTTGTAAAAGTATGTACGTGTGTAATTTCAAAATCAATTTCTTTTAAATTTTTGTCATTCCTTTTTGTCCACATACCTAACTAAGATTGGTTTCTAGAATATTTTTGGATTTTTTATTTCAACTCCAAATATTTGTTACTTTTATTGTCATCTCGTAAAACCCATATCGAAAATACAAAAACCAATCTTAATTTGATTGCTTGATAACGACATCTCTTGTCCGCGTGAGCGGTTAGTTCCGATGGAGTGCTGCAAGTTTCTCGATGAGGGCTACAGCATAGATGTCGCTAGTGTCGCTGCTTAAGTGACTAAATAAGAAACAAACAAGCTGAGATATGTGGCGCATAGGAGAAATTTGTGTGTAAACTCCTGTCCAGTGGTTGTTAGCGGTATAGCACGCGGCACGGAATGCCGAGGACCTGGATTCGATTCCCAACGCTGGTTTTATTATTCTGGTTTTCTGTGCATCTATATTTCAGTTTGTATTTTCAAATACCTAACGTCATTAGTCATTACGAATTTAGAATTTATCATCATCATCATGTCAGCCGAAAGACTTCCACTGCTGGACATAGGCCTCCCCCAAGGCTCTCCACTCATACCGGTCTTGTACTTTTCACGTCCACCGCGATCCCGCGATCTTAACCAGGTCATCGCTCCATCTTGTTGGAGGCACCGATAGCTCATCTCCTGGTCCGCGGACGCCATTCGAGAACCTTTTGATTCCATCGGCCATCAGTCCTGCGAGCAATGTGCCCCGCCCGCTGCCACTTCAGTTTCGCAATTCTTCGGCTATTAGAATTGCGAATTTAGAATTTGTAGAACTTTTTACCCGAGGTATTGTTTGTGTCAGATTATTACTTTTAAATCCAAAATGGCCGCCAACTTTAATTCCACGCTAACTATTAAACATGATAACACGGAGTTATTATTAATAAAATATTAACGGGCTGCGGTCCAAAACGTAATAAATGGCCAGGAAGGTGCATAATGCCCACTGAAATTGTGCATTACTATGCAATTCCGTGCAATTTATGCGACAATCCGGACAGCTACGGGACCATGGCGCGGATTAAATTAATATTAAGCTTTAATGCTTAATTATGTATTAATAATATTGATCACCGTTAGAATCACTATTAATACAATCCGTGAGCTTTTAGAAAACCCTTCGGGTTTCGGGGGAAATCGGAAGGATTCGTTTGTAAAAAATGACAATTGTCTTTTTGACTCAGTAGCAATCCATCACGCGTAGAGTGCACTCGTTTTGTTTTCATTTATTTATATAGAGCAGTTAAAACCACCACTTACATATATTTATTTAGGTAGTTTGTTATTTTTCGGAAATTGATTTCCATGGCGAGTCAACTTAAGCAGGGTATTTCTGTAAATAGCCAATCACTGGAAATTGTTTACAATGCATTTATAAATATTTTGTATATAAGTTGAAATTTTTAAGAAAAAAGTTAGTCGTAAATATTTTAATAAGGTACAAGATCGAGTTATAAAAGCAACGGGGATTTCGAAAAGTACATTAAAAAATATATGAAAGAAAAGTAGACCATAAAAATTCATTTGACATACCGAAAAGAAGTAGATACAATATAACAACAGCTCTATATACTTCCAAACAAAAGTAGTGTGTTGAGGCGCGGTGTTCTCAATTTAAATTGACGATGGAAGAATTCGAAAACGCTGATTTTGTTTTATTTGTATCATGACAAAAAGTCATATTGTATTAAAATTAGAAAAAGATAAAGAAGCGTAATATTATTACAGTAAGGTTTATTTTGTGCTGATGGTTATTCTTTACATAACTTTTTATGGTAACTTTGAAAAGTTTTGCAAGTTGATAACAGAACAGAACCGCATATCACGATCGCGTGTCATCGTCTATACCCGAAGCATGCTTCTAAAATCCGAAGGTTTTTTTTAAGATCTCACGGACTGTACGCGCTTGCAACACTTTGTAGGTCGGCCAAATAAGTGGTCTGTCAATTTTTAAACAAGTTCCTATCAAATGAATATGTAAGGGTTACGTATCTGAATATCGAATGTTAAAATACTGAATGTATTAAAATATCGAATGAGTCCATAATATCGAAAAGATATTTCTGTTACGACTGTATTTTTTTAGATTATTATAAATCTAACCTAACCTAACCTAAGGGGTTCTATACGATGCCGTTTCAATCAATCCTGAAAAGTTTTCGGTTTTAGAAAATAAACCTTTCGATGTTATGACCCATTCGATATTTTAATATATTTATTCGATATTTTAACATTCTATATTCAGATGCGTACCCCGCGAAAGTCGAACTTTCAAGTTACAGACACGTCTATTGGTATTATTTTTTTGTGACTATCATTGTGATTATCAACTTTAGGGTGGTAGACCACGTACAATACAATACAATACAAAGACTCTTTATTGTACACCAGAAATAGTAAGTGATAGATAAAACAAATACACAGAGAAAAAAATTACACGGCCAAACACCGACTGATGACTGATGACTGACTTTTGACTGATGGTACCTACTTGATGCAGTAGGCAGCTAAGTTTGGAAACTTTTATACTATCTTCTCAATCATATTATTTTCGAAGTCTAAGTCAAAATTCCTTTGTTCTATTTAGGTTTGTAAGCACTTCTTCTCGGGCTATACATATCCCAATCCCACTAAAAAGCGCAAAAGCCCAGGCCTCCTCTCAAAGTGTAAGGGCTTGGATCGCAGTTCCCACACGGGCCTGGTGTCATTTAGGAAATTCACACACACCACTTATTCAGCTTTCCTCACTGTGTATTCCTTCACCGTAAGCTCATGGTGAATTTCAAAATGTTATTTTGCAAATAAGAAAGCACACTGACTGTATTTATGTAGGTACATGTTATATTTTTGGAAGAGTTCCCCCGTTTCGTGAAGAGAGCCTGAAGTTGTTGTAATCGCGAGTGACGAACGTGCTCAAGGACCCGGTTTCAGCCATTGTCATATTTTTAGAAATTATTGGAACAGTGACCCAATTTACTATATTGTTTGACATTATATCTTCTAGCCTTAAGGCCGTGGACGGACTACAGCAGTGGAAATGCAATCGAAAATGTATGAGCAGTCGGCAGTTGACAATTAGGTGGGCCAATCAATATTTTTACTTATACTAATCTGTCCGGGATGTATAACCGTAATATGTATTTTATTTATTTTATATGCCGATAGATGTCGCTCTTCTGAAAATTAGATTAACCTGAATCGCGCTGGCGAGATTTTTCCTAGTAGGTATAAAAAGGGTGTCAAATTTGAATATATTGTCATTCATCGAGCAACCGTTGTTTGATTTACGTCAAGGTTGCAACTGGAGGTACAGATTCCAATACATTGCCATCTTTTCAAGAATTCAAAGACTTTATTACCAACCGATTCAGAGCTTTAGAGTTTGTAGAGACCAAAAAACCATCAAGTGGAATTCAACACTTTAGTCAGGCCAAACCTCGTGTCTTACACACTGTCCAAAACACTCAATGCCCCTGTTGCTCTGAATTACACAAAATTACATTTTGCAAACAATATGTGGCCCTTGATGTTAACGATCGTCGTAATTTTGTTCAGGAGAAGGGTTTATGTTTCAACTGTTTGGGCAATAATCATTCTGCCAAGTTCTGCCAGAACGCTACTTCATGTAAGATTTGCAAGCGTCGTCACCATACATTGTTGCATCCTACAGATGCTACACCAGCAAACACTTCTGGCGCTAAGGTTAGCAATGTGGGTACAGTCGAAGCAGAAGAGCCACCGCCTCTTACGAATTGTTTTGCAAAAGGGACTGGGCAAGTTTTGTTGGCAACTGCGATTGTAAATGCAAAATCTAAAAGCGGAGTATACATGGCGATTCGAGCATTATTGGATCAAGGATCGCAAGCTTCTTTTATAACTGAAGCTACTGCACAATATTTAGGGCTAAAAAAGGAGTCAATTAAAGGCAACATTTCAGGTCTTGGTGGGGATAATAATCTTACATCTAAAGCTATGGTTATATTGCACCTACAGTCTTTGGCTCATCCAAACATAAATATATCTGTACAAGCTTATGTACTGAAAACGATCACATCTTTTCTTCCAGCAAATAAGGTCATGGATTTAAATGGATTAAACATAACTGGAATACAATTGGCGGATCCTGATTATCACACACCTAATAAAATCGACGTTTTACTAGGTGCTGAGGTATATAGTCGGGTAATTCAGGATGGCGTCAGGAAGAATAACCAAGGCACACTGCTAGCTCAATCAACATCATTGGAATGGATATTGTCTGGGATAGTGGATTCGTCTAACACAACATTTTCGGGTATAACGGTTTTACATTCCAAACTTAATGAAGACAATATTCTGAAAAGTTTCTGGGAGCTAGAAGCTGATTCTTCATCGCAAAAGAGGTTGTTATCAGAGGAGGAAGAACGTTGTGAAAACATTTTTGCTGCTAGCACAAAACGTGATTCTGAGGGTAGATATGTGGTAAAGCTCCCTTTCAGAGAAGAAGATCCCAGCTGTAAATATGGTCATTCGAAAGAAGTTGCTGCAAAAAGATTTTATTCATTGGAAAACAGGTTACATAGGGATACAGAGCTACAGTCTAAATATAAAGAAGTCATAGATGAATATCTTCATCTTGGTCATATGGTGGAAGTGCCTGAAAATGATAAAAATGAAAATGCAGTGCGCTTACCTCATCATCCGGTGGTTAAAATGGATCGAGAAACCACCAAGGTTCGGGTAGTGTTCGATGCTTCGAGCAAAAAAAAAAAAAAAAAAAAAAAAAAAAAAAAAAAAAAAAAAAAAAAAAAAATCATGTTTAACCGCTGTCCTTGACGTAAATCAAACAACGGTTGCTCGATGAATGACAATATATTCAAATTTGACACCCTTTTTATACCTACTAGGAAAAATCTCGCCAGCGCGATTCAGGTTAATCTAATTTTCAGAAGAGCGACATCTATCGGCATATAAAATAAATAAAATACATATTACGGTTATACATTCCGCCCACCATGGACAACTGTGTCCATAATTAGTTAAATTTAATGCTAATAATCTTAGTGTCAGTTCCCTTACACAACAAGAAACGTTAAATTATCCAAAATTACAACTTAAATGAAAAATGTCCCCACATAAAACAATAAAAACACATTTGAGAAGGTTAAACAATGACAAAATATCAAAAACATAACTGTATCAAATATTATTAGTCCAATAATTTCGCTTTACAAAGTTTCCTTGTCGCTGTTGCCTTATATTATTTTTAACCTGATTAAATTTATCCGCTTCACCAGAATTAACAACCCCTGAAATAATCCACCCCAATTTTGTGGATTGAGCTACAAGTTTCTCCTGATTGTCTTTCTTGACACCATCCAGAATTACCTGACCAAACACCTCAGCGCCCAATAAAACATCAATTTTATTTGGTGTGTGGCAATTTGGATCTGCCAACCATAAATCTTTTGTGTCCAAAGTGTTTAGATCTACCCTTTTTGTTGGAAGTGATGCCGTGATCGTTTCCAACACATAAGCCTTCACATAGATTTTTGTCTCCGGATAAATCAAAGACTGCAAGTTTAGTACAACCATAGCCTTTGACATTAGGTTATTCTTTTTCCCAAGACCAGAAATATTTTCATCGATTGGTTTCTTTTTCAAACCTAGACATTGTGCGGCAGTCTCTGTTATGAAAGAGATCTGCGACCCCTGATCTAATAAAGCACGAATTGACATGTATTCCCCATTTTCAGATTTCGCCTTAACAATCGCAGTTGGTAGTAAAACTTGTCCCGATCCCATCGCAATAGATTTAGCTTTAGTTTCTTTTTCACAAATTGTGCCCCCATCGGTCATTCTAACTTTGTTATTTGTAGCTACCTGTGTACTACCCTTAGGATGTAATAAAGTATGATGGCGGCGCCTACAGATCCTACATTTGGTGGGGTTCTGGCAAAACCTGGCCGAATGCTTCGCCCCCAAACAATTAAAACATAACCCCTTTTCCTGAACAAAACTACGGCGAGCACTCACATCGAAGGTAGCAAACTTTTTACAAAATACAATCTTGTGAACTTCTGAACAGCAAGGACATTGAGTGCCATGGATGACATGCAATACGCGAGGGTTGTGATTAATCAATGCTGGTTTCTTAGTCTCCACGAATTCTAATGCTCTGTACCGTTTGGTCATAAAATCCTTAAATTCCTGAAAAGTTGGAAATTTACTACTATCGACATCTCCGATTGCACTCAACTCCCACTGCTTACGAGTTTCTTGATCTAGTTTAAGAGAGAGTAAATGAATAATAATGGTATCCCATGTGCTCACGTCTATGCCGATATTACCTAGAGCGCTTAAACAATCTGAGCTAGTATCAATGAGCTCTTTTAAAAATGTCGAAGATTCCACAGTAGCGTTTTTCTGACTTAAAAGCCGTTTTAAAATCGTGTTCCATATAAATCTCTTGTTGTCATAACGCTGTTTTAGAAGCTCCCAACATTTTATATAATTTTCATTTGAAATTGGTATCTGACGAAGTAACAGTTCTGCTTCGCCAGCCAGATATCCTTTTAAGTAGTGCAGTTTTTCGACATCTTTAAATGTGTCATTGTTATGAACCAACGACTCAAACAAATCTTTAAATGTTACCCATTCCGAATAGTTCCCCGAGAAATTTGGAATAACAATCTTTGGAAGTTTAACACCAACATGTTTTGAACTAGTACATTCCTCTTTTGAATCTGTTATCTTAAACTCATAACTAAACATCTCTACAGCCGTCATTAGTTCTTCTTTATAGTCCATATACATTTCACTTGTCACATCAAAAACCTCATTTTTCGCATAAATGCTCGAGTCGTACTCCTCCGAAAATTCTACTAAAAGACGATCATGAGCCGCACAGAATTTTTTCCACAGTTCTTCCAAATATTGAAGTCTGATCTCGACGTAAGGTTTGGTGATTCGTTCATTCGGTGACTTTTTATATTTTTCAAAATGTTTAGTTATTTGTTTACAAACTTCCATTTGCATTTTAATTATAACTTCCATTTTATTAGCCATCTTTTAACCAAATCACTAGGTAATTAAACCTCGGTAACTTGAAAACTTTTTAAGTCTCCAAAGCCAAATTTTTCTAAGTCCCAAAATTATTTTCAAAATTTTACAAGTGTTTGAACTTTCACACTGTCGAGAAAATTGAGCGTAGGTTCCCCGTCTAAACCACTTTTGTTCCTAAATTTTTACAAGTCCAACTTCTAGCTAATTTTCTAAGTTTTTTAATTTATTAGAATAAGGTTCACTTTTGCTTGATTTCTACTGCACTGAACTTTGACTCTTCCGTCCGAAACACTAAGGTACAAAGTTAAATTGGCTTGTCACTTACAGTTTTCCCGCTTCGCACGCAATACCTCGCAACACTATCCTCTGCGCGCGCACCGTCCTGCTCCCGCTCCCGCTCCCGCCTTCCTCGTCCCGGAAGGTAGCGGCCACCGCTTCCTCGGGCCCCTACGTCGCCGTGTCCCGTGGCTCCGTCTGCAGTCCAGCTTCCTCAGCCGAACTGCCGCTTGACGGCTCCGAGAAGCGCCGCGGTCCGCTTGGTCACCTCCAAGTTACTGGAGATCCGAGTTCTGAAGGACCATGTTTAACCGCTGTCCTTGACGTAAATCAAACAACGGTTGCTCGATGAATGACAATATATTCAAATTTGACACCCTTTTTATACCTACTAGGAAAGATCTCGCCAGCGCGATTCAGGTTAATCTAATTTTCAGAAGAGCGACATCTATCGGCATATAAAATAAATAAAATACATATTACGGTTATACACGGGACATTTTTCAAACAATTGCAGATTTTTGTAAGTAAACATGTTTTTTCTGTAATTTAATAGATGGTGTACATAAATACATGCCATCCTACGTAAGTTCAACCTATTAAACCGTGAAATATCTTGTTGGAAGTAAGACTTTTGCAACGCCAGAGACAATTTTGGTAACGCAGGAGACGCCCAAAGTGTCGGTAAATTAGTTCATTGGCCCAGGTACGTTGCAACAGAAATAAAGTTTGTGTCTTTATGAGAGTTAAAGCAGCAATTACACTGAGTCGTTCGCCGCATGCTGCACGCGGCGACCGCAAAAGTGTAAGTTTTGCTCTATTTGTCGTTCCTTATTTTTTCGATTGCTCTTCTCTACCACTCAAAGGTTGACTGGCAGAGATCCCTTCAGGGATAAATCCGCCTTTGTACTTAGCATTTTCTTTTTGTGTGATATTTTTGTATTTCCTTTTTGTACAATGAATATAAACAAAAAATTGAACAAGTTTATGACGTCATGAGTCGCTATTATGTTGTTCGCCAACTCAATCAAGTATTCATTTGTTTTAAAGCAACAAAAAACTAAATTTTACAGTAAATCGAAAATCAATCTGGTTTTCAGGGCTAAAATAAAGCGTTTTTTCACTGGAGTCGTGCCTTCGAATTATTTTTTAATGGCGTCATCATCCCTACTGTTATTTTTCAAAAATTCACGACACACAGAGCCACCGAGTCGGAGCTTATGAATCTCCAAAACGGCCTGAAACTTTACCTGTCTCCCAACTTTCCACATCCATGCTCTTCAAATTCCACATAACAATAATAAGTCGGCGCCGCATCGATCGGCGTTTAATGAAGTAATTTGTATTCGCAAACTTGCTCGGCGTAAATCTGCTGGCCGCGAACTTCTCCGGTAATGAAAGCTGCACGTGTGGGAATCCCTTTTGATTGGTAATGGGAACGCAAACACGGCTTCGTTAAGACGGGACGTAAGTAAATTTTTAATCCCACAGCTTGTTCCGTTTTTTTATCCCACTAAATACAATTAACAGCCGCGGTGGCCTCCTTGACCTCACAAGCTGGGTGACCTCTAAGTCTCTTATGTCACGTATTTGGGTCGATTAACTGTTGTTAGTCGGTGTGATGGGGTGACTAATAAAAATGACCATGTGTGGGTAGTTCGTGATACGAGTGCCGGTACTGTTAGTGATCAAGTGCGGGTAGTTTGAAGAACTCGCGCTGCTAGGCGGACTTGACACCCCACACTTCAGTTTACTAGTGACGTTTCGGCAACTGTAATGTTGCTGAAACGTCAAGGTAAATATTACTTGTGTAAAATATTTAGCGTGATAAGTCCCGTTATGGTATTGTGACTATGAGTGAGAATCACGAAAGTTAAAAACGTTATATGAAAATTCCACTCTCTGATTATAATTCAAGCTAACCTCTGTCCCGTAAACACAAAACAAATAATACACGTATGCAGTCCGATGCAGCAGGGAGATTTGCCACACGATTGAATTCTCATTGACTTGCATAAGGCGAGGCCAATGCAAGTAATGCAACATACTGATCTATATAGGATTCACTACTCACACGACATTCTGACATAGAATTTAAACATACCCAGACTAAAGTAAGTAAAAAGTAAAAAAAGGTTTATTAAAAATAATGGTTATAAATAGTTTACAATTTCATTTTTGGATTTACAACATCAGCATGCTGAGATGACTAAAATTATTTAGTTATACATGAAATTGAAAACAAAACAATGCACTGTCTAGCGGACCCCAAACTAGGCTAACCTGTATCTTGGGGACCAGATGAGTTTCAAATATATAAACTGAATATTTAATAAGATGTATAAGACTGTTTCATTGCTAACTATAATTTATAACCAGGGAAAAACAAAATAACTTATTTAAACATTACTTATTTATGAAAACAGGATAACACAATACTATACAAGATAACAGTTTTAGTACCTACGTGTGAATGGTGTATGTGTGTGTGTGTATGTTTGCGTGCGTGTGTGTGTGTGTGTGTGT
Organism: Choristoneura rosaceana; assembly: GCA_037349165.1. Lineage (NCBI taxonomy): Eukaryota > Metazoa > Arthropoda > Insecta > Lepidoptera > Tortricidae > Choristoneura > Choristoneura rosaceana. The sequence goes on from JAZBNJ010000045.1 coordinate 2,168,873, forward strand.
GTGTGTGTGTGTGTGTGTGTGTGTGTGTGTATGTGTGTGTGTGTGTGTGTGTGTGTGTGTTGTGTGCGTGAGAATGTTTATCAAAAGCATGACTTAAAAATGTTCTCTGTGTCATCATAAGACAGTAGCAGCAACTTTTGATGTAATGTTGAGCGCACCTTTGAGCAAGACCAGTCCTCAACACAATACATCGTGCATATCTTGTTATAGACAAAAGGGTGCAAAAATCTGGGAAATCGTTTAGCAAAGGCCGTTTTCACCGGTGGGGTTTTAGCAGACATAAATTTCCGTCTCTTATTTCGACGAGCGCAGTGGTCAGTTGTGAGAAGGGCTTTTTTATGAGTTGCAAAGTAGACTTAGAAACCGGCAGTGTTTTTTCAGCGCTTCTATTTTCTTGCCTCCATCCATCCATTCTAGTCGTTCCTTCATGACTGAGGATCGTAGTCATCGATGGGTGATCTACATTTGGATAGGATTGTTTGTTTCCATCGGCTTCTGTCCATGGCAGCCCTAACGACGGAGCTACTCGTAAACCTCGTGGCCTTGGAGTCCCTAATTTGATCCGTCCATCTGGTAGGCTATCTGCCCGGGCTCGTTTACCATTCTTATTCCCAACTACGATCAGCTTCTCTATGCTCTCATCACCCCTTCTCATTTTTCTTGTCTATGTAAAGTCATACTATGCGCCCTATTGCATTCTAAAGCAGTATAAGAAGTTTTGTCCCAAAAACTAAAAAAACATGTTTACTAACTGAAAAATGTTACTTTAATATTAATGAAGATCTTAAATGAATTTATAATTTTATGCATCTTAAATGACATTAATTTTCAGTTTTATATATGTATTGTGCCAGACAGACATTGCTAATATTATTGTCATTCATTTAATAAAAATCCTCGCTAAAATAGTTATTTAAAATGAATAATTTATATTATACGCGCTTACTAAGGTTATTTTTTAAAATGTTGTTTTTATTGCTGATGTGAATACCAATTGTATTTAGACTAAAGGTTAATGACTTCTTGGAAAAAAGAAATATTTGTACGCCTACTGGTAAAACATAGAGATTCCTGAATGTTATGCTGTTAAGATCGATTATGTTCACCTATCTTTCACAAATAAACGTATTCTATTCTATTCTAAAAAAAGCCGTGGTGGCCTAGCGGTTTGACCTATCGCCTCTCAAGCAGAGGGTCGTGGGTTCAAACCCCGGCTCGCACCTTTGACTTTTTCGAAATTCATGCGTGCGGAATTACATTTTAAATTTACCACGAGCTTTGCGGTGAAGGACAACATCGTGAGGAAACCTGCGCAAACCTTTATCTTCTCTGGTTTTGGCCTCAGGCACCCCAGGGCAGACACTTAACTATTGCAAAGATGAGCTATATAACCAACACTTATTGCAAATAAATGAATTATGAGGAATAACAGTTCAGAGAGGTAATGCTGCCAGCCAGAGTTGGGCGTAATCAATTACATTTGGAATTAATTACACAATTACATTACATTAATCCTGATTCCTCAGTAATCGATTACTTTTGTAATCAAAATTACTGTAATACTGAACTATGATTACATTTGTAATCCATTCCTTTGGAATCTGTATTGTAAACCACTACTGTAATCTTGATTCCTCGGTAATCAAGTATTTATGTAATCTGAATTACATTACTCCAGTTACAGACTAGATTACTTCATTGACAAACCTTATTTTATAATCTTGTTAACGTCACTCAAAAAAAATATTTTTGGTTTACATGTCATTCTAGCATTTCACTTTCACCACAGATATAGATACACATAGATAACGCAATTATCACGATTTGAATTGAAATTAAGCGTGCTGACTTTTTAGGGTTCCGGAGCCAAAATGGCAAAAACGGAACCCTTATAGTTTCGCCATGTCTGTCTGTCTGTCCGTCCGCGGCTTTGCTCAGAGACTATCAATGTTAGAAAGCTGTAATTTTGCACGAATATATAAGTAAACTATGCCGACAAAACAGTACAATTAAAAATTCAAAAACAATTTTTTTTAGGGTACCTCCCATAGACGTAAAGTGGCGGTGATTTTTTTTTTCTCATCCAACCCTATAGTGTGGGATATCGTTGGATAGGTATTTTAAAACCATTAGTGGTTTGCTAAAACGATTTTTCGATTCAGTCATTTGTTTGCGAAATATTCAACTTTAAAGTGCAAATTTTCATTAAAATCGAGCGTCCCCCCCCCTCTAAAATCTAAACCGGTGGGTGGAAAAATTTGGAAAAATTCAGGATGGTAGTCAGTATATTAAACTTTCAAGGAAAACTATAGCGGCTAAGTTTGCTTGAGAATTATTAGTAGTTTATGAGTAAATAGCAGCGTAAGGTATAAAATATACCTATACTTCGAAGATTCCGTATAAAGTACGAAATCCTTAGAAAAATATTACTTAATTTTTTCGTAATGGCTCCGGAACCCTATTTTGGGCGTGTCCGACACGCTCTTGGCCGGTTTTTAATTAAATACCTACTGTGCCGTCATAGCGTCACAGCCGAAATTTTGTGACGGTAAATCTAAATCAATTCAAAGACACAGTTGCCGCCGATGCCCCTCCGCTCCGCTCAGTTGAACTAGAGCCGCCGCCCTGATCGTCTCGCTCATACTCATAGATTTTATATCTGTGATCCCGCTCGCTCACTCCGCGCTCGCCGTCGCCAACCACGCCAGCAATCACGAGTACGCGGCACAGTGCCGCGCCGTGCACGTTATACGGCGTCGTCAACGTAAAACGGCGCGGCGCACAATGCGGTACGGTGCCGCGTCGTGGAGATATACGGCGTCGTGACGTGAACTTAAAACGGCACGGAGCCAGCGGAGCGGAGGCAGCGGCGCGGAGTAGAGACGACGGAGTGGAGCGGATGTAACGGAGTGGAGACAACGGAGCGGAGGCAGCGGAGTGAAGGCAGTGGAGCGGAGCAGAGGCAGTATAGTGGAACGGAGGCAGCAGAGCTCCACTCCGCTGCCTCCGCTCCGCTTCGCAGCCTCTGCTCCGCTGTCTCCACTTTCCGCCACTGCCTCCGCTCTACTACTTCCGTTACGTTGTCTCCGCTTTACTCCACTGCCTCCGCTCCGCTCCACTATCTCCACACCGCTGCCTCCACTCCGTTGTTGTCTCCGCGACGATTTACGTTTACATCTCGACCGACCGACCGACGGACCGAACTCCCGCCCAATTTTATGTATACATATATACTTAATATTATGTGGGATCGATCGAAGGAAACAAACTTTTTCAAAAAAAAATTTAGAAAAGTTTATTAAAAAATTAAAACTACGAAATACACTGATAGCAGGGAAAGAAACAAAAATCACAACCAGCACGTAGGCTCACCCGATCAAGACTCCACTCTCTTTCACTCATTCGCCCGTCTCAATCGTTCCACAGAAATCTTCAATCACTCGGTCGCTCGTTTACATCAACTCATTCAAACAAAAATCCACACCCACATTCCCACATATATAGAAGTAGGTAATCTGTAAGGAATCTAGTCGAAAATTCCAGTAATTTGGAATCGACATTGATTCCCAATTCCTAGTAATTGTAATATTCGTTTAGATGATTACAGATTCTTGAAAATGTAATAGTAATTTCCCGTTTCACTAGATTACATTACATGTAATCTGACAGCCATGACAGGATTACAAAGTAAAATCATGTAATCGTGTAATCTGGAATCGATTACGAAATGCCCATCTCTGCTGCCAGCATCTTGGGGTGGCAAAATATATAATACCGGTAACAACTGGTAGCATGGTGTACGGTTGTGTTATTCTGAAGATGAGCTCTGGTTGAGTTTGAAACGCGTCAGTGTTATGTGGTGGTGATAGATGGGTTTGTGTAATTTGTGTGTGTTCTTACAGTGTGGAGGTGGAGGAACTGCATGAACACGCATATTTTGCATAAGCTTAGCTATCGTAAGGTCGCGGGTGAGCAAGGAAATTCTTTTAGTTCATTGATATAGACCTCCGTAAAGTAACGCCTGATTCAATAAGTTATAGAAAAACGTTTGTTTAATTTTGCATGATCAGATGATCACTCAATTACAGATAATGATATAAACGCCACCATGACCAGTAATAAAACGCAACGGAAACGGAAACACGGCCGATCAACGGTAGCTCGCAAATACTCGACGCTGATTGGCCGAGCACGGAACATCCGGCCATTTTAGTCTTCGTTAATTAACGTTATTCGATTCCACATTTAAATGTTATTCCGAAATTACATTTCAAATTTTGGATTATCGGGGACCGAGAAATTGCAATTGTATTTTAGCAATGTCAGTGTAAATTAGAAATTAAATTAAATTAAATTTTGCTGTATATTTGTGTCTTCTATGTTAGTGAATAAATGTTTTCTTTCTTTCTTTCTTAAATTGATACTTGTATTGCGAAATTCATATTCATACTATAAATGCGAAAGTGTGTGTGTTTGTATTTTTGTGTGTTTGTTTGTATATTTGTCCGTCTTTCACGTCGAAACGGAGCGACGGATCGAGGTGATTTTTGGCATAGAGATAGTTTATGGGCCAGAGAAGTGACATAGACTACTTTTTATTCGGAAAAATGCGCAGTTCCCGATGGAACAGCGTCCGATAACCGGACCGAAAGCTAGTGATTAAGATAAATGTGACCGCGACTTGCCAAAAAAATCTAGAAATTACAAAAATTGTAAATTAAAATATTAGTCATTGGTTACGTTTTTGCCATTTCGGCTCCGGAACTCCTAAAACGTGAGTTGCGATGATATTCCTTGCAGGTGTAATGGACGAGTAGCCTCAGGGACGACTCATCCCACCTTGCAAGTATTCATTTACCGTGAATCACTTTAGGCCGACTTCGAGAACCTTCTTTCGACATTTTTTAATCCCAAATTTCCGACTCTTTGACTCTTTTTTTACAAAATACAAGCCTTAGCCTCTGGACAAATAATGAAACCATGGATAAGACTGATACTTAGCAATATCTTGAAATAGTTATTTGCTTAATTAGTGTAACATTATTACCCAGGCCTTATCAGAAATGAATAAAAGCACTGGAGTAAGTAACGCACGTAATTAAAGCTACCTAATACCTCAATAATTGGCCGAAATTAATGTGATCGTCTAGTTCTAAATACTTAGGACCCTCTGATACGTTGTGTAAGTTAATTATTTATGAGATGTTATAGATATTTATAAGAGATTATAAGATGTATATGTTATGTAATTCTGTTAGAATAACAAAGTCAAGTAGATGTTATAAGTATTCAGTCGCCGCCTCTGCTTTCTCGCCGAACAACGTGGTACCTAGGAAAAATACCCGAGCACAAGGGGACCCTTTGGAATAAGACCTTTAGGTCGTATGGGGGAATCCTAATCGATTTGAAAATCTAGGCCTCCCAGCACACCTCAATAGCCTAGTCCCACACAAGATCGTTAGAAGGCCCCTGCCCCGATCTTGTGCCCTTCAAAGCCTTTGAAACAATCCTAAACCCCTAAAGAAAAAAAAAATTACCTTCTTTCAAACCATCACACTCAGTACATTTCAGAAATAAGATTCATTCATCGTCTTTAATATAAAGGGGGGTTATACTTTCTTATCGGCCGCCCACCTCGGTTTCGTCACTTCTTAGAGGCCGTCACCGAGGCTCGTCCAGACAAGAGCTTTACACGTCACCGTCCCTGAATCGAGCCGTAGACGACGTGTAATTATATATATATAAAGGGAGCTATACTTTCTTATCGGCCGCCCACCTCGGTTTCGTCACTCCTTGGAGGCCGTCACCGAGGCTCGTCCAGACAAGAGCTGACCCAAGTGTAATAATAATTCAAAATTATGATAATATAAGTAATAAATAAAACATAAAAGCACGCATCCATTTATACTTATTCAACAAACTTAATTCATGAAGCGCGGCTCTGCTTATGACTTCATGTCAAACACGCCGAAAATCGAAAAACAACAGTACGAATAAGTAAATAAAATTAACCAAATAAAACTACGCCTCGAACCTTAGGAAACCTATACTGAAGGAATTATGAATAATTATTCAATCGTCCGCTTCTACTAGTACTAACTATAATTTATATCTTAACTATTCGGAAAATACTACAAAACTAATTGATCACCTATTTCCTTTAAATATAGCTACATACCTAGAACTACTATTCAATCGCTCGCCCCTACTATTTGTATAACAAAAGTACCGTAATCAATTAAGTAAATTAAACAATGCGTAATAATTATTAAGGTTTTGTTTAAAAGTGAGTAATTGGTTAAATTTAAATTTCAATAGTTTCAATGAAGTACCTAGAAGTATAATAGAAAAAATAAATAGTCAACTCAGATTTCAATTTACAGCACTAATAATAATTGTATCAAAATTATATCTAAAACTTAGCTGCCGATAATATTATCGTCCTGATTAACGTCGAATCTCAGCTACTGCGAGATCGAGCTATCTCGACCTGCGTCACGAACAAAAAGTCTAGTCCACAAACTACACTTAACACTGTACACTATACACAGTTTGACTATAAGTCCACGTTTTCATACGATCGAAATCGAGATTCGCTCTCGTATGTTTAATCGTTTTATTTTATTTAACAAATAAATAGATACACTAACTTTTATACTATCAATTAATTTTAACACATATGTAAGTAAGAACACCGTAGCGTCTCGCGTCCCGAAATTAACTAACTTCTAAACCTCCTTCCAAACAAAGGTCTCCTTGCCCTATCCCTACTATCAAACCTATAATATAAAAAATCATGCATTCGAATTTCGAGAATGTTCCACAAACTCCCATAAATCTATAACTTTATTAGTTTACTTGAGCAAAAATTAACACGGCCGGTCTCACGCACTCGAACGCATAAATCGTTGACACTTAAAAACAAAATTCTTGGACCTCTTAGAACACTTGTAGGCGATGCAATAAATTTACATTCTTTGTGGTGTTTCATTTTTTTTTTTTAATGCAAGTAAACATGTTATTATATATAGACGTCTAATATATAAATAAATAATATTGTTACCAAGCTTGTATAAGCGTTGGTTACAGAACGCCCCTAAGATGACAAAGTATTTTGCATTCGAAGAATGTAAAATATTGAGGAATCTTGAATAGGATTACGCAAAATACTACGTGTACTCAAATTGCACTCTAGTCTCCTAATATCCATACTAAAGTACCTTTTACCTTAATCAATAAGCCTAAATCTCAATCACTGCTACTTAATGTAAGCAATGCTTGATATTTTTTAAATATATATAATGTCATAGTGACACAGTAACATCTATCTGAACGTGATTTTCACATACATACACATTGACTTGGATGAAACCTTAATTCTATTTAATAACCAAGGACATACATACATACTTGATTCCTTCAAAAAATAACATACAAACATACCGAGATCATTGAAACTATTGACACACATACATACTTTAATTTCTCAGGACCTTACTATAGCTCACAAATTTATCTATTAGAGCTTTAACGTACGCTGTTACGTAAACCTATGCATTTTTTAAAGCTTAACTAATTTAGTGATTTTACCAAAATTTAAAACAAACATTATCATACACACTGAACGATAATAAATAAAAACTCACAACTAGCAAACACCCTTTTACCCTTTTTATAAAACTGTGAGACTGTGTCACCAATAATATCTTAATAACGATTATGTTTTATTCGTTTGAGGACCACGTTACTTGTACGTTTTTTTTTTTTTTTTTTTTTTTTTTTTAAGTATACTTTTCATAGGCATTAAAAGCGCAAACCCATTTATTTTTATCATCTAATGTCGTTGCAATCAAAGTGGGTCTAGGCATACAGTCTTCAAAAGGAACTGTTTATGTAATTCTCAGAACCTTACCACTTCAGCTACATTATCAATTACACTAGTAATCATAAATGTCTGAATACTGACTAGTAAAAGTCATCACTATTACATCAATCATATCCTTTTCTGATTGGAAAAAAAAAATAGAGCTAATTTAACAGCCTTGTAAACAACATATACAAACGTACTGGGTTAACCATCTACCGTTTCCGTCTAACATCCAGTTTCCATTTCTAATTTCATTACTAGGCAACCTTATACTGTAATTCGTGACCTCAAAAGTAGTTTTTACAATCATCATCACCATCATCCTTCCATTTTCCTAAGAATAACCTCGACCAACTTTCGGAAAACCTAACAAGTATGTCCTCTAGCCTCTTAGCCCCGCAGAATATTATCACCGATATCAGTATTCATTTTAGGTTTAGAAATTGTGCTTATTAAAGTCTGGCACTTAATCAATATACAAAATGGCGTGACTTTAAAAAAAAATATCAAAATTTTATAAAACTTTATATTCGCCTGCCTAAAATAAATACGCTCCGTATTCTATCGATTATCATAGGATACGATTCTCATTTATCCTATGATCATAAACTAAATCCTGAATCACAGTAATGGTACAACAAAAGGTACATGGGAATCGAACCCGTACTTAGGATTATATGTTTAATTAGAACACATGTGGCCATATACTATACAACTACAATAAATTACATACGGGAGTCGAACCCGTAGCTAGAATTTTATCTACCAAATAAAGACACGTGATTATGAAAGCTTACAATGACAACAAATATACACGGGAATCGAACCCGCGAATGAGATTGATCAACAACCTAACCTCCACCTTAATGAAGAAGCAAGCATTCAACTAAACTGAGCAAAACTCTCCATTCCTCTAAACTAACTTAATTATATCAAATAAAAAAAAATGCATGTTTCGAATCCACAGACAATGTAACTAGACTAACATGATACGAACTTAATTGTAATGCTATTTTTAAATTAAATTATAATTCACTTGACCTTTTATTATTACCTCTTAATGAAATTACCGCAGGGATCGAACCTATTGGTCTCGAATTATTAAGGTGTACTATATATTTATTTTATTATAACAATTATTCCTTGACGATATAGCAAAATTATTACTATTGAAACATACACATACTCACAGTAGTACAGAGATACAATGTAAGGCTCAATCAGACGAAAATTAATATCAATTTATGGTTTTTATACGTTATGTGATAACCCAAATTCTTTGATAAGTATTTGAATTAAAATAATTCAAATTTTATTGACTTAGATCCTGGTCACGGCACCAATATGTAACATTATTACCCAGGCCTTATCAGAAATGAATAAAAGCACTGGAGTAAGTAACGCACGTAATTAAAGCTACCTAATACCTCAATAATTGGCCGAAATTAATGTGATCGTCTAGTTCTAAATACTTAGGACCCTCTGATACGTTGTGTAAGTTAATTATTTATGAGATGTTATAGATATTTATAAGAGATTATAAGATGTATATGTTATGTAATTCTGTTAGAATAACAAAGTCAAGTAGATGTTATAAGTATTCAGTCGCCGCCTCTGCTTTCTCGCCGAACAACGTGGTACCTAGGAAAAATACCCGAGCACAAGGGGACCCTTTGGAATAAGACCTTTAGGTCGTATGGGGGAATCCTAATCGATTTGAAAATCTAGGCCTCCCAGCACACCTCAATAGCCTAGTCCCACACAAGATCGTTAGAAGGCCCCTGCCCCGATCTTGTGCCCTTCAAAGCCTTTGAAACAATCCTAAACCCCTAAAGAAAAAAAAAATTACCTTCTTTCAAACCATCACACTCAGTACATTTCAGAAATAAGATTCATTCATCGTCTTTAATATAAAGGGGGGTTATACTTTCTTATCGGCCGCCCACCTCGGTTTCGTCACTTCTTAGAGGCCGTCACCGAGGCTCGTCCAGACAAGAGCTTTACACGTCACCGTCCCTGAATCGAGCCGTAGACGACGTGTAATTATATATATATAAAGGGAGCTATACTTTCTTATCGGCCGCCCACCTCGGTTTCGTCACTCCTTGGAGGCCGTCACCGAGGCTCGTCCAGACAAGAGCTGACCCAAGTGTAATAATAATTCAAAATTATGATAATATAAGTAATAAATAAAACATAAAAGCACGCATCCATTTATACTTATTCAACAAACTTAATTCATGAAGCGCGGCTCTGCTTATGACTTCATGTCAAACACGCCGAAAATCGAAAAACAACAGTACGAATAAGTAAATAAAATTAACCAAATAAAACTACGCCTCGAACCTTAGGAAACCTATACTGAAGGAATTATGAATAATTATTCAATCGTCCGCTTCTACTAGTACTAACTATAATTTATATCTTAACTATTCGGAAAATACTACAAAACTAATTGATCACCTATTTCCTTTAAATATAGCTACATACCTAGAACTACTATTCAATCGCTCGCCCCTACTATTTGTATAACAAAAGTACCGTAATCAATTAAGTAAATTAAACAATGCGTAATAATTATTAAGGTTTTGTTTAAAAGTGAGTAATTGGTTAAATTTAAATTTCAATAGTTTCAATGAAGTACCTAGAAGTATAATAGAAAAAATAAATAGTCAACTCAGATTTCAATTTACAGCACTAATAATAATTGTATCAAAATTATATCTAAAACTTAGCTGCCGATAATATTATCGTCCTGATTAACGTCGAATCTCAGCTACTGCGAGATCGAGCTATCTCGACCTGCGTCACGAACAAAAAGTCTAGTCCACAAACTACACTTAACACTGTACACTATACACAGTTTGACTATAAGTCCACGTTTTCATACGATCGAAATCGAGATTCGCTCTCGTATGTTTAATCGTTTTATTTTATTTAACAAATAAATAGATACACTAACTTTTATACTATCAATTAATTTTAACACATATGTAAGTAAGAACACCGTAGCGTCTCGCGTCCCGAAATTAACTAACTTCTAAACCTCCTTCCAAACAAAGGTCTCCTTGCCCTATCCCTACTATCAAACCTATAATATAAAAAATCATGCATTCGAATTTCGAGAATGTTCCACAAACTCCCATAAATCTATAACTTTATTAGTTTACTTGAGCAAAAATTAACACGGCCGGTCTCACGCACTCGAACGCATAAATCGTTGACACTTAAAAACAAAATTCTTGGACCTCTTAGAACACTTGTAGGCGATGCAATAAATTTACATTCTTTGTGGTGTTTCATTTTTTTTTTTTAATGCAAGTAAACATGTTATTATATATAGACGTCTAATATATAAATAAATAATATTGTTACCAAGCTTGTATAAGCGTTGGTTACATTAGACATTTAAAAAAATCTATGACATCTGATCAAAGAATTTTATTGATAAGACCTTGTAAATGTATAAAACAATAAATGATTATGATTATGATTATTATGATCATCCAAATGCACAGGCTGCTCCAAAGTGATACATTGAAAACCGTTATTTTTCAGTAAATATTAGACTGATTGTTATGATACTTTGCAGTTTGGTTTAAAATATTCATTTATACAATAATAATAATCATTTAAAAAAGTGTAACATTACAGGTAAAAACCCAAGTCAACACAATTTTTTCCACATTTAAAACACTAAACAAATTTCAAACAAAAAATAAATAAAATAAATTACAAAAAGAAAATGACAATTGAAAAATTAAATTACCAGTCACATAATAACAATAATAATAACAACAGTAGGTACTAAATAAATTTAAGACAAAATTATTAATTAACAAACAGAAGTCGACTATACTAACGACGAAGGAATATACTAAGCCAGTAGTATTGGTATTTGTCCAAAGGCTAAGATCACCGAGTACATAAAAATATTGTGTATGCCGGTGAGAATAGAGTTCTATGGACACTTCACTACTAAAAGAAATAAATAATAATAAATAAATATCATGGGACACTTGACACCAATTGACCTAGTCCCAGACTAAGCAACTGTACTTATCAGTCTTTCAAGTCGTTTTATTCTTTTAAGTTTAGTTGAAAGTTAAAGGGTCATACTGAAAACCAGTGCTGCGGCTTGCCGTGGCAACACACTGAGTATGGCCCTTTTTGCTTCTTTCGGCAGAATGTCTTTTTCTTTTTGATTTTTTTATTATTACTTAAGAGTATGTAATAAGGTTGTCTTATTTTAACTGTGTTTTTTTATACATAGATAAATACATACAGCTAAAGCTAATGAACTATGTACCTGACCTTGATTTACCTGTTTTATTACCTTTCCGAACTTCAGATAACTTCGGGGATAAACAAAGTTCCTAATTACAGGAGGGCTGCCATCGCCAATTAGTCACGTCGCTCGCCCTTTAGGTGTATTCGGCGATCACCCCTCAAGGGGGGACAATTGGGAGGGCAGTGGACAAAAGTCTTATGTGTCTTAAGATTAATTAGAATTTTTCCTGTTGCTTCTTTAAAGTGGTACAGGGAAAATAAAAATATGCAATATCTGTATCGCAATCTGTCTGTCTTTTTTTTTTTACAATACAAAGTGTTTACAAAAAATACTTATAACTAAGACGCGCTACAGAAACCTGTTAAAGGTTTATATGAGACGCGAATGTACCGCACCGTTCACAGCATTAAACATTACCTATACCTGTTTAATTTATAAAAGCAACAATATTTCATTTAAAAAAAAGACAATAACATAACATCACACCTGCAATTACCTTTTTGTCGTCTTTTCCTCCAATATAATGTTTTTTTTTTATTTGTTTACAGGACTTTTTGTTTTTGAGGATACTGCTGTATGTATCGTCAGATAAGTTATTTAAGATCTTAGGTAGTACTTATGTATTCCCACGTTCTCTTACCATAATACATTTCTAGCTTTCGGCAGTCTGTGTTAGTAACATAAAAACTTTTTTATCTTGACCGAATCTAATTTAATACTGGCCATCAACAATGCCTTGTAATACTTTTTTAGAAGAAAAATATAATCGTTCTTTTCTGTTCTAACTTATATAGGAAATGGAAACACGTATTTTTATTTCAATAATTTAATTTTAATGTTGTTATAGACAGTCTGTCCGCACGTCGTCCGCAGGTTTGCTCAGACTATCAATACTAGAAAGCTGTGTTATGTATATACTAGCTTTTGCCCGCGGCTTCGCTCGCGTTAAATTAGGAGTAACACAGATGTACTTTCTACGATCTTCATTTTCGTGTTTTATTTGATTTTTCAGAGGATCACATTTGCAAATTTTCGAATTAAAAATCGATTTTGAAGCCCTGTTTCACATCTTCAGGTCAGGGGTGTAATTTTAGATAACCTACTTGTTTTTTTTGCACGCTACTTCGTACCTTTGCGACATAGGATTCCCGTCGGCTATCTCACGAGACTCTTGCGAATAAAAAAAGATTTTTTTAAATAAATAAGAAAGAAAAAGAAAAATCCCAATTTTCCCGTTCCCCTAATAATTTTCGGAAAATTCTCTCTCAACGCTCCCCTACACTCCCCAAAGAACCCACTTGCCAAATTTCAGCTTTCTACGACCAGTAAAACGAAAAATCCCGTTTTTTCCGTTCCCTTGGGAATTTTCTAAAGTCCTCTCTCAAGAGGAGCACTCTACACACTCCATAAGCAATCTACATGCCGATTTTCAGCATTCTGCGTCCAGTCAAACGAAAGATCCCGTTTTTTCCCGTTCTCGTCAGAATTTCGGGATATTCTTTTGTAGTGCTCCCTTATACTCCTCAAATAACCTACATGCCAATTTTCAGTTTTCTATGACCAGTAAAACGAAAAATTCCGTTTTTTCCCGTTCCCGTGGGAATTTTGTAAACTCCACTTTCAATGCTCTTCTACACTCCCCAAGCAATCTATATGCCGATTTTCAGCTTTTTGCATCCGTTAAGCGAAAAATCCCGTTTTTCCCGCTCCCGTCATAATTTCGGGAAATCCTTTTGTAGTGCTCCCCTACAGCCCCCCAAAGGAACCTAAATGCTAAATTACAATTTTCTACGACCAGTAAAACGAAGAAGTTCCCGTTGAACTAAATATAAATCTCGTTTTTTCCTCATTCCGTGGGAATTTCCAAAAATCCTTAAAATATTTTTTTACTATTATAATTACCTACTTCTGTGCCAAATTTGAAGAGTCTAGAAATTATTGTTCATGGGATTCCGTTAAACTGAATATATAAATCCCGTTTTTTCCTTATCCCGTGGGAATTTCCAAAAATCCTGAAATTCATATTTTACTTATTGTAATACCTATTTTTTTTATCAAATTTGAAGAGTCTAGTTATTATAGTTACTGAGATAGGGTCACTCAGAAAATCCCGATTTTTCCCGTTCCCGTGGGAATTTTCAAAAATCCTTCCTTAGTGGATGCCTACATTGTATAAGGTATCTATGTGCAAAATTTCAAGTCTCTAGGTTCAGTGGTTTGGGCTGTGCGTTGATATATCAGTCAGTCAGTCAGTCAGGACTTTGAATTTTATATATATAGATTATATATATAGATAGATGTAGCAATTATGTGGACAAAGTGGTAAAAAAAATAAGGGAGTTGAAATAAAAAATACAAAAAGATTCCAAAAAGTAATCTTAATTTAAATTTGATTACTTCATAGCGACATCTCTTTTCCCTGGTGAGCGGATAGTTCCAAGGCAAGGGAAGTGTTTAATGTATCTCGATGAGAACTAAAAACATAGATGACGTTAGTGTCGCTGCTTAAGTGACTAATGACAAGAAAGCAAGTTTAAATATTGGTGCATAGGAAAAATTCGTGTCTAGTCTCCTGTCCATCGATGGTGTACGGGAATAGCACGCAGCACAGATTGCTGAGGACCTGGGTTCGATTCATAGCGCTGGTCTATTTTTCTGGTTTTTCTATGCATCCATGTTTCAGCTTGTGTTTTCGTGTGAAATATATAGACTATTGGTTTTACCAAATCCTTACTAATATTATAAATGCGAAAGTAGCTCTGTCTGTCTGTCTGTCTGTCTGTCTGTTACGCTTTCACACCAAAACCGCTGAACCGATTTTGATGAAATCTGGTACAGAGATAGAATAGACCTTGGGAAAGAACATAGGCTATATTTTATCGTGAAAAAGAGGCTTTAAGAGATTGAAATAGGGGGCGAAAGTTTATATGGTGGAAGTTCGTCACTATCGAAAATAATTCCGGTAGAGGGCGCCACCGCGCGATAACCTAGATCCGCGCAGACGAAGTCGCGGGCATAAGCTAGTGTGGAAATAAGTTTCACAGTGTTCACAACAGTTACCTATTTTCAAATTACTTCGCTGATCCAAATCTCAGAAGTTGTAATCATCGGTTGTTGGGCGTGTCTTGGCACATGGCCGCTCTGGTTTCTGGGTGCCTTCAGGGCGGGTCTTGGTTGAGGATGTGGGCGCCTTATTCAGATCGCGACTGAATATTGGTGTTTCTTGCATTTTCTTCCAAGGATTCGCGTTGTTGGTATTCAGGGCTACGTAGCGTGCGAGTGTGGCGTGTCTGGATTCGCTTCACGGCTTCCTTTTGCTATGGAAAGTTCTAGAACGTAAATTCACTCTTAAACGGCTCACAAAATTGGGCGCGGTTCCTATTGTTTTTGATACAAATGGGACTGTGCTGTGGCTGACACAATCTAAAAGCTGCTTCAACCTCCGTGCTCCGAGCAAGGTTGAAATTCTTCGCGTAGTGTAGTTTTAGACAGGTACATAACAGTTTGATTTAGGATTCCGCGATTAATTAATTTTGGTGCGTAATAGGGTGTGTAATTTAGCTAGGAGCGTGATGTGTGTTGGTTGTTGTGAAAAATGGGCATTTTGTGATGTGTTTTTGTGTAGTGTTGTGATTACCAGGTGGGATTGTTTATTTACCTTATCAGGTAAATAAGAGGTAAGTGAGCATGTTTTTATATGGCTAGGAAGTATGTCAGATTTATGTGAAGCTCTTGGTTCCACTCTACTTCATTTCTGTCTGTCAGAAGATCCATTTTTCTTAATAGATTATAAAAATTCTTGTTAAAGGTCATGTTGGAACCGAGAATTTTTCTTAAATCAGACCATACTGCGCTAGGTAAATCATAGGGAAATTCTAGGGCTAGGAGGTAGGAATTTCTAGGGACCATTTTTTATGTTTGTGTGTGCTTTATGTGTGTAAATGCACGGCGAATGTGTTTTCCTTGTCATAATTTTGCTCCATTGTATGTATGGGAAAGTGTCTGTCACGAGAATTACTTCCTACATTTTTCACAAGTCTAAGATTGTTAGACTTCACCGAACTAAGAATTATTTTCCTCGAGAATGACACAACCCATTCAGACAATGATTTTGTGTCCTGTGGCATGTGTTTTGCTATATAATTATTTATATTATATGGTATCTATGCATTTATGTCACACCACATACTTACACTCACTTCACACTAACTTGATAGTTATTTACTGTGTAACTCTGAATTTATCAAATCCAGATTATATTCAGAGTGAGGTAATTGTCTGTAGTCTCTGTAGACTAATAATGCGCAGTATTGGGTTACAGAGATGAGGTAAAGCGGAGCTACCTTAATTTTATAATAATTAGAATTCATAAAGTCTTATCTGGGTGCTTATTGTCCAGTAAGCGATCATATTTCTTCCGTGTTTTACTCTAGGGTGTCCCGTGAGCTATAACCTGGCCCGACCAGAGTCTGAATTTCGTCATCTCCCAGGTTGGCCCTAATAGCCTCCTTTGGTTGGTGTCTGGTTCTTACTGATTAGGTGGAAGGCTTATGAGCGACGATCCTAAGATCGCTTCTTATCGGCTATTTTACCCGTATGGTAAGCTATTAGCGAAGGCAGATTGGAGAATGAATAATGGATTATTACACTTGAGCTTAGTTAGGCTGACCGGCCATCAGTAAAACCTGTATAATTTAACATTTTCAAGCTCTAAGCAGATGTCATCGCTAAGCAGACGGTGTCCAGACTGAGCCTCCCTTCTGGGACCCTCAGTAGCGTTATGGCTCTTAAATTTAAGCTTACTTTGTAATGCCAGGTAATCTCAGATTGGATCTGGATTCCCTGTTATGACAAAGCGAGATCTGTCCTCTTGTGTTTCAATCATATTATGACCATTTATTGGACTAATATGTACACCTATGATATATGACTATTTGCCTATAGAATTGGGGAAGCTCTAGGTAACTGGTACTGGTTATCTGAGTAAATGAGTCTTATTGCAATGCTTATCATTTATCTCATGACAATTCCATTTGTCTATCATAACCTTACCTCTCCTTGTGAGTGACCTGATTCATGTTTTATACTATTTAAACTATTCTATGTGTTCATGCAATGCAGCTTGAACTCAACATCCAATTTTACCAAAATGCTGATTCATGTGTTTGTGTACTGTCTGTATACACGGATATTCACAGCACACTATACAAATCCGTGGTGGTATGGTATCATGTCATCCACTTCTCATATCTCATTTCCTCACTTTGAATAATTGGGTCGGCTGTGGGGTTGCATTTCAAAGTAGTCATGACATTGTTGATACTTACATTAGTAAGCGGAGATGCTTGATGAAAAGATTTGTCTTCCTTATGGCTCCATATTGTTTGAGTGTGGACACTTACTTCAGGGTTGATATGTTATTATATCACCACAAACTTATTTCTTGTTCAGTGCGACTGGGATGGTTGTGGGCCGCATTCCAAAAGTAACTGTGACATTGTTGATACTTACATTTGTAAGCGGAGATGCTCAGTGAAAATGGCTTGCCGTCTAAACCCCCCGACTGCTCTGGGCAAAACCCTACACTTGTCATGTCTGTTTGACACAGCTTGACAATATCACAAACTTTGTAATTCACTGGTGTTGATCTATATAGACTTCCCAGTGGTTACACAACTAAAATCTGTGTGTATTGCACAGTGATGCAGCATATGAATCACGCATTGGTTGGATTGGATGTATTTCCTTCCACTTTTTGCTATTTTTGGAATTGGGTTTACTCATTCCATCTAACCTGTCCTCTTTTGAGTTGACTTGCACCGTTGTTAGTGAAGTAAATGTAAATTGACTCCTTCCGGTTATTATTATCCGAGGGTGTGCGCCGGTGGAAAGATGGGGATGGTGGAGCTTTCCCGAGTCTCCGTGAGAGGCTCGTAACTCTTTTCCAGTCAGCTCAAATCCATTCCCGACCCTTTACACACTCTACCTACTCACTCACCCATATTATGCCCTATTTTTCACTATATTTGTTATGTGTATTGAATTCCAAATATCTAGCTTTAAGTTACTTAATTTAGACACTTATATAGCGCCCTTATAGATATCTTGCTTGTTACAGACATACCACATAAAAGATCATTGGGATTACTAAAACAAAAAATTACACAACGTAGGAGTCCTAACTGCTAGATGATCACAATTTTATGGCCAAACCAATTCAATTAATTAGATTAATTTAATTTAATCAATAATTATTATGAATTTATTTCATAGACATTTTATTCTTATATATTTTTCATATATAATATTAGGGGAATCTCCCCGTCTCTCTCTCCATCCCGGGTACCCTCTGTTACAAAGTCATTGGCCGCGAACAATACCCCCGACATTGTAATTGAATTACCGGTTCGATTCCGGCCAGGCAATTATTCTAGACAATGCCGATCCGAGGACGGTAAGCCTTATTGAAATAATAAGCCTTTATGGGTATTTAATAGGAAAAGGTTTCCTTGAAAAATTGGGGTGCGGTTCCATTGTAGATAGGTTTACGTTGAAAGAAATGTAGAACGCTTTGAAAAGAGGATTATATTGAACGATGGGCTAAAGAAAGGTGTGAGTTAACATTTTTTTTATATTTCTTTTTTTCCTGCAATAATTACGCGTTCAGTTACATGGGTGCACACTCACCGGGGTTCAGCTGAAAACCAGCGCTGCAGCTCTGGTCACAGGGCTACGGCACATGCTGAGCTGAGTCCTTTTGGCATCACACTACAGCACAACGTCTCAAATTGTTCTCTCTTCTCCTATTTATGTTTTTTACTGTTTTTGCTGTGATGTAGTGTGTTTTTGTTGTCAATAAATATTGTGAGTTTGAGTTTGAGTTTGAGTTTGTATATTGCGTAGTATTTTTAAGCTTATTAATGTATAAGTATTATCCTTTATTCCTTTGTTTGTTGCTCGCAGGACTGATGGCCGATGGGGCAGAAGGTTCTCGAATGGCGTATGCGGACCGGGAGACGAGCTGTCGGTAGGCCTCCGACAAGATGGAGCGACGACCTGCTGGCAGTGACGAGCAACTGGAAATACTATAGACTTTTATTTCTATGGTTTTCGAAAAAAAACTCATTTTTAAACATATTATTATGTTTAATTTTATGATCTTGTGAATTTTGAAACTTCATTTTCCCGTAGTTCCAAGATATTACAGACTTGAGTATTTCATATTTCAGTTTGATACCTCCGTTTATACCTAAGAAGAATAGCTTTGACAGATAGATAGACATATGCGGATATTATGATTCTAAAAGATTTTCATCCTTTCGAGGTTCCATCCACAGAAAAAAATGCAAATTTGTTCGTAAATAAATTTTTCGATATTACGAGTAAAACGATTTTATTTTGAAATTGGTTTAGTCATTCTCAAAACATTGGTCCTCCCGACTTTATCATTTTTCAAAGTTCAATATCTCAAAAACGTCTGAACCGATATTGATAAATAATATCTAAGAACCATCGCTAGATAACCTGCTATCAATTCAAAAAATCCGCATTCAAATCGGTCCACCGTTTAAGAGCTACGGTGCAGACAGACAGACACACTCGAACACAGACATACAGACACCCCTCTTTTTGTGTCTGGGGTTAAAAATAAAGACAACTGCTGAGACTAGTTATTTATACCACATTATTACAGATTCTATTCAAATTTCGACTTTTTCTAACCAAAGCTACGACCCAATTCGCCGCTCGCAAAACTAAAACACACATCGCAGTGCCCAGGCATTGAAAAAGCGCCTATTTCCCTAAAACCATAAAACCCCCATTCAATGTCCCATGAATCCTTCAGAAACAAGTCTTGGAAACTGCAGTAAATTCAAATAAAAGCATTCACTATATTCATCGGCTCAAATCGGTCGCCGCAGATTTTTCTTCCCCCGATATATTCAAACGGAGGTGGTAAGACGCATATATCATTTTAACCGTTCGTCGATAAATGAAATATGGAGGCCTGGGGCTGCACCGGCGAGAACGAATGCGGCATTTTACAGCGTTGACACTTTGCAATTACATTTGGGGTGATAAAAAATAGCGTCATGTACGGCGCATAACTTATGGCGTTTGAAAATATTACGAGGTTTTAAAAGCTTGCCTTGCTATTTTGCGTTGTATTTTGAAACAATTCAATGGTGGGTCCGCGTGGGAACTAGGGCCCAAGCCCTCTCATTCTGAGAGGTGGCCTGTGCCCAGCTGTGGGACGTATGGCTGGGATGATAATTGTAGACGACTCGTGTTACTTTATGTTAAGGTGTGCCTAGTAACGCCATCTGTTATTGATCCATGTCATTACGTTTTGTTTTGCAATAAATCTGCACGAGAGCGCTGAAAGATGGACAAACATACAAACACACAAATATACAAATACACTTTCGCATTTATAATATTATATGGAGTATGGATTATAGTAGAGATTACAGAATTAACAAATTTTCATCATCACCATCATCATGTCAGCCGAAATTACAGGCGCTATTGTTTCTTTCGGCAAGTTATTTTATTTCTTCTCATTTTTTCAACTCTGTCTATGAAATAAACCCCTTCAAGCTAGCATTGTCTAACTCAGCTCCAAATGCACGTAGCTTAGTTAGCTTACATTATTCACAAACCAAATTACCCAGGACGCAAAAACGCTACCATTTACCTTCCGCGTAAAACGGAACGCTTAGTTTAAAATTCAAATTCGTAACGTCTAAACGCTGCGGGCGGCCAGTCGATTTAAGTGCAAATACCGCCAAATGAAAGAGTCCTTCCAACCGGACACTCAGCATGAAAATGAGGAGTACATCCCCAAGGCCGGGTAATTCTATTCATAGTGCTACAAGGACCGAATGGACTGTACAAATAGCGAATTATGCCAGCCTTGAATAAAAGGAGCGCTGAAGTTTTTCGTTTACTTTTTCCGTATTAACATATTGCGAGGGTTTTAGTTGGAATTTCGTAACAGTTATACTTTAATTTTGCGGTCCGTTGAATATCTCTACTAGTTCTACGTGAGTGTCACTGTCGTGGGAATAAGCAGTGAAGAGAACTTTTTCTAATGTTAATTTTACGAAGTATTTACAGTGCGTGTTCCAGTGGAAACAGATACTTTACACGTTTTTGCAGATGGTAGAACCTTGTGCAAGGTTCGCCCGGATTTCTACCACCATTTTGCTCGCTAATCCAGCCGTGAAGTAGAAGTACCTACTTGCACTTTTGTGTTTCGGCGAGGAGAGTAAAACAGCCGGTGAAATTACTGGCACTTGAGGTATCCTATCTTAGGCCTCTAGGTTGGCAACGCATCTGCTATACCAGGTAGTATTGCAAATGTTTATGGGCGGTGGTGATCTCTTACCATCAGGAAACCGACTTGCTCGTTTTCCATCCAGTGTAATAAAATAAATAAATAAATAAAGAATCAAATGACTCTATGATGAATGTTCGGGTAAACTTACACACGGCGCTGCTCGCCAGTTCTGTTAGTTTGAACTTGGCTTGACACGCTAACGCTTGTCTAGATCTTGCAGCCACATAATTCAGAGGCACTCTTTCTTTTTAGATGAAAACGAAGCTTTAAAAAAACCGAAAAACAGTCAAAAAACCTTGGCTTACGCGGCCTAACGCGTCAACAAATCTTATTTACTCCATCCATCTAACGCCCAATATTCTCAAATAAAAAATTGGCTCTCAAAATGGCGTCGTATTTGCTAGCGCCTCGGCCAATTTCGTTGATCGGAAGTTAATTAAAGCACAAAGGATGTCTTTGTAGGCCCTCTGAGTTCGATTTCGGATCATTATAATTTGAATCAAACAAAGACTGATTTGGGCATTGAAATGGCATAGTTAATTTCATTTGTGCGGCGAACTGGTGTAGTGTGAAATGTGGGGTTGGGTATTGCAATTAATGAGGGTTGCTTGACAGGGATATCGCTAGATGACGTTGGTGTCGTGAGGTCTGTTTGATGTTACAATATCGAGTGAATAATTGTATTGTATTGTAAACTCTTTGTAATTTTTTCATAAGGAAAATACAAACTGATATATGGATGCACAGAAAAAAACCCATAAAAAGAGACCAGCGTTCGGAATCGAACCCATGTCCTTAGCATTCCATGCTGCGTGCTAAGAAAGAAAAAGAAATAAAGAAAGAAAATATATTTATTCGGAAAATTAACCTAAAGTAACTTAAACGATACATAAATGACATAGACAAGGAAAGCAGTTACCATTCACGAAACGGACCCACCTCAGCATAATGCCGGCTCAGGAGCTAGCGCTGGTCTTCCGGTGGGACCGTGTGGCCGTCATTGCAAGCTGCACGTACGACCGGACCGTGTCTATTGTGAACGCGACCGTTTAAAGTCAGCGCTACCAACACAGCATGACATGTGCATGACATTGACAACTGACACGGCAAGACGAAAAACTCTAAACTCTTTCAGCACCACCAGACAGGAATCTAGACACATGCTAGACACTTTCTCCAATGCACCACACATTTCAGCCTGGTTTTTTCTTTCTTAGCTACTTAAGCAGCGACACTAGCGACATCTATGTTTTCATGTAAATCAAATTAAGATTGCTCTTTGGTATCTTTTTTTATTTTTGTTTCAACTACAAATTTGCTACTTTTACGGTCATCCCGTGAAATCTAACGAAAATACAAACTTTGACCGTAAAAGTAACAATTTGGAGTTGAAATAAAAACTACAAAAAGGCTCCAAAGACCAATCTTGTTTTCATAATGTTTTTTCATAGTAATCTGTCGGATAAGATAGTAACTATTTAACTTTCTCAATTATCTTCAGTAAACTTCACTCTAAATCGCTGAACAGATTTAGATGACATTAGGTATACAGATAGTTTGAGTCCCAGAGAAGGATATAAGATATTTTTAAAACTCGGGAAATTACAAACTTCCCTCTGGATAGCGATAAACGAATCCTACGCAGACGAAGCAGCGGGCAGCAGCTAGTTTCCACATAAATAAACACACCCACACACTTTGTTATTATCAACACTACACAAAACACTCGAATTTTAATCGTTAATAACAAAATGCGTCCTTGAGTAGCCAATGAGGGCTATCGTTTTTTCTCTCACTAGTTGGCGCCACTGCTGCGTGAGGTTTTTAAAAGTCTGTTATAACGGCCGTGAAAACAAAATTTAGATTAAAATCATATTTAAGACATCGTAAAACAGTACCATAAAGATATTGAGCAACCACAGTATTGCATAATCCCGTTTTGTTCGGAAAAAAGGGAGGGCAAAAGTTTTCGAAAGACAAAACGGTCTCAAATTACAGACGTTCATTGCCCCTTATCGCATAATTGCCATAATTAATTTCAGGTAATACAAAATATTCACAAAATTATTCTAATTCTAAATAAACCCGCGTAGCTCACCCAAAAACTATGAGATTTGACATTTCGTTGACCTCACGCTACACTAGCGCCTCTAGCGGAAAATTCATTCGCGATAGCCCTCATTAAAACAAATGTTTGATATTCCCTCTTTAACAACACTTAGTTAACAGCTGCAACCGAATGCCTAGAGTGCCCTGCGGTTTCGCCTGCACAAACCTTAGGACTCCAATTTACCTGAGTAGATAAACTAAAGGATAGATTCGGGTAAGTACTAAATCTAATTTGTAATGGAGTGCTCTTGGACCTTGATTTGCTAGAATTCAATTTGGGACAAGTAAGGTTTTAATCCTGAGAGATTAAATTCACTAGAACCTAATGGCATAAATCTTAGTTAAAAAGCTGGGCAAGTGACAGTCAGACTGGTGCACTGAGGATTCCGTACAAATTTCCAGGTTTTTATAAATATTTTACGGTCATCCCGTGAAATCCAACGAAAATACAAACTTTGACCGTAAAAGTAACAATTTGGAGTTGAAATAAAACTACAAAAAGGCTCCAAAAACCGATCTTGTTTTCATAATGTTTTTTCATAGTAATCTGTCGGACAAGATAGGAACTATTTAACTTTCTCAATTATCTTCAGTAAACTTCACTCTAAATCGCTGAACAGATTTAGATGACATTAGGTATACAGATAGTTTGAGTCCCAGAGAAGGATATAAGATGAGAGATTAAATTCACTAAAACCTAATGGCATAAATCTTAGTTAAAAAGCTGGGCAAGTGACAGTCAGACTGGTGCACTGAGGATTCCGTACAAATTTCCAGGTTTTTATAAATATCTAGTGTTAATAGAGCTTTGCTCCTAAGCAAACTTGGTTGCTGACAAAAAAATAATAATATTATGTTCAGACTTTTTCGAATGTTTGTGCTATAAAACCTGCAAAAAATCGCTGATGGAAATAAATTGAATTCACAGTTATGAATCAGAGTAAGAGTTTATACATACATTACATTAGTTTTTCCTAAAAAAACGTAAACATTTAGACATTATTAATAAGGCATTTGAAAAACCTCAAAACCACTAAATGGGCAACTTTTTTTGCACGCTTTTAATGAATTCCCCGGTAGTCTGTAATGAAATTAATAATTATTTCTAGAATAGTATAGTAAAGAAATCTTATATATTTCACACGATAACACTAGCCGAAACATGAATGCACAGAAAAACCAGAAAAAATAGACCAGCGCTGGGAATCGAACCCAGGTCCTCAGCATTCCGTGCTGCGTGCTATTCCCCTACACCACCGCTGGACAGGAGACTAGACACGAATTTTTCCTATCATTATTTTCAACTTAAATTCTTAGAAATAGAAATCTTTCTTAATATTTTCATGTTTTGATTACGTTATTTAGATTTTTTTCAGTTCTATAGGGAATAGTAGACTTTAGTTCATTTATTATTTAGTATTCATTTCAACCTGACACCTTAACAGGTTCCTGAGAAAAAGGGCCTTTACAGACAGTTTCCCGTCCCGTTTTTCCAATTGAGGTCATCATCATCACAACATCATCAGCTTATCTAAGTCTACTGCTGGGCATACGCCGCCCCGATGGCACGCCACCGAGCACGACCCTCGGCCTCTCTCATCCAGTTCTTGCCAGCTATCTTGCAAATATCATCGCTTCGCCTAGTCTGAGGACGTCCTACGCCACGCTCACCGATCCACGGTCTCCACTGAAGAACTCGTACCCCAGCGGTTATCGGTTCTTCGGCTGATTTGGCCAGTCTACTGCTACTCCGTTTGCTTATCCGGTGAGCTATGTCGATGACTTTAGTTCTCTGTCGGATCTCTTTGTTCCAAATTCGATCCTTCAGAGAAACGAACTCTGAGCTGAACGTCCGGAGGTACGGAACCCTAAAAAATAGCTTATTTATGGTACGAATCTATGTTTCATAGGATCTTTGACAGTTCAAGACAGCCGAGGCGGTTTCCTCAGAAACAGCCCCCGTTTTACTTTAGCTTCGTGGTTTACGGTCTGATTCGGGGTTTATACAAATGCACTGAGATTTATGAATTAAATAATTTATTAAATCATTTCTTGCGATCAGCCTAAACTGGCCAAATTATGAAATGGCGGCGTTTCATGATCTGCCTAAACGTCACTAGGCAAATCGTTAAACGGTTAGTTTTGAACGATATTGCGGATCCTTTCGCCAATTCATGAAATGGCGCCATTTCGCAATATGCCTAGGAATTTCGTGATCTGGCGGATTTTACGATCGCCCGCCGACACATACACGACCTTAATGTTTGTATGTTTGTGTGTTTGTGTGTTTGTATGTTTGTATTTTTGTCCCTCTTTCACGCCGTAACGGAGCGACGGATCGACATGATTTTTGGCATAGGGATAGTTTATGAGCCCGAGAGTGACATAGGCTACTTTTTATCCCGGAAAAATGCACAGTTCCCGAGAGAACAGCGCGCGATAACCGAATACCATGCGGGCGGAGCCGCGGGCAAAAGCTAGTTAGTCGATAAAGTCGTGCAAGTACCTATACTATATATTTTTATTACCGTACATAAATAAGAAAAGTCATTACCGCCACGAAAATGAGGACTCTTATCCTCCGATAGCACGGTAATGATGGGAGGAAATGGAATTATCTTTGTTTATTTATTATCCCAATGGCATGGTGTCATTACGTAATTAAGAAGGTAATTGTGTTGTGGGAATGTAGTTTTAGGATAGATTATTGATAGTGAGCTTTATTAATCCATCTATACTAATATTATAAATGCGAAAGTGTGTTTGTATGTTTGTCCCACTTTCACGCCGTAACGGAGCGACGGATTGACGTGATTTTTGGCATAAAGATGGCCCGAGAGTGACATAGGCTACTTTTTATCTCAGAAAAATGCACAGTTCCCGAGGGACTAATACCGCGCGGGCGGAGCCGCGGGCGAAAGCTAGTAATAAGAATAATAATAATAATAACTTTCATTTATCTAAAAATGACCACTATTACAATATACTCGTACCAGATGTATCTAGTATGTAGTATTAGCTTTTGCCCGCGGCTCCGTCCGCGTGGTATTCGGTTATCGCATGCTTTTTCCGGGATAAAAAGTAGCGTATGTCACTCTCGGGCCCATAAACTATCTCTTTGCCAAAATCACGTCGATCCGTCGCTCCATTAAAGCGTGAAAGACGGACAAACAAACAGACATACAAACACACACGCTTTCGCATTTATAATATTAGTAAGTATGGATATGGATGTCGAGGATACGGGTGTGGCCTGTAACACCGGCAAATAATTAAGTCAAACTGAACAACATTAGTTCAGTGACTTAAAAATAATTCTTTTTTTTTTTATTACACTTAAATTTATTCGAAGAAGCAATTACAGCAAAATGTTTGATGTTTGATGTTGTTTGATGTTGACAGGCGACGTCAGTTGGGTTCTAGGACGGCGTACATTGGATGCGATTCTACGCGCACGTCGGCTAAATTGTCTAAATCTAAATTTTCTAAATTTTAATTGACATTTAGACGGCTGATTTAACAAGTGCTATTCCAGAAAGTCACGCTGACCGGCTAGATAGATCGGCTAAAATAAGAAACGTCAGATTAAATTAGCGTTGTCATTTGATTATGACAGGTGCTCATAGAATAGCAAAGTGATTTAGCGACGTCTAAATAAAATTAGGAATTTTAGCGGCCGCTGTAGAATCGGGTCCATTGATTTTACGATTAATTTTGTTAGAAAAAGACGAAAAGTTAAGTCTTAATTTTAATTAAGTGGCGCCATGATGATCCAATTACCTATAACCTATACATAGAACCTTTGTTTTTAATATTATACCCGGTTCTGGGCCACACACTGTAGTGGCAAATGTATGTTAATATCAACCTTATGGTTGGTGGCAAAGAGCTCATTTTGACGCCTTGGTAATTACATCATTTATGACCATATGGCTGCGTTCAAAAGGTATTGGTCTGATTTAATCAAATTTAAACGGAACCATTATGATAAACACCATTTTTCAAACAAAAACTCTAAAAAAGACACATCACCTGAAAAAAAAAACTTAAATATATTCGAACAAAACATACGAATATGTTTTGTAATAATGAAAGTATTAGAAATCAAAATAAATGTAATAAACTAACTTAAAACCGAAAATTAAATTGGGGTAGGAATCTAAAGTTTTCATTACCTATTAAAATAAAAAATGAAAAATTTATTATTACACACAAACAATATTTTTACTAGGCTCAGCCTAGTTTGGGGTCTACTGACCCCAAACTAGGCTGAGCCTGTATCGGGGTCCAAAATTATATTAATTAACACTTTGTATAACTATTTTCTAAGAAATCTTGACCTCATCTGACATTGCCTGGCAAAAAGCTCAAAGCTTTTAAACAACCTTCAAGAATATTTATGAATATGAACACGGCGCTAGTACATTACGGGTCGGCAGCGAACAGCAAAAAATATTAGGTGTCTAAAAATGGGGTGATTTACGACCTGTGGCACAAAGGCTGATGCCACACCAAAAGCGGGATGCTTAGGCTTGGTACACACGATGACTTCTTGGAGTGATATAAATAAAATCAAATAAACCATAGAAAATCCCTTTTCCTTTTTCGCCTTTGTATATATCTGTTTTTTTTTGTCAACTGTATTTTACTTATTTTGTACAATAAAGAGTTTACATACATACATACATATAATCCCTTTAAGGGATAAGTTCGGCTTTTTACATCTTATAATCCTGTGTTCTGTTATTTTTATGTGCTTTTATGTACAATAAAGTGTTTTACAATACAATAAAAATTATATGCTCACCCGCAACCTTAATCAATAATCAATAATCAAACTTTATTTGCTAGAACATAGGAAGGTACAATAGTGGATGGTGGTATGGTATTTTATATCTTGGTCGCTTTGTCTTACCCACAATGCAGGTGTACAAATATTTATCTATTTATCCTAAATAATTTTATCATTCCAATTAAATTACGTATTATATAGTTAATTTATATAGATCTCCGCATCAGCGACCGGCGAAGTGCCAAAACCGATATGACGGCGTTTCATGACATGCCTAGGAATTTCATGATCTGCCTAAACGTCACTAGGCAAATCGTTAATGACCTATGTCCCTTAGCCGTTTCACGTCACAATATGCCTGGGAATTCTGTAAACTGGCGTATTTTACGATTGGCCGCCGACATTGATACGGGGATAAACAGTTACCATTAATTGCAGTTTGACTAAAATTCATTACAATATTTTAGACTATGGCGGTTATTACCAAATTTATGATTTAAAACATTAGGTTTTGTTCCGCGGACCTTGATTTTAGAGAAGCTCGACATTCGTCTCATGATCATGGCGCATGTAATGTCGACATATCGAGCTTCTCTAAAACCGCTAGTGGCGCTGCGTAAGAAACAAACAAGCTGAGATATGTGGGGCATAGGAGAAATTTGTGTATGTACTCCTATCCAGTGATGGTTTAGCGGTATAGCACGCAGCATGGAATACCGAGGACCTGGTTCGATTCTCAGCGCTGGTTCCTTTTTCTGGTTTTTCTGTGCATCTATGTTTCAGTTTGTATTTTCGGTGGTTTTCACGGGATGACTGTAAAAGTAACAAAATTTGCAGTTGAAATAAAATATACAAAAAAACTCCAACAATCCAATCTTAACACACTTAAGTAGTTATTCTATAAATGTCGCTTACCGAGAAATCTGATGTTGCCTTAGCCTAAGTATAAAAAAATCTCTTTTTTATCTCACGTCCTAAAGTTTCTTAGAAGGATATAAACTATTTTCTTTCTCAGATACACTGAGCTATATTGAAGCGGATGACGCAAGTTATATAATAAATAAATGAAATAGACTTATGAATTCATCATTGTCACATTTTCAATCCAATGCAAGGTGCTTTAAAATTGATTGAAGCCTTTTCCGTGGTACAATTTGACCGCCAGACAATTGAATGTATCGATCGTATCGATACGTTTGTCGACCACATTAAAAAAAAAAAAAAAATACGGGTTGGTATCAAAACGACTGGATTCTCAAAACGACTTGAACCGCATAAAGACTGGATCGTAAAACAGCTGCAAAAAGTCTTTGTCACATAATGACTATGTAGCAAAACAACCACCAAGCATAAAGTCCTCAATCTCAGAATGGCTTACTATCAAAATTACTAGATCGCAGAAATACAATACAATACAATACAAATACTCTTTATTGTACACCAGAAATAATAAGCGAAATACCACCTCGTGCAAAGTCTCTTAAAAGGCCCTAATAGTTAAAATGGCCGGATCGTGGAAGAACTTAATCTCAGAATGACATGGATCGAATCCGCAACCGCTAACTTCGTAGTCAGGGTCACTAACAACTTAGCTATTCGGTCGTCGCAAGTGACATTTCGAAATTCATTTGACAAAAATCTCAGTTAGTGACAAGCAAGATATTTCAACAGGCGTCATCCAGTGAAATACAGCGCCGTGCTCACATAGTAACAATGGCAGATGATATATTAACCCTTGGTGTCTTATTTGGGCAAAGATTATTTGCACGAGCTGACAAACCAAGACTAACCTTCATTTACCCAAAAGTCATACGTACTGAAAGAATTGTTTCCAAAAGTGAAAACCCACTTATTTCACAAAATACTGTGTCCGAAAGAGGTAAACTTTTTTCATTCAGACCGTATATTTTAACCCACTTAAGCAACTTCCCGGTTAATTCTAACGGAGAGCTATGATTTAATTTCACCCTCGCCTCTTTAACGTAACTCGGGGTGGTATTATCAAAGTTCAAAGTATTTCGAACCGTTAAGCTCCGTAATGTCCGTGTTACCGAGAAAGGTTTGGGCTGTTCTTGAGAATTAGCCCTAACTGCTTTACCGAAACCGACTTGAATTGACCTATTGCTCCTCTCGGCGTTGCCGTTTGAAGGGGGATTGCAGGGTATGATCAAAGTAAACTTGAGGTCAGGTTAAGTTGGTGTTAAAGTAAAGGTGGCGAATAAAGTTTTATGCATTTGTAACGGCGGTATAGAGCCCGTTTTGTCGGTTAGAAATAGTAAGGGGTGAAGAGTTGTACGGGGTTTAGATAGCTCGGACCATGTCGGTGCAGTTATCGTTAGAGATGATCTGTTCGAGACATAATTTCTGGAGGATTTAGGAGCATCATGTCTATGATCTAGGGTGCACTGACATCATCAATTATAATATGGAAAGCTCGTTAAAGGTAATAATGGACACACAGAGAATCCACAGAGAATATGTCTAATGTTGACCACGTATCAATTAAAACTGTAACTTCAGCAGGAGAGAATTTGTGAGAATATAATTATATGCATGAAGGATATGAATATTTGCTGTCGAGTATTAAAGAAGTATTAATGAATATAAGGTGATACGCACTGTGCAAACTTTATTTAGTTTGACACTACTCTAGTGCATGGAGGCAATTATTTCATGTTTTGACGTTTCACAAAGAAATTTGTCTTTTTAATTCTTGTAAAATAAAACGATGTAGTAATAAAAGTGGAAATTAATTCCAAGCCAAAGTCAACCAGTCTTTTAGATTCAAATCTCATCCAATAAGGGGTTGTGTCACCATCCATTGATTAGTCTTAACTGACGGTTAAATGTGATGCCGTCTCTATTTGTTTTGTTCGAATAGACGGAGACAGCATCACATTTAACCGTCAGTTAACACTAATCAATGGATGCTGAAACACCCCCTAAAACTTGAGTTTTTATAGCCAATCTGTAGCTTAGGGAATCATCATCATCATCACTAATTTAAGAGCTTAGCTCTTGTCGGTGGCCACTCTTTTCGGTTTTCTGCCAGCGTTTTCAGCTACTGATGCGACATGACATTGACTTTTTCCTTGGCTTGATCTATAAATGACCTTCCGCTTCCGCCTTGACGGCCTTCCGCTGCCTCGCCTGCTTTCTATTCGCCCTTCCAAAATAGTTATCTTAGGGAATACAAGTATCTGCGTAAAAAAACTTGATACTATCGAAAAATATCATCAGTTTTCCTAAAGCCACGTTTCCCGTGTGTTTAGAGTTTTTTCGCTCAAGGCAGCAATCTTCGGTCGGAAGTAGCAGTGGTTGCGACCGGAGGAAATTGGCCCGGTATCGTGGGAGGCATCGGCTGATTCAAAAAAAATAGTACGCAATACTGTATCCTCGAGCGAGTGTACGGTCTATATAGGCATAGCGTTAAATGTATACATCGACTTTGTGGTTAACGGCATAAAGATGTATACTTAGATATTTTTGGGCGTTTATTTGAGCGTTTCAACCGTCTCATTTTTTGTACACTTTTCTGTAAAATGGCCGAATATTCTGATACAGTTTTTTAGTTATCTGGTAGAAATACAGGAACACTTACAAATAATCGTAAAAACGACATCAAAAATCTAGAGCCAATTCGTAAAAATTGTGACCAGATAAATGAGGCGTTTGAAACGCTCGAAGAAACGCCCTTTTGATGTTTTGGTGATGTATTATAGGTAGAGGTAGGTAGGTTAGTCCTTCCTTCTTTCTGTGAAAATGTTGCCTTTAAGAGATCGCTCTTAAGCGATAAGGCCGTCTATTGCTTACCTTGTAATTTTCTCTGTGTATCTGTTTTCTGTATCGCTTACTATTTCTGGTGTACAATAAAGAGTATTTATATTGTATTGTATTGTAGAGTCATTCACGATGACGCGTGCCGTGGTTCTTATCACAATGTCATTGACGGCTATTTTGACAAAATCACGCGTCTTCGTGGATCGCACTAGGCATTATGCTTATATTTAGGTATGCCAAGTTTATACCCTCGACTGTACCTGCGTATATAATATGGAACAGTCAATAGCGATAAGTTTGGATAAGTTTATTTATTAATTTATTACAATATTACTCGTAGGTAAATTATTTATTAATTTTGAAGTCATAAACTCAGAGTAATAGACTTGTTTTCTGGTTTTTAGGTTTTCTGATTTTTTTAAATGTATTTTGGATAGGAAGTACGAAATTTAACTCATAATTAGTGAGATGAATGGGTACATGGAACAATACTTAAGTTCAGTCTCAGTCAAAATGTATTTATTTCATTTATTTGTATATCATCAAAATTACATTATTAATACAGTAATAATACGATGGCATTGCAAAATACAAATTCTTAACCTAAAAATATTAGCCTAAAAACAACATGCTATCGAAGATAATTATATTTATATTAAATTTAATTAATTCATAACATTATTTTATACGACACAGAGTTTTCTAATAACCCTGTTGCAGGCAAGTGTGTTACATAGAATTTTGTAAAATATCTTTTATAATATAATCTATCGTTATTTTGTACTGCAAATTATTTAGTAATTATTATACAGCGAGCTTATAAGTATGATAATTATGATTTCTTTGCTCGTTCCAAATTAAATTAATTTTATTTGTAAGAATACGTTAAGATATAAAAACGAATTCTACGCTAAAAAATAAAAACACTTCCTCAGTAACCATTTTGTCAAATTGAGTTTGAACATTATTTCTCCAAGAACACTTTTAATTCATTTAGTAAAGAGTATTTCCACGAAGCGTCCCAACCGCTGTCAGTCCCTTGCCAGAGATTTTAAGAATTGAAAGGCAGATTGTTTTTTAATTATGACGTAAATAGCTTCTGTACTCAGGCCAGAATCTATTTCAATACAAAAATCAATGCATATGAATTATTTACTTCTTAATATAAACAGCTAGGGACTGACAGCGGTTGGGACGCTCGTGGAAATACGCTAAATTATTATGCGCAAATAGAAGACGTTTCTTTTTAAAATATAATGTTTCATGGTTCATACTCTTTATACATCTGTTCAATTTCAAGAATTCGTATCGCTGCCTTTGTTCAAACCGTGTCGTTTGATGGATTCCTTCAGGCAAAACCAGCTGAGTGTTCGCTTAATAAGCGTATAAATTCAATATATTTTATAAATGAAACAGTGCCTACTGTGCGCAGACTGGCTTTGGATCGCTTCCAATATACGCGCG
This sequence comes from Choristoneura rosaceana, assembly GCA_037349165.1. Taxonomy (NCBI): domain Eukaryota; kingdom Metazoa; phylum Arthropoda; class Insecta; order Lepidoptera; family Tortricidae; genus Choristoneura; species Choristoneura rosaceana. The sequence goes on from JAZBNJ010000045.1 coordinate 2,202,519, forward strand.
GGAGAACTAAGACTAGGAACTTGGTGAATAAAAATACTACTAATACGAGTATTATCATTATAATATTATAAGTAGTAGGACGTCAACTATATGGACATATTATTATATACCTCCAGTTGCTTCGGTTGGAAGCGGTATCCATTCACCAGTACCCTTAGTGTAAGTTTTCGGTTACAAAATACTTCTCGATCGCGTTCGCGTTAAAATCTCAATTTGTATGGAAATACGAACAGCGCCTCTAGCGGAACGTTTGCAATGTTCGTGTTTCCATACAAATTGAGATTTTAACGCAAAATCCCTCCACATATTTTTTAGGGTTCCGGAGCCAAAATGGCAAAAACGGAACCCTTATAGTTTCACCATGTCCGTCCGCGGCTTTGCTCAAGAACTATCAATGCTAGTAGCTATAATTTTGCACGAATGTATATGTAAACTATGGCGACAAAGTGGTACAATAAATAAATAAAAAAATAAAAAAAAACAATTTCTACCTCCCATAGACGTAAAGTAAGGGGTGATTTTTTTTCTCATCCCATCTTGTAGTATGGGATATCGTTGGATAGTACTTTTAAAACCACTAAGGGGTTGCTAAAACGATTATTCGATTTAGTGATGTGTTTGCGAAATATTCAACTTTAGATTAAAAAAAAATCATAACGGTAGTAAATATATCAAACTCACAAGGAAAACTATAACAGCTAAGTTTGCTTGAGAATTAAAATAAAAACAATTTTATAAACGTCTTTTTCCGCCAAGTCCGAAGTCACCGCGCGCGCGGCTCTCGCCTAGAGTCCTCGTAGAATTTTATCTGAATTCAGCTACAAAGGGGTTTTGGATCAATTTTACCGTTTTATTTCTAGTCCGACTGTATTGCGCGTGTTATATAATGCTCTCGTTACTCGACTGAGAGCACAAAGGACAGCTATGCAGTGCTGAAGCGCAATTTAACAAGTTTATTTTGTTTTGCACAAACAACACTAAAAATATGTTTTTTTGTTTTTTGTCAGAGCCTGCTGCATGCGAAATTTCATAATTATATGTCAAATCCTTTGACTCAAAGGCTATGCTCGTTGTTCCTCTACGGGATCGAATCAGAAATGAGGACGACATACGTAGAAGAATGAAGGTATTTATAATTTATTAACTAAAATTATAAGCAATATTTTTACATAAAAAAATTAAAACACATAAATTAACTAAAACGGGCTTCCTCTTCCAAAGGCAGTGCAGCGCGAGGCATTGTACCCAAGACGCTGGCGGCGTTGCCTGTGGGTATAGTAACAACGGGACCACACAAAAAGAGTACTATTTCGAATAAAAAAAGAATTTTTAAAATCAGTTCACAATTGACTGCATAATCGGTGAACGTACATAAAGAAAAATACAAACATTGGAACATAGAACCTCCTTCTTTTTTGAAGTCGTTTAAAAATCGCATTGAAATCAGTCCATCACTTTGAGACCTACGATACCGTAAGATACTCAGAAATTGGCATCAAAATTATAAATCCTCTCTTTTTGCTTCAGCGATTAAAAATGAATCCAAAATGACCGCAAAATTAACGTTCAGTATCTCCTTTGAGAGCCATCAAACTCGTATAAATACTCTAGCGAAAGAAAGTTTAATTAGTTGTCCAAACATCCTGGATTACGGTTGAGCCAAACTTGATTAGGTATTTGATAAGTAACGACGACACCAACTGAATAATTCTATTCTCTTTCGACTTTGACTCAGAAGTGGCCACCAGGCTCGTCATCATCATCATCTCAGCCTATATACGTCCCACTACTGGGCACAGGCCTCTCGGAATGAGAGGGCTTGGGCCATAGTTCCCACGCGGGCCCAGTGCGGATTGGGAACTTCACACGCACCATTGAATTGCTTCGCAGGTTTGTGCAGGTTTCCTCACGATGTTTTGCTTCACCGCAAAGCTCGTGGTAAATTGCGCACATGAATTTCGAAAAACTCAGAGGTGCGAGCCGGGATTTGAACCCACGACCCTCTGCTTGAGAGGCGATAGGTCAAACCACTAGGCCACCACGGCTTACGCTCGTCCAGGAGCCTAATTTTTAGAGGGGTAGTTTTAAACGCACATCAAAAAAGTACTTTTTTCATAAAAAAAAATCCGAATTCAGATCAAAATTACTGATTGCACAGCAAAATACTCCACTGAAAATATTACGTAATAAACTGCAAATTCTATTCGTAGTGTACCGCTATTTATCTTAAAGTAAAGCATTTATATTATTGCGCAGCTAATAATGACTAAAGCACATCATACCTTGCAACTCTCTTGTTTTAAATATAGCTTCTATTTTTGCACATGAAATATATAATTACCTATCAATTTATTTTCAGCATGTAAATACTTTTTACCCAGCACTAGTACGGGCCAAATTATTTCCTAAATAAATAAGGTTCTGGCGCTCACTTTGCTCGCTCGACTCGCGCATTTTGATCGCAAGTGTACATAACGCTCTTTCTCGCTCCGCTCGTCGTCGTACCTAATTTTCCAATACCAAATTGACAATAAAAGTTATTTTGCTATGAGAATGAGTGTCATCTACGCACGCTCTTAATTTGCTGCACAGTCAGTATTTTTGTACATTGTGAATCAAAATTTCTGATGATGATAAACAATACAAGGGTGTTCATATAAACTAATTTAAAGGAAAGGGTACTTTCCGGGATAAAAAAAAGTTATTCTATATAGTCTGCTGCTAGGTTTTCGGAAAGCATTGGACACGTAATTTTGTAAAAATGATAAATATGTACCGCGTCAAAGTTTAAGTTATAACTGGTAACAGCATATTCCACAGATTTCACACCACCGATATAGACTACACTAGATTACGCAAATGCATCTACTTCGCGTGTCCGAACCCCGACCAAACGTCGGGGTTGCCCCATACAAAGACTGTCTGAGCACTGACTAATCATGACTAGTGACTGACTCGAGCCCCACAGCGCGAGCGAGTGGCGCATTTGAATCGATTTTGCGCGGACATGGGAGAATTCGCATCGCTAATTCGCTCTTGAGACGTCACAGTAGATATAAAAAAGTGACACGGTTGGTTTTCATACAGATTGAGGTATTTGCGTTATCAAGTGTAATCTATAGCTGTGGCATATTCCGTATCAATAGTAATAATTAAACCTTTGTAGTTATTTATTCACATAATTCCTCCTACCTCCCAAACTAGACAAACTGTATTAGAAGCTCTCGCGTTTCTCGACAAAGCCAAGCTTATAATCAAGAGCTTACTCAAAGCTCGTAGGCAGGTGGAACAGAAAAGTCCCGGGGCTTGTAGAGCTTCGACCCGGAAAAGCTTCCGGATATCCGTAGACAACCTGTTCGGAATCAATAGGGAGGTACCACGTCCTTATGAAATATTCAACGAATTCGCGTCCTACATACATTAAAGAGGGACGCGTATTCTGGAGAAGCGCGGCGTTTTGATGCCGCCAAGACAACGTTCTACATTGGCTGGAATAGTTAGAAAACGGTTGAAAGAAACAAAAGGAATAACACTAATCCTACTAATATTACAATACAATACAATAAAAAGACTCTTTATTGTACACTCTAAATAGTAAGTAATACAGAAAACAGATACAAAGAGAAAAATAATTATAAGGTAAGCAATAATAATATAAATAAATAAAAATATAAATAATCCATACTTACTAATATTATAAATGCGAAAGTGTGTTTGTATATTTGTCCGTCTTTCACGCCGTAACGGAGCGACGGATCGACGTGATTTTTGGCATAGAGATAGTTTATGGGCCAGAGAGTGACATAGGCTACTTTTTATCCCGGAAAAATGCATAGTTCCCGAGGGAACAGCGCGCGACAACCGACTACCACGTCAGCGGAGCCGCGGGCAAAAGCTAGTAAATGCGAATGTGTGTGTTTGTATGTTTGTCCGTCTTTCACGCCGTAACGGAGCGACGGATCGACGTGATTTTCGGCATAGAGATAGTTTACGGGCCAGAGAGTGACATAGGCTACTTTTTATCCTTTTTAACAGCGCGAGTTAACCGAATTCCACGCGGGTAAAGCTACGGGCAAGAGCCAGTCTTAATTAATCGGATAATCGGAATTTAATGAAAAAAAGCTTGTGAAAAACTGCAAACAGTCTGTTCCAGAATACCGATGCCTACATCGGCAGCTTAGCGCGTCAGTCGGTCTGAGCCAATCGATAATTACTACATCAGTGTTGGAACACGGCTGTTATCCTTTAAACAAACTCCGTCTCCGGATTGAGCGCTGCTCGATAACCATAACTTTACCCCATTCGCTTGTTGACATTCAAAATCAAAGCATACCTACCTCTATTTAATCTAACAAGCCATTCATTCTTGTCGTGGTCTCTGAGTTTTTCCAAATTCATTTGCGGAATTACATTTGAAATTTACCACGAGCTTTGTGACGAAATCTGTACAAACCTGCGAAGCAATTCAATGTGAAGTTCCCGATCTGCACTGGGCCCGCGTGGGAACTAAGACCCAAACCCTCTCATTCTGAGAGGAGGCCTGTGCCCAGCAGTGGGACGTATATAGGCTGGGACGATGATAATGATGATGATTCAATCTTGTAGATATGGCAAGAAACTCTGCAACATGTATTTTTGTCAAAACAGATGTACAGGTATGTTGCCTTCTCGTAGGGTTTTTTTTTCTCAATTTATTAAGGGAAAGAACAGTCACGTAGTTAAACATTGCATTTAAGACATGATAAGGTTTAGACCTGGAGTGCCATAACAGTAATAAAGTATACATCGGTAAACAGAATGGTAGATGCGATAAAATGGCAAAATGTTATTCTTTGCCAAATGTTTCATTTTTCAACACACAATTTTCTGCGAAACGAAAAAAAATCCCAGTGTCTTTTTTATGCTTTTATAGAATACAGTGGGTTTGGTACGGTTTGTTTTATGAAAGTTCGGAAAAAAATATAATTTCAGAGAAAAGCGTTAGTTGAAAAATGAAACAGTTTTTGTAATAAAATTTTGGGGATAATAATTTCGCCGAAAAAATGTGAACAATATGAATATCTAGTCTTAGTAGAATCCTGCTCCAAGGCTAGACGTACCTACGCATTTAACATTGATTTCTGACATGGACAGACGGACGTAATCTTCTCTTCTCTTTTGTCCTGCCCTATCCTGCCCTGCCCTGCCCTGCCCTGATCTGTCGTCTCCTCTCCTATCCTCTCTTCTCTTCTCTTCTCTTCTCTTTTCGCTACCCTTCCCTTCCCTTCGCTTCACTTCAACTCCCTTTACCTTCCCTCCCCTCCCCACCCCTTTTGCCAACTGAGTCAGAAGATATTTCAGGTTTATTTTCTTTCGCTGCTAGTGTTATGTATTTAATAAGGAGCAAGGATTGTAGAGCCAATTATATATTAAATAGAAATATTTGAATTTGAATTTTTAGGAAAAGAAATATGTATTCACACAACCAATGTTTTATAGTGACAATTCAGAGTTGATTTATAACTTGTCGCTGGCGGAGCTATGATTTTATGCAAAATCAATCAACTACCTAATTGTTTATTAGTTTATTTAGACCCACTTGCAGGTAAAAATAAATCTAGATTTAGTTGTTAAGCCTGGCTTAAGCTTGACAGTTGCATACATTTTGACACTACTAAACTCAGCTTAACGCTAACTCGAGATTTATGTGTTTCCAGCAAGTGGCCATTAGTCTCGTGTCATATTTAAATATAAGTCCTTACGAGTTAGGCATGAGGCATACTAAGCCTATAATGTTTGGTTTTACTCTCGCATGTTATTCCTAAATTGAGGCTCAAGCCGCTAAACAAGCCGAAGCACCCGCAATACTCCTAACATCGCCTAACATCCTAATTCAGACTTGCGAAGTCTCAAATAATTTCACAAAACCCGGCTAAGCTTCACCAAGGCTTGACTTCAAAGTATAATAGAGTCGTCCATACATAGTTCACGAACATACAACGTTTAGGCGGCCCCGACCACAAACTGGGGTCTCCCGCGTTTTGCACATGTGACCCTAGCAGAACCAAAATATAGCGGCTCAGAACACGCAAGCACCGACTCTAAAGTCTTTCAAACAAGGAACTAGAGCTAGCAACTTCAAAATGGCGGAGCGACTAAAACGCCCAAACCTAACTTTGCGCTCGGTTTAAAGAACTCTCGACTCTCGTGTTTTACTATTGGGATGATTTGGGTGGTAAATTTAAGTGGGTTCATGGACTAAATACCTCATAGGACTAATGCCACAGTTGGTGTTTCTCTTACAGCTTATAAGTACGTGTCATGTGCTTGGGGCTTATAAATGGATGTGGAATTAAAAATAGAGGAAATTCCTAGGGCATATTCACACTGTATGACGATCAGGATATTTAGTTTTTAACGCCCGACGCAAAGAGGGGTATTATAAGTTTGACCGCTATGTGTGTCTGTCTATGTGGCACCGTAGCTCTTAAACGGGTGGACCAATTTGAATGCGGTTTTTTTCATTTGAAAGCAGGTTTTGTATTACTGTGGCTGCTATAACAAGAAAATTTACTTAAAAATAAAACAAAGTAAAAAATTAAAGGGGGTCGTCATATAAGAAACGCGTTTTTTTTGTGTTTTATGGTTGCTAGGCGTTGTTAGGCGTTGCTAGGCATGCTGAGTCAGCGACCGTTTCACTTTCGCGGGGACACACAAAATTGTGTATATATTTCATGTGCGATTTATTATTTTTATTTCTTTATAATTTTTTTTGGTTCTTTTGTGTAAATTTTGCTGTATATGTGTGTCTTTTGTGTTAGTGAATAAATGTCTTCTTTCTTCTTTCTTTCTTTCGAGGCGGTCAAAGTGACAGCTGGTTGTTGCTAAATAGGCTAATTGATCCATCTTGACAAGTATTTTGGTGAGCAGGGGCAGTATTAGAATTTTTAACCAAAACTTATTACTGATTTATTTTCAAATCATCGTATGGAGGTACGGAATCCTTCGTATACGAGTCCGACTCGCACTTGACCGATTTTTGTGTAAACAAGGGTTATTCGATCGGAATAAATAAGCTTATCAAAAGCAAATCACGTGGACGTAACGCGCCAACATAATCGCGTTGACGCAAATGAAGCATGTTTTTAAGCGTAAAAAATGCACGGTTAAATTTTCTATAACGTTGAATGACATTAGCCTCCCTGTCTACCTAAAATCTATTCCTTACTGTCTATTGTATAGACGACCAGATGGCCTAGTGGTTAGAGAACCTGACTTCGAAGCTTGAGGTTCCGGTTCGATCCCCGTGTCGGGGCAGGTGCTTGTTCTCGGGTCTTGAGTATTTAACATGTACGTATCTATCTATATAATAATATTTATCTGTTGCTTAGTACCGGTAACACAAGCTTTGCCAAGCTTACTTTGGGAATAGGTCAATTGGTGTGAATTGTCCCGTGATATTTATTTATTATTTAAGTTTGCCTGGATAGGATCGCTCTGAAGCGAAATGGCCGCTTATTTCTTACTTTGGAAAATCTCTACATACCTACCTAAACTATGTTTTCCATACTGCTTGCTATTTGTTTGTGTTCAATAAAGAGCTACTTTGTTGTATTGTACTGTATGTAATGTATTAAATATATCAACCCGGATAACTCACGTCTTAAATCGAGTTTAGCTTCGTTTCGAGCTAATCCGTAGCCCTTCTTCCTCGGAGCAACGCGACTCGGCGGCTGTTGCAACACGCGCACTGCGCGCCGCCGCTCTGCTCGCGCGACTACCCGACGAAACCGACACCGGCACACAACTACCCGCGTTTTCATCATCATTTCCTTTATAACTGTCAAATTTAATTTAAGACGTGAGTTATCCGGGTCAATATTATTTAATATGAGTGAGTCTCACAGTAGTTTTATGTATGTATTGTATTGTAATAGAAGCCAAAAAGGAAGCCTTGCTTTTAAATGAAATGTAGGCAGTGTGGGGTTATTTTATATTGGTTCGGTGTGGCTACGCCCTTTATTATTTAACTAGCCTGCTGCCCGCGACTCCGTCTCGTGTATCGCTATCCTATGTCCTTCCCCGGGACATAGAATAAACAAACAAACAGGTTCACAAACTTTCGCACTTATAATATTAGTGGGACGTAGATACATAATACGCCTGCGCCCAAACAAAAAATAATGAAGTGACACTAGAATAAATATATTTTGTATTTTAATTATTTCCTTTTGACAATATGCTTATACCTAAAATACAGTAAATAATTCCTGGTACCTATGTGGGCGCTTTCAAAAAAAAGTGTACCTACTATTTTCGTTTATTTGAAATTTTGGAAAAAATATGGTATTTCCTACTTTTAATCAAGAGCACAATCGATTCCGATCGTTTAAAAAAATGTCTCCAGTTTTTTATACAAAATTTTATGAGTCAGTTTTGTCACGCCCATACTGAGTGTATGAAAAAAAAGTTGTTTGGGGAAAATTTTCTGGGGACGTTTTTTTAAACTATCGGAATCAATTGTGCTCTTGATTCTGAGTAGGACCAACCACATTTTTCCAAAATTTCAAAAAAAAGAAAGGGTACACTTTTTTTTAAAACGCCCCTCTATAGTCCAATTCAATAGAATCTAACAATCCTGTAGACACTTCCAGCCTTCTAATATGAACACCGGGCTGCCTAAGGCTTTATGATGTGACTATTATTCTTTTTTGATTCCTTTTAGATGATAATTGCAACAACAGGGACATATATAATCAAGCGTGCCCACGTTAGGGTGTGTTAAATGTGTAGAAAATTGTTAGATTCTATTGAATTGTACTTTACGTCACTCACTTAAAATTACGTAAATATTCTAAGGTGTATACAATTAAGATTTTTTGCATACGCTTTGTATAACTCACGACGCGAAACTACTGTAGATAGATACATCGAACTCCACATCCACGAAGCATTGCATCTCCAAAACTCAAACTCTGGGAAACAAGTACAGTCAACCACGGGGAAGTTTAAAGTCTTGAGAAAACAGATCCGGGATCGTCACAGAGACCGCGTCGATTTATTGGCCAAGTTTGGTAATATCTGCGTACTGTACCGGAACAGGAAGAGAGAGCAGTTGCGTCTATTTTTAATGACGTCCTACTTGATGTATCTGTCAACGATAAACGTTGCTAATATACTGGGTGATTTCGAGGCCATGGAGCAACGATCGAGCATCAAACATGCTTTTTGTCAAATGCTCACAATAGGACAGGACTAAAGGTATTATTCCAGAGAGAGGCAGACCGGTCTGAGTGGAGAGCCTTGGGGAGGCCTATGTCCAGCAGTGGACGTGTTTCGGTTGACATGATGAAAGGTATTATTAATTTTTTAAAAACCGGCCAAGAGCGTCTCAGACACGCCCAAAATAGGGTTCCGTAGCCATTACGAAAAAACTAAGTAATATTTTTCTAAGGATTTTGTTTTTTGTACGGGATATTCCAAGTTTAGGTATATTTTATATCTCAGACTGTATTTTTGATACCACCTCAAACTGTAACCAGATGAAGATTTAAGTGCTGTAAACCGATATCGAAACCAATTGTTGATTTAAAATTAACTACCAGAGCGTAATTAATTTTTTAAAAATTTTCGAGCAGCAATGTAATGCGTACAATAATTTAATACGAGAGAGAAGCGTTCGGTGACAGTTGTCACGTCTACAAGTGCGACGTATTAAATAACAACAAAGAAGTATCGCGTAGTGATACACTGCGTGCTAATTATTTTTGAAGGGAAAATAATAAGCCATTTTTTTTTACTAAAACATACTAAAATGTGATTATTAAGGCATTCACTAACTACCCTTAAAGTTTGAGGTAGTATCATAAATACACGCTGTATAATATGTGTGTGTGATTTTGTAACTACCTGCTAGTTTCTATCAATGAACTGACTCATCTAAGTTAACGGAAATCAAGAAAAACACTGTGTATTTTAAATAATTGATTGAATCAGGCGTTACTTTGCGGAGGTCCATATCAATGAATTAAAAGAATTTCCTAGGTCACCCGCGACCTGACGATAGCTAAGCTTATGCAAAATATGCGTGTTCATGCAGTTCCTCCACCTCCACACTGTAAAAACAAACACAAATTACACAAACACATCTATCACCACCACCACATCACACTGACGCGTATCGAACTCAACTAGAGCTCATCTTCAGAGTAACACAACCACCACATTTTAAATTGTCAGTTTGTTCGGGTGAACAAGGAAAGTGAGGAAAGGTTTTAATTCACTGTGTATTTTACATTACACAATCCACTTATGCTGTAAACCTGTACCAATAAATCATTGGAACAATCGTAAACTGTAACGTTGAACGGCAATCGCGTCCACAAAGAGTACATTTTAAACTAGTAAATCAATGGCGCAACGTTGCAATGCTGGTCCGCCATTGTTCGCTCTCAATCAGGATTCAATCTCGGCTGTTTTCATATCGGCCGATCGAAATATCATTGGAAATGTCGCGAGCAGAGCGACTGTGATCAGCTGCGGATTGTACCGGGGTACAGTTGGGACGCGCGCGGAGCGTTTTTCACTTAAAAAAAAATATATTAAAAAACATTTATTGCCCATGGAAAATATTAGTGAGAAGGTACATGCTTAGCTACATATGTGGCAAAAGGTTCAGGCTCACCAAAGGTTCACTTTAAGCTTAAGCTTTAACTTTAAGCTTAAGCTTTTGAAAACGGAAGTTTGATTTACGAGTGCATTTCAAAATCAGTTCTGCAACTATAACTTTACTAGCTTTTGCCTGCGGCTCCGCCTGCGTGGTATTCGTTTATCGCGCTATATTCATTTTTCCGGGATAAAAAAGAAGCCCATGTCACTATGCCAAATGACATCAATCCGTCACTCCGTTACGGCGTGAAAGACGGGCAAACACACATTTTTGCATTTATAATATAAGTATGGAAGTATGGATTTGTATTAATAATGGTTGTACAAAGTTCTATGACAGTCTGAGCGCACTTAACACTCGCCGATTTACTCACACTGCGTTGTTACGTTATTCACAGGCAAGCAAGCGTATAAGCATACGAAAACCTTAATTATACATAATACCAGGTGTGGCCTGTAATTAAAACATAGATCCTACTCGTCAAAATGAACAACATTAATTCAGCAACTTCTATAAATAATATATATTCGTGCAAAATTACAGCTTTCTAGCAATGATAGTCTCTGAGCAAAGCCGCGGACGGACAGACAGACAGACAGACATGGCGAAACTATAAGGGTTCCGTTTTTGCCATTTTGGCTACGGAACCCTAAAAAAGCCCTCGTGGCATGGTGCCCAAGAGACTGGCAGCATTCCCTCGTTGAATGATTCCTTGATAGAGATAGCTGCACAATAATTAGTTTTTTTAATTGGTAGGTATTACACTTTTATGTTTATTCGAAGAAGCGATGTAAAGCAAAAAGCTTGATGTTTGTAGCGTGACAGGCGACGTCAGTTGTATTCTAGAATGGTGTACATTGATAGCAGTATTTAATTTGTATGATGAAGGAAAATTGAAAGTCTATTATTTTTAAAAGTCGCTGAACTAATGTTGTTCATTTCGACGAGGAAGATCTATGTTTTAATTTTTTGTTGTGTGTTAACTGGCGGTTGAACGTGATGACATCTCTATTCGTTTTGTTCGAATAGACGGCGACAGCATCACATTAACCTTCAGTTAACTCTAATCAATTGATGGTGAAACAGCCCTTAAATGAATACAAAGACTCTTTATTGTACACCAGAAATAGTAAGCGAAACAGAAAACAGATACACAGAGAGAAAAAAATACAAGGTAAGCAATAGGCTGCGTTATCGCTTAAGAGCGACACGTTCATACTTACAGAGCACGTATAGAGCATACGTTATTCCATTGTCAGAAAACAAAGTAAAAACGTAGCAGTTTGGAATTCAATTAACTACCGTGTGTTTCCACCCTAAAGCGGGTCGGAGCAAAACGATTTCACATCGCATTTCGTACCTTTTATTTAAGATTTCTCTGCCCCATCCAAAATGCTTTAATTTTTACACAAAAAGAAAAAGGCATTACTTAATTAAACCTTCATGCAACTTCTTTCCTATACTACTAAGTTACAGAGCGAACGCGGAATTCCATGCCGTGACCGATTTAGAATAACAGACCCATCCTATAACCCCCGACGCAAAAAAGGGGTGTTATAAGTTCGAACGCTATGTGTGTCTGTCTGGACTGTAACTCTTAAACGGATGGATGGATTTGAATGCGGTTTTTTATTTGAACGCCATTTTTCTATGGTTCTTGGATATGTTTCATCAAAATCGGTTCAGCCGTTCTTGAGATATTGAACTTTTTGGTAATTTATGATGATTATGATGATGAATCTCTGTCCATGTTAGGTTAGGTTAGCAATCTGTTTCGTATAGCAAATGCCATGTTAAAAGCGTTTATACCTGCTGAGCTGAGAACGTTGCATTTTTATTAGTTTTTCTCGCTTATTCCAAATTTAATAAACATTAAAAATGTTGTTTGATAGAACACTTCTTAATAATATAAGTTAATGGGTCTACTCCAATAATATATACCATAAAAACGAATTAATGTTTATAAACGGTTTTTAAAGTAAATACAAGTCTATAACGAATAATTTATTGGAGTAGACATATCAACTTATATATTAATAAGTGTTCTATCAGACAACATTTTTAATTTTCATTCAATTTTTATGGAATAATCGAGAAAAACAATAATGCGACGTTGCTAGCTCAGCAGGTATAAACCCTCTAAATAAACAAATACAAATAATATTCAAAGATTAGAAGCAATCGCGGTGGCTGTGGTGGCCTAGTGGTTTGACCTATCGCCTCTCAAACAGAGGGTCGTGGGTTCAAACCCCGGCTCGCACCTCTGAGTTTTTCGAAATTCATGTGCGGAATTACATTTGAAATTTACCATGAGCTTTGCGGTGAATGAAAACATCGTGAGGAAACCTGCACAAACCTGCGAAGCAATTCAATGGTGCGTGTGAAGTTCCCAATCCGCACTGGGCCCGCGTGGGAACTATGGCCCAAACCCTCTCATTCTGAGAGGAGGCCTGTGATTAGAAGCAACACAAATGGTCACTCAAAGACAAGCATACGAGATCAGATATGACTAAAACGCTTCTGTTAGAACACAATCAGTTTAGATGGTGATTGTGTTTGTGGTCAAAGAGCACGTTTGCTGGTAATTCCTATTTGGCCTATAATCGAAGACGGTCAGATTGTGGTATTGAAGGAATAGATGAAGAGAATTCCAATCCTTAGTTGACCACATTCGTACCTAAGTTCCTTAGTCACACCTAAAGTAACCAAGTAAGTAAGTGGGGGAAGCCTATGTCCAACAGTGGACGTCCTACGGCTGAGATGATGATGACCTAAAGTAACACTTTTTAACCCCTACGAAAAAAGAGGGGTCTTATAAGTTTGACCGCTATGTGAGTGTGTAGGTCTGTCTGTGGCACCCTAACTCTTAAGCGGGTGGACCGATTTGAATGCGTTTTTTTGTATTTCAAATAAGTTTTTCTAACAATGGTTCTCAGACATGTTTCATCCAAATTGGTTCAGCCTTTTTTCAGATATTGAACTTTGAAGTCTCAAAGTCTTCACAAAGGGGTTCTCCAACATTTTGTTGGTTAGGTTAAGTTATTTTCATCAACGAGAGCCCTAAGTTACAATAAAAAAAAATCTATTATTTTTCTTTTTTTTTCCAAAAATAAAAACATATTTTTTCGACAGTAAAATCACAACCTGCCAAAAGTACGTAAGTAAAGTAACGGTACCAAAATCGGCAAAATTCAGTATTACGGCTTCAGATTATTAATAATACTTAAGCCAACCTTATTAGGCTTTACCTAATATAGAAAAACCGGCCAAGTGCGAGTCGGTCTCGCGCGCGAAGTGTTGCGTAGGTACCTTTATATACAAAATGAGACATTAGCAAAAAAACGGGAGAAAAATCAAGTTTATTGAATGAGAGCCTCCTTAAGTAGTTATTTTTTTTTAATTTAATTATTGAAAACTTTAGAAATAATAAAAAGCCTACCAAGTTTAAGCAAGGTTAAGCTTATCCGGTGAAATTACTGGCACTTTTAAGGTAACCCATCTTAAGCCTCTAGTTTGGCAACGCATCTGCAATCTCCCTGTAGTCATACTTGTTAGGACCATTTTTTGGCCGGATGCTGCACTTCATGATGAAAGCAAGCCGCTTTGCACAGTGATAGTACAGACTAAACCGAGTGATTTGACCCGCAGCAGCGGAAGTTTCACCCCTTAGGAGCAGAGATGGCGCCACTTCTTTAAAAAATGTTTCAAAAAATTCTACAAGCTAAAGTAATAGACCGATTTCAATGTTTGATATCTCAAATGAAAGCTTATTATATACGTTACTTATAAAAAAATACTGAAAAAATATATACTGTCAACTTCTGGCAAAACACGGCATCTTAAGTTTTTTTTTCTTACTTCATTTGTAGTTTTTACTTGATTTCTTAAAAAAACGGCATGCAACATGAATAATTTAATGCATATACATATTATAGAGTCTATAACAAGTATAATGAAAAGAACCCGACACCAATACCTTTCATATTCCACGAAATATGAAAGTTTAAATGTGAGCACAAATTTCTTTAAAAAATATTTCAAAAAATTCTACAAGCTAAACTAACAAACCGATTTCAATGTTTCATATCCCAAATGAAAGCTCATAACATTCATTATTTACAAAAAAATACTAAAAACATCTTTACTGAACACTTTTGGCAGAAAACGCCATCTTAAGATTTTTTTTCTTATCAGTTTGGTAGTTTTTACTGGATTGCTTAAAATATTGTACGTTTTATGCAACATAAATGGTTTAATGCATACCTATATATATTTTTGAGTAAATAACAAGTGTTATAAAAAAAACCCGACACCGGTACCTTTTATACTTTACGAAATATCTAAGATTATTATGCACGCTTTTCTTACAAATAAATTTCAACGAAATCTTCAAGTGAAACGAGTGCTCTGATTTTAATGTAAGTATAATATTAAATGAAAAGAAGAAAGAAATTACCTATTTTATTAAAAAAAAACGAATAAAAAGTTTTTTCCTGGTGTTAAGAAAAAATATAATTGCTTTAAAATGTGTAATTGTTTTTATTCAAAAAGAAGACAAAAAATAAAAACTATATCGTTTTCGGCATAGTTGGTTCTTAAATATATTATATGCTGCTTAGTAGTTGGCGAATTTATTTAAAAATTAGCTTTTTACTGATAGGACCTCAACTTATAGATATACATATCACATTTCAAATAAAAGACTATGTACATCAATGTTTATCAAATATTTTAATTATAACTTATAAGTCCTCTTCGGGTTCATCGGCACAAGTAGAACTGAAAAGGAAAAGCCGTTTTGAAGTACGTGTGCTATTCCAATACTACAAAATCACTGATCTTTTAGACATGTAAAATTTTGTGCCTACCTCTGGAAATCAGTGGTCAGCATACAAAATAAGCCTACAACGATTATTATATTACGGTCGATGTGTCAAAAGGTTCTCCAATGGAGTCCGCGGACCGGGAGACAAGCTGTCGGTAGGCCTCCAACAAGATGGAGCGACGACCGCTTAAGATCGCGGGATCGCGGTGGATGCGAAAAGCACAAGACCGGTCTAAGTGGAGAGCCTTGGAAGTCTTTCGGCTGACATGATGATGATGATGAATATTATAATTAACTTGCTTTTGATTTGTACAGCCACACACACACAGCTGCATGAACACGCATAATTTGCATAGACTTAGCTATCTCAAGGTCGCGGGTGAGCAAAGAAATTATTTAAGTTCATTGTACAGCCACCTTTGCAGGATTTACACTGGGCAGTGCATGGTAAGCTGACCCGACGACACCCACAACGCATGGTGTCGCAGCCAGATTTGCAGCCACAATGATCCAAGAGGCTTAATAGCGACCAAATCGCTGTAACTGCCGATCGTTCTGGAGTCCAACTCTCTTTTGCCTTAGTCCATCCCCAAGAAGATAGACATGGTAAGGAAACTTGTTATTTCAGAGCGTTTACCCAATTATGGCCTGCCTGATAAGCTGCACGCAGTGCATGTTATAGAGAGCAGCTGATGTAGGTGGCAGGCTTGTCACGAGCTTGTTTTTTGAAGATATGATGCTCAAACGGAACACATATATTGAAATGAAGTTCGTAAATACTTGTTTGCTTCAAAAAATAAGCTACCTACCATAGCTGCTCTCCATAAACATGTACTGCGTGCAGCTTACCAAGCGGGCCACATATGGGGAAACGCTCTGAAACCAGAAGTTTCCGTACCATGTCCATCTTGTTTGGGATGGACTAAGGCAAAAGAGAGTTGGACTCCAGAATGGTCGGCAGTTACAGCGATTTGGTCGCAATTAAGCCTCTTGGACTATTGTGGCTGCAAATCTGGCTGCGATACCATGCGTTGTGGGTGTCGTCAGGTCAGTTTACCATGCACTGCCCAGTGTAAATCCTGTAAGGTGGCCGTACAAATCAAAAGCAAGATATTATAATATTCGTTGCAGGGTTATTTTGTATGTACAAAATTTTACATGTCTAAAAGATCTGTGATTTTGTAGTATTGGAATAGCACAAGTACTTCAAAACGGCTTTTCCTTTTCAGTTCTACTTGTGCCGATGAACCCGAAGAGGACTTATAAGTTATAATTAAAATATTTGATAAACATTGATGTACATAGTCTTTTATTTGAAATGTGACATATCTATAAGTTGAGGTCCTATCAGTAAAAAGCTAATTTTTAAATAAATTCGTCAACTACTAAGCAGCATATAATATATTTAAGAACCAACTATGCCGAAAACGATATAGTTTTTAGGGTTCCGTACCCAAAGGGTGCCAACGGGACCCTATTACTGAGACTCCGCTGTCTGTCTGTCTGTCTGTCTGTCTGTCTGTCTGTCTGTCTGTCTGTCTGTCTGTCTGTCTGTCCGTCTGTCACAGGGCTCTATCTCTTGAGCCGTAATGGCTAGGCACTTGAAATTTTCACAGATTATGTATTACAGTGGCCGCTACAACAACAAATACTAAAAATAAAATAAAGTTAAAAATTAAGGAGGGTCTTCATACAAGAAACGTGTTTCATTCAGCGGTTTTTGGTTGCTAGGCTGCTAATATTCGGCCGTCAGTTGCTAGGGGCAACGCGAGTGACCCTATGTTGTGTTTAATGTTTAATTACTTATTAATTTGTGATTTTATTAGCGCTATTTTATAAAACCTTCGATAGTATAATAATTATCTTTAAGGCTGTGGTTTATTTTTGTGTGCAGCATTAAGACTAAATAACAATTTATGATCCACAAACCTCCGACACACACTACACAAAATCCGACTTCAATAAAGCACTCACAGCCGCTATGTTTAATGTTTTTTACACTAAAAAATGTCCGTTGTAATTTATACTAAGTAACAATATTTATTTACAAGGTCAAAATTTAAAATCAGGTTATGATTAATTCACTAATAATAATAAGTACGCGCCGTGCGTCGGCCGAAATTACCGCGCTATTTTTTTTTTAAATTGTAATTTTTTTTCTGGCGCGAGCATGGCATAAGTCTGAAGCGCTATTCAGCCTACTACAGTGCGACAGCCAAAGAGGATGAGAATTTAAAATTATTATTTATTCAAAATACTTGCACCTAGTCCTAGTGCTTACATTTTGGTGACATGTTTTTATTTTTATTAACTAGTAATGTAACTAGTTGTTTGTTGGGGTGGAATTAATATTTCAACTTAAATTTGAAGTGGCTATCTTCAACCGATTTAGCTGAAATTTTTGCGTGCATGTTTTTTTTTTATTCGACTGGAAGGCAAACGAGCAAGTGGGTCTCCTGGTGGTAAGAGATCACCACCGCCCATAAACATCTGCAACATCAGGGGTATTGCAAATGCGTTGCCAACCTAGAGGCCTAAGTTGGAATACCTCAAGTTCCAGTAATTTCACCGGCTGTCTTACTCTGCCGAAACACAACAGTGCAAGCACTGCTGCTTCACGGCAGGATTAGCGAGCAAGATGGTGGTAGCAATCTGGGCGGACCTTGCACAAGGTCCTACCACCTGCAGGATGACATGTGTATAAATCCGATGAGTAGAGCTAATCTGATGATGAAATTAGACGTTGGCCATAGGAACTCTGTAATAAAACGACACGACCGCATCGTACGGAACCCTACATGCGCGAGTCGTTCGCACTCGCACTTGACCGATTTTTATTTTTTGTCTTCAAATAGGTATAGTCATTTTTGAATAAAAACAATTACACATTTTAAAGCAATTATATTTTTTCTTAACACCAGGAAAAAACTTTTTATTCGTTTTTTTTTTAATGAAATAGGTTATTTCTTTCTTCTTTTCATTTAATATTATACTTACATTAAAATCAGAGCACTCGTTTCACTTGAAGATTTCGTTGAAATTTATTTGTAAGAAAAGCGTGCATAATTAATCTTAGATATTTCGTAAAGTATAAAAGGTATCGGTGTCGGGTTTTTTTTATAATACTTGTTATTTACTCAAAAATATATATAGGTATGCATTAAACCATTTATGTTGCATAAAACGTACAATATTTTAAGCAATCCAGTAAAAACTACCAATCTGATAAGAAAAAAAATCTTAAGATGGCGTTTTCTGCCAAAAGTTTTCAGTAAAGATGTTTTTAGTATTTTTTTGTAAATAATGAATGTTATGAGCTTTCATTTGGGATATTAAACATTGAAATCGGTTTGTTAGTTTAGCTTGTAGAATTTTTTGAAATATTTTTTAAAGAAATTTGTGCTCACATTTAAACTTTCATATTTCGTGGAATATGAAAGGTATTGGTGTCGGGTTTTTTTCATTATACTTGTTATAGACTCTATAATATGTATATGCATTAAATTATTCATGTTGCATACAGTTTTTTTAAGAAATCAAGTAAAAACTACAAATGAAGTAAGAAAAATAAACTTAAGATGCCGTGTTTTGCCAGAAGTTGACAGTATATATTTTTTCAGTATTTTTTTATAAGTAACGTATATAATAATCTTTCATTTGAGATATCAAACATTGAAATCGGTCTATTACTTTAGCTTGTAGAATTTTTTGAAACATTTTTTAAAGAAGTGGCGCCATCTCTGTTCCTAAGGGGTGAAACTTCCGCTGCTGCGGGTCAAATCACTCAGTTTAGTCTTTTTTTTTTTTTTTTTTTTTTTTTTTTTATGGTATAGGGGGCAAACGAGCAGACGGATCGCCTGATGGTGAGCGATTACCGTCGCCCATGAACACCTGCAACACCAGAAGAGTCACAAGTGCGTTGCCGGCCTTTAAGGTAGAAGTACGCTCTTTTCTTGAAAGCTTGAAGGTTATATCTGGTTGAAGGTTAGTCTGTACTATCACTGTGCAAAGCGGCTTGCTTTCATCATGAAGTGCAGCATTTTGACTCTAACAAGTAGGACTACTGGTGTTGCAGGTGTCTATGGACGGTGGTGATCTCTCACCATCAGAAGACTCACTTGCTCGTTTGCCATCCAGTCGAATAAAAAAAAAAGTTTTGGATTTAAATAGATTTTAATAAACACACACAACATTTAACACAAACACGAGCAAAAACTGACTTAATAATAAAACGAAAGCTATAAAAATAGACAGTAAAAAGACTAGAAAAACATGGACAAAAAAGAGGTCTGTCGCCAACAATTATTTTTTATTAAAATAATAAATAAATAAATATCACGGGACAATTCACACCAATTGACCTAGTCCCAAAGTAAGCTTAGCAAAGCTTGTGTTATGGACACTAGGCAACGGATAAACATTTCACACGAAAACACAAGCCGAAACATGAATGCACAGAAAAACCAGAAAAATAGACCAGCGCTGGGAATCGAACCCAGGTCCTCAGCATTCCGTGCTGCGTGCTATTCCCCTACACCACCACTGGACAGGAGACTAGACACGAATTTTTCCTATGCACCCATATTTCAACTTTTTGGATTCTTTTTCATTTGTCACTTTAGCAGTGACACTAACGCCATCTATGGATCTACGTTCTCAACGAGAAACATTTTTTCCACTCCCGTCGAAGCTATCCGCTCACCAGGGACAAGAGATGTCGCTATTAAGCAATCAAATCAAGATTACGATTTGGAGTCTTTTTGTACAAAACGACTCCAAATCGTAATCTTGAACGGATAAACATACTTATATAGATAAATACATACTTAAATACATATTAAACATCCAAGACCCGAGAACAAACATTCGTATTATTCATACAAATATCTGCCCCGGCCGGGATTCGAACCCGGGACCTCAAGCTTCGTAGTCAGGTGCTCTAACCACTGGGCCATCTGGTCGTCAAATGATAATACAACAAAATATTTTGTGAATATTTCAAGCGTCTACTTGTTGCCGTTATTAATATCACGCCACCCTTTAATATTTAATTTATTCTGTTTTTAGTATTTGTTTTAATAGCGGCCACAGTAATACATCTGTGAAAATTTCAAGTGTCTAACTATTACGACTCAAAAGATAGAGCCCTGTGACAGACAGACGGACAGACAGCGGAGTCTACTGAGACTACGTACTGACCTAATAGGGTTCCGTTGGCACCCTTTGTGTACGGAACCCTAAAAAGCTAATATCGTCAAACTATTTTCGCTAATGAAATGAAACTAGACATTCCTACTATATGGAAATAACTCACTAATGAAATACTCAAAAGAATTCCAAGCACGATTGATCTAATATAAAATTTATTGGAAATTAACTAGACCTTAATTTGATTTAAATTGACAAGATAGCAATGAAATATTGTTTTCCATTCGTTCAGACGACCTCTACTGAAAGTTCAGTTACTTTTTAAGTATTTGGCTATTGACTTAACAAATATTTGTGCCAAGAAAATATTTATGTCTACCATAAAGAATAACAAGACTTGGGCGTTTGAACTGACACAAAACGCGTCATTTATTCATGCGTCATTCGTTTCGTTGGTGAAAGGTTCAGCCGCAGTTGAGTGCTGTGAAGAGATGTGAAAATTATCTAGAAATCATGAGGAAAAAGTACACCAAAACGAAGTCTTCACACAAGAGAACTGTGAAATTTTAACTTATCGGACGCAACACGCATTGCCTGCTCCTGTTATAATTACTTCCTAGTATTTCCAGGAAAGTTGTCAAAAGAAATAATTCGGACAAAATAAAGACTGCTATATATTAATAATCATTCCAATTTCGAACTTTAACTCCTCCACTGAATACAAATTGTTCCAAACGTAAATGAAAAACCAGAAATAGGTAATAATAATAATAATAATTCTTGATTGACTTATCTAAAAAAATATATTATCTTTTGTATGTATGTATGTAAACTCTTTATTGCACATAAAAATAAAAATACATGAACACAGAGAGGAGAACAAAGGCGAGCTTATCCCTAAGAAGGGATCTCTTCCAGCTAACCTAATTATGAGAAGACACTTTGTATAATAATAGAGGATAGACAGAAAGTTAAAATTACGTGCCGTAAAGATAAGAAAAAAGAAAAACAGACTTACTCAAAATACATAGAAAATAAATACAAAATTATTTACGTTAAAAACAACATTAATACACATTACAAAAGATCTTTTATTACTAGTTTTGACAAAAATATCGGACAAACGTGAATGAAACTCGCGTGGGGAGGGTTCCGTGAGATAAAACATTTTAGTAACTAAGTATATACCTATGTTTTTCAGTTGTGCCCCCCGTTCTTAGACAACGTCTTTACTATAGGTTCTCCTGAAATCTATAGATATAAGCATACTAGCTTTTCCCCGCGGCTCCGCCCGCGTGATATTCGGTTATCACGCGCTGTTCCCTCGGGAATTGTGCATTTTTCCGGGATAAAAAGTAGCCTATGTCACTCTTGGGCCCATAAATTATCTCTATGCCAAAAATCACGTCGATCCGTTACGGCCTGAAAGACGGACAAACACATAAAAATACGAACACACTTTCGCATTAATAATATTAGTATGGATTTTCTATATATTTTTCTAACTTTAAAATTAGTCCCAATAGCTTCTAAGATAAATGGGGAAAGGTATTTTATTTTTCTAAAAATACACCTACCTACTTTTCAGATGTTTGCAACAAGTCCTTACATTTGATAAATCACAGGATCGTTTTCCGATTTATCCACTAAAAGTGGTCTTTGGAGAACCAACTTTACTATGTAAATACACACGATGGCATTTTTATTCTTATTTCTAGTTCTATGGCTAGGTCCTATCTTGGATCAAATATATTTCAGCCTCTATCATTCCTTTCCTAACATTTACTTATATCAATACAATAGGCTAGTAATATTATGGCTATGTCTAGCATAAAGATCTTCGTGCTGCTACTCGTGCGGTTGCTGCCCGAAAGTATGGAGGTAGGCAGTATAGTTGTCAGATGTGCGGTACCATTGTACTGTACGTACGAACTAAAATAATATATAGGTATATAAATAAATAATCTAGACACGTGGCAGCGTGTGAAGCCAAGTTAAAACAAATTCACATAAATATGTAAAATTTGGCTCATTTATTAAGACTTGTGAGATACAATTATGTGCTCCAAATTTCATAAACACACCTCAAACGGTTATTTAGATATTTAACATCCTGAAATCGTCATTTTTATCACTGAGTTGCCTATATTACATCAAAATTCTAACCCAGTTAGTGGCTGAATACAAAGTAATAAATCAAAATCTAGTAAATTTTTGTCATTTTCTTATAATTTTTAAATTACTTAAATCTTTTTTGTACAATTCGATTCAATTCTTAAAAGTCTCCATCGATAGGTACTATCGATGATTCCGTCAATGTCGAGGTTGGAAAAGACACCATCAGTTTAGTCTTTGATGAACAATACCTGTTCAAATGTCATTGAGTTTAGTCGTTGTAGATGTGCGCATACAAAAACTGTCATTTGATTGTGATCGCGAGTGTCAGAAGCGTTATACAATAGACCGTCAGGTTATATATCTATCTCTTCGGTGGAAGTCCACGCTGGGTTTTCCAATCCGCGCTCTCATTCAAGGACTTTTCAAAAGACGAATCGGGTGACACTCTTTCCCGGCCCGAATAACAACGACATGGAAATACCGGCTCTGTTTTTTGTATACACGCCCATAGAAACTGACAGGAGCTTCTATAGGCGTGTACACGAAAAACAGGGTCGGTATTTCCATGCCGGTATTATCCGGGCTGGAAAAGAGTGTTACCCGACGAATAGTCTTCGTTCGAGTAAAGGCTGAGTTGCTATAGTACTGGCAACACCGGCAGTCCGCGGGCCGTAATAAAACTTTATAGTAGCATATGTTGCTATAATAAAACCTTTCGCCCCAAAAAACTACCTTTTACAATCCGGCCGATCGGCGCGCGTAAAGCTGACCGTCGTTACTCAAATCTTAATAGCTTATAGGAAATAAATAAATAAATAATAAATAAATATTAACATTTTAACCGATTGTAAGGTGAATGGTTGAGCGTTTTCACTACTCGGTTAAACATGGTTAAACGACTTTACCACCTCATGCTTATTAGCACTACGCGAGAAGTCGAAAGAATTTTGATATAAAAGGAAAATATCCTTTTTCTTTATAAAAAAGAAATTAAAATTTTATCTTTTTATTTCAATAAATTAATCTGTGGGGTCCTAGTGGTTTGACCTATAGCCTCTCAAGCAGAGGTTCGTGGGTTCAAGCCCCGGCTCGCATCTCTGAGTTTTCGAAATGTTTAAAATTACATTTGAAATTTACCTTGGTTAAGCTCTAGAGCTTTACGGTGAAGGACGACATCGTGAGGAAACCTGCATGAAGTAATTCAAGGTTGCCAACCTAGAGGCTAAGATGGGATACCTCAAGTGCCAGTAATTTCACCGGCTGCCTTACTCTCCACGCTGAAACACAACAGCACAAGCACTGCTATTTCACGGCAGGATTAGCGAGCAAGATGGTGGTAGCAATCCGGGCGGACCTTGCACAAGGTCCTACCACCAGCAAAGTCAACAAACAAACAGGCTTACAAACTTGCTATAATAATTAGCGGGACAAGAAATAGTCAAATACCGTGGGCATACTCAGTGGGCAAACTTATCGCCTCTACACTAATCACTTTCCAAAACTTCAATAAAACTTTGCCCCCATCTTTTCCCGCGAAGACATCGCGCATTGCCAAAAACGCCGGCCGCCGGGCATAAATTAGTTTCTTTGTGGAACTTGGACCATTAATCACGTACCGCCGGCCATTGAAGTCGATACAGACATCGGTTAATGGCGCGTGATATCAAGATAAACCAACTAAACAGTTGACCAACGAGGAATGAGTTGGTGTTTCAACAAACTGGAGACATTAAGATAGCTTTGGATAAGATGATATGGGGTATCGATAGAAAGGTCTCTCCACTATCCCTGACGATATAACCTAAATTAATCAACAAAAAGTTGAAAAACCCTCGACTTTCTCACTTCAAATTGCAGTATCAAAAAAACGAATCGATTTTGATAAAACATGTTTAAGAACCATCACTAGAAAACTTGCTTTCTCATAAAAAACCGCATTCAAATCGGTCTTTAAGAGTCTTTAAGACCTATGATGCCACAGGCAGGCATACAGATACACAGACACACAGACCCCTCTTTTTGCGTCAGGGGTTAATAAAAACAGAGCAGTACCAAATTGGATAGGTATACAAGATGTCTCGAAACTGGACTGAAACACCTCGATGGATTAGGTAGTTTGACTAAAATCACACTACGCGTGACTCGACACAACTTTCCCTTTATGGCACTTAATTTTTTAAAAATAGGTTAATCACACACCAATTGTCACCGATTAATTGCCATCAAAACCCTAGAGCCTATTAACGGCAACCAGCGTTGGCAACCCTAATTGCAATTACGTTTATTATGTTGGCACGCCGGCCACACAGTTCGTTGCGATTGGTCAGCGGCGTTACTTAATTGGTCCTGATTGGCGGGTGATAGAGTAATTAGGGTTGTCACGTGAGTTTCGAAATAATGACGTTATTGATTGGAATATAAAGCGCACGTCCATAAACCCGAAGAACCGATAACCGTTGGGGTAGACGAGTTCTTGAGTGGAGACCACGGATCGGCAAACATAGCGTAGGTCAGACTCGGTGGTGCGATGATCTTCGCAGGGTGGCTGGCAAGAGCTGGATGAGAGTGGCCGAGAATCGTGCTCAGTGGCGAGCCATGGGAGACGCCTATGTCCAGCAGTGGACGAACATAGGCTGATGATGATAATGATGACCCGGATAACTCACGTCTTAAATCGAGTTTAGCTCGACATGTTGCTTTGTTGTTTTTGGTGTGTTGTTGTGTGGTATGTTGTGCACGTGTTGCAGCAGCCGCCGAGTTGCGCTGCTCTGAGGAGGAAGGGTTATGGATTAGCCCGAAACATGTCAAGCTAAACTCGATTTAAGACGTGAGTTATCCGGGTCAATATATTTAATACTAGAAGTAATTAAATACCCGGAGTTTAATTTCCACTAGAAGATCTAGTAATTCACGAGAGGGGAACCATAGCTGGGCGACGGCTTGTCAACTATGAAAAATACCCTTGTTCCTTATTTAATTATTTGTTAACCATGACCAGATAACTGGTAATGTGTGAAGAATTTTTTTCTTCCAGTATAACTAGTTATCTCCAAAGATTTTATTTTCCCCACAGATAACTGTTTTTTTTTTTAACGGTTATCTGCAAGGAAAATCCATTCCTTCCAGGTAACTAGATATCTCCGGGGATTTTTTTTTCTCCACAGATAACTGTCTTTTTTAAAGGTTGACTCTAAGTTATCTGGCCATAGTTATCTGTAAGGAACAAGGGGGAAAATAGTGAGGATTGTTTGTGTTCGGAAGAAAAGTTGTTACAATACATATTTTGTCTTAGGTAATTTGAATCTACGGCTAAAGCGCTATAATTATCTTTCTGAATCGAGCCTAAGTGTAAAATGTTCCTTAATTTAAAGCAGCGCGGACAATTTAAACTTTGCCGGGCAAAAAATCGTTTCCCGGAAAGTTTCTTTCAACTCTGCCCAACTAATTTACTGAATGAGCCATAATTAAGCTTTGTTAGAACCGTGCGAACTTTATGTACCTACAGAATTTGCTTTAAATTTTGGGACATTGTGTTGTTTACTTACTAAAATTGCCTATCGATGTACATAAGATGGAAATAATCAGAATCGCTTGCAGTGAACGTATGTTCTAATAAATTTCACTAAATAATAGGTCTCCAACCAATAGATCACCAACTAGATGGGCGGATGATATCCGTAAGTTTTTTGGATGACAGCTGTCATTGCATTCACATCGAGCTCCGTATTATTTACTTAAAAAGATAACAAAACAGCATAATAATTGAAGGACAGTGATCAGATCTAAGGACAAATAGCTTGATTATTATGTGTGAGCGTTGGTAAAAAAAAAGAATCCTATAAATACAATAAAAAGTGCTAAAACTGTGTAAAAAATTATAGTGAAAAGTTTCCAGTGAAATAAGATAGAATTAATGAAAACAACATAAGAATACCAGACTATGCTAAATACATTATAGATTTAAGTCAACTTGAACTATCTACAAATGAATTCTTCTGAATTTTATTCCTTGTTTTTTAAATAATTGAAGGTGAAGTTAAAAAGTTAAAACTTCGTTGATAACAATTCACTAAGTGCTTTGGCTAACTAACTACCCACGACGCAACAATCATAGATCAGCCTCAATAGGATTGAAAATTTCGCTCTCGTGTCTAAGGAACGTTTGGCCTAGCGGTATATGGTAACGCGCTCATCTAACAGTCGCTACGGTGACTCGAGTTCTAATCCGAGCTCACGGATGCCTTTTTGTATGTGTGTTTAAAAATTAAAACATTTGAAATTAAAAGTACTATGATGAATAATAGCGGTGTCGATAATGTCACCTACCGGAGGCGGCGGGCATTACCCAGCGGATTAAAAACGATACATAATTCGCTTTCAAGTCTGTCAGATAACAGCGATTCGGAATTGTCAACAAAATCGCTATTAAGTCTACCTGACTTAAGTACACATAACTACCCAGAGAAATATGAGCTGGAGGCAACAATCTCCAGGCTACAGCAGGAGTTAAATATTGCGCATGAAGAAATAGAAAAATTAAATCTCGATTTACTTGAACTTAAAAAGAAATTTCGAGAGTGTGAGAACAAGATAAAATTATTTAAAACAGTGGGAATTGATGATATTAGTCGAAACAATAGTTACAACAATTCCACCCCACTGTTATTCTCAAAAAGGAATAAAAAGCAAAAGCACCGCCGATCTTTAAACACAAGGAAAAAACTACTTGAGAGAATTGAAATCAATCGTAAATCAACGTCACCTGAAACTTCTTTTGAACGGAAATTTAACAAAACAAACCAAGAAAACAGTGACAGCCAATCGAACACTCACGTCGCAACAGGTTGCGCTGCTAATCTACAAAGCGAGAGTACCCATCGCATTTTTATTATTGGAGACGAGCAACTATCTGGCCTGGCCCCTGCTTTACTTAGTTCCAGAAAGGGAAAATGGAACGACAGGTACCTGCCATACGCATTAATCAAGCCAAATGCCAACTCTTCCAAAGTGCTGGACAGCAACAACGATGTCTTCAGGGCAGCTTCGAATAATGATATAGTAGTGCTGTGCACCGGAAGCCAAGGCTCTAACCCACTTAAAGTTACTATTAACTTAAGTATAGCTTTAGATAAACTATCACACGTCGCGAATGTATATGTGCTACCTGTCTTGTATAATCCATATTTGAATGAGCGAAAGCTGAATAGCAGTATTAAGCTTGTAACTAGAAATTTCCCAAATTGTAAATATCTTGAGCTTAGCAACTCATATACTACAAAATCAGGATATATAAAGGCAATTTGTAATAAAATTAACTGTTGTGTTGATTACTTTGAATATGACGCTCAGTTTCTTCAACTTGGTCGAGTAAAAAAAAATTACAACAAAAATGTACAGTCGCCTGAATTTATACAGCCACGTAAAGGAACCATTCCATATTATTTTAAAAAAAGTAGTGATAAATTAAATAAAATTCCAATAAATACACAAATGAGTAACAAAAACCGGGGCAACATAAGCAGTAATGAAAAACCACAGTACAATACTAGTGATAATAATAATAATAATAATAATAAAATCTTTATTCAATAAGACAAAATTGCACAAAGTAGGAATAAACAATTAACACTAAGGCATAGGTTAAACATAGCACAATTAAATAGGTTGAGTCCTGACTCACAAACTAGGCAAGGCCTGTGTCTTGTAAGTCAGTGTTCGTCACGTATGCGAGCTAATAGAGTAATGCTAGGTATATCCAAGTTGCTACTAAGTAAAATAAAACATTTTTATTGAAAAGGAAAAGGAAAAAAATGTTAAATTATCTAATAATTCAGTAATAGTACTTAATATCATAAAACTGTTAAAAAGAGTTGTGTGTGTGTATGTGAGTGTGTGTGTGTGTGTGTGTGTGTGTGTGTGTGTGTGTGTATGTGTGTGTGTGTGTGTGTGTGTGTGCGTGTGCGTGTGTGTGTGTGTGTGTGTGAGCGTGTGTGTTTGTGTGTGAGTGCGCGTATGTATCTGTGATTGTCGATGTTTCCGAGTCTATATGGGTAATATCTTATATATATAGTAAATAATCTTTTTCGTGTCTAATACATCTAACCAAATAAATAACCCCATTACCAAGTGTGATGAAAGTGATTATTTGAATGTATTTTGCATTATGCACCAGAACATACTTAAAATTACTAATAAGATCAGTGAATTAGAAATACTGATTGATGAAAGTAGAATAAAACCGGACATTTTATGTTTCACTGAGTCATTTCTACGAGATAATGACGCAGACCTAGCGAAAATAAACGGGTTCACAGTGGCGTCTCATTTCTCGAGGAAATCTAAAGAAAGGGGGGGATCAATAATATATGTAAATAATCGCATTAAATACAATCATTTAACTTGGATAAACGAAATGTCAACAGAACGTCACTTCGAGGCTTGTGGAATTTCTATACCAGATATGAAATACATAATTGTCTGCATTTATAGGACGCCTAATAGCCATTTTCCTATTTTCTTAAATAAAATGGACATGATACTGGGGAAAATATTTATGAATGATAAAAAATGCGTTAAAAAAATTGTAATTGCTGGCGACTTTAACGTAGACCTATTAAAAGCAACTGAAAAAAGGAGACAATTACAGGAGTTATTAGAAATATACAAGTTGCACCTCGAAATAAATGATCCTACAAGAATTACCTTAACTACCCAGACGTGCATAGACAATTTTATAACAAATATAAATAACTGTGATACAGAAATAATAAATAATGGCCTCTCCGATCATACGGCACAGAAAATTTATATTAAATGTAGAAATAAAAATAAGTATCTTAAGAACAGTCCAAAATTTAAATATATGAGGGATTACTCTGACGAAAATATAGGAAAATTTATTGCTTGTATGTCAGTCCTACAATATGAAGAAGTATTTAATTCAACCGACGCAAATCGTGCATATGCCTTATTTATGGAAGAATATACACTTTATTATAATCTCTGCTTTCCAACTGTTAGACTTCGAGTAAACTCAAAAGTGTCTAATGTCTGGAAAACGAGAGGTATATCAATCTCATGCAAAAATAAAAGGAATACATATTTGAGATCGCAAAGAACAAAAGATAACAAACTAAAGGAGTATTATAAAAAATATAGAACTATTTAAAAAAAAACTATTAGTAGATCTAAAAGGATAAGTAATGCGAAGTATATACGTAATAGTGATAACAAGTGCAAGGCAACTTGGGCACTTATTAATAAAGTAACTCAGAATGAGACGAATGAAAAAGTAATAGAATGCATTAAATTAAACAACATCATGGTTACCGATCCAGATAAAATTGCCACTGCCTTTAATAATAAATATGTGAACATGAATTATAACTGCAATTTTAATAGCAGTAAGAGCGTCCCCCTATCAAGAGGAGTAAGCTCATCTATTTATATGTCACCCGTAACAGAGATGGAAATCTTAAAAGTTATAAACTCGTTAAAAAATAAGCGCAGTACAGGTCATGACCAAATAACTATACAAGTGATAAAGCGTAGTGCACATTACATAATAAAACCACTAGTGCATATCATCAACTTGATGCTTGAAAATGGTACATTTCCAGATGATCTAAAAAAAGCAATTATAGTTCCTGTATACAAAAAAGGCGAAAAAACAGAAATCGGTAACCATCGCCCCATTGCGCTACTCCCAAATTTCTCAAAAATCTTTGAAAAAGTAATTTATTCTAGACTAATTTCTTTTCTTAATAACAACAGTATCCTGGATAATGCACAATGCGGTTTCCGGAAGGATCTGTCAACGTCACATGCATTATTAAAAATAATGAAGGGTGTTTGGAATGCATTGGACATTAAATCCCCTGCGTGTGCGCTCTTATTAGACATGTCGAGAGCATTTGACTGTGTGGACTACTCAATCCTGCTGAAGCTACTTGAAAATGTTGGTATAAGAGGGGTTGCACTCAAACTTATGGAAACATATCTATTAAAACGTTTGCAGGCAACGCAAGTAACATTTTATAACAAGCGCTGTAACTGTTTCCAGATGAAGACTTCTCCTTTCTTGGAGAATAAGCTGGGTGTACCACAGGGAAGCATATTAGGTCCGTTATTCTTTCTAATTTACATTAATGAGTTCTCCAAAGTTAATCCACACTTAAGCGCTCTCTATGCAGATGATGCTTCCGTTCTTATATTAGGCAAGGGATTAAGCCATGCTGAATATGAGACGTCCATAAACACCACACTAGGAAATATTGTAAAGTGGTTGGCTTCTTTGAATCTGAACATCAATTTGTCAAAAACCAAGTATATCCAATTCAGACCTTATCAAGCTAAATCAACCCAGCTAAGTATAAACTATGAAGGCACACCTATAGAGGAAGTAAATTCATATAAATTTCTTGGAATTGTTATTGATTCGTTCCTTAACTGGAAACAGCACATAGAGATGGTTAATGGCAGGTTGAGAGGCTTTTGTTATGGCAAATGTTAGTAAAAGTTGCAGATACTAAAACAGCATTATCAGCATATTATGGATATGTATACTCAATTTTAAATTACGGAGTTATTTTCTGGGGGAACTCAGTCAATGCTATTTCTACTTTTATCCTGCAGAAAAGGTGTATTAGAATTATTTTTGGGCTGCAGGACGATGAGACATGTCGTCATATATTTTCTAATCAAGGCTTACTTACTCTGACAAGTATTTACATTCTCCAATGCTGTCTTTTTATCAAAGGCAACCCTACGGAATTTCAAGTTAGGGATACCACTAGACCAGTAAGAAACAAATATAAGTTAAATTTAAGGGTGCCAGAATCGAAAATGGTCACTGTACGCAAAGGAATGTATTATAATAGCATAAAAATTTTCAACCACCTACCCCAACATATAAAGGTGATGTCCGGGACTAAATTTAAAACAACATTAAAAAAAGTACTTGTTCAGAAATGTTTTATAGTTTAAGGGAATATTTTGAATTTAATTTTGATGACATTAATTGTAAGTAATATGACCAAGCAATTGTTAATTTATTTCATTTAATTTATTTGACATTGAAATTAATGTATGTATTAATTCTGTGTCTGCTATTGTATGCTCCAATGGGGCAGATTATGTGCGACTTACTATCAAACTTATAACAACTTCACCAACGTGTATACCATAATCATGCAATAAAGATATTATTATTATTATTATTATAAGACCTAGACCAGATTCGCCGCATCTAGGTCAACATGGAAATCCATGGAAGAGTCATATGTCCAGCAGTGGACAAATATATGCTGAGAAGGAGAAGAAGACGAAGAATAGGTCCTTGCTGGCTGAAGAATTAAGTTCAAGACAAGACATTCGAATTTTTTGCCAGTATTTCTTTCGGCATTATAGTCGGACAAAGTTGTTAAAAACTCGTGAACAAAATTATATTGTAATGTAATATTTACGGCATCTTGGTGTAAATCATATTAGGTATTATACTCGTAAAATAAAATAAAATATTAGACACTATATCGTCAGTCAGTCAATGAGTCAGTCGTCGTCGTTCAGTGGAAGTGTAAAACTCTTCCACAGTCAAAATTTTTTCAGTCTGATTATTTTTATCTGATATGTCGTTTTGATTCTGCATTTTCGAATCACTTTTAATTTAGATAATTTATTGATCGTCAAAGTTTAATTGCTATATCGGTTATCGGACATGATGATTTTATTGTTTTCTGTTATGGTGGGCCTTCAAATAATTTGATATTTGCAAAATTAAAGATCAACGTTTCAATGCCGTCAATTTTAGGATTTCTATTGCAAACATTGAAAATTACATTAATAGTTCAGTCATGCCGGTAGAATATAGCCTTTCATTTAAATCCGCGTGATTAGAGACACACTGTGTAAAGTCTCCTAAAGTTCATCATCATCATCATCATCATCATCATCATGTCAGCCGAAAGACGTCCACTGCTGGACATAGGCCTCCCCAAGGCTCTCCACTCAGACCGGTCTTGTGCTTTTCGCATCCACCACAATCCCGCGATCTTAACCAGGCCGTCGCTCCATCTTGTTGGCTCCTAATAAAGTTAAAATGATATAATAATTCTAATATATACGTTTCAGGTCAAGTGCCATTAAGCTTTCGGATTCCGAAGGCAAGCTTGCGGCCGTGGAGTACATTACGAAAACAGGAATCACGAGTAGAAAAATGATTAGGCCAAGATCACGGCGTATGAATCATTAGGTATTATCATAAATAAATATTCAGGAGCATATTAAATTTCATCCCGCTGTGGCTTGGCGAAGCTCCAAGGGCTGGTATTGGTCAGCGAGGTGGGGGGGATGGAAGCGGCTCGTGACGACACTAAGCGTGGTTGGTTTATGAAATAATACCACTAGTAAAATTATTAAAATAGAAAGACGACTGGATGGCCTAGTGGTTAGAGAACCTGACTATGAAGCTTGATGTTTACTATGTATTTAAGTATGTATTTATTTATATAAGTATGTTTATCCGTTGCCTAGTATCTGGCACAGGGCTGGGCAAAGTTGCGTGACAATGAAGAGGCCTTTACTCAGCAGTCAAGTGGATATTAGTGGAAAGTGGGGTTATTTAAGTTGATTTATCTGCATTTTTTTCTTTATTATTTGTCGTTGTAACTGATCATCAGGCCTACGCATGTGTAGGGCTACTACAAAACTCGAAACTCGAAGTTCGTGTCGTGCGGTCCCTCTCGCTCTCGTATTAAATAGTATAAGTGTCAGAGGAACGGCACGAGTTTCGAGTTTCGTAGTAGCCCTGCAGTTCCAGACGAATTTTGGCATGTTTTCTGTGCACAACGTCTTTGGTGACTGACTAGACCGATGCGAGAGCAACATGTTCGTCCACAGACCTGACGTCGTCGTTCAGAAAGATGTTGGTGCAGAACCGCCGCCGTAGTGGTTTTTTTTTCTCTCTTCTACCTCTGACATGATCAGGGCCTATATTTACTAACTCTCTTTCATACCAGTTCTCGCTTGTGCTACCTCTCGTACTTTCATTCAGCATACTGTTCTTTCTGTCGTCTTTCTTCACGTGGGTGGGATTCCTACCTATTCTAAGGTAACTATTCCTATTCTATGGTTTATTGGGGGGGCAATACCAACGCGGGGTTCTTTATTAAATAAGTAACATCACAATACAATACCTTATTAGCTATTACAATATCTCATCCTATAAAGTTACAATATTCTACTCGTATTACTACTATTTCTTATTTACTCAAACAATGAGGACTTAGGGTCTAGGGTCGTCACCTCGCCACTGCAGAGTCAGCGGCGAGATCAGCTAGCTGCGGGGAGCAGCTAGTGGCTAGCACTGACTTAGATTTAATTTTTTGTTACACTTTTGTGTTGTTTATTGCTAAATACTTGCTCATTTTTTTCTTACATTATAATACATGTGGTTGGTTGGTGGTGGTTACTTTTTTGAAGGAGTGGTGTGAAAATATTATTGAAAGACCCGTCACATCCAGCCCCGCTATCTCAGGGCGGGGCTGACTATGCAAAATGTGCCGAGCTCCCCTGGCGTACTATCCATTCTCTATCCATTAAGACGCCGATTCTTTCCGCGATTGTTTGCCCTCACGGCCGCTTTAAGTGAAAACTTTACTGACTTTGATGTCTGAATGTAGAATTTGGATTTTCTATTTTTATTATGACGCACCTAAAGAACCGTGGTGATCTAGTGGTTCTATGGCGTCTCAAGCAGAGAATTGTGGAATCAAACCCCGGCTCGCACCTCTAAGTTTTTCGAAATTCATGTACGAAATTACAATTGAAATTTACCATGAGCTTTACAGTGCTGCTCTAACTAACACAAACCTGCGAAAAAATTCAATGGTGTATGTGAAGTTCCCAACCCGCACTGGGGCCGGGTGGGAACGAAGGCCAAAGCCCTTTCATAATGAGAGGGCTCTACCCAGCAATGGGACGTTATAGGCTGGGAAGATGAATGAAAAGTGACGACCAGATGGCTAAGTGGTTAGAGAACCTGACTACGAAGCTTGAGGTCCCGGGTTCGATTCCCGGCCGGGGCAGATATTTGTACGAGTAATACGAATGTTTGTTCTCGGGTTTTGGGTATTTAATATGTATTTAAGTATGTTTTTATCTATACATATAAGTATGTTTATCCGATGCCGAGTACCTACCATAGCACATAAGCTTTGCTTAGTTTGGGACTAGGTGTCAAGTGTCCCATGATATTCATTCATTCATACCCCATATTCACACCCCAGCCTATATACGTCCCACTGCTGGGCACAGGCCTCCTCTCAGAATGGGGCCATAGTTCCCACGCAGGCCCAGTGCGGATTGGGAACTTCACACGCACCATTGAATTGCTTCGCAGGTTTGTGCAGGTTTCCTCACGATGTTTCCTTCACCGCAAAGCTCGTGGTAAATTTCAAACTCCGCACATGAATTTCGAAAAAGTTAGAGGTGCGAGCCGGGCTTTGAACCCACGACCCTCTGAAAGGCGATAGGTCAAACCACTAGGCCATCACGGCTTTTTTGATGATACATTACTTAGTTAGAGGTTCCACGCCCAAAAGCGAATCACCGTCTTCTAACAACTTCTTGGTATGTTTCCTAGTTCCTAAACCTCACCTGGTAAGTCGTGAGTTCCAACTCCAGGACTAATGGATCGCATTATACTTCCCTACGATGATAAACTAGCACCTGCGGGTTGATTTACTTTTGTCGAGATAAGGCGCGCTGTGCGCGGGCGACTGGGCTGAATGAATCGCAGTGTTGCGATAAAAGAGGGATATCTTATTAGGGCTCCATACCCAAAGGGTTGCCAACGTAACGCTATTACTGAGACTCCGCTGTCTGCTGTTTGTCCGTCCGTCTGTCACAGGGCTCTATCTCTTGAGCCGTAATTGTTAGACACTTTAAATTTTCACAGATTATGTATTACTGTGGCTGCTGTAACAACAAATACTAAAAACAGAATAAGTAGGTCTGTATATCAGTCTGGTTCAGTAACAGCCTATTCACTCTAGCCTACAAGAGCCCTAGATTGTATTATTTGGAAATACAGACGATGGGAGCGAATTCCATCCCTCAACAGTTCGCATTATGAAAGACTAGCTTTTGCCCGCGGCTTCGTCGGCGTGGAATCCGGTTATTGCGCGCTGTTCCTTCGGGAACTGTGCATTATTCGGGATAAAAAGTAGCCTATGTCACACTCTGGCCCATAAACTATCTCTATGCCAAAAATCACGTCGATCCGTCGCTCTGTTTCGACGTGAAAGACGGACAAACATACAAGCACACAACTTTCAGATTTATAATATTAGTATGGATGAGGCAAACCGCTTCAGGCGAACCAATGGAACACTAAGATAAGATTACTTTTTGGAGTCTTTTTGTATTTTTTATTTCAACTCCAAATTTTTGTTACTTTTACAGTCATCCCGAGTATGCAAGTTGAAATGTTGGTGCATAGGAGCAATTCGTGTCTAGTCTCCTGTCCAGCGGTGGTGTAGGGGAATAGCATTCAGCTCGGATTGCTGAGGACCTGGGTTCGATTCCCAGCGCTGGTCTATTTTTCTGGTTTTTCTGTGCATCCATGTTTCAGCTTGTGTTTTCGTGTGAAATATACTAACAAGATACAGAGGGTGAAGACGCTCCCCTCGCCTGAAAATTTGTTAGTAAAACCATTCATCATAATCATCATCTCAGCTGTAGGACGTCCACTGTTGGACATAGGCCTCCCCCATAGACCTCCAGATGCTTCGGTTGGCAGCGGCCTGCATCCACCGTGAACCTGCGGCTTTAACCAGGTCATCCGTCCATCTCGTTGGTGGATCTGGTTGGTTGGAGTAAAACCATTACTCCTTTTTTTTTTTTTTGGTACACTTGACACCAATTAACCTAGTCCCAAACTAAGCAAAGCTTGTACTATGGACACTAGGCAACGGATAAACATACTTATATAGATAAATAAATACTTAAATACATAGTAAACATCCAAGACCCGAGAACAAACATTCGTATTATTCATACAAATATCTGCCCCGGCCGGGATTCGAACCCGGGACCTCAAGCTTCGTAGTCAGGTTCTCTAACCCCTTAGCCATCCGGTCGTCCAAACCGTCTTTCCAACTGTCGCAACAGTCGCCCCGTGAACAGACCCGGTCGCGAGTTATAATGAGTCGCGGCGTATAATCGCCGTGACGCTTTGTCCGCGACAGAACAATGTGCTCCCATTCACGGACAGGCTTTTGTTAACCTCCGGTTAATTTATCGCGCGCTCAGTCGCAGGGTTCTTGTTTCATTGAATGGCTTACGTCATCGAGATGTCTTTTAAATATACTCAGTTTATGGTAAACGTACAAGACTGTTTCTCAAAAAGTCGTCCATTTTTAGGGTTCCAGCCAAAATGGCAAAAACGGAATCCTTATAGTTTCGCCATGTCTTGTCTGTCTGTCTGCTCGGAGACTATTAATGCTAGAAAGCTGTAATTTTGCACGAATATAAACGTAAACTATTCCGATAAAACAGTACAATGAAAAATAAGTATACAAATTTTTTTAAAGTACCTCCCATAGACGTAAACTGGGGGTGATTTTTTTTTTCTCGTCTAAACTTGTAGTGTGGGGCATCTTTGGATAGGTCTTTTAAAAGTAATAGGGGGTTGCTAAAACGATTTTTCAATTTAGTGTTTTTTTGCAAAATATTGAACTTTAAAGTGCAAATTTTCATTAAAATCGAGCGTCGCCCCTGGGTATCAAACTTTCAAGGAAAACTATAACGGCTAAGTTTGCTTGAGAATTACTAGTAGTTTAAGATTAAATAGCAGCCTAAGGTATAAATATACCTAAACTTGGAAGATTCCGTACAAAATGCGAAACCCTTAGAAAAATATTAGGTACTTATTTTTTTCGTTATGGCTACGGAACCCTATTTTGGGCGTGCCCGACACGCTCTTGAAAAAACAATTATTCAAAATAGTTGCGTATAATCCCGCTCAATTCGGAGCATGTTTTTCGATTGTTTGGGAGCAAATTATGTAAGTACCTGAGTAACTTGTCTTATAAAATCTTATCTTATAAAGGACAATGTTTCCTTTTGACAAATCAAACCCTAAAAATAACTCGGTGATCAACCGATCCAATTGTGTAACTCCTTGAATCATCTTTGGCAATCAACACTGATTTCAGTCTCACATGTATGCGATCAACTTAGAGTATGAAATAAACTAGAAGCCTTCCTCATCATCATCATCAGCCGGAAAACGTCCAATGCTGAAGAAGGACCTCCCCCTTAGAACACCACAATGAACGACAGCTCGCCATTTGCATCAGGTTGCCCGCAACTCTCACGATGTCGTCAGTCCACCTGGTGGGAGGCCTGCCAACGCTTTGTCTTCCTTGGAATAGACTAAATGACAAAAAAAAACTGTTAAGTCTGACAGGTGGGTAATTTAAAAATATTGTGAACATATTTTTTGTTTTGTTTGACAAACAAAAAATGACGAGGATACAGTGCTTAGAAGTTTCGAGTGACGTCACTATATGGTACAATTTTTACCTTAGAGTGACGTCACAAGCCCCCCCCCCCCCTCAGAAATTTGATGATCTATAGCTTTGTCGATTTTTAATAAATAGATAATCCAAAAAAAAACATGTCCCATATTTTTCTATAATCAACTGTCGAACTAAAAATAATGATATATTTTTAACCCAGTCATCATCCCTATTTCCACGTAAGGAAACCGGCAAAAAAATATTTTAAACCTCCGCAAAGTAACGCCTGATTCAATAAATTAATTATACATAATAAATACATACTTAAATTTTTACATATTAAACACCCAAGACCCGAGAACAAACATTCGTATTTTTCATACAAATATCTGCCCCGACACGGGAATCGAACCCGGGACCTCAAGCTTCGTAGTCAGTTTCTCAAACCACTAGGCCATCGAGTCGTCTATGAAAAAAATTATATGCTTATGAATAGGTTTCACCCCTGTTCGAGATTCTCAACCCCCAAAAAAAATTTGGGCACGTATGTTTTTTCAGATTTTTAGGCATTGAAGCTTAGAAAGTAAGCTTTCATGCACATTTTTTGTAGGTGGTAGGACCTTGTGTAAGGTCCGCCCGGATTGTTACCACCATCTTGTTCGCTAATCCTGCCGTGAAGCAGCAGTGCTTGCACTGTTGTGTTTCGGCGTGGAGAGTAAGCCAGCCGGTGAAATTACTGGCACTTGAGGTATCCCATCTTAGGCCTCTAGGTTGGCAACGCTCTTGCAATACCCCTGGTGTTGCAGATGTTTATGGGCGGTGGTGATCTCTTACCATCAGGAGACCCACTTGCTCGTTTCCCATCCAGTCAAATAAAAAATTAAAACGTAAAATACTTAAAGCATGTGCCCGTTTTTTGCAAGGGGGTTTACTTCCTCGCCTGTACACTGTTTCTGGTTTGTTCCATATTCTAAGACGATGAATAATTTCGCTTGATCAAGTGGAAAGGAGCTTTATTGTTGCCATTCAAGATGGTATCGACATGCACGAGTTTGGAGTGTTGTTATATCAACTAAACCTTATTTCTTATGTTGTTATACAATGTTGTCATTATGATGAATGAATATTATGTCATATTATAGCAAATATTGTATGTTATGTTTTCTATACTGCTTACTATGTGTTGGTGTTCAATATAAAGAGTGATTTTTTATTTAAATCACACTTAATTACCAGGAAATGACAAAAAATCTAAATTAATAAAATAATAATAAATAACACGACGTGCGTGCGTGAAAAGATTGATGAATGTAGAGGAAGCGAGAGTTGTGTGCCAGAATCAAGCAAGCAAGTGGAACGATGTATTGTAGTCTCTGCCTACCCCGTTGGGAAAGAGGCGTGATTTTATGTATGTATGTATAATAAATAACAACAAAAAAACAATTATAACTGTTGTAATTAAATATTTTAATTATTTAAACCAAATTATAATTATCCAAACAAAATTATGTACGAAGTGACCTTACGATAGATCTATGCAATAACTGTGTGTATCGATCTACATACATACGCTCGAACAATATAACCGTCCTTCGTACAGTCGGGTAAAAATGTACGTTATTCTTATTTATTCCAAAAGTTTATTATGCAAAACGTTTATATACAGATTGAAATTATGCCAAATATTTGAATACTCGTACTGACAGCACCTCGCAACGCTCAGTTCAGGTTCACTGAGTACTCGCTACACTTAAAATGTCGACAAAACAAACGCAACCAATAACGACCGCTTGTCGGGGCTAAGCCGGCGCCGTCGACAATCGATTATTCGACGAGCGGGGTTACCGGGCGATAGATATCAATATTGCACACGATTCGACATCGCGATTACAATTCGCTCCTACCACGGGAATTTGAAGAACTAGATTCACCGACGTTTCTCGAAGCATACGAGCGAAGCAGGGCACTTTTTTTTTATTCGACTGGATGGCAAAGGAGCATGTGGGTCTCCTAATGGTAAGAGATCAGATCACCACCACCCATAAAAATCTGCAACACCAGGGGTATTGCAGATGCGTTGCCAACCTAGAGACCTAAGATGGAATACCTCAAGTGCCAGTAATTTCACCGGCTGTCTTACTCTGCACGCCGAAAGACAACATTGCAAGCACTGCTGCTTCACGGCAGAATTAACGAGCAAGATGGTGGTAGCAATCCGGGCGGACCTTGCACAGGGTCCTAACACCTGCAAAAGTTGCAGTGTTATAACCTAACCCAATCAAAAAAGTGGCCATCCCCGATATTGTCAATTTAAAGTTCAATAGCCCAAAAACGGTTGAAACATGTCTGAAAACCATCGCTAGAAAACTTGCTTTAAAAATGCATTCAATATCGGTCCACCCGTTTAAGAGCTACGTTGCCACAGACAGACATACAATAGCGGTCAAACTTATAAACAGCCCTTTTTTTGCGTCGGGGGTTAAAAAACAAGCATCCTACCGCCAACCTCTTGTTCTGAGAGGAGGCCTGTGCCCAGCAGTGGGTCGTATAGGCTGGGATGATGATGATGATGAATATTAGAAATCGCCAATCGGCCATCAGTCCTGCGAGCAATGTGCCCCGCCCACTGCCACTTCAGTTTCGCAATTCTTCGGGCTACCAGGATAATTACAATCAATTATTAAATACAGTGGATCCCAAATAGAATTACCAGTAGGTAAAGATAACTACCGTTGTAATGCACAATAAATAAAACCTACACAATACTATTGAGGCAGGCAAATTAAACTTCCGAGTAAGACTTCTTGAAATGTTTAATAAAATAAAACTAACCAACTCGTGTTACAAAAACAGAATGTTTTCTTAGAAGGAAAACAGTGGCGCCGTCTGCGGCCAGATATCGAAACATGAACCAGCGTTCATAGAGTACGCTACATAAAACCTTTAAAAATAATATTTCAACACTCCCACTTAATTTTACAAGGTTAATGCAATCTACATACACTTTCACTGTATAAAAACTAAACAAAATCAACTTAAAACCATTGAGACACCAGTACAAACAAAGGCTAACTTATCCCAATGTATATGTATATAGATCAGTCCATCTTACTTATGACTTACTGACAAAACTTAAAACAGCACTCTGTCTATAATCTGTCCAAATTTACATGCAGGCAGAGCCTTAGTAAGGAAATCTGCCAGTTGAGATGAGCTTTCAACATATTTAATACTTATTATATTACTGTCAACTTTTTCTCTTATAAAATTGTATCTGACATCAATGTGCTTACTTCTCTTGTGAAAAACTGGATTATGAATAAATTTAATTGCACTCTGATTATCAATATTTAAAGTAACAGATATTTGAGGCTCATTAATGTCTAGCAGAAATTGCCTAAGCCACAATATTTCCTTAGCTGCATCGCTAGCTGCCATATATTCTGACTCTGTAGTGGACAATGCCACAGTGTTCTGCTTTCTACTACACCATGTAACAGGCCCACCATTCATAAGAAATATGTATCCAGTATTTGACCTTCTGGTGTCCACATCTCCAGCAAAAT
Source organism: Choristoneura rosaceana (assembly GCA_037349165.1). Taxonomy (NCBI): domain Eukaryota; kingdom Metazoa; phylum Arthropoda; class Insecta; order Lepidoptera; family Tortricidae; genus Choristoneura; species Choristoneura rosaceana. The sequence continues at coordinate 2,244,345 of JAZBNJ010000045.1, forward strand.
CAGAATCCGAATACCCTACCAGCTCGCTATCACAATAGTACCGAATTTATTTTTCTTTTGTATTAATTAAATACCTTATAATTCGCTTCAAAGCATTGACATGTGCAACACCAGGGTTATTGACATACCTACTCACAAGATTAACTGCATAAGATATATCAGGTCTAGATACAGATGACAAAAACAATAAAGCTCCCACTGCCTCCCTATATGGGAACTTATTACACTCAACAGTTTCATTTTTTTTTAACTGCACATTAACATCTGTAGGTGTAGTACAACCCTTAGCATCTGTCATATTAAATTTCTTAATTAGGCTCTCTATGTACCGCTTTTGACTAATATTCACACATCCTTGTTTTTGACTTATCTCCATGCCAATAAAACAACTACAATCTAACACCTTTATCTCAAATTTCTGTCTTAAGTCATTTAAAATGACAGATAAAATATTTCTACTCTTTGAGATCAATAATCCATCATCAACATAAATAATTAGCAATACTTTGATATTATCAAAATATCCTACAAATACACAATTGTCAGATTGGCATGGTTTGAACCCATATGTAGTTAAAAATGAACAAAACTTTTTATTCCAGCATCTAAAACTCTGTTTAAGACCATATAATGATTTGTTCAACTTACATACTTTAGATGACTCAACCTGAACACCTTCTGGTACCTCCATGTAGATCTCCTCTGACAGCTCGCCATACAGGAAAGCGGTCTTCACATCAAACTGCTGCATTTGGAGGTCATTTTTAGCTGCTACACTTAATAATAATCTGACAGAATCATACCGACAAGTAGGAGAGAATATTTCTGTGTAATCAATATCCTTTACTTGTGTGAATCCTCGAGCACATAATCTTGCTTTATACCTTTGTGCATCTTTACTCTCTTTCACACAAAACACCCATTTACATGTAATAGGCTTCTTTTCTGTTCTGTCAGTTATTGTCCAGGTATTATTATTCTCATGAGACTGAAGCTCATCTTCAATGGCTTTCTTCCATTCCTGACAGTTTGTACCAGTCACTGCGTCTTCGTATGTTTTTGGTATCTCAATTTCAATAAAATTTGCTTCCAAATTTCTATTATGCCTGGGTCGAAGCGTCACATTGTTTCTGAGCTCGTCTTCAAGTGAAAAATATCTAGGGGGGTGATATGTTTCATCATTATCATTGACAACACTCTGCATACTGTCATCAGATGATGTTTCTTGCGGACTGTCAGTTTGTGAAGTGTCATTTTGCGGCACAGATAAAATTTCTTGTTCTTGTTCACTTTCGTTTACCTTTATTTCATCATCGTTTGCTTTTATCTGTGCAAAATTTTCTCTTTGTTCTGGGACACAACTTTCATCAAACTTCACATCTCTAGATATAGTTATTTTTCTTGTAGTTTGATCATACATTCTATAGTTTTCTTGGTCATACCCGACCAACAACATCTTCACACTTTTCTTATCTAACTTCTTTCTTTTTTCTTTTGCAATGTGTACATAGCCAACAGAGCCAAAAATTCTCACATGCTGTAGACTTGGTTTGTCTCCATTCCAAAGCTCAAATGGAGAAACATCAGGAGTTTGGCAGGATGATGTTCTGTTTAATAGGTATACTGCGCAGTGTACAGCTTCTGCCCACAAATTCAAGGCAATATCTTTAGCATAGAGCATAGACCTGGCACTTTCCATTATGGTCCTCAATTCTCTCTCCGCCCGGCCGTTCTGTTGGGGCGTGTAAGGGGCTGTACACTCATGTTTTATTCCATGATCATCCAGATATTTCTTAAATTCATTATTCACATACTCACGACCATTATCTGTATGTAAAGTGCGCACGTCATGTAAGAACTTGTTGTTCACAATTGCGTTATATTTTATGAAACAATCAAGCACTTCACTTTTCTGTTTCATGAAGTAAATATGGCGATAACTTGTTGCTCCATCTTTAAAAAGAACAAAATATCTCATTCCTGACACAGACAGTTCCTCTATAGGGCCACAGACATCACTATAAACAATATCTCCAGGCTGAGATGGGCCTCTATGGGAAGTCTTGAACGGTAGCCTTGCTTGCTTGCCATATTGACAGGCTTCACAAACAAAGGTATCACTTCCAGTCATCACCACAGGAATAGCACCATTCTTACTCATGTTTTGAATTTCTTTTATATTCACATGACCTAGTCTCTCATGCCACACTTTAATGTTTGATTGCACTGCATTACAACTTTCTTGCTTCACAATTTTAATGTCCAACTCATACAGATTGTTCTCTTTTAACTGCGCGCACATCACAACTAAATTGTCTTTCATTAAAACTGCACTTTGATTGTTCTTCACTATTATGTATCCTCTTCTGGTAGCTGCTCCTTCAGAAAATAGATTTCTCCTCAAATCAGGCACATAAAGTACATCTTTTAGTATACTTTGCTCCCACTGTCCCTTAACCAGTTTGCTTATTAAAATAGAGCCTTTGCCACGTACTTCAACATCTTGTTTATTTCCCAATTTGACAGTTCTATTTGCATCTCCACTTTGATACTCAATGAGCTCGCAGAAAAACTCTCGCTTGTATGTCATATGCATTGAGGCTCCGCTATCCAATATCCATACATTCTCTCCATGAGATGGAGAAGAATTATTCTCAGCACTAAATGCTAACATGTCTGGCTGCTCTTGGTTCTTGCGAACAGATTTCTTTGGCGCTTTGCAGTCTCTTGCAAAGTGACCCCTTTTATTACAATTGTAACATATAAAGCGGTGACTCGAGTTGCCCTGACTTGTATTTCCTTTAGCTTTCACATGTTTCACATTGCTCTTACTAGTCACAAGGGCCATCTCACTGCTTGTATCTTTAACAAGACTCGCCTCCTCATCAATCAACCTTGACGTCAAGTTCTGAATAGTCTGACTGGCTGAGCTAAGTGACAACCAAGCCTGTCGAAGAGAACGATATGATGATGGCAATGTACTCAATATTTTCGTTATTACTGCAGTGTCACTGAGTTCTTCACCAGATTCTCGTAATTGCTTTGCTAAGCTCTCCACTTTCGAGACATGTTGTGCCATCGTGTCACTTGAACTATAACAATATTGATAGAATTTTTCGTGCACCATCATCTTGTTAAATTCAGACTTGTGTTCATAAATTGCTTCTAATTTGGTCATTACTTCTTTCGCCGTTTCACAATTTTCTATCAAAGAAATCTGATTGAGATCCATCGACGAGGTTAAAATAAACATCGCCATCCCATCTTTCTTGTTCCATGCTAACAGCTGATCGGCATTTTCTGGTTTTGATTCATTTATATCTATGCCTTTCGCTCGTAAAGCACACTTAAGCTGGAACTTCCATTGTTTGAAGTTACGACCATCAAATTTTTCAATTTTCATCGAGTTCGCGACCTCCATCTTGAATTTCGCCGGCCGGCCGCCGTTCTCGTGAACGACTTTGAAAAATCTCTGCTCTTTACTCGATTTACGCAGTGAATACTATTATTTCACGTGTCCTGGGCCATAACCTATTGAGGCAGGCAAATTAAACTTCCGAGTAAGACTTCTTGAAATGTTTAATAAAATAAAACTAACCAACTCGTGTTACAAAAACAGAATGTTTTCTTAGAAGGAAAACAGTGGCGCCGTCTGCGGCCAGATATCGAAACATGAACCAGCGTTCATAGAGTACGCTACATAAAACCTTTAAAAATAATATTTCAACAAATACAAAGCTATGCTTGGAGTTTGCGCGATAGAATCCGGAATACGGAAATTCCTCGAAGAACTAAACATAGCTGGAAAAATATGCAAATTGAAGTGGCAATGGGCAGGCCAAATCGCTCGAAGAACAGATAACCGTTGGGGGAGAAAAGTTCTCAAGTGACGACCACGAACCGGAAGACGAAGCGTTGGCAGGCCTCCCACCAAGTGGACTGACGACATCGTGAGAGTTGCGGGAAACCGGTGGATGCAAGTGGCGAGTTGTCGTGCATTGTGGCGTTCTAGGGGGGAGGCCTTTGTCCAGCAGTGGATGTCTTCCGGATGATGATGATGACACAATATAAAACCAAAATGGAAAGATCGAAAATCGCTAAAATAGTATTACCTAATATTATTATATTTATTATTATTTACAAGCCTATAGACCTAATATACTTAAGCCTATTACCTAATACCTAATATAGCCTATTACCTAATATACTTAAGTTAAATTAAAATTAGAAATTATAGTGAGTTTTACTGGTACGGCCAAATATACAATCGTTGCAGGCGTGTTCTGTTAATAATTGATGGCAATATCTGGAGATTGCTCGTCCCAGGACGATTGGAAGTTGGATCGCCAGCACGGCTCTGCGCGAATTCAAAACATGTTGACACATCGTTACACTTCTATCTACACAATGAATTTGTTAGTATCTTCTTACATCTGTTATGTTTTTAACACGTTTTTATTATCGGAAATACAAACTGAAACGTAGATGCACAGAAAAACCAGAAAATTAAACCAGCGCTGGCAATCGAACCCAGGTCCTCAGCATTGCGTGCGTTTGGAGTTGAAATAAAAAAAAAATACAAAAAGACCCCAAAAACCAATCTTAATTTGATTACTTAACAGCGACATCTCTTGTCCGGATGGGCGGTTAGTTCCAATGGAGTGTCGAAAGTTTCTTGATGTGGGCTAAAACATAGATTTCGCTAGTGTCGCTGCTTAAGTGACTAAATAAGAAACAAGCTGAGATATGTGGTGCATAGGAGAAATTCGTGTCTGTACTACATTTGCGCTTACTGTAATTTAATTCTAACCAGTGGTAGTGTAGGGGTATTTTAAACAATCCCAAAACATTAGGTCACGATTTTTGGAAAAAAAGGCGTTCGATAGAGAGGCTTAGTTTGTAATATTGAAATATTGTATGCTGGACCCTGGCAGATTGAGACGTACTAAATGTAACAATAGGAACCTATGTATACCAACTCACAACCTATCAATAAATATTTGAATTTTTTAATTTGAATTTGATGTCTAAAAAGTAACTTTTCCGACTTAGAACGCCTTTTTTCGCCAAAAATAAATCGTTAACCGCCGATTTTGCTGATAAAATCCGCCATTCGATTCACGGCGCGCCATGCCCGACTTACCCTGTAAATATCGGGAGTACACAGTGTTTGGCCACGTCAAATGCACGCTAAAAGGCCCAAAAGGCAAATATTTGGCAGCCGGCACTCGCCGCCGTGTTGCCGAATGCTACAATGAATATTTGGGGAGTAGAAAGGCGTTATTGGCTGTTTAAAAACAGTGATTTCGGTTTTAGTTTTGTTTTATTACCGGTTTTGTAAATACACGAGTATGTTTGAATATTTATCCAAAATTACAATCATACAATATTATACTTTCAGTAACAATATTTTTAAACTACTAATGAATATTCAAAATAAAAAATAATAAAAAAGTTTGTCCCACTTAATGTACATCAATTTAGAAAAGGTCTATTAACTATCGTTTAAAAACAATGTATACTATTCTTTCTTCTTACTAATATTATAAATGCTAAAACAATTGTATGTCTGTGTGTTACCTCTTCACGCTTAAGCCGCTGAATCTCTTTAGATGAGATATGGATTGAAATAATTTAAGACTTGGAAAGGACATAGGCAAATAAAAAAGTGCTCCGTAATGTTGCTTCCTTGCTGAACCGGTGGAACGTTTGCCTAAAATTTGAAACAAAGATTATAGGTAGAGTCATTCACGATGACGCGTGCCGTGGTTCTTATTACAATGTCATTAATGGCTAATTTTGACAAAATCACGCGTCTTCGTTTATGTCACTATACTTCGTTTACGAAGTATACTTCGTATATGTTTATGTGTTTCTATAATATCCTAACTTAACAAAAAGGATACCTTGTAGTCCGATAAAAAGTATGCTTCCCGTAATATGGAAAGTATGTTCAAAAGTAAACATTAATAGGACAAACTGTGTATCCGGAAAATTGCGGGGCCCTTAAGGATTTATGTAGGCGCATGTATTTTATAGAATTAAACCTTTACCTAATACCACATAATTGCAATAAACTACATAACTATGCTTACGCAAGCAAGTAAATAATAACGCTTTTACCAAAACTCGAGAGATAGTCTATACACACGTATAGACCTAGTCTTTTACACGTATGTGTAAAAGACGCGATTGTTTTTTATCAAAATATCTTTCATCAAATACTTAGAGAAGTCTCTTCGTTCCATTCTCCATACAAACGTAGTCCCGGTTTCATTTGAAAACTAGGCAACAGAAGTAGATGAAACTTTGTAACTATGCCTGTGGTACGTTTGTAGTAAATTTGTAATATTGAAAACAAACAAACAAAATCACAACATTTATTGACAACAAAAACACACTACATCACAACAAAAACACAGTATAAACATAAATAGGAGAAGAGAGAACAATTAGAGACGTTGTGCTGTAGTGTGATGCCAAAAGGACTCAGCTCAGCATGTGCCGTAGCCCTTTAATCAGAGAGATCTTTAATATTGAACAAAACATTGCTTTTTTTCCTCGCATTCATAGTGAGCGAGACAAACAACCATAATGCCACTCGAACTATAGCCACCCTCGCTCTGCTCAGGTGGCTAAACATCTCGTCTCATTATGGCATGTATTAGTCCCTTAATCAATGTACTGCAACTCTCAACACTACACATTCATAGATAACAACGATGTTTATCTACGACTTGACAAAATGTCCCGTTCTGCCCCGTCGTGTCCTGTCCTGCCCGTCCTACCAATCCCGGGTCTCCCGAGGGTCTATAAACTAGAATTGATGAGTGCCTAACCGAGGGTGTGAACGTGCGAGTTTGTTAGAGGAACTAATAATAGTTTGATGTTCAAACAAAAGTTTGAGCTGTATATTAAGGACGGTGCGGTGCTGTCTAGTCTCTGAGTTATTTATTGCGTAACATATACAGTGCTGGGTTTTTATACCCCGACGCAAAAAGAGGTGTTATAAGTTTGACCGCTGTGTGTCTGTCTGTGGCACTGTAGCTCTTAAACGGGTGAATCGATTTGAAAGCGGTTTTTTTATTTGAAAGCAGATGCAGATGCGTTGCCAACCTAGAAGCCTAAGATGGAATACTTCAAGTGCCGGTGATTTCACCGGCTGTCTTACTCTCCACGCCGAAACACAACAGTGCAAGCACTGCTGCTTCATGACCTTTCACAAGGTCCTACCATCTGCAAAAGTTGAACTTAAGCTATGAAATTTGGTTTAAATATTCATAAATTCATACGGAACCCTCGGTGCGCGAGTCCGACTCGCACTTGGCTGGCTTTGTTTTCTTTGTCACTTACACTCACACACACACATAAACATCACGCCTGTATTCCCAAATGGGGTAGGCAGAGCACACGAAACGTTACCTACCGCTTCGGAGCCACTTTTAGCAATTTTAGCTTTAAAGTATGACAAAATGGTGCAGTAAATGAAGGAAGTTGTTGTATGGAGACCCAAGCATTAATTCCTCAGTCGATGAAATTTGCTTGGTTATTGTATAGTATGAGCCGTAACTAAAATATAAAAAATCCAAAAAGTTAGGTATTTATAAGCTAAAAATCGTCACTACGTTTAAAAAACTCGTATCTCTATACTTTATCATTCTCTTTATCAAGTTTTTTCGGGCTGAGGAATTACTGTTGGGTCCACTACCTTTATTTACTGCACTAAAAACAGTAGGTATGTACAATAGTGACAGTTTGCTAGCCTATCGCCTACAGTATACCTTAACCTATACCCTCAGTCGTCATTTACGAAATCTTTCTAATAAAATTTGATATAAATAAATATATATATGGTTTAACTTAAGCACTAAGCCTCTTCAAGGAAATTTCGACACCGGTGTCCGAAGAGCTGGCAGCTAACTCACTCAAAGAATTAGCCTAGCGATTCAACGAGGAAATGCTGCCAGCATCTTCGGCACAATGCCGCAGGGGCCTTTTTTAGATATAGTTTACTTTTTAATTTAGTTTGTAATATGTGGTATTATTTCCGAGTATTTTGTATTTAGGATAGGTACTTTTATTAATTTAATGCTTATTGTTATATATGTAATTATATTATTTTGTTTAACTTATATATAGATATAGTCGAAATCAAAGCACTACACATTTTTCAGCTCAATTTCCCCAAAAACGCACAGACGGCGGCAAGTGACTTTATTATCCTTCGTAAATCCAAACATAATTAAACAAGTAAACTTTTCGTGTTTGTATCAAAGTTCAAGTCAAAATGCTTTTAATCAATTAAGGCTATGAAAAGGACTTACGGATCAGATACCGAATAAGACAGAGATCGATACTAAACATAGATAAACCTTGCTCTAGACCGAGCAAAAAATGCAACCACAAAACAAAAGATAGTTATCATCATCATCAGCCGGAAGACGTCCACTGCTGGACAAAGGCCTCCCCCTTAGAACGCCACAATGAATGACAACTCGCCACTTGCATCCACCGGTTTCCCACAACTCTTACGATGTTGTCAGTCCACCTGATGGGAGGCCTGCCAACGCTTCGTCTTCCGGTTCGTGGTCGCCAATCGAGGACTTTTCTCCCCCAACGATTATCAACAAAGATATTCAACAGTTCGAAATTAACCATAAAAAAACGACTTCGTAATCAATATAAATTTTGAATTTAATTTAATTTTAATTTTATATTATTTGACTTCTAAGTACTTAATTGTTATTGTTTTGATGGACTTACGTCTGGAATAAATATATCATTTCATTTTCATTTCATTTAAGCCTTTTAATACCATATACAACCAATAACAAAAAACAAATTAAATTAAAATAATTAACTTTTTCTAAAAGATTGAAAACCAATCAATAAATGCAAATGACCAGGAAAACAGGACTTTCCCTAGAAATATCAATTTTTTACCGCCAAAGAATTTTCCCATCAAAATCGCCGACAGTCCAATGTAGCATTTACAAAGGGGTTTTAATAAAAAAAATCTTGCCGGCGTTTTTATTAAAATTTCGGCTGCTCCGCTAAGCACTGAAACTTTTTTATATAGTTTTAAAAATTCAACGACTTCTTTTAAATTTGTAATGCGAGTTGAAAAATAAAAAAGTTCGTCCAACGAAGAGGTTCTCTTGGGGGACATAAGTTTACCAGAGCGCGACTGCGCTTGCCTTAGGATAGCTTTATGAGGATACTCTGTATAAATATTTATACAACTAGCTTTTGCCCGAGGCTTCGCCTTCGTGGAATTCAGTTATCGCGCGCTGTTCCCTCCGGAATTGTGTATTTTTCCGGGATAAAAAGTGGTCTGTGTCACTCTCTGGCCCATAAACTATCTCTATGCCAAAAATCACGTCGATCCGTCGCTCCGTTACGGCATGAAAGACGGACAAACACACAAACATACAAACACACTTTCGCATTTATAATATTAGTATGGATACATACTTAAATACATATTAACATCCAAGATCCGAGAACAAAACATTTTATAGGTACAAATTTATATCTGCCCCGGCGGGGATTCGAACCCGGGACTTCAAGCTTCGTAATCAGATTCTCTAACCATTGGGCCATCCGGTCGTCAAAAATATTAAGTCTTTTTTTAGGGTTCCGCAGCAAAAATGGCAAAAATGGAACCCTTATAGTTTCGCCATGTCTGTCTGTCTGTCTGTCCATCTGCGGCTTTGCTCAGGGACTATCAACGCTAAAATCTGTTATTTTGCATGAATATATTATGTAAACTATGCCGACAAAATAGTACACTAAAAAAAAATTTTATTCGAGTACCTACCTCCCATAGACGTAAGTGGGGGTGATTTTTTTTTCTCATCCAACCTTGTAGTGTGGGGTATTGTTGGATAGGTCTTTTAAAACCGTAAAGAAGTTGCTAAAACGATTTTTCGGTTAAGTGATGTGTTAGCAAAATATTCAGCTTCAAAGTGCAAATTTTCATTAAAATCAAGTGTCCTCCCCCCCTTTCTTTACAATCTAAAGTAGTGGGTGAAAAATTTGAAAAAAATCAAGATTGTAGTAGGAAGTATATCAATCTTACAAGGAAAATCATAATGGTCAAGTTTTCTTTAGAATTATTAGTAGTTTAAGACTAAATAGCCTAAGGTATAACATATACCTAAACTTGGAACATTCCGTACAAAATACGAAATCCTTCAAAAAATATTACTTATTTTTTTCGTAATGGCTACGGAACCCTACTTCGGGCGTGTCCGACACGCTCTTGGCCGAAACCTATTAAAGTACTTTAACAACTTACCACCGCTTCCCTCCTACCCCAACCGCACATACGAACATACGCGCAGATTTATAGCTCCACTGATAGAGCTCGGGAAGTGTTTTGGAATCCCTGTTTATTTTAAAAGGAAAATTTACGAGCGCGATACGGCCGTCGATGCGATTCATTGGAAGAGGATTTGGTGACAATCGCGCAATCGTAAATACGGCGCGGAACAATAAAGTACACGTCTATAGGCGTAGGTTTATGTCCCATAGACAAAACATCAATTTTTAGAACCACCACCAGGTACCAGGGGGCCTACCACGCTCTCTTAATACGATTCAGTTTAAACGACGTTACTTTTGTGATTCATTTCAAGTGAGGTTCAATGATAGCGATACATATATCAGAGAAAATATCGGTATTTCATTCACTTGTAAGCGATTGAGATTCAGCTCTGAGGAATAAAGGTCGTGGTACCAATTTCGACGATTCAGTTTAGGTGCCTAAATTGAACTGCTCTGCGTTTGGATCGTTTAGGAAAGATCGTGGTAGGCCCCCAGGTGTTGTTGTTGTTAGTCTAACAACTGGTAGCATGGTGTACGGTTGTGTTACTCTGAAGATAAGCCAGTGGCGGACTAAGCCCGTCAGAGGCCCGGGGCGGCAAAGATGAATGAGGACAAAAGCTTTAAAAAAATGCACACACTAAGCACATTTTTAAAGTCTTGTAGGATTTGATCAGGGGAACGCGGAGGCATTCGGGTTCCTCCCAAGACCGGAGGCCCGGGGCGGGCCGCCCCTTCCGCCCCCCTGTTAGTCCGCCACTGAGATGAGCTCTGGTCGAGTTCGAAACGCGTCAATGTGATATGGTGGAGGTGATAGATGGGTTTGCGTGGAAGCAAAATATGGCGTCTTGCGACAAATTAATAAACAAAATAAATAAAGCACGCGAAAGAATGGCTACTGTAGAAAACTCTCACCTGACAATTCTTCGCCTGCTGTAGGGCAGGATCTTAGGGCGTCGGTAACGGGCACCGTTGGCTCGAAGTCTTCAGCTCCTCCGGAATCATTGTCAACTCTTACCTCTGGTGTCGTAGTTAGCCTTCAGATCAGCGCAGGGGTGCAAGGAGGCTTCCGCAGCAGCACTGAGCTTACGTTAAATTTAAACTACGGTTGAAGGAAAGCTGATAAAGTTCGGGCAGCGTAACGGCTGAAAATAGAGAATGAATGGCGCTCCAGCTGACAAGTCAGCTGGTTATGTTGTCGAAAAAGTGGAGGGGAGCGGTTATTCGGATGTCGGTAGTTTTGATAATTAAGGTGTGGCCACCGTGAATAAAAAATATTAGGAGGTAGAGGCTCCTGACATCTGGCAATACTGAACGCTTAGCTATCGTAAGGTCGCGGGTGAGCAAGGAAATTCTTTTAGTTCATTTATGGCAAATGAAAATTCTAGAAAACGATACATTCGGGCATTTGAAATTCGGGCAAACGATAGAGAACCCTAAAAATAACCCAACATAATCCTCGTTCAGTCCAAAACAAACCCGTGAGCGTTTCGAGACAGTGCCTCATGAACACGCAAACGGAAATGAGATTGCGATAGTATCCTCGCTTCCTGATCCTTCCTATCACTAATTCATGAATTACTCAGCCTTGGCCTCCAACAAAAGTTTAATTAACAGCATACAATCGACTTCATAATAATATGAAAGTTAAACATGTGTCGACAACGGAGTCGATTTATACAACACGGACTGTACAACTCGCCTCCCACTTTCACTCTAACTCAAAGAAATTCAGTTGAAAATCCTTTGCCGTAAAGCCAAGTTATTTAGACGCGTAGTTGGTAAATTACATATTTAAAACGGTGTGCTTTCGGTCTGCGTGATACGAGCTATATTCCGTTGTTTAGGGCACAATTGAGGTGGTTAATATATTAACAGAGATGTTAGAAGTTTCATAAACCGAACTGTCTGGTTTCTAAGTTGTTAATTATTTCCAGTCGGTATATTTGGGGAATTTAGATATTAGAATTTGGTTGTAGTTTAGAGTGTTGATGGGGACGGGTAATTTATTTGTTGGTTTAATTTATTAAGGGATAAAATGAAGCTTGTAACTAAAGGTTGTAATTGGCAACACTTCATATTTCGAAGACTATAATAATTGTGTAATTAATTGATTGAATCAGGCGTTACTTTGCGGAGGTCCATCAACGAAGTAAAAGAATTTCTTTTTTGAACATGAAACTACCGTGAGACTCATTCATATTAAATGATATAGTAACGGATAACTCACGTCTTAAATCTAGTTTAGCTCGACTGTTACGGGCTATTTCGTAGCCCTTCTTCAAAGGAGCACGCGACTCGGCGGCTGCCGCAACACGCGCATTACGCGCCACCGCACTGCTCGCGCGACTGTCCGACGAAACAAAATCGGAGCCTAACTATACCAACCAACTTACTATCGGAGCTAAACTCGATTTAAGACGCGAGTTATCCGTTACAATATCATTTAATGAGAATTTATTTGCTTTGAAATGCGTCAGTTAGTGTGGTGGTGATGATAGATATGGGTTTCAGTGATTTGTGTGTGCTCTTACAGTGTGGATGTGGAAGAACTGCATGAACACACATATCTTGCATAAGCTTAGCTATCATAAGGTCGCGGGTGAGCAAAGAAATTCTTTTAGTTCATTAATTTAGTAATTTGTTGAACTAGTTGTTACCTTGCTCACCCGCGACCATTGCGAGAACTAGTACGTCTTTGCAACAAATGCGTGTCCATGCAACTTCTTCTGTATCCACGCTCTATAACTCCTACATCTGGTACAGTGAACGATTGTGCTGTTCTGATGATGAATTCTGCTTGAGTTCGAAACGCGTCAGCGTGGTGTAGTTTGTTGTGTGTTTGGGAGCCGTGCCAACGCTGCGTCTTCCATTTCATTGTACAGTTAACCAATTGATTTCTAAGCCACTATAGAACCTTGCCACAAGGCTCGGAACCGGTTTATAAAATAGCGGTAAATACCGATTTATTTCGGTTTAACTCCGAACTTTCATAAGAACGCGAACGTTTTTAAAAACTTAACTATAACCTAAATAAACCGGTTGATTCGACGAGTGACAGCTGGCTGGCTGGCGGCGGGCGGCGACGTTTATCCTGCGCCGGAATAATCCGGTTTTTATTGTTCTAAACCGGTTAATCTGACAAAAACTTTATGGAAATGTTCCCTTAAAAACCGGCTTAAAAATAACGGTTTCGCGAACGAAACCCAAATGAAAAGGTTTTGCGCCAAGTACAATGATAACATAACGGAGAAAGTCGGCGTCGCGTCGTATCAAGAGGTCAAAAGGATGGCTCACTCAAAGGAGGGATGTGTGGAAGATACTCCACCGACAAGAGTGTAACTCTTAAGTTAAAGAAGAGAAGAGACATAATAACGGTTTGGAAATTTAACCGGTATCCGAGCCTTGTTTGCCGTAAATTATTTTGGTTTGTCCACAGCAGCATTGCTGACTTGATGACTTATATCACCATGCCGATGTTCTGTGATGACCTAGAAATCAAATTGGTTGAGACTACACCATCAAAAGTGGATGGTGAAAAGCTTTATGTCTGTCCGTCCGAGCCTGTACGTCGATCAGGCGCACGAGGGGCCATTAATTCCGTGACGTCACGAAAGCTCGTCGCGAGATATTGATGACGTCACGGTTCACAGTGCGCTTGCATTAAAATGCATTTCCGTTATAGAATACCCAGGCGTTGCGAAGAAATTGTTTTCCACTTGACTGTTTCGCGGGTACCGTGCAATTTTGCAGGACAAAAATCTATCCATACTAATATTATAAATGCGAAAGTGTGTTTGTGTGTTTGTCCTTCTTTCACGCCGTAACGGAGCAATGGATCGACGTGATTTTTGGTATAGAGATAGTTTGTGGGCCCAAGAGTGACATAGGCTACTTTTTATCCCGGAAAAATGCACAGTTCCTGAGGGAATAGCGCGCGATAACCGAATACCATGCGGACTGAGCCGCGAGCAAAAGCTAGTCTATACATATAATAAAGCTAAAGAGGGTCGAAAGTTGGTACATGGAAGATATCCGAAAAAAAGTTTGCTGGAGGAAGATACTCAGAATTGATAACAGAACACGTTCCAACAGTTTTTAGATTTTTTCTGTTTGTTTATCTGTTTGTCATTTATTTGAGCGGGGGTTTTCCGACTTTTATTGGTTATGTTATTGAAATGAGCTACACACTTACACTATTTAATACGAGAGCGAGAGGGATCGCACGACACGAACTTCGAACGTTGTGTTTCGGAGTAGCCCTTCTGTTGGCCTCTTAGAGAGGGTAGAGTCACGCAACGAACTATGGAGAGAGCTATGCTTGGAGTTTCTTTGCGTGATAGAATCCCGAATACGGAAATTCGTCGAAGAACTAAAGTCACTGACATAGCTGGAAAAATATGCAAATCGAAGTGGCAATGGCAGGCCACATCGCTCGAAAAACAGATAACCGTTGGGGGAGAAAGGTCTTCGAGTGGCGACCACAAACCGGAAGACGAAGCGTTGGCAGGTTTCCCACCAGGTGGACTGACGACATCGTGAGAGTTCCGGGAAACCGGTGGATGCAAGTGGCGAGTTGTCGTTCATTGTGGCGATCTAAGTGCGAGACCTTTGTCCAGCAGTAGACGTCTTCCGGCTGATGATGATGATGATGATGTTATTGAAATAAGGAACTACTTCTTTTTTCTCAACATTACAATTCATAGCTACAAAAACGCATTACTCAAGCACGTGCTCCATCGGGAGTAAATGGATTATTGTATTATCTGCAAGATAAATGTAAATGCGTTTCGGCCGTACGGAAGAGTTAGTAATTAATTGCACATATCACTTACAGCGCGTGGAGCTTATACTTCCTGGTGGGGCCACGGGATTGTAGGATTGGGAACGGATATTGTATTTGTTACCTACTCTTCTTTTAAGTCGCTACACCCTGGAAAGAGTCCTGGTGCACAGCTTTACTACTTTTACTTTCGTTTAAGAGCTATGGTGCCACAAACAGACACAGCGGTCAAACTTATGATACCACTCTTTTTCATCGGGGGTTAAAATAAAAATAAAAATTACTATAATACTATTTTTGTTTTGAAAAAATTACTTTCTGTCTAGTTTCTTCCGGCGCAATCTCCTTGGTTAAAATGGTGTATATTGTACGAAAAGTGACATGTTCGTAGCTTTTTTTTTTTTTTTTTTTTTTTTTATTTGACTGGAAGGCAAACGAGCTTGCTACCAAATACAATACAATACAATACAAATATTCTTTATTGCACACCATAAAGCAGTACAAAAACTTAAATATAGACACTGATATAGGGTAGACAATAGGCGGTCTTATCGCTTAAAAGCGATCTCTTCCAGACAACCATTTACAATCTGGCTACGAGGTGGGAAAATCGTTCCCATTTGGTAACTACGTAGCTACAAGATAGGACAACACAATTTTCATTTCGTTGCTAGCTACTAAATCTGGCTACGAGGCGGCAAAATATCTCGCATTAGGTACTTATCTTATCTTATCTTAAAGTTAGGGACACACTTCTTGCGGACACACTTCCACCCGTAGGGATCTTTTGTTTAATTAAACCTCCTTTGCACTTAATCCATTGTTTTTATCACCTCTTCCAAAAATTGGATGATTTGACGTAGCGGTAGTGCCTTAAAGTCTCCTGGCTCGGGGTATCCGTCACCAAAGAGTCTCGTTCTTAATCTGGCGAGAGCGTCACATTCACACATAATGTGTTCCATTGTTTCATCTTCCTCGCCACATATTCTACAATCTTCCTTGTCCTGTAGTCCCATCTTCACTAGTATGTGTTTAGTATTGAAGCGACCTGCAAATGCCCTGACGATATGTCGGAGTTGTTTCCTACTGAGTGTCCAGAGTTTTTTTAGTCCAGCTAGTGCTGACATTTTCGATGAATCGTTTTGAATGCTTTAGACCTTCCAGTGTTTTCCACTCTTGTTGGTATTTGAATCTGGAGTGGTCGTTTGTGGCATTCCTTATAGTACCTACCTGTGAAAGTCCCACATACGGTTTTCGGGCCCTAGTTTGCATTAGTTATCTACAAGATAGGAAATCACAACTCCCATTTCGTTGCAAGCTACCAAATTTGACTACGAGATGAGCAAATCGTATACATTTAGAATCTAGCTACGAGACAGGAAATCACAATTCCCATTTCATAGCTAGCTACCAAATCTGGCTACGAGATGGGAAAATCGTTCCCATTGCTAGCTGCAAATGAGGATTTTGCTTTCCCATTTCGTAGCTAGCTACCAAATCTGACTACGAGATGGGAAAATCGTTGCCATTGCTAGCTGCAAATGAGGATTTTTCTTTCCCATTTAGTAGCTAGCTACCAAATCTGGCTACGACGTGGGAAAGGTTCCCGCCGTTCTCCTGGCCTGCCCTTTAATAAATAGTTCACGTAAACATTTTCCTCTTAATTCCCTCTAGATTGAATGGCGGAGGCACGCGCTCCGCCTGCCAACGCCCGTATTCCGCCCGCGTACTGGACTCTTCGACAGGTAGCCTAATGGAATTGGGCACAAACATTGATTTTGTTGAAAGGCCGTCTTGCTTGTTCTGACGTACAATGCCTTGTTATGGCAGCTTAAGCCATTTTTGTGATTTTTTTGAAGCAGTTATTGCGAATATGTGGTAATGTCATAAGCTTGAAACGGATAGCTCTCCATTTCTTCCGTGGATGTCGTAACAGGCGACTGAGGATATAGGTTAAGGTATACCGTAGGCGACAGGGTAGCAACCTGTCACTATTCTACCGTTTTTGTCAAACTTAAAACCTAAAATTGCTAATAGTGGCTCCGAAGGGGTATCGTTTTGCGTACTCTGCCTCCCCTATTTTGGAATACAGGCGTGATGTTTGTGGTTATGTATTGAAACGGATAGCCATCTAACAGTCGTTTAATATATCGAGATAGCTGGAAAAATGTGCAAGTTGAAGTGCCAATGGACGGGCCACATCGCTCGAAGAACAGATAACCGTTGGGGGAGAAAGTCCTCTAGTGGCAACCACGAATCGGAAGACGAAGCAGGCCTCCCACCAGGTGGACTGATGCCTCATGCCATCATGAGAGTCGCGGGAACGTGACGAGTGACGAGTTGTCGTTGATTGTGGTGTTCTAAGGGGATGGCCTTTGTAAAGTAATAAAAGTTTTCCAGCTGATGATGATGATGATGAGTCGTTTAACGCTCTCAAAATCAAAAATCGAACTGACTATTCTGTAAGTTTATTCCGTAATGATGTTTTCACATAACAATGTTACCCCTAGCCTATGCTAAAGGGGCTGGTCTGAAAATCAGCGCTAGGTGTATCCTGCCAATGTTGGCTCTCGCTGGCATTGGTATCCATGTAGCTGGTATATTTCCAATTGGTTTATTTACATCCAATTTCCTAATCTTGTTTCGAATGCGAATCGAATCTTGTACGAGATTTTCTCGTGGCATTAAATTATTTTATTATTTATTTGTTTTAAACACCTAGACCGCAAAGGACTCTTTACATGTAACTTTTTGTACTACCAGCGCTTTCAGAAAGACCATCATTATGAAGAAGAGTGTGCCGCTAGAAACTTGGCAGAAATGAATATTTTCAGACTATAAATTATATTACAATTCTTTAAATGATCAAAGCTAGAAAAACGGATTAAATTATTCCGCTAGAACTATGCAATTTTCCGAGATAAAACAATCGTACTTTGTTGGGGTCACAATCTAGTTTAATCTTGAAGAGGAAGCAGAAAAGAGTTACTTTCTCATTTATAAACATAAAGAACCCTAATACGGACGGAAGTATGGATATACTAGAAAAATTTATGCCTTCCGGAAAACGAATTATATTAATGTAGCATTATAGCAAATGTTCGGTATATCTATCCTTATAAATCCACCTGCAAGCGGTAGCGGTGAAAGATAGCGGAGAAGCAACCTAAAAATATCTAGACTTAATAAGGCCTTAAAAAAGTAAGTGCTTATGCGATTTCCTCTCTCCAACGTCGCCGTAACGTCGCGTCGTTTCGCGCCGGTTATTATTTCCGTATTTAATCCCGGGTACCTGTCCCGTTCTTTATCTGGTATCTTGTCGGTGGCTCGTAACGTGGAGATTCGCGCGTGAACGCGTCCCGCGGGATAGGCGGGATGGGATATGTTGACAAGCGAAAGCTTGTGCACAAGCGTTTTTGTCGGCGGTTTCTCGACGTGCCGCCGCGGTGACGCCGACCGTATGACCATACGTGGCTTAATTACCGCGTTCAGGCGACTGTATCTGCGGATTGTATCTGCGGATGCGTCCGCCGAGGTGTAGAGGGTGGTTTTTGCTTGTCTGTGGTAGGTATTTAACGTCGGCCGATGCATCTGCCACTCATCCGTTTGGTGTCGGTTTTTCGACACGGATCAAAGGGTGACAGCGCAAATGCAACGCGCCTGCCCACACGTCTGCCGATGTGCGGACGGATCGCAAGAGGAGGCATTTGATCCGTGTCGAAAAACCGACACCAAACGGATGAGTGGCAGATGCATCGGCCGACGTTAAATACCTACCACAGACAAGCAAAAACCATCCTCTACACCTCGGCGGACGCATCCGCAGATACAATCTGCCGACGCATCCGTCGATATGTAGAGGAGGCATAAGAAATCGCCGGCAAAAACGCTTATGCACAAGCTCTAAAATAAATACCTACTATATTGACAATAATGTCGAAAGCATGCTCGGCAAAAAGCTCGAAGCAAAGCTGTCGTTTCGCTTGAACGCCCGCTAGAATGCTCGCTAAATCGTTTCTGTTTATTTTATGATATTTTTACCTGTAAGTAATATGTTTTTTGTTTTCTTTTAAACCCTTTAATTACAATTAAAATAATTTCTGGATACTTACGCGTATGTAGCCGCAAGTATTCACTAGTGTAAGAGACCTTATCAAAACTGCCTTCTTATTCCACTAAACCCGCTCCCGGTCCAAGATTTCGTTTTTACGGTCCCGTTAAATATTCAAAGGGAGGTATTCCACAAAATAACCGGAAACGGGGTGGGGGGCCCTCCCACCGGAGAATGTTTACTTATTTATGTCTAATGATTTATGATCGCATTCCGTTTCGGGAAGAGGTTTTATTTTATTACTTTTTTAAGATGTCGGTGTCGCGATGTTTTATGTTATTTTGAAGTTTATTCGAATCGCTAAGGTGACGGCTTACGACTACTTTGCTTGCGGCTTATTGCGGCGTGTCAAGCGAGTTGCCGCGATGTTTTACATACAGGAAATCTGTTTCCGTATTGTCTAACCGTTCGATAATTTGACAACAATTTAATGAATCAGGCGTTACTTTGGGGAGGTCCATATCAATGAATTAAAAGAATTTCTTTTCTCACCCGTGACCTTATAATAGTAAAGTTTATGCAAAATATGAGTGTTCACGCAGTTCCTCCACCTCCACTCTGTAAGAACACACACAAATCACACAAACCCATCTATCACCACCACCACATTAAACTGACGCGTTTTGAACTGAACCAGAGCTCATCTTCAGAGCAACACTATGTTCGTTCACCAGGTGTTAGACTAACAAACCACTACTTAAATACTTACTGCTAATTACTTGGGTATTTAGGGAGCTACAGTGACAAATTAAAACGTTTGTTGTGGTTTATTAGTCTAACATCTGTTGCCATGGTGTACGGTTGTATTACTCTGAAGATGAGCTTTGGTTGAGTTCGAAACGCGTTAGTGTAATATGGTGGTGGTGATAGATGGTTTTGTGTGATGTGTGTGTGTTCTTACAGTGTGGAGCACGAAAAAGCATATATTGCATAAACTCTATCAGCAGATCGCGGATGAGCAAAGAAATTAACAAACCCTGCTTGCAAATAAAAAAAAGTATTCAAATCGGTTCACCCTATTAAGAGCTACGGTGCCACAGTAAGACACATTGACACACAGAAACAAATAGCGGTCAAACTTTTATCACCCGTCTTTTTGCGTCGGGGGCTAGAAACGTGTTCAATCAAGCTATGTTTTTAAGCCATTGGGGCTTGAGGGGGAAAAAGAGAGGTGTCGTAAGTTAGACGGCTATGTGTATCTGTGTGTCTGTCTGTCTGTGGCACCGTAGCTCTTAAGTGGGTGGACCGATTTTTTTGTTTATTTGAAAGCAGGTTGTCTAGCAATGGTTTTTAGACATATTTTATCAAAATTGGTTCAGCCGTTTTTGAGATATTGAACTTTGAAATGACAAAGTCGGGAGTTTTTACAGACAGACACACATAGCGGTCAAACTTATAACACCCCTCTTTTTGCGTCGGAGGCTAGTCACATCTTAACTGTGAAAGCTAGCCTAACAAAGTCTATCCTCTGAATCACCACGTTAATCAAAGTTGACCACGGCAGCATAGCAAATACACTCAACCGCCTAAACTAGTGAGTTCCCTTTATTTTCCTTAGCCTTCATCATCCCTGTCGGCCAGATAAAAGGCGTTAAACATTATACGGCCCTGAAGAGGGTTCAACCTGCCCCACACTTAGGGTTAACGCTCGTTTGTTGCTTGCTTATAAACCGTCGGGTTTTGTAAAACTCAGAGCTGCCAGCTTAGGTTCGAAGCTATGCTAGCATAATCATTAGAAGGACCACTGATAAACAAAAGCATTGTGAAGAAACAAATTGACTCGGATACCGGTTAAATTTTCAAACCGTTATCATGTACTTGGCGTAAAACCTTTTCATATTGGTTTCGTTCGCGAAACCGTTTTTTTTAAACCAGTTTTTAAGGGAACATTTCCATAAAGTTCTTGTCAGATTAACCAACCGGTTTAGAACAATAAAAACCAGTTTATTCCGGCGCTGGATAAACGTCGCCACCCGCCGCCGGCCGGCCAGCTGTCAAGGCTCGGAACCGGTTTATAAAATAGCGGTAAATCCCGGTTTATTTCGGTTTAACTCCGAACATTCATAAAAACGCCAGCGTTTTTAAGAACTTAACTACAACCTAAACAAACCGGTTTGTTCGACGATTTTCAATTGGTTAATGAAAAACCCATCCCTCGCACATTATTGGTGGAAACTTTGCTTCAATTGGCTTGGCTGTGTCAGTGATCGTTTCCCTCTACACATTATATTCTGTTGTAAGTCTAAACTGTCAACATCTTAAATTCATAACCCTTATCTCGTCGTAATCGCTGACAATCGTAAATTTAAAGCACTCCCTTCCGCCTTAAGCTGTCATTACAGCTGTATAACGACCAACAAACGACCTATACGAGACTTCTATACCCCTTCAATGACTTATATGACCCCTATAGCAAAGGTCCAAAGGCTATTTGTCAGCTATTAATGCTTCCGAAGAGAATCAATTACGTAGCCCTGTTTATGAACCTCCTGTAAATTGCGTTGCTGTGTGTCCTTGTCTGGTCTGTTGTGTTGGAAAGGGAAAGGAAGAGGGTTTGTAATTGTGTGCACGGTGTTTGATGAATCGATTCAGATTTTAACGTAGATGTTTGGAACGCAGAAAGTTTACTTTATAATAAGTTTTGTTATTCCATTTTTAATGCTAGCTTTTTTTTGTCTACTATCCTTGTAGTTGTGAACAATACAATACAAAGACTCTTTATTGTACACCAGAAATAATAAGCGATACACAAAATAGATACACAGAGAAAAAAAATATATACGGTAAGCAATAGGCGGCCTTATCGCTTAAGATCGATCTCTTCCAGGCAAACTTTTTTACAGAAAGAAGGAAGGTCTAGAACATTGAAGGTTTTTTTTTTAATTAAGGTAAGTGGTTTATTTATTATATTTTGTGCATTCTTTCGTGAGTCAAAGACGGTTCTGGTAGAAAATCAGCGCTGCAGGCGTCTAACGCTTCAGCGATCGTTTCACTTTTGCGGGGACAAACAAAATTGTGTATAGGTACGTATTTACTATTTTCATGTATTTTTCTGTAATATATGATAAATATATTTTTTGTTTATTTTGTGTAATTTTTGCTGTACATGTGTGTCTTCTGTGTTAGTGAATAAATGTCTTCTTTCTTTCTTGCTATATGGACCTCCGCAAAGTAACGCCTGATTCAATAAATTATCGTATGTATAGTATATAGACATTGTGGAGACAGCAGGACCGGTCTAGAAGAAAGAAAAAGATAGGCAATCTGAAAGGGTGGAGAGGTGTATGCCCAACGGTGGGCGAAAACACGCTGAAGAAGAAGAAGAAGAAGTGATAGTATAGTATATTGACGACGTATTTGACGACCAGATGGCCTAGTGGTTAGAGAACCTGACTACGAAGCTTGAGGTCCCGGGTTCGATTCCCGTGTCGGGGCAGATATTTGTATGAAAAATACGAATGTTTGTTCTCGGGTCTTGGGTGTTTAATATGTAATTTATTGAATCAGGCGTTACTTTGCGGAGGTCCATATCAATGAACTAAAATAATTTCTTTGCTCACCCGCGACCTTAAGATAGCTAAGTCTATGCAAATTATGCGTGTTCATGCAGTTCCTCCACCTCCACACTGTACGAACACACACAAATTACACAAACCCATCTATCACCACCACCACAACTCACTGACGCGTTTCGAACTCAACCAGAGCTCATCCTCAGAGTGACACAACCGTACACCATGCTACCAGTTGTTAGACTAACAAACCACCACCACTGTTTTAATTTGTCAAGCAAAACAAAAAACTACCCGCAAAATATTAATAAATTTTAAATGTGATACAAAACTACCTTAACAACAAATAAATAAAATTAAAAAATCAAGGTAGTTTTGTATCACATTTAAAATTTATTAATATTTTGCGGGTAGTTTTTTGTTTTGCTTGACAAATTAAAACAGTGGTGGTGGTTTGTTAGTCTAACAACTGGTAGCATGGTGTACGGTTGTGTCACTCTGAGGATGAGCTCTGGTTGAGTTCGAAACGCGTCAGTGAGTTGTGGTGGTGGTGATAGATGGGTTTGTGTAATTTGTGTGTGTTCGTACAGTGTGGAGGTGGAGGAACTGCATGAACACGCATAATTTGCATAGACTTAGCTATCTTAAGGTCGCGGGTGAGCAAAGAAATTATTTTAGTTCATTGTTTAATATGTATTTAAGTATGTATCTATCTATATAATTATGTTTATCCGTTGCGTAGTACCCATAACACAAGCTTTGCCAAGCTTACTTTGGGACTAGGTCAATTGGTGTGAATTGTCCCGTGATATTTATTTATTTATTTATTTATTTATAGTATATAGGCTGGGACGATGATTAGATAGATATCGAGTGACTCAGCTGTCACGCAGTAATCTACGAATTATTCTCTGATTTGAATAATTACTCCTCTCCCTGTTTTAAATTTCGCTCAATGACGGATGGAAATGATTGGTGGAGCTCGTTCTACGTTCATTTTTCCTAAAAAAAATGCCTCCAGCCAGTCGGAATGGCACCCAAACTGATATTAAGGAGAATATAGATAGGAAGGTAAAAGAACAAACCATCTATATACTCAGTGACAGTCAAGCAGCTCTAAAGGCACTCACATCGCCAAAGGTTGACTCAAGACTGATCTATAATGGAGTACAAGCATTAAACAAGCTTGGCAGACGCAACAAAGTGCGACTGGTTTGGATCCCAGGACACAGAGGCTTCATCGGCAATGAAAAAGCAGATGAGCTAGCAAGGGAAGGGTCAATGAACAAAAACATAGGGCCCGAACCGTATGTGGGACTCTCACAGGGTACCATAAAGAATGCTATAAACGACCACACCAGATTTAAACACCAACAAGAGTGGAAAACACTGGAAGGTCTAAAGCACTCAAAACGATTCATCGAAAACGTCAGCACTAGCTGGACTAAAAAACTCTGGACACTCAGTAGGAAGCAACTCCGACAAATCGTCGGGGCATTTACAGGTCACTTTGATACTAAACACATACTAGTAAAGATGGGACTACAGGACAATGAAGATTGTAGATTATGTGGTGAGGAAGACGAAACAATGGAACACATTATGTGTGAATGTGACGCTCTCGCCAGATTAAGAATGAGACTCTTTGGCGTCGGATACCCCGCGCCAGGAGACTTTAAGGCACTACCGCTACATCAAATCATCCAATTCATGGATGAGGTGATAAAAGCAATGGAGTAAGTGCGAAGGAGGGGTAATTACACAAAAGATCCCTACGGGTCGAAGTGTATCCGCAAGGACCCCTAAAAGTAAGATAAGATAAGATAAGATAAGATATTAAGAAGTCGAAATTGAGTTGAATTCATATTAAATGGTAGTGTAACAAATAACTCACGCGCACTAAGAGTCTCCTTTGAAGAAGGGCTACGAAATAGCCCGAAACATGTCGAGCTAAACTCGATTTAAGACGTGAGTTATCCGATACATAATTTAATATGAGTTAGTCTCACGGTAGTTTCATGTTCAAAATTGAGTATACTCAGTTTAACGTACAAAAGAGTGTATTTTGAGATTTTTTTAATGAAAATATTTTTGAATGCCTTGGACGAGATTGGATCAGCACCTCGGTTATACGTGGTTATATTACTGACTGTACTAAGAAGCTCCCAGCTAACTTATTCGATACTTTGATCGCTTCCTCTACGTAATAATGACACAGTGTGTATTTTTTTTATTCGACTGGATAGCAAACGAGCAAGTGGCTATGACAATGACTCTGATGGCTCTTAGAGTATAGGTACTGTAGGGATTAGGCTGTATACCGCTGGCAGGTGGTAAAAATGACCGCCTGGCAGGCTAGACTGAATATATTTTGTATAATTATAGTATTTTTGTATTTTATAATTCTGGAATTCGATTTAAAAAATAGGATTGACAGCGGTATACATGCCGGAGCACAGATTGCTCCCGACAGCCTGAGAGGCTTGACCTATGTTTGTAAAGTATATCTAAGTATCTTTGAATATATGAAGCAAGTATTGAAGAAACATCCTTTCATTTGAACTAAGTTTAACATCACGCGCGTAGATCCCCTATACCTAAGCTCTACCAGCTACAGTCCCCACAAGTGGTGGAGTAGGCGCGGTCGATGTATTTTTATGTTTTAGCTTTCGCTAGCCAGGCGGTCATTTTTACCACCTGCCAGCGGTATACAGCCTAATCCCTACAGTACATAGGGAAGCTACTCTGGCTATGAGTGGAGTATGGCTTTTTGTTTAAAAAAAAACTTAGCAACTAGAAACTTTTATATAGCTAGTTTAGTTGGGTAGTGTCACAAAGAGACGTTCAAAAAACATTTAGTTGTGACACTATCCAACCAAAGCAGCGATAATGTACCTAATGACGTGTACTAGGTATTAAAATAATCTGAAATATAAAAAAAATGTAGGTGATTATGAATGATCGTCAAAAAATTACAACCGGTTCGGAAAAACCTCTGTCCAGAATAAATCAGTGAAAACTCAGATATTTCAGATAGGTAGTTCTTATTTCTTAATTGTATATCTATCAAGGATGAAAGTAATACACTTGTAGGTCTGAATTAAGGGATGGCAAACAGCGATGGAGCCTTGATTGAGGTCGCTGCTCGGAGCTTTTTACCTAAAATGCTTTTTGATGATATTATTTATTGCTTTAGCCCTATAATGAAACGTCGTAAATTATGTTTTGTGTCTAAAGTACATCCTACTGAGCAGACCGGGTGGAGTTGGTTGCCGCGTTCCACCGACTCCTCGAGCATGCTGCGGACCGGGTGGAGTCGGACGCCGCGTCCACTGACTCCTCGAGCATGCTGCGGACTGGGTGGAGTCGGACGCCGCGTCCACCGACTCCTCGAGCATGCTGCGGACCGGGTGGAGTCGGACGCCGCGTCCACCGACTCCTCGAGCATGCTGCGGACCGGGTGGAGTCGGACGCCGCGTCCACCGACTCCTCGAGCATGCTGCGGACCGGGTGGAGTCGGACGCCGCGTTCCAAAGGCTCCTCGAGCATGCTGAGGCAGTTGACTGGCGTCCTCCAACCGGACGGCGCAAGCCGCTTGCCGCGGCATGGCACCCGGGTGAATAATCCAGGCTCGATTTTTGTATTGTATTGTAAAACTCTTTATTGTACATAAAAACATATGAAAATAATAATAAAAATAATAATATCATGGGACACTTGACACCAATTGACCTAGTCCCAAACTAAGCAAAGCCTGTATTATGGACACTAGGCAACGGATAAACATAACAGAAATAACAGAACACAGGATAATAATATTTACAAAGGCGAACTTATCCCTTAAAGGGATCTCTTCCAGTTAACCTTTGAACGATTAACAGGAAGGTCAAAGAACTCAAATTTAAATTAACTCAAAAATTCCGATTAATTCCGATTCCGATTTTGACGCGGCGGATAGGTTATTGCCACTGTTAACTGGTTTTTAAGTATTGTTATATTCGTTATACTATAGTTGATATAATACTCTATTTGTAGGACCTAATAATATATTGATATTCCTCTTACTCTGCCAGAAACAAATTTTTGAAATTATTTTTCCAATAATTAATTTATTAGAGTAAAATAGTTTAAAGATTATCATTTTTATACCCTAACAGGGTGTCGTGTACCTACTATTTTATTTAATAATATGTCACCTAATGTAATGAATAATGTAAATGAATAAATAAATGAAAATACTTGGTGGGCTGTCCGGAGTCCGTTTTTACTTTAAAATCCTTAAATTATAAAAAACCATTGGGTAACTCTGGTTAATTTTAGCCA
Organism: Choristoneura rosaceana; assembly: GCA_037349165.1. Classification (NCBI taxonomy): domain Eukaryota; kingdom Metazoa; phylum Arthropoda; class Insecta; order Lepidoptera; family Tortricidae; genus Choristoneura; species Choristoneura rosaceana. The sequence continues at coordinate 2,271,400 of JAZBNJ010000045.1, forward strand.
AGGCATGTTCTTAATTAGTTAATGCGTACAAAATACAAATATCATCCTAGTGAGTACAATTATTGTGCCCCGAATCATCCCATTAACAAACGTTCGAGCGCACAACCAAACTTTGGTGGTCAAAGTCTAGTTCGATCTCACTCGTTTCTAAACGATACATAAAAATACCACTATATACATAATTTTTTAGGAATTACTACAGGAGCCGTCGTTTGTTATTATATGGACGGATTTGAACGAAAGGGTATAACCCTGTAAGGATGGCGAAACTGCCTTTGACGAGAAAGTGGTTTTCCTTTGGCTCGGATAATTGTCTTTACATACGTTGTAATTTGACCAAATTTTAGCCCCAAAATGGGCGTGGTTTTTGAGATAATTAAAAAAAAAGGAAAATCGTTTTTATTTTTTATTTACCAAACTAGTGGCCCGATTTTCACGAAATTTTTATATATTATGTAGAAAATTAAGAGCGTTTTTTTTTTTAAAAAATCTAATTAATTTTATATTTAAGTAAAAAAAAAACATTTTTTTAATATTCATAATTTTTTTTTTTACTTGCGAGGTGGCGACACCTACCAATATCAGATATATTATGACCCATTTAATACTCTAATACATATATTTTTTTCAAAAACATTCATTTGGATCATCAGGTTAAAATAAGCGAATTTGTAACATCTCATACATAGCCTTCCCTTTACTACGTACATGGGCGTTTTCAAAAAAAGTTGTTGAAATGACTTTTTTTTTAGAAGTGAATGAAATTTGGTATTCCTGCTCAGAATCCGGAGCACTTTCGATTATAATAGGAGAAAAAAATGTCTCAATATTTTTTATTCCATTACGTTACCGTTTTCATACGCGTATCTGTGGCGGTAGTGTAATGGATAACACAAAATTATATGAAAAACCTGGGACACTTTTTTTTCCCATTGCAATCGAAAGTGCTCCTGATTCTGATTAGGAATACCAAATTTCATCCACATCTGACAAAAAAGTCATTTCAACATCTTTTTTTTGAAAACGCCCACCTACGTAACATAGGATTCAATAGTAGGGTGGGTTGAAAAAAAAAAAAATATTTTCTTAGCATGGGGGTAGAATTTGTACCTTATGAAAAAAGAAAATTTTCCAAAAAAAAAAATATTTATCTAATATTTTGAGGTGGCCCACTCGCTTTTAAAATTAATAATTTATCAAATGAGGTAGTTCCAACAAAAAACATTTTTTTCGGTCAAACATCGTGGAAGACGTCTAAAAATTGTCGATTGTGATTTTCTTTACTTATAACTTTCATTTTAATACAAAAGAAAGAGAAGTAATTTTTTGATTTTTTACATTAATTACAAAAATAATAGAATTTTTTTTTTTTTTACTTTTGATTTCCAATTGGCTTTCGAGGGGAGACCCTACAGGTTCTAGAACACCTTTAATATATATTTTTTGGTACTACTTCATTTAATAGATTATTAATTTTAAAAGGGAGTGGGCCACCTCAAAATGTTAAGTATTTTTTTTTTTTTTAATTTTTCTTTTTTCATAAGGTACAAATTCTACCCCCATGCTAAGAAAATAAAAAATTTTTTTTTTTCAACCCACCCTACTATTGAATCCTATGTTACGTAGGTGGGCGTTTTCAAAAAAAAGATGTTGAAATGACTTTTTTGTCAGATGTGGATGAAATTTGGTATTCCTAATCAGAATCAGGAGCACTTTCGATTGCTATGGGAAAAAAAAGTGTCCCAGGTTTTTCATATAATTTTGTGTTATCCATTACACTACCGCCACAGATACGCGTATGAAAACGGTAACGTAATGGAATAAAAAATATTGAGACATTTTTTTTCTCCTATTATGATCGAAAGTGCTCCTGATTCTGAGCAGGAATACCAAATTTCATCCACTTCTAAAAAAAAAGTCATTTCAACAACTTTTTTTGAAAACGCCCATGTACGTAGTAAAGGGAAGGCTATGTATGAGATGTTACAAATTCGCTTATTTTAACCTGATGATCCAAATGAATGTTTTTGAAAAAAATATATGTATTAGAGTATTAAATGGGTCATAATATATCTGATATTGGTAGGTGTCGCCACCTCGCAAGTAAAGAAAAAAAAATTTTGAATATTAAAAAAATGTTTTTTTTTACTTAAATATAAAATTAATTAGATTTTTTTTAGAAAAAAACGCTCTTAATTTTCTACATAATATATATAAAAATTTCGTGAAAATCGGGCCACTAGTTTGGTAAATAAAAAATAAAAACGATTTTCCTTTTTCTTTAATTATCTCTAAAACCACGCCCATTTAGGGGCTAAAATTTGGTCAAATTACAACGTATGTAAAGACAATTATCCGAGCCAAAGGAAAACCACTTTCTCGTCAAAGGCAGTTTCGCCATCCTTACAGGGTTATACCCTTTGGTATGTAAGATAGCTGGATGTTAGGAATTATGCATAAGGTAATTTTTTACTCTATATTTATGCGGGAAATAATCATAATAGCTGAATTTTGATTAGAGACATGAAATTTGGCGCAGGTGTTTTACATGGTATTTTAATTAAACCTATGACATAATTTTTGGGAATCTTCATAGAAATTAAAAAAAATCCAGAATTCTGGTTCAAGTGCTGGTTTTGACTAATTTTCGCATGCACAGCCACGCGTAAAATCTACTTATATAATAAATAAAACGAATTATTGACTGTTTAAGCCCTTCGCAGAGTTTACATCTAAATAAACCCATTATTTAATTACGTACCCACACGAAAATGTCTACCAGCTGGTAATATTAGTCGATCTGTTTATCCAAAATCAATCAAGCAAAAACGCTACACTCGTCTTCGTCACTCAACTTCCCAAAATCCCCTACAGGTCGGGGAAAAAAATAAATTAGATTCCCGTTCGATAAATTCAATTACAGAGTATTTGAAACGGGCCACAACCGAAAGCTCCAAGGAAAAAAAGTGGGAAAGTTGCGAAGCTCTTTAATCCTATTTAATTTCGGAGCGACGGAAGCTAAACAATAAATACCTAAAGAAAAACTTTCGTATTCATAATTCAACGCAAGTGTAAACGATAAAAAGTCTTCTCCTTGTGCTGGCTTGGATAGGTGGCAGCTAGTGGGGCGAGTGGACGTTGCTGGAAAATATGGAGGGAATAATCGAAAGGATATTTTTACCAATTATAAAAATATGTAAGACACTAGCTTTTGCCCGCGGCTCCGCCCTCGTTGTATTCAGTTATCGCGCGCTGTTCCCTCGGGAACTGTGCACTTTTCCGGGATAAAAAGTAGCCTATGTCACTCCCGGGCCCATAAACTACCTCTATGCCAAAAATCACGTCGTTCCATCGCTCCGTTACGGCGTGAAAGACGGACAAACATACAAACACACAAACATAGAAACACACTTTCGCATTTATAATATTAAGTATGGATGTATAACATTGTCATAATACTTTTAAGCTTAATTATTACATAAATACAACTTTCATAAAAACTAAGGAGAAAAAACAAGTACAATAGTCTAAAACTCTTGTTAAGTAACTCATATTATTACAGGGAATTAGGGAATCTGACAGTGGTCATGGTTTGAATGGGTCCCTACTGTTGAACTATAAGTTACTTCGTAGTTCTAGACTAAACTAAACTAAAACGAAAAAACTTTTTTTCTCTTTTTATTAGTTTTAATCATAATAAAATTAAGGCAGTCGGATATTTTTATGCGATCGGTAATCACATTCAATGCGTAATTTTTTAATATCTGTTCTGTCATTTCAAAGTTCAATATCTCAAAAATGGCAAAACCGATTGTAATGAAATAGTTACGAACATAGTTAAGAACGTCAAGGAAACTGGATTTCAAATAAAATAACATTTCATTTGTTTCTTTGTTTGAGAGTTACTATGTATGCCACAAACAGACAGATATCAGTGTCAAAATCAGCTCAGTCAGCTTTTGCCCGCGGCTTCGCCCACGTAGTATTCGGTTATCGCGCGCTGTTCCCTCGGGAACTGAGCATTTTTCCATGATAAAAGTAGCCTATGTCACTCTCTGTCCCATAAACTATCTCTATGCCAAAAATCACGTCGATCCGTCGCTCCCTTTCGACGTGAAAGACGGAGAAACATACACACAAACACACACACTTTCGCATTTATAATACCTATTCAAAGTCAAAGTCAAAATCTCTTTATTCAATTTAGGCTATAACAAGCACTTATGAACGTCAAAAAAAATCTGCCACCGGTTCAGGAAAAACCTCTGTTGAGAAGAATCCGGCAAGAAACTCAACAAGGTATTTTTTTTTAAACCGATTCACAATATTTATAAATGATATCTATATACATTATACATACATCACAAATACTTAACACAACTTTAGTTACTTTATTAGTATGGATATAATAGGGGTTAAAAACTGCATGTGCCCTGTCCGCGCCAGTAACTCGCCCCAGTACTGTCCCGGTCCTAATGCGCCAGTCCCGTAAGGAGACGTTGTAAAGAACTTTTTGGCCGCCCCGTGACAAATTGCTTAAAGATTACCACTGCCAACATTTCAATCTTCATCTTCCCCAACCTCCTATATCACAAAGCTGTGAAACCCCAAAAATATCCTTATACCAAACACGCAGTGTTGATTATCCAACTGCATTATGCGAGGATATACGAGGTTGAGGAAGTAAAACGAGGCTTCCTCTCGCAAGATCCTCCATCCTCCGCTTAGTACAAACTCGTCAAATATAAAAAGGGAAGCAAAAAATTCGCGCGGGAAAATTCGTACAAACGAACCGTGCACAAGTTTTTCCGTGTGTTTTTTTTTGTTTTTAGGAGTGCTTAGGTCTTAGGAAACGCAACATAATTTTTCTCCTTGTTACCAAGCTCAGTGCAAAAATATTATAGGTGAAAAATGTAGGCGGTAATTAAATAATTGAAAACCAGAAAGTAGTTTGCTCAGAATCGAGAGTAGAATCGAAAGAAAGAAAGAAAGAAAATACATTTATTTAACGCCCTAAAACAAACATAGAACAAATAAAAACATATATGACGCTAAAAAGGTCCCCAAAATCGATCAATCGAACCGATTAAGTACACTATGTTTTAAATTAGGTTGTTTTTATTTTTTTAAATCCTTTTTTTTATTGTGCCCAGTTTAAAAGTTACGACTGCAACAATCGCCAATTAAATATTTTAATTGTTTGATTTTCTTCTAGAAACGTCAGAGCGCAAAACAAATACAAATCATAAGTATTTCAGGAGTGTAGAGTAAATAAAGTAGAGTTACTGACTTAGCAAAACACAAGAATATCTTTTAAATAATTAAGGTAGTAACGAAATATTTTTGGAGTGTCTGAGGTTTTTCGGTTATTTAATTAACACCTTGTTTATTGCATTCACTAGGTACTAGTACAAGTATAATATAATATTCGTATTATGCTGGATTTACAAAGCCCTCTTCCGCGGTTTTGCACGTACCTAACGAAAATAGCTCTCCGCATACCAAATTTTATCTAAATCCGTCCAGCAGTTCTGGGATTAAAGAGGAACAATTGAATATATATATACACACACACACACACACACACACACACATACACATACACATACACAAATTTATACTATTATTTTTAGTAGGATTTCACTTCAAAAAACATTAAAAAAAAGTTTGTAAAATTCGTTTGCTTATGCACCGTTTATACTCAGTGGCACAAAATTTGGCCTTCTTTTCATCAAAAATTGACGAATTTTCATACATTTGAGGGGCAGATTTTTTGCCGCTCAGTATAGGCAACACTTTTTAATGTTATCTGTCCTAACCTGTGTAATGTCACTGCTGTTATAAATAAATTATTATATTTCTTCTTCTTCTTTCTTTCTAGTCATCCACGGAACCCGTTAAAAAGAACCAGTTCGCGCTTATCGATTTCTTTTTTTACAATATTAGAGTTAGGCGTTTTCCTTATGTTTGCGGGAGCGATTTTGTTTGTCAAAGAATTTACGTGTGTCATTTGTTAGCGTTTTTACACGCGAATACAGGGTGCTACTCCGAAACACAACGTTCGAAGTTCGTGCCGTGCGGTCCCTCTCACACTTATACTATTTAATACGAGAGCGAGAGGGATCGCACGACACGAACTTCGAACGTTGTGTTTCGGAGTAGCCCTACAGGGTGCTTTTTTGTATCCTTTTTTATTTGGTTAATGTATTGCGTGGGATGTGATTCGTGAGTGTAAGAGTGAGCGAAATGTGACAAGTACAGTAACATATCACGTTGTTTTTGTGGAACTTAGCTTCTTAACAAAACAAAGGCTTATATCAAGAGAGAGGTCAATGTCACTCGTTTTTAATGGCAAATATCAATCAAATTACGAAATCGATACGGAATTCGATTGCTGAATTGGGACCTACGTACCTATACTTATATTATAATGAATATTAGGCAAGTACATAGATATAGATAAACAGACAATGTAAGCGAAGAAAAAAATGTTTTGGTTGAAAATTTAATTTAAAATGATTTTTTGAAAATTATATCTGTCTCTTTCTTCTATGGTGCTTCATGTGTGTTTCGTCACCTGTAAGTAAGTATTTCTCTGTTTAATCTTTGATTTGAAATTCAAACCGTCATAACTTTTTAAATTTAAAAGTGGCTTCATTATTTTTCCGTTCGATAACACGCTTTGAAAAGCTTTGATAGTCAAAATAAATACCGTTTTCTCTTCTTATATCGCAGAAATATATTAATTTTACCGCAGCTAGCCAGCTACAAGCGAACATACTATGTGCATGCTAATTATGTGTGTTTGTATTTTTAACCCCCGACGCAAAAAGGGGTGTTATAAGTTTGACCGCTAAGTATGTCTGTCTGTCTGCGGCACCGTAGCTCTTAAACAGGTGGACTGATTTGAATGCGTTTTTTTATTTGAAAACAGGTTTTCTAGCGATCGTTCTTAGACATGTTTTATCAAAATAGATTTAGCGTTGAGTAGTTACGAGAGGACATAGGAACAGACATACATACATACGCGTCAAACACATAACCCTCCTTCGCAGTCGGGTAAAAATCCTGGCGTTATCAAACTAACTGAACTGTACATTAAACATCGAGGTGCGAGTCATCTTCTAGTATTCACATAAATGAATAGAAAACATCGCCATTCCTTTCATTAATCTTGTATAACAAAGAGGTAAGAGGTGAGCGTAGGTCAGTAAAGTCACGGAGCGTAGTCAAACCCTTTTTTTATTCGACTGGATGGTAAACGAGCAAGTGGGTCTCTTGATGGTGAGAGATCACCACCACCAACACCACGAATACCACGATCAACACCAGGGGTATTGCAGATGCGTTGTCAACCTAGAGGCCTAAGGATACCTCAAGTGCCAGTAGTTTCACCGGCTGTCTTACTCTCCACGCCGAAATACAACAGTGCAAGCACTGCTGCTTCACGGCAGGATTAGCAAGCAAGGTGGTGATAGCAATCCGGGCGGACCTTGCACAAGGTCCTACCACCTACAAAATGAATGGAATGAAATTGTGGCAATATGTAAATCAAAACATACAAACATAAATTTATATAGGTAGAGTCATTCACGATGACGCGTGCCGTGGTTATTATTACAATGTCATTAATGTCTAATTTAGACAAAATCACGCATCTATTGTTTTGTTTTGTTGTGTATGTTTTGTTTGTTTTTGCTGTTTATTGTTTTTTTTGTTGTTGATGTATTTGTGTGTCTTTTTTAATGTGAATAAATGTCTTTCTTTCTTTCTTTCTTTTTCTTTCTTTCATCTTCGTGGTCTACATAAAATATATTTAGGACAGGTCCAGGACTTACAATTTAAGTATACAGGTTAGATTAAAGATTGGGTTAGTATTCGGTTAGGAAAACGGGACTGAAGCTCCGCATTCAGGTCTAGTCATTTCTAGACATTGTCCAACTAAATCTGGGATCCGCTTGAAGATAAATGATCCCCTCACCGCCGGGGCAGGTTATGTTAGGTTAGGTTGCCTAAGTATGCGCTTTATATCGTTTACAGCGGAATTTGTTTAGCGGGAAACTGTTTTATTAGTTCATTTACAACTTCATGTGGGAGATGAGTTGTTTTTAATATATTTTGAATTTTAACGGTTCCAAATTAGCTCCTAAACAAGCTGGTCGCTAAACCGCTCCCACCCGGTGTGACGTCATTTGTTTGTTGTCGACGGTTCAGATATCATTCAGTTGCGCTGAGCTGTTGACGTAGTCCAGGTAATGCTATTTTCCTATAGAAACTAGTTCATACTATGATTACAGGCATACTGTGTCTTTATAGATGTGCTTCATACAAATTACTATACCTACCTGATGGTGGAACCCCTGTAAGTGACTTTTGATGATGATTATGTTGTATTGTTTAAAAGATTATTACACATAGGTAGTAATAATTAATGCTAATTTCATATATTGCATATATTGTTGTTCTTGGACAAATGCTTTATTTCTAAATAAATATGATGTGTTGATCTGAACGCTGTTTTACGTAATTATATCTTCCTTTAATCTCCCACATACACTTACGTATAGGTGGGCCAATCAACTATTTCACCGACACTTTGGGCGTCCCCTTCGTTACCAAAATTGTCTCCGGCATTACCAAAAGATCGTACTTCCAATAATTTCACGGTTTAATAGGTTGAACTTACATAGGATGGCATGTCATTGTATTCAAGTACACCATCTATTAAATTAAAGAAAAAATATGTTTACTTACAAAAATCTGCAATTGTTTGAAAAACGTCGCGGACAGATTAGTGTCGGTAAAAAAGTTGATTGGCCCAGGTTGGCTTGAGTTTTATAATAATTGGTAAAATAATTATAAAATTATCTTAATGAAATAAAGACGAAATAATCGCTTATAGTATTGTCTCCAAGTTCTGTCACCAAGAAATGTTTTTCGAAGCTTGAAGTCCCGGGTTCGAATTTATTTATTTATTTATTTAATCTCATAATCCCGGCCGGGGCAGATATTTGTATGAATAATATGAATGTTTGTTCTCGGGTCTTGGATGTTTAATATGTATTTAAGTATTTATTTATCCATATAAGTATGTTTATCCGTTACCTAGTATCCATAGTACAAGCTTTGCTTAGTTTGGGACTAGGTCAATTGGTGTCAAGTGTCCCATGATATTTATTATTATTTTATTTTTTCTTTGATTCTTGCTTTATCTCATAAACTTTCTATTGCTGATCCTCCAAAATCAAATTGATTTTAGATGTTTTCCTCTGTTGCCGCAGTTTTTAGTCATCCTTCGCGAAGATGATCTTTATGAGATGTCTACGTTTAAATTCAGCCGTTCAGTTTTCGCGGTTGAAAGAAGGCTAATATTCCTTGTAACCTTACCAATTTATATAAATTTCTCTTAGCAACCCCGTCGAAAAAGAAAAAGTGTATGATGGCACGATATTCTAATTTATTATTTTCAAGCAAACACAATGACAATGTATATTAGTTAATTAATAATAAAAAATATGGTTCTGTCCATGTTTTGTCCATCAAATGACAATTTTGTCAGTGCCTAGTGTATTTTATTCGTTACATCGACTAAAAAAATTTAGAACACTAATGGCTACTTGAAAGAAACACATAAATCTCGAGTTAGCGTTAAGCTCAGTTTAGTAGTGTCAAAATGTATGGAACTGTCAAGCTTAATCCAGGTTTAACTGCTGAATCTAGATTTAATTTTTCCTGGAAGACGGCCTTAATATGCCAATTAATGATGGATGAGCGATAGACGACGCACGTGTCTTATCAAGAATCATTAAATAAAATTTAAAAAAAATGAAATTCCTAGCTTTCCTTTTTTTGGGTACAAAGAAAATCTCCTCGTGTGTTTATGTTTAATGTTTATTTGGGCAAAAAATGGTACAATATAGAAAAAAACTTAAGAAAACAAGACTTAAACGAAACATAGACCAGGTAGGATAGGTTGCCTGGAAGAGATCGCTCTTAAGCGATAAGGCCGCCTATTGCTTACCTTGTAATTTTCTCTGTGTACCTGTTTTCTGTATCGCTTATTATTTCTGGTGTACAATAAAGAGTATTTGTATTGTATTGTATTGTATTGTATTGTATTGTATTGTATTGTATTGTATTGTATTGTATTGTATTGTATTGTATTGTATTGTATTGTAGACCAGCAAATATGCCACTAAATTGTTATGGAAATGAATATACTGAATATATTAACTATTAAAGTTAGGTAAGGTGTTAGACCAAAAGCTTTTAATATGGCTTGACTTCGAATGGTGTTATTTAAAAATCTCTCCGTGCAAATTACAAAACCGTTTTAATTGCGCAAAACCAATTAATCAAGTCTCACCTTTTAAATTTCCAATTGGTACAAACCGGAGTAATTAAACAATACCCGCTGTCGTCTCTGACGAAGGTCCTAATACCTCGATTTGTATCTGTTTTTGTTATTTATTAATTTAACCTATTTATAATTTCTGTGTCAAACGATAAAAATGCTGTGTTAGCCTTATACTGGGTGACCTTAGTTTCTGGACAAATACGTATTCGTTTTTGTCCAGAATTAACTTAGCTTAGCAAGATATTTAAAACCAATCTGCAAAGTATCATAACAATCAGTCCAGTATTTACTGAAAAACTAACGGATTTCTATGTATCACTTTGGAGCAGCCTGTGTATATGGATGATCTGATGTCATAGATTTTGTTTCTTGTCTAATTAAGCAAATAACTATTTTAAAATATTGCTAAGTATCAGTCTTATCCATGGTTTCGTTATTCGTCCAGAAGCTAAGGTCACCTTATATAGTAGGTATAATGGTTTGTTTTGTAACCACTCTAGCAAAAGGTGTTTCCTATGAAACGATGTAGCTCTATTGGGAATTCCTACGGGAAATTTCACAAAATCCTCGAATTTCAAATCAAATGCCAGATTTAGTAGTTAACGCGAAGGATATGCTGCTTTAAAGTACAGTATAATCAGTTCTACTCTCGATTTTGGGCAAACTACTTAGATATTTTTTACGTTACATACGCAATTTTTTTTTATTCGACTGGATGGCAAACGAGCAAGTGGTTCTCCTAATGGTAAGAGATCACCACCGCCCAGAAACATCTGCAATACTGCAGATGTTTTGCCAACCTAGAGGCCTAAGATGGATACCTCAAGTGCCAGTAATTTCACCGGCTGTATTACTCTCCACGCCGAAACACAACAGTACAAGCACTGCTGCTTCACGGCCGGATTAGCGAGCAAGATGCTGGTAGCAATCCGGGCGGACCTTGCACAAGGTCCTACAGCTATTAAGATACTATTAGATAAGATGATTATATTCTATTATATTGTCCATACTCACGAATCTAAATAGCTATTAAAAGCACATCCATTCTCGACCTTATTGCCTTTGACCCGTCTACGCAAGCCCGATTCATCACCCAACACAGGCATAACAAGTGGCAAAATATTTTTATCGCAATATTGAGGGGGGTGGGGGAGGATTTACGGCATATATCGCGCGTGGGGTTGCTACTTGTATGAATTTACCTGAACATGTCTGGTTTTCCAGTTTTCTAGACTTTCCCGATTTTTATGCGAAATAAGAAGCGTTATTGTTAAAACTTTTGTGATACCACAAAATTTAAATATTCTTCAATGCACGCCATAAAACAATACAGTAAAAGGTCTAAAATTGGTACACCGAATTTCTGTTGGGTAATTTAGGCTGTTTATGTTCCATGGCCGAATAAGTCGAAACGTAAAATTAGGGGGGCTAGATTCGAAAATCAAAGTCCGTATAGTACCGTATCGTCAATCCCTCTCACTCTCGTATTAAATAATATTAGTGTCAGCGGGATGGCAATATAATAAGTTCGTATTTTGTTTTTTTTTATTCGACTGGATAGACCATAGACCAGATCAAGACCAGGAGGATCGCAGATACGCTGCCAATCTAGAGGCCTAAGATGGGATACCTCAAGTGCCAGTAATTTCACCGGCTGTCTTACTCTCCACGCCGAAACACAACAGTGCAAGCACTCATAATCAAAATACCACCAACGGGACTTATCACGCTAACGCACACAAGTAATATTTACCTCCACGTTTCGGCAACATTGCAGTCACCGTGGTCACGAGTAGACTGAAGTGTGGGGTATCAGGTCTGCCCAGCAGCGCGAGTTCTTCGAACTACCCGCACTTGATCACTAATAGTACCGACACTCGTATCACAAACTACCCCCACTTGGTCATTTTTATTTGCACCTTTTATTTTTCTTTGCACTGCTGCTTCACGGTAGGATTGCGAGCAAGATGGTGCTAGCAATCCGAGCGGACCTTGGTCCTACCACCTGCCAAATGCGTTAAAACACTTTAATATCCGAATTTAAAGTAGCACTTTTAAAATTCGTAGCTAACAACCCCGACCGCGGTACACGGCGGGCGCGGGGAGGTGTGCCAGGGAATTAGGTAAATTTAATTTGCACACGCTCGATAGCTTTTATGAGTTTATAAGCAGCTTGCTTTTTACGGTTGTTTGGATCCGGAATTTGGATTTAACTGCTTTAAATATTCATTGAATCGATCGTTGTTTTGCAAACGGTATCTTTGGGTATGCAGATGACAGTAGGTACAGTCTCGGTGAGATACGCGTCCGATGCGAGGTCTGGGTCAAAAGTCCAATATTAGAAGGAGTCAATGATTGAGGGGCTGAATTCGACTTAGGAGGCTGTTTCCCAATGGGGTGATGCCTATTTGGTCGAGTTCAACCAGGCTAGTCTTTTTTCGGTGAAACGGAGTCCATTCCACCTTTTTCTTTTATTCAACTGGATTGCCCGACTTTCCGGAATTGTCCCGTTCCGATTAACGACACGACAGTCTCGAGCTCTTAGGTCCAGATCTCTCATTCAACCCAACAAAAAAAAAAACGGCATATAGAAATATCTAGATTAATTTTCAAGCACTTGAATGCTTGCAAAAGTTACCTGAAAAAGTAGCTTTTAACCAATAAGGTTTTACTTATCTTGTGTAGTCTCCAGTGTAGGTACGGTATCATTAAGATGTTGCGTTCAATAGGATATTTGTCAACTTGAATTTTCTATTATCCTATATCAGGCTGTCGTGACATGACGGTCAAGCAAGACAATCAAAGAAGCTTAATTATTTCATTAACAGTGTGTTTTACGCAACGAAGTTGACTCTCTAATTATTTACCAAAAGTTACATGAACTTTTTAATTACTTATTTTATACTTAAGTCTACTCCTAGATACGAGTATCATCTGTTAAAATATTGGTACCTAATTTGCTAGCACCTTATAATTTATTATAATCATCAGTGTTTGCTATATCCTAAATACACATACAAACATCACGCCTGTATTCCCAAATGGGGTAGGCAGAGCACACGAAACGTTACCGCTTCACAGCCACTTTTAGCAATTTTAGGTTTTAAGTTTACCTATAGCCTATTTCACTTTGAAATCTAAAGAGTATTTGTCTACGGGATAAAATCTTATATAGACATTGAAATATCAGCTCTCTGGTTAGGTGTACATTAAATCTATTCCGCTTCACTTTTACAGATTTAGGTCTCAAAAGACCTCAATTTTTCCGAGTGACAGCGAAATATGGCGGTCGGAACGCTCGCAGTGCCCCGACGCAGGAATAAACAAAGGTAATCCCGCCATCAGTAGCGGCGTATCTGAAGGGCTACTCCGAAACACCAAATTCGAAGATCGTATCGTACCGTCCCTCTCACTCTCGTATTAAATAACATAAGCGTAGGCGGGACGGTACGATACGAACTTCTATTTTCGAATTTCGTGGTAGCCTTGCTGGACGAGACGGTATTGTGAGGGACGATCTTGAAACGATGCACGGGTTTCGTGTCGTCGATCATAGATGGCGCCGCGCCGATTAGGACGATGGATGCTGTTTTGCATTAGACTGATAGAAAGAAAGAAGAAAGAAAATAATTTATTTATAACAGCAATGACACATTAAGGTTAGGAAAAATAACAATAAGAAGTGTTGCCGCTATAAAAAAGATTGATTCTGCAATACAATGTCAACCCTAAAGGTAGTTTCGCACTACGTCCGATCGTTGTTTATTTTGTGTATTTATTTATGTAATTTGTGAAATGTGTGAATAAACGTTTTTCTATTTCTATTTCTAATTCGATCCGAACCCGTGAAAATACGGTCCGAAGTATGTAGTCGTAGAACTTTTGTATGGTACTTTACGCACTACATCGGAGAGAAATCGGATGACGAAATCATACAAAAGTTCTACGACTACGCCGGACCGTATTTTCACGGGTTCAGATCGGGTTCGGATCGGACATAGTGCGAAAAGGCCCTTAGAAGAGAATTTTAACAGTTGACATTATATTATGTCTCCTCTACATTACTTATTCTGTGCCTCTACATATCGACGGACGCGTCGGCAGATTGTATCTGCGGATGCGTCCGCCGAGGTGTAGAGGGTGGTTTTTGCTTGTCTGTGGTAGGTATTTAATGTCGGCAGATGCATCCGCCGCTCATCCGTTTGGTGTCGGTTTTTCGACACGGATCAAAGGGTGACAGCGAGAATGCAACGCGCCTGTCCACACGTCTGCCGATGTGTGGACGGATCGCAATTTATCCGGATATATAGTTGCGGATCCATCTGCCGACGCAGTCGTCGATATGTAGAGGAGGCATTACAAAACAGCATCCGATTAACTACCAACGTACCTATGTGTTGTAATGTTAATAAAGTAAAGAACAAATTAATTATTGAAGTTGCTTTTATACCAAACATAAAAATAGAAATGAGATAGCTCACAGGGGCGTGAACCATGCGCAAGTACCTGTATAAGTAGGCATATCCTTATATTTAGGTTATATTTTTTAAGCTTTTAACCTAAGTAAATATCTCTATACTTATGAGTAGGTTAAAAGTGAAACTAGTGTAAACGTTGAAAAAAAAATATATTCTGTCAAAATTAATAAAAAAAAAAATTCACAGGGTTTATTCTATCAACGTCTTTATACCGTCCCTCGCGATGTCGCACCGACGCGATCGGCAGACAGTCGTAACGCCGCGATATGTCTCCGCAAGCCGCCGTTTGTCTCCTAATCGCGTTACGACTGCCCTGAGCCTAATGAAAGAACTGGATATAGCCGGAAAGAACTAGATATTACCAGTCAGAAGAGGATTGCGCCAGTACAGTTCAGTCGATCTTGGTGTGGGAAAGTTTTGGTTTTCGTTTAGTTTTAGGTGTTTAAAAGAAGTGTAATACAAAGAATACTTGACGAAGGAACAGCTAGATACAGGCACCTGTCAGTTGCTTGCAACTGCCTGCCTGATAATTTATATAATAACCAGCTTTTGCCCGCGGCTCCGCCCGCGTGGAATTCGGTTATCGCGCGCTGTTCCCTCGGGAACTATGCATTTTTCCGGGATAAAAAGTTGCCTATGTCACTCTCGGGATCATAAACTATCTCTGTGCCAAAAATCACGTCGATCCGTCGCTCCGTTACGGCGTGAAAGAGGGACAAACATACAAACACACAAACACACAAACATAAAAACACACTTTCGCATACTTATTAGTATGTATTATAATGTTTGAAAAAAAAGAAAGAAAAACATTTCTTGCCAATAACAAACATACAGTGAGAAAGTATACCTACCTATGCTCAGCTATGTGGCTTGTCTCAGACTCAGGTTCGATTGTGATTGATTGCATAATAAATATTCTTTTTTTTCCTTTCTATTTAGCAAATGTATCATAAGTTTTTGCTACGGGTTTCATTGATTATATTTTGACCCCCAGGGATTTTTTGTGGGTTGGGAGCTTCACACACACCATTTAATTCAGGTTTCCTTACGATATTTTCCTTCGCCGTAAAGCTTGTGGTAAATTTCAAACGAAATGCACATGAATTCCCGAATAAGCTGCGAGCCGGGGTTGAACCCACGATTTTTTGCTGGAGAGGCCAGTCGTTGCAAGGACAGTCGACAAAAAGTACAGTCAGCAAGAACTTTCTTTAAACATTTTTTTCCTTTTATCACAATTGTTTTAGAAAAATTGGGAACGCATCTGAATATCGAATGTTAAAATATCGAATATATTAAAATATCGAATGGGTCATTAATATCGAAAGGTTTGTTTTCTGAAACCGTAAAATTTTCAGGATTCATTAAAACGGCATCGTATACCCCTTAGGTTAGGTTAGGTTAGATTTATAACAATTATAAAAAAACACACAGTCTTAAGAAAAATACTTTTAAATAATATGACCCATTCGATATTTTAATAAATAATCAGATACGTAACCGAAAAATTACACACCAATTTGATAAACTTGGCAAATCGTTCCTTTTATCCACTACCTAAAGATTCCTAACCTCCCCCTTTTCCTTCCGTTCTAAACCCCCCAATTGATTCCCCTCTGAGCTCTTAACATAATAACCAACGTGTCAACACGTCGCCGTCGAAACTGAATAAGTAACACGTGAATTTTCTAGACAGCCAAGCGTTGTAACCTGCAAGGCTACCACGAAATTCGAAAATCGAAGTTCGTATCGTACCGTCCCGCCTACGCTTATGTCATTTAAGAGAGTGAGAGGGACGGCACGATACGAACTTCGAATTTCGTGTTTCGGAGTAGACCTTCTGTTTGGATGAACCTCTTCGTTTAATGGCTTTTTTTCCGGCGCGGGAATGTTTTTTTTGCCAAGAAGTTTTAACCTTCGGCTTTAGATAGGGTGGCCCATTTATATCGGTCAGTATGGGAAAGTCTGAAACTATACGACATACGAAAATTTCTTCTTAGGAACCATGACATCAATTTTAATAACAAGAAAAACTGCATTCATGTATTTAAAAAAAACCCTGTATTCAGCTCGGGAATCGAACCCGGTTGTTTTGAAAAAAAAAAAACTTACACTATTTCTATTTAGATATCGATTGTTTACGTCTTAAGCAGTAAATGTCTCCATGAAACATTATGTCTAAAATGAATAAAATGCATTGTTTCCACATACTTTAATTTATTTTAGTAGGTGTTCGAAGTGTCCACCGTTACAATATTCAACAAATTCTGGCATGTAAAATTGTCTTTATGGTTGTTTGTACCTCTTTGCTGGTAAAATCGATGTCATGGTTCCTAAGAAGAAATTTTCGTATGTCGTATAGTTTCAGAATTTCCCATACTGACCGATATAAATGGGCCACCCTGTATAGGTACGTTAGAAACAGCTACCATCACGAGAAATACTTACAATGATAGAGTTTGGGCTAAAAAAGGTTGCGGTAATATTTTTAGAATGCAACGTCCGCTGGAACAGCGCCATCTATTGGTTGCAGACGAAGTTGGACAGCGTCATCTATTTTTTTTTAATATTAAAATATTATTCTAGGACAACCCTAATAACTATGTTTTCGCTTCTCATGCTCGTAAAGTTCGTATTATGCTGGATCTAGGCGACATAAAATAACTTTTTATGCTCTAATGCATTAAGTAAAATCTTCGTCTAAGACCAAGGCAATCAGGTGTGTGTAAACCACCACAAATAAAGAATGAACTAAAAGAATTTCCTTGCTCACCGCAACCTTACGATAGCTAAGCTTATCCAAAATATGCGTGTTCATGCAGTTCCTCCACCACACTGTAAGAACACACACAAATTACACAAACCCATCTATCACCACCACCACAACACACTGACGCGTTTCGAACTCAACCAGAGCTCATCTTCAGAGTAACACAACCGTACACCATGCTACCAGTTGCGTACCATGGTACGGTTTGTGCTAAACAAAATAATAAAAATTAAAAGGATAAAGCCGCGAGCAACTACACACACACACACAAACATCACGCCTGTATTCCCAAATGGGGCAGGCAGAGCACACGAAACGTTACCGCTTCGGAGCCACTTTTAGCAATTTTAGGTTTAAAGTTTGATAAAAACGGTACAATAGTGACAGGTTGCTAACCTTAACTGCTGTATACCTTAACCTATATCCTCAGTCGCCTCTTACGACATCCACGGAAGAAATGCAGAGGTGTAATTCTAACCCGACACCACAACCCCGACGGGGGAGCAACTAGCTAGCTTATAATATCATCATCATCATCTCAGCCTATATACGTCCCACTGCTGGGCACAGGCTTCCTCTCGGAATGCGAGGGCTTGGGCCATAGTTCCCACGCGCGCCCAGTGCGGATTGGGAACTTCACACGCACCATTGAATTGCTTCGCAGGTTTGTGCAGGTTTCCTCACGATGTTTTCCTTCACCGCAAAGCTCGTGGTAAGCTTATAATATCAGTAGGATCATAATCCAGTGACGGTTAGTTTAGACTTAGGTAAGTTCCCCATTTGTCCCCCAAAGGCTCACTTGTGCCCCAATCGTGTACAAGTGACACCCCCCCCCCCCCCCCCCGCACGCAGCCATTAGCGCACAAAGACTACTTGCGCAGGAGAGCGAATGCATACCGTCGTGATGCAGGGAGAGCGCTGGTGACAAGCGGTCGCGTTTCAAAGTCAAAGTCAAAATCTCTTTATTCAATTTAGGCTATGACAAGCACTTATGAACGTCATAAAATCTACCACCGGTTCGGAAAAAACCTCTGTTGAGAAGAATCCGGCAAGAAACTCAACGAGGTATTTTTTTTTTTAGCGGAGATGAGTCGCGCCGTCGCATTCACTGCCGCTATTTTTCACCACTGACGCAAAAGAGGGGTGTTATAAGTTTGACCGCTATGTGTGTCTGTCTGTGGCACCGTAACGCTAAAACGGGTGGACCGATTTAAATGCGAAAATCGGTTCATCCGTTTTGAGATATTGAATTCTGAAGCGATAAAGTCGGAGTTTTCCAACTTTTGTTGGTTAGGTTAGAAAATCTGCTGTCAATTAAAAAAACCGCATTCAAATCTGTTAAGAGCTACGGTGCCACAGAAAGACACACAGACACACATAGCGGTCAAACTTAGCGGCCACTCTTTTCGCGTCGGGGGTTAAAAACAAAGCCAGTTTGTTCACCGCAACAGTGTTTTACAATACAATACAAAATACTCTTTGATGAATTATACCTGTAGATTCACAATCGCGCGCCCAAATATGTCCGAGCCAAATGAGCGCCACTTTGGTAAAAGTGGCCTTCTTTTTTCTCAGTACGTTGTTGTCAAGTGTCAAGCGTTGTGGAGTTTTGCCGCTAGCGAAATTCGCCCGTAATAGAGTAAAGACTAGGTTCAAATTTCGTCTCGTATTATTTTAATTATTTTGTGTGAGATGATTTTATTTGTCACGCAAACAAATAAATATTTCTGACATTCTTTGAAGGGGATTTTGTTCGGCAATGTGCGTCCTGGTTTAAATGTCAGAAAACAGGTACACAGAGAATATTACAAGGTAAGCAATAGGCGGCCTTATCGCTTAAGCTATGTTGACATTCAAGAAACGAGTTAAGGCTTACCTCCTGGAGAAGCAAAGGCAAGGATGACCCCCTCTTGATTAAATATTTAAGATTTCATTTAGATGAGAACATAGTTCACTACAATCATTACAATTTACCCACTCAAAGTATGCTTACAGACACACACACACAGACGCACGCACACACGCACGCACGCACGCGCGCACGCACATATTTAAAATAGATTGCACAGTGTTTTGTTATTGTTTTTTTTTTTTTTTACTTTAAATTACTTTTCGTTTTAATATCTTAGTATTAGTTACGGCCACCCCTGTCAAAGGGTCCGGGCTGAAAACCAGCGCTGCACACTAAAGCCAGCATTTGCTGAGACCGGCTCCCATTGCCAAGGCGTGGACCTATTTTGTACCTAATTTTTAATTATAATATGCATATTATTATTTTGTAACCTTATGTTCATACTTGGCAATAAAGAGTTTATTATTATTATTATTATTATTATTAAGAGCTTGTTTTACTTGTCAATCTTCAGGTAAATGTGCTAATTATTAGTAGGAACACGAATTAAGTCACCATCAGCCAAGTATTGTGGTCTATCACCCTAGAGTTGATAATGCGACAGTAAAACCGCTTTCGCTTATGCCTTGAGCGCGTTGAGAGCTCTCCACCCGGACCCTTAGAACCAGTCAATACTGCCGCAGCTAATAGCAACGTTTGCACGCATTTTTAACCCCCGACGCAAAAAGAGGGGCGTTATAAGTTTGACCGCTATGTGTGTCTGTCTGTGGCACCGTAGCTCTTAAACGGGTGGACCGATTTGGATGCGGTTTTTTTATTTATCTTGACTAAAGTTATATCGGTACTTATTAATTGGTAAGGAACTATATGCTTGTAAACTTCGCTCAGCCTTACTAAAGTGGCAAATAATATTCCAACCTAGAATTTCACTAATATCTTTGTAGCGTCCAGATAAACCATTACCCCCCTAGCCGCAGTCGGTTCCATGTGTTGGCAATACTAAACATCTGCAGCTCTATCCATACGCGAAACTCATAACCTTCCATTTTGCCTGATCTCATCATCATCATCATCTCAGCCGTAGGACGTCCACTGTTCGACATAGGCCTCCACGATAGACCTCCAGTTGCTTCGGTTGGCAGCGGCTTGCATCCACCGTGAACCCACGGCTTTAACCAGGTCATCCGTCCATCTCGTTGGTGGACGTCCTACGCTGCGCTTACCGATCCGCGGCCTCCACTCGAGAACTTTTCGGCCCCAACGGCTATCTGCTCTCCGTGCTATAGGTATGGCCCGCCCATTGCCACTTCAACGAGCTAATTCTTTTGGCTATGTCTGTGTCGGTATGATCTCATATTTCATTGTAAATACTTTCCTTTTTGATATTATTTTATTATACGTTCGTGTGGCCCAAAAATTACTTTCTGTTTAATAATGACATTAATTATCATTAAGATTTTCACAAGTTTCGAAACTTTGAATGATGTTTGATTCTCTAGTCTTGTGATATTGACAGCTGTCACCCGCACCTTGCTACAAGGAAAGTACTGTAGGTCGCTGGCGGGCCACACGCACATCTAAATACCTACAGCGGGCTACATGCGGCCCGCGGGCCGTGGTCTGTTCATATCTGCAGTGCCGTAAATAGGACAGTGCGAAGCGGTGCCCAGGCACAGGGCGTCTACTGGGGCGCGCAAGAATGGCCAAACCAGGCATTGCTCTAGGGGACCTATATAACATCTAATAAAAAAAAGAAACTAACCTAAGCAACAAAAAGTTGGAAAACCCCCGACCTTGTCACTTCAAAGTTCAATATCTCAAAAATAGCTGAACCAATTTTGATAAAATATGTCTAAGAACCATCGCTACAAAACCAGCTTTCAAATAAAAAACACCGCATTCAAATCGGTCTACCCGTTTAAGAGCGTCGGTGGTTTAAAAGGGGTAGTTACAGCAGCTCGCACAGGGCGCAGAAAACGGTCTTTACGGCACCGCATTCCTGCACTAGATGACGATGATGATGACGATGAAGCTACCGCAGGTGGCCACGGTAATTCTTCCCCAGCCACTCCGCCCTCGGCTAAGGCAATCAAATTAGCAACAAATCATGGGCCAGCGCAGTAAATCAACCACTACCGAACTTCGCAATGATGTTCCCAACTTCTCCGGATTACCCGTAAAAAGTTCACAACATAAATTTCCGGGTTCTCTGTTTATTTATTTTGTTAGCGCCATGGTGCGGTGGGATTGGACTGCGCAATGTATGTCGGCGGCCGATCGTAAAATCCGCTCAGAAATTCCTAGGCATATCGTGAAATGCCGGCGTTTTTTTTATGGTATAGGGGGCAAACGAGCAGACGGATCGCCTGATGGTGAACGATTGCCGTCGCCCATGGACAGCAACACCAGAAGAGAGTCACAAGTGCGTTGCCGACCTTTAAGGTAGGTACGCTCTTTTCTTGAAAGCTTGAAGGTTATATCGGTCCGGGAATACCGCATGCGACAGTTTCATGACATGCCTAGGAATTTCATGATCTGCCTAAACGTTAAACGGTGATTTTTGCGCCATTTCACTATATATGCCTAGGAATTTCGTGGGCGGATTTTACCAGAGAGCCAAAATGGCAAAAACGGAACCCTTATAGTTTTGTCAAGTCTGTCTGTCTGTCTATCCGTCCTTCCGTTCGCGCGTCCGTATGTCACAGGTATTTTACTCGAAAACTAGTCTTGTCAAAGCCGCCTTTTAGTTATGTAGTTAAATTACTAAAATGAATATGTATGGGGGGGGGGGGCACATGGTCCGACAGCTTTTTTGAAAAAGATAGTAAGACTTCTCAAAAACTTTTTGATTAAGTGAAGATTTCCGGAAATAATCGCTCCAAAGTAGTAAAAATTGTGTCCAAAATTATGTGTAACAAATATGGAAAGGTAACGCTTAATACTTACTTTCAACGAAAATTAGTTTCAACGTGATCGATATATACCGTTTTTGAGTTATTGCCTAAAAACTGCGCTTCTCAACAAAAGGACATAAGTGCCGTGAAGATACGCTCTTTTTCTGGTACCTAATAGATTTTAAGGCTGTGTAGTGTTTTAATTGTGTTCTACCGCACATAATATTGCTTGATTTTTTTCGTAATGGCTATGGAACCCTATCTCGGGGGTGTCCGACACGGTCTTGGCTTTTTTTACCACGTACCCTGCGCTGACCAGTCTGATTAAACCATGATTGGATGTACCTACAGGAATGTGCGAGAAAGTTGTGATTGGTGTTGAACGCCGGTTAGCTCAGTTATTGGACGACAAATAAAGCCTGGGTTCGATTCCTGTTAGAGGTAAATAACGGTAACAGTGTTTCCTCCCAGATCAACTAGAGACATCATCAGTGGAGGCCGTGACTCTCAAGCAGAGGGTCGTGGGTTCAAACCTCGGCTGGCACCTTTGAGTTTTTCGAAATTCACGTGCGGAATTACATTTGAAATTTACCACGAGCTTTGCGGTCAAGGAAAACATCGTGAGGAAACCTGCTCAAACCTGCGAAGCAATTCAATGGTGCGTGTGAAGTTCCCAATCTGGGAACTATGGCCCAAGCCCTCTCATTCTGAGAGGAGGCCTGTGCGCAGCAGTGGGACGTATATAGGCTGGGATGATGATGATGATCGTCAGTAACACAACTGGATGGCAAACGAGTAATTGAGTTTCCTAAGGGTAAGAGATCACCACCGCCCATAAACATCTGCAGCACCAGGGGTATTGCAGATGCGTTGCCAACCTAGAGGCCTAAGAATATTTCAAGTGCCAGTAATTTCACCGGCTGTCTTACTCTCCACGCCGAAACACGACAGTGCTAGTACTTCTGCTTCACGGCAGGATTAGCGAGCAAGAATGGTAGTAGCAATCCGGGCGGACCTTGCACAAGGTCCTACCAACTGCAAAAAAAATATTTTCCTTTCCAAAATACCACCAAAGTACAACCTAGAAATGCCGCAAACACTTGCGGTAGCCTCATAAAGGTTGTCTCGACCGGAAAGGATTTTCCTTGCAATCCCTGATTGGACGTAACCAATCCCGTATCCCGATTTATCGCGAACCCCGGGAATCCGGGAAGCCCGTAACGCGATTCCCAATGGAATTAGCTATTTTATTATTGCATTTCCACACCCTGAATAATGACTTTAAACGGTATTTAAGCTGAGGAAATGTGATGCAATTTTCTCGTTGAATGTTTAGAGTACTTACTTACTTTACTGCATAGAAAGTGTGGCGACAGTGGGGTAGTGTAGTTTTGGTCCGCCCCGGGCGGTACATTTAGGGGGCGAGAAAATATCATAAATATTTAATGGTATGTGTGAAGTTCCCAATCCGTACTGGGCTCGTGTGGGAACTGCGGCCCAAATGTTCTCATTCTAGGACTGTGCCAGCGGGACGTGTATTGGCTGGGATGATGATGCTATTTCCGACCAATTAGACCGGACCGATTAGAATGAGACCCTAAAGAAGAGGGCGGCAAAATTTTCTTCCGCCCCGAGCGGGTTATAGCCACGCTACGCCAGACGCTAGGGAATGCAATCCCGACTCGAGATCGCAAATTTGAGATCCCGCGGGATTAGAAATATCAATCCCGCGAGATCCCGGAATTTTCGGGATCTCGTCGAGTTTAAAAAAAATATAAAGTTCGCGTGACTGAAAACGATAAAAACTGCTTGTTTGTGATAGAGGTTTAGAGGTTTTATTTAATCTCCCCCTTGTTCCTCCACACTCAAATCAATCCATTTCTTTTTTTATGACCGCCTCTAATTTCTCTAATCTCGTGGATACACGTGTAAAAGGATTTTCAGACGCTCGCAGAGTTTGCTGACCACTGCCGCCCAATCCCGGCAATCTCGAACGGGATCTCGTTATATTATGCTTCGGGATTGATCCCGAAAAATTACACGAGATCTCGCGAGATCGGGATCCCGCGAGATCGGGATTGCATTCCCTACCAGACGCCACTGAGTGGCGAGTGCGAGGGCGATTTCAATACAATCTTTTAACGCATTCACTGCCGCCGACGCATATATGCGTTTCCGGAGCTTCGCCCAGTGCCGCTGTCATAATTTTTCATACATTTTAAACGCACGTACAGTCAGCATCAGAAGTCGCTATACGCTTCAGGCGCTCAAAGAGAGGTAAACGTTTAAATTGTCAAAAAGTTGTTGACTGTCATTGTAGTATTTACTTGTGAGCGCTCAATGTGTCAAAAATACCTAAACAGTCGATATTCATTAATTTCTACACTCCTAACATGTCATTGATACCTTAGCTGTCAAAAAATCACTGATATCTAAGCAGTCAACATATCAAATATATCTGAACAACATGGAAAAATAGACGTTAAAAGCATATAGCTATATGGTCGAATTTTGATATAAAATAGCTATGCTCATTTCAGGTAAGCGATTATGACAATCATCGAAAACAGTACAGACTTGTCATCACATACATCTGTCTCATGTTTTTCTCTTCAATCAAATTTGACAGAATATGCCTCTAACTCTTATTTTACTTTTCAGCAGAATCAAAGTCAAACCATCTGACACATAGCAAAAACTAAATGAAGGCGAATTTCGAACTCATAGTCAAGGCACGTCGTGGCACCATTTCCATTCCTATGCATTTCAAAGCATAGATCCCCGGGTTCAAATCTCACTCGACACATAATTAATTCGACTTGGTCTTTTTTTTGGTTTTATTATTGTTTTATGGCTTTTTATTTCTTTTAGTTTGGATCGCATTCGTTTTTACGATTTTTCTGAATTTTAACATAATTATAGCACTTGCTTGTTAAGAAATTAGTTATTTTTTATCAACAAATTAGTTTTTATTTTATACCTTTTTTCCCACCCTTGGGGTAATTTTTTTTCCAAATTTATATAATACCAATTTCAAGGTATCAACATCATTATCATCATCATCATCATCATCAGCCTATGTTAGTCCACTGCTGGACGTAGGCCTCTCCCATGGCACGCCACTGAGCACGATCCTCGGCCACTCTTATCCAGCTCTTGCCAGCCACCCTGCGAAGATCATCGCACCACCGAGTCTGAGGGCATCCCACGCTACGTTTGCCGATCCGTGGTCTCCACTCAAGAACACGTCTACCCCAACGGTTATCGGTTTTTCGGGTTATATGACCGGCCCATTGCCACTTCAGCGTGCTAATGCGGTGGGCTATGTCGATTATAACCTATCCAATAAAAAAAGAACTCAGAACTCCGTCATTTGTGAACCAATTGAATTTTTTTTTTTGCGTTCGTCTAGGAATTGTTTCAATTAAGTCCCATTTATAAGCACCAAATCAGGATCTGATGATTGGATCCTAAGGAAATCGAGGGAACTCTTCAAATTTTGTAGGGACACCTATGGTAATTTTGATATATTTTGTAGTAACTCGTGCATTTTCTTGTGAAAATCATCATTTGGTGAAGTGAAACTGATGATGAAGACAAGTATTTCATGGGTTGAATTTCAATTACTTTAACATAGTGGCTAAGCAATTTATGCTCCTCGTAATGCATATGGTGAAATGGAGTGGGTGGTGAAGCACCAGGACTCCTAATTAAGAAACGTCTCTGCATCGGAAAGAGCAATTTTTCGTAAAAGGTGGCGGGCAGTTGAAATTAAACTATTGTATCTTAGATCTTTTACACTAAAAAGCGTGAAAAAAAAATTATAACTAAAAATTGAACTAACTACAAAAAACCATGAAAATAATTTAATTAGGGGGGGGGGGGGGGGACGCTCGATTTTAATGAAAATTTGCACTTTAAAGTTGAATATTTTACAAACAAATCACTGAATCGAAAAATCGTTTTAGAAACCCCCTAATGGTTTTAAAAGACCTATCCAACGGTACCACACTACAAGATTGGATGAAAAAAACGGAAAAACGGACAGACAGACATGGCGAAAAAAAAGGGTTCCGTTTTTGCTACTTTGGCTACGGAACCCTAAAAATATATACGCCTCAACTTGAGAACCTCCCCCGTTTTTTTCCTCAGTTGAAAATGTACATGTAAATGTATAAAAACTTTTAAACAAAAAAATTAAAACGCCCAACAAACTGACAGCAAAAAATAGATTTCAAGCAAAAATAGAATTTAATAGGGCGACGCCCGACGCTCGATTTTAATAAAAAATTGCACTTTAAAGTTGAATATTTTGAAAACAGATCACTGAATAGAAAAATCTTCTAGGCAACCCCCAACAGTTTTAAAAGACCTATCCAACGATACCCCACACTATAGGGGTTAGTCGAGAAAAAAAATCAGACTACGTTTATATGGAAGGTACGCTTACTTTTTTTTGTTTTTTTTTTTTTTATTTGCCACTTTGTTGGCGTGATTGAAGTTACATTCATGCCAAATTACAGCTTTCTACTACCAATCATCGGTCTCTGATCTTAGCCGCGGACGGACAGACAGACGGACAGACCATGGCGAAACTATAAGGGTTCCTAGTTGACTACGAAACCCTAAAAATAGACAAGTTCCAGCTTATACTGCATATGCTATAAAATTAAAAATTAAATACTTGTTTACTTTATAAGGGGTTTTTGGGTTTCTTAGTTAAAAATCGCGTGTAACCCCCTTCAGCATTGAGCACGTTTTGTAAACGCTCTCTTCGAATTTACTAAATTTTCACAAAGAGTTTTACCTCGGAAAGATATATATAAACACATGATTACTTAAAAACAATATTTATTATCCATTATTGATGTTTAAATAAAATGTTGATATGCTTAGTTACCATTGAAATAGTAACTGCTTAGCAACTAGTGGCATCTTGGGTGTTGACATGTTTGTGGTTGCTGGTACGTGTAGATATTAATAACAGCTTGACTGCTTAGTTACCACTGATTTTCTAGTTGTTATTGTCATTATGAAAAACTAGATGTGTAAGTATTAATGAAAATTTAAAATGTTGAGATGTTTTTGACGTATTGAACGCTCACGTGAAAATGGTGACTTAGGTGTCAATAACTTTGTGACGATTGAAACGTATATGTCTTTGTGAACACTCGGCCAGTGTAGATATATCTGATGCTGACTGTACGTCGGTGGCACCTGTGGAAGTCAGGTGGTAGTGAATGCGTTAAAGTTGCTCTTTTGGTTTGGATCAAAGCTTTCTAGTAGGAACCTAGATAATTGAAGTAGAGTCGAAAATTACCTATTAAGAAAAATTCGTAACAAAACGGACACAGCCATGCAATTTTTTGGGGACACATCTGGAGACCCTATTTTTACAGCTCGGAGTGTCATGGACTGAGTCTACCTTCCAAATTTTGTTGAAATCGGAGTGATAAACTCAAGGTACAACGGTAGATAGAAAAACGCCCGTATGATTGGGGACAGTCTTACATTTTTATTAAGTACTAGCTTTTGCCCGCGGCTCCGCCTGTGTGGTATTCGGTTATCGCACGCTGTTCCCTCGGGAACTGTGCATTTTTCCGGGAAAAAAGCAAAATTAAAATTTTTGAAAAAACCCACGACGGTTCCTAATAGAAAAAGGGTTAAATAATTTTTATGAACATCCCCCGACTAAAAGTGATTACAAACGCAAAAACATCCGTCGGGGGCTGCCATTACCTGCACCGAAATGAACTTATATTTTGCAGTAGTATGAATTTGTGATGAATTATAATTGTGTGGGAAATGTACTACTTTATGAGGGAAAAATATTCATGGTAGTTTTCTTAACATTATAACTGAAATAACATTGGATGTAGTCGTATGAATTTGTGATTAATTAAAATTGGATAGTTAATATATTTGTAGTAGCTTTTCTTAACATTTTAATTTAAATATAACAGAGAAATGGTAATGGCAGCCCCCGACGGATGTTTTTGCGTTTGTAATCACTTTTAGTCGGGGGATGTTCATAAAAATTATTTAACCCTTTTTCTATTAGGAACCGTCGTGGGTTTTTTCAAAAATTTTAATTTTGCTTTTTATTTTAAAAATTTTAAAGAAATAATTTTTCTCACCAAAACATTTTATGTAAAATCAGAGGCTAATATTCAGAACACTTACTAACAAGCTCATAAATAACGCTTAAATTTTAAAAAGGTTTTCAAACGCTAGGAAAAGCCAAGTGGCTGCATGAGGCTGCGTTTCCACCAGAGATGTGCGAGGTTGTGTTGCAAGGAATGTGTTTTTCATGAACCAGTAGAAACGCTTCATTTCCCTATTCTTGCACTCATCTCTGGTGGAAGCTGAGCGGAGTGAAGCGAGGTAAATGTTATGTTTCTATTGGTTCATTAAAAACACATTCCTCGCAACAAATCCTCGCACATCCCTGGTGGAAACGGAGCCTGTGCCCTGACTTTATTAGCCTTACATCTTGATTCAAAAAGTACAGCTTGGCCGTTCATAGATCTATACCATGGCATTATCTAGCCCTCAATTTTTTACCATACTCGTATCGGTCAGACTTTCTGATAGACCTACTTACGGTAGGAAATTACTTCACGGGTAATTAATCACATACGAACAGATTTAAATATGAAACGGCCAAGTCATACAAAACTTTAGCTTTCTTGAAACTCTAGGGAAGAGGAGACAACCCTAGCTACAGCATCAAGTGTTGTATAGGCATATAATGTATTGTCATTGCAATTGAATAATCGTGCAAAGTTTTATGTATTTGTGCTATTAACCATCAAGGAGTTCCTTTCTGGGAAGACGACCCTAGCTGCAATATCAAGTTGTGTCTATTCTATCGTACAAACACAGTGCCAATAAAATTTAATAGGTAATTCCGTTAAGTTCCGCGCCTGTGCCGTAAACCATTGAAGAGTTTCTTTCTGTGGAGACGATCCTGGCTGCATAACCAGGATGTCACTACCAGATTATTGTATTATTACAAGTTTTACATTAGTGTGCCAAAATTCAAGACAATACGATAACTAAAAGTGTGGCAAATTTAACTTGCAAGACCCAAACATGCATACAAACACACATATGTATATTATTTACATAGGTTCCTACATACATTGCAGGTCAAATAAAAGCTAGTGTTAAGATGAAACGGTGTGAAAATAGTTAGTTAGTGCTCCGTCTTCTTTTTTGTTTATCTTGGCGGGGGCACTGCCGTGCACCCTCCTTGATATACATATGAACGCCATTCTAAAACTATTACAGACAGTCATCAAACCCCTTAAGAGACCCATATCAAAGACAGTCAAACCTTTCTAGAGCTAAGTGGAAAATGTTTACTATAGCGCCCCCTTGCGGGTTAATACTACAACACCTATCTAAGAACCATCTTAGATAAACATCAAATCCATTACGGAAAACCACATCAAAAACAGTCAATCCATTCTGAAGATAATTGGGAACATTCGATGGTCTTTTTTCGAGTGAAAAATGATTACTGTAGCGCCCCCTAGCTGACAAACGCTATAACACCTATCTAAGAACCACCGTCGATAAATTAGGAAGCCATTACAGAAAACCGCATCTAAATCAGTCAAACCGTTCTGGAGATAAACGTGAACATTCGTTTGCGCACAAACAAACAAACAAACAAACAAACAAACAACCTCTCACCCTAAACGCATATACCTTCTCCGTTCCGTCGTGGGTAAATAAAAAGTAGCCTAAGTATGTCATAAACTATCTCTATGCCAAAAATCACGTCGATCCGTCGCTCCGTGACGGCGTGAAAAACGGACAAATATACAAACACACTTTCGCATTTATAATATTAAGTATGGATTTTGGGGCCAGTGTTTTTTTTTTAATCTTTACAACACTCTCCTATAAAGTTTTCAAAATGGCGCTTGAATCAAATCAAACAAAATTACAATCTTTGCACTAACAGTCGTTAAGCTAAGCCGCGGACGGACAGACGGACAGACATAGCGAAACTATAAGGCTAGTTTCACACGGCGCAGTCCTAAACGATTTTTTATCGTACACGTTTCAAAATCGAATAAATGTAACTTTGTGTAGAACCGTTCACACGTCTTTCGCGCCTTGTAGGATAAGGAGATTAAAAAAAAAACAGGCCAAGTGCGAGTCGGCCTCAACATTAGACATTAGCAAAAAAAAGGCAAAAAAATCAAGTTTGTTGTCAAGCCCCCTTAAATACTTATTTTATTTAAATTTAACAATTTATTTTTACATCTCTACTAATATTATAAATGCGAAAGTAACTCTGCCATCTGTCTGTTACGCTTTCACGTCGAAACCACTGAACCGATTTTGATGAAATTTGGCATATACCTAGGTAGTTTGAACCCCATGAATATTTACACATTCTATGAATATTTACCTGTTGCCTTTATTAATATACTAGCTTTTGCCCGCGGCTCCGCCCGCGCGGTATTCGGTTATCGCGCGCTGTTCCCTCGGGAACTGTGCATTTTTCCGAGATAAAAAGTAGCCTATGTCACTCTCGGGCCCATAAACTATCTCTATGGCAAAAATCACGTCGATCCGTCGCTCCGTTAGGGCGTGAAAGAGGGACAAACATACAAACATACAAACACACAAACACACAAACATACAAACACACTTTCGCATTTATAATATTAGTATGGATGTTAATATCAAGCAAAACACGGCAAAAAAATCACGTTTGCTGTATGGGAGCCCCCATTAAATATCTATTTTATTATGTTTTTAGTATTTGTTGTTATAGCGGCCACAGTAGCTACTGTATGTAGTCAATGGCGGCGCTAGGCGTCGGCGACGTCGGCCACCGCCGACGGCCTCGCGCCTGAGGGGGCCTCGCAAAATTTCGCCAATCATCCTGGCTTAGGTACTAGGTAGGCACTTGATTTAACGGTTTTTTTTTTTACTGCGAACTTGATGTCGCCGTCGTCCACATGTGGTCTAGCGCCGCCACTGCATAATGTAGTACTATACATAATCTGTGAAAATTTCAAGTCTCTCAAGGACGGATAAAACAGACAGCGGAGTCTCAGTAATAGGGTCCCGTTGGCACCCTTTGGGTGCGGAACCCTATAAAGACTGAAAATGAAAACGGAAAGTTGTTGACCTGACAAAATTTACATTTGTTTTACCTAAACTTCTGTTGTGGCGACCCCATTTCTAGAGGTCCTATGGATGTCCCTTCCTAAACCCAGCTATGCCCACATTCACACCCAAAACACCTCTAAAACAAAAACACACCTAGACGCGAAGTGTATACCATTAGCACGGAGCGCTGTGGAGGAAAACACTCCACAGGGGGTAGTTTAGTCCGTAGGCGCCTGGGAGAAATCTCCAGACGAGCTGGGCATGCTGTCGGGACCGGCCCGGCAGTATACCATGAGTAATCTCCACCTCCCTCGGAATAAAAAAAAACAGCCATGTCTGGTCTTTAGACAATGAAACAAAAAAAATACAATTAACTACTATATTCCGACAACCTATGCCTTGTAAACATCAGTATGATGATAATTTATCTTCTTATCGATGCCCAGGAGCTGCCTGATGATGAACTCCGGGAGCTTCTTGTGTCTCCAGCGAGTGGGGAGCGGGTTGTGGTTGGCTCTCTCGATCTTGCTGGCCACGTACTGCTCTGCGGAGAACTCGTTAGCCTCCTTGATCATAGCAAGGAGCTCGTTCTGGAAGATCTTCTCTTTGATTTGACGGCGTCGCTGTCTGACCTGGAAGTAGGATAAAATAAAACAAGCTGAGATATGTGGTGCATAGAAGGAATTCGTGTCTGTAGTGTTGTAGCGGTATAGCACGCGCCACGGAATGCCGAGGACCTTGGTTTGATTGCCAGCGCTGGTCTTATTTTTGTTTTTTTTTTGTGCATCTCAGGTGGTAGGACCTCGTGCAAGGTCCGCCCGGATTGCTACCACCATCTTGGTCGCTAATCCTGCCGTGAAGCAGCAGTGCTTGCATTGTCGTGTTTCGGCGTGGAGAGTAAAACAGCCGGTGAAATTACTGGCACTTGAGGTATCCCAACTTAGGCCTCTAGGTTGGCAACGCATCTGCAATCCCCCTGGTGTTGCAGGTGTCTATGGGCAGAGGTGATCTCTCACCATGCAAAGCAATGGAGTAAGTGCGAAGGAGGGGTAATTACACAAAAGATCCCTACGGTTCTAAGTGTATCCGCAAGGACCCCTAAAATTAAGATAAGATAAGATAAGATCTCTCACCATCAGGAGACCCACTTGCTTGTTCGCCAAGCAGTCGAATAAAAAAATATCTATATTTCAGTTCGTATTTTCGATATAGGTTTTACAGGATGACTGTAAAAGTAACAAAAAATTGGAATTGAAATAAAAAATACAAAAAGATTCCAAAAACCAATCTTAAAATGCCTGTGACATACGGACGGATGGATAGACAAACAGACAGATGGACATGACGAAACTATAAGGGTTCAGTTTTGCCATTTTGGCTCCGGAACCCTAAAAACAGTAAGCCTATTAAATAGGCTTACCAAATAGGTTCACCTGAAAATGTTCAGTAACCACTACTGCCTATAGACACCCTCAAGGTAAAGGATTTGTTTACATATAAATACCTCGTCACACTATGTCGTCTTTTGTATTGTAATATTTTCTTTAATTGTATACTGTAGTTTTTAAGTATTATATTTGTAATTATTTTATTACGAAAAATTACTTTCTGCTAAGTTTCTTGCGGCACATTCTTCTTGGCAATGATGGTCTTTCCGAAAGCGCTGGTAGGTTAAAAATGACGTGTAAAAGTGCCCATTGTGGCCTATTTACTGAAAAAATGATTTGAATTTGAATTTGACAATTCAAAAAAAAGTTCATCCATGACACAGAGTAGTCCATGAAAATGCAGTAAAAAGCTTCACTGCTTAGTAGCATAGCTATGGGAGGGTTAGACTCAGCTCAAGCTCAGAGCACCTCTCGGACTCTGAGTAACAAACTATAAATATGACAAATCTGAAGTACGTCAAATTCAGAACAAATATGGAACAAACAGTAACAAATAATTCAGTTATGGCCCTAGATCATTGTTTACTTAGCTTTGGTTACTTAGATATGCCGCTGTAATTGGGCCAACTTTTTTTACCGACACTAATCTGTCCACAACATTTTTCAAACAATTGCAGATTTTTGTGAGTAAACATGTTTTTACTGTAATTTAATAGATGGTGTACATGAATACATGCCATCCTATGCAAGTTCAACCTATTAAACCATGAAATATCTTGTAGGAAGTATGACTTTTTGGTAACGCCAGAGACAATTTTGGTAACGCAGGAGACGTCAGTAAAATAGTTGATTGGCCCACTTAAGTTTAACATATCTTTAACCTCGGCCCTATCACTGGGATAGCTGGTGCTTTGTTAGCCTTAGAGCCTCAAATATCTTACCCGAGCCCAACGATGCCTCATCCGCTTCCACAGCTTTCTCCGTTGATGCTTCTTCATCTTCTTCCTCCTAATTACAATCAGCCGCGCTGCCTGGATTTCTTCCTGCTTGATTGAAGGTAATCCAACCTCATCCTTCCTCCAATCTTCAACCAATGGGAGTATAGATCGAGGATTGACTATAGGGATGTAAGGAATCGGATCTTGCTTAATCCTAGCTATAAAAGGCTTCTCAGTGATCTCAATACCGACTTCCCTCGGAGAAAAAGTCGCTCTTGTATTAGAGAAAACGTCATGATTTTGAGTTTGTAATGGCTTAAGTACCGCAGGCTTACACTCTTTCAGGGTGTTTAAGGCTGTTTTGATGTTGATAAACCGCAAATCTGGAATTTTAAACAGATAAATGAGAGAAAATCTCTTTAAAAAGAATCACGGCATAACCTCAAACTGTACTTACATTTGGCGGAGTTATGTAATGAGTTCATCATTTTGATGATTATAATTTGTGTGGGATTCTACATTTAACGTTAGGACATTATACAGTTATAAATATTGATTGTTTTCGTCAAGGAAATCGCAACCTAAATCTTATTTTTGAGCGATTTGATGTTTGCTTTGACATGACAGTCAGCAGGGCTACTATGAAACTCGAAAGTCGTATCGTGCGATTCCTCTGACACTATTACTATTTAATACGAGAGCGAGAGGGACGGTACCACACGAACTTCGGGTTTCATAGTAGCCCTGATGTACAGTTAGTTAGTGTTGCCATGTACATAATTAAGTGATGTGCGACTGCGAAATAGTGCGAATACCGGTTGTATATTATTATGCATGCGCTTATATTTTATGATGATGATTACAATTTTGTTCAAAGTTAGTAAAATTGGTCCAAGAGCCCGGGCCGGCCAGACATACCTTTTATCATAAAAGCTGAAAGTTTGTCTATGTGTGCCTCTAGTACAGGTAAGAATGATCCCCACCCATGATACCTGGGTAGTGGTTCCTTTGGGAGGTATCAGGTAGCAAAGGTGTATAAAATTCCATCTTACTTTCGTTATTTTATAAAACTCAATTTTTTATATTTCATTCGTAACAACATCAAAATTCACTTTACTCATTGCCAGACACTTAGTATGGTTCCAACCCCCTGCCAGACACCCCTAAACTATAATATCGCAACTTCTGCTCAATTTAATGTGTCTGGCAGGATGATAGAACCCTCGAAAATGTCTGGCTGCTAAGGAAACATCGTTTAATAGTTCCCCAAAAAACATATATTAAATTTAGCTGTTATAATATAACGTAAATTGAATTACAAAATATTATAGTTTAGGGGTGTCTGGCAGGGGGTTGGAACCATACTAAGTGTCTGGCAATGAGTAAAGTGAATTTTGAGGTTGTTACGAATGAAATATAAAAAAATTGAGTTTTATAAAATAACGAAAGTAAGATGGAATTTTATACACCTTTGCTACCTGATACCTCCCAAAGGAACCACTACCCAGGTATCATGGGTGGGAATCATTCTTACCTGTACTAGAGGCACACATAGACAAACTTTCAGCTTTTATGATAAAAGGTATGTCTGGCCGGCCCGGGCTCTTGCTCTAATATGTTGGTAATCAAATCAGTAATCCTTACTCGCGACCTTATCCCAATGCAAGTGTATAGCATAGTGTAGTGTATACCTGCGACTTCAAAGAATAACACATTCATTTTTTTGTTTTCTTCTTGTTTTTGTAAAATTATTTTATTGTTTATTTGTATGTTTGTTACTTCATCACGTCTAAACCTCTGAACCGATTTATATTAAATTCGGTTTGAGTCCCGGAAAAGGACATATTAAGATAGTGTCGCGACATTCGCGATGCAAATTTCATTCCTGGCAACAATTATCCGACTGTCCGCTCACTTGTCTATGGTAAGACATTTAAATTGTTCAAATGTAACGTCCGTTGTGTACAAGTAGTTGATAAAGTTCTTGCTATCACATTATAAATGATTGACCAGTTAAGTAGTGATTGTGCATAACGAAGGAAGTCAACATCGAGCGTCCTGGCATCGATGAAAGCTAAGTATTTAGAGATTTGTGCCCAAGCTTCTAATGATTAACATATCGCCTCTTTACAATGACAACGTGACATCTCAAAAACCGCAATTTTACAGAAAGCCAATTTATAACTTAAAAAACTTTATATCATCTAAAATATTAGTATTTTTATTGTCGCTTTTCAATTAATATATTGGATTAACTAATTATCTCCCTGAAAAATCACAAAAAAAAACACTGTTCAATAGTTATCACCATAAATTTGATAGATAAATAAAAAATAGAAAATTTGTCACGCTTTTTATGAAAAAAAATGAAAAAATTCATGTGACAAACTCGCTTATCACGTTGAAGATGTTAATTTTTTTCTGAAAAGCGATGTGATAAGTTAAATAAAATACATTGTTAGAATAAAAATGATGTATTACCAAAAATAAAATATTTAACAAAAAGATGGTTTTCTTAACCGTAATTTGTAATACAAGCAATGGTATTATTATAAAAACTAAAAAAATATAATTATGGTTGATAGTACCATCTGGTTTTTCGTCAGTAGAAGAACTTTCGACACGTTTTGACTTAAGGACTTTGTAATCGGGGTCTTTGACTGAGTCATCGGTATCTGGAAAAAATATTTGAGATAATTATAAAATACATTTAACTATTTAATTATTTTCTCCATCTCCCTGTTTTCTGTAATGTTGATCATGTGGTGTTCAATAAAGAGTTATTGTATTGTACAGTCAAGTGTAATAATAATACGTATCTAGTCAAAGTTTCAAAAATAAGTATCATACGCGCTTACACCACCGGCGTAATAAAGACGTGGGACATATTTTTGAGAAGTTCCTATAGATACTTATTTTTGCACTTGACCGTACATTAATAATTAAATTACCTTTGTATACCGAGGGACCACTACTTGAACTACTCGAAGAACTACTACTGCTACTATTTGAATCACAACGACGTCGAGCAAAATGTAACGCGTCGTCATCGTCTAAAAATAAATTAATAAAATAACTTATGTTAATTAATTTACAAAAACATATGCATTGGAAGCAAAATCCAAAATTAAATAACAAGTAAAAAAAAAAAAACAAATAATCTCATTAACTTGCTGCTGTTGCCTTCATCATATTGCGATCAGAGTTTTCTGTTACTTGAGTGCTAGAATCAGCAGCCAAAACAGCTTTTTCGTTGTCTTCCAGTTTAGAACCCATCTCCGTGCTACAAGAAACTTGTGTCCCGTCTGGTAAGCTACCTTTACATGCAGATATTTTCATGCCACCACCTGATCCATCACAAAGTATTCATTAGTATAGTTAACGTCATAAATAACTGATCATTAATGAACCTTATCACTTTAACGTCATGTTTAAAAAGCCATACGAAATTGTGTAACGACTAAAAGCGACGAGGTACATAAATGATCACTTATTTATGACGTTGACTGTACTTAAGAGTTCAACATTAATAAAATAGTCAAGCTTCAAACAGAACAATCAGAAAATTCTTACTAACCTGCCGAAACCTCTTCTTCCAGACTTGAATGTTCCATCTGAATGCGGCAATGACCTCGTGCCTCTTTTGTTAAGCTTAGGTTACTTAAATTGCCCGTAGCTAATTGAATCAGCTTCCTAGATCGCGACTCCATCTAAAAAAATATTGATTTAGTAATTTTATTTTAGCAGATATAACGTAACATATTCATTATATTTAATGTTCGCAAAAAAGGGATTTCGACGAAAACGTAACATAAAAAAATGACCAGCTATTTTTTTTTGCATTCTAAAATCATTCATCAACAACATCGTATCATCATGAGATAACTCAAAAAAAATCCAATACATTTTATTCGAAAACGCAACAAAACAATTTGTCTCATTCTAAACACATAAAGTTTTGCAGGAATAATGAGTTAAATTATTATTATAACACTGTATATGAAAAATAAAATAACGATAAGAAACTTACCTTTGCAAATAAAATGTGGTATAATAGAGATGTTACGGTTTTTGCGCAAACCGAGAACTCTTCTCTCGTTGCTCGCCCGGGGTCGACTGACTTGCCGCGTTGTCAAAGTTAAGCGTCCCACCACAAGTGAGAATGAGAGAACGTGATACTGTTGCTTCTTTTGCTTACTGCTTCGCGCCCGTTGACTTAAAAAATGCCGCGTTTTTGTAGAAAATAAAATTCGACATGGCGGTTTCGATTAACAAATAATAAAAAAAACGTTTTTTTCGAGATGTCACGTTGTCATTGTAAAGAGGCGATATGTACGTGTCATTTCATCCTGGCCAGATGGAATCGAACGTTTGTGGACGTAACCCTCTAAGGTTACACTGTGTGGGTAGCATGGCGCGCGCCCCCTGCATGGCTGTTTATTATCTTATGTATCCCACGGGGGCTCCTCGCGGGGAGTCCCTACAATGTCCACGCAGCCGAAGGGCTGCCTTGATTATTGTTGCAATAGTTGCCTCGGAGAGAGCTTAGGTCACCTGATGGCCGCCTCGTAAGATGGTATATTCCCTGAGGACATTGTTGAGATCTCTTTGAGGTATGCTATGTGCTCTGTGTCTAGATGTTCTCTTTGTGTTGGTTTATTCCCTGAGACATCCGTGGAGAGGTTTGGGACAAACTTAGTGACATAAAAGTCATGTGTGTTATCTTTCTACAGATTGTGAAACCTGGCAACAGTATCTACCAACCTGTACTCTGTAGAAGCTCGTCTCATAAAGAAGTCAGATTGAAATGATTGGATACCCACCGTTAGGTATGTATGAGTTATGTCCAAATAATGCACCGGCACACATATATGAATATTCATGTGACTATAACAATGATAATGCGAAGCGGATACAAATGTGTTTATTGTGATACGGAAGTTAAATATTATTTCTTAATTGTAAGAACCTTAGTCAAATACTTAACACCATTTGTCGCTGCCGTGATTCCCCGGCGGTGGCGACAGATAGTTCTTATCTTATCTCAGAAAATTGCATAGTTCCCACAGGATAGCGATAAACGAATTCTACGCAGACGAAATCGCTAGCTACAGCTACTATTTAATAAAACAACGGCTTACTCGTAAATAATATGGGTACATTATATCAATTAAAAAAAATCGTACAGTTCTCTACTTTGAAAACAATATTTGAAAGTGATTTCCAATTACAGTTTAAAGAGGGCTCGACGAATTAAAGAAACATTTATGCGATAGTTCAGCAGATTGACTGCAATGTCAAATTCCTGGGTCAAGGCCATGGATCTTATGCCTTTAACAGTTCTCGATCGTGTGGTACCGCTTGCACGTCACCGACTACCGCCATTGCCATGAGATCCCCTGAAAAAAAAATGTAGTGTAGGTACTGCACAATATTTATTTACCTACTTTAACTTTGTAATTTTATCTGTTTTTCTGTAGAGGGTAATAATTCGAATTTTTAGACCCGTATTGCAACAGAAACTAATAAAATGCACTTATAATATTAGTTATTAGGACTCATAATTTTTCACTTGTATTTTATAACTTGTATTTTATTATGCAACAATAATTTACAAGTTACAACCAAAATCACTAATATTATTAGCTTGTACTTATTAACTTGTATATTTTATCACTCATATTTTGTTATGCAACAGAAAAGTACAAGTTACAACCAAAATCACTAATAGTATTAGCCTGTACTTTATTATGCAATAGGCACCTGATTCAATAAATTATTTATTGATAAGACTCATCGTTCTCCTCAACGTATAAGACTCGTCAACGTTCTCCTTAACATAGTTGAAATAATCTCGGTCTTTCTTTTCCTGCCCTATCTTTTATTTCTCCAAGCTAGTAAAAAAATAGAGCGTACTTTTGCAAGCTAGCGTCTTGGCTACGCAGATCGCTTCATCCGGGGTGATCATGTCCACCATGCACATGGAAGTGCTAGCGCTGTCGATCTGCTGGTTGCTGGCTGACTGGAGTGCCAGGCCTTCCGACACGCGCACGCAGTCGTCGTCGTGAATGGCTAGTTCCGTTTCTGTAAATTATTAAAGCTCTGCGATAAAAATCTCTTTTCTAATTCAATCATTCTGTGGCGACTCTATTTCCGCTTCCGTTTTAGATCTTTTCTTTATGCGCATGTGCGGAGATTGACATTGCTTTTACCAACTGTCTTCTAATGGACATATTGTTCTAGATAGAAAAATTCTATTTTAGTTATTTGTGTTTTCCTTTCGTTTAATAAACTGTAAACTATAAACTGTATGGTGTGTGTGTATTTGATTATTCCAT
The DNA here is from genome assembly GCA_037349165.1 of Choristoneura rosaceana. Classification (NCBI taxonomy): domain Eukaryota; kingdom Metazoa; phylum Arthropoda; class Insecta; order Lepidoptera; family Tortricidae; genus Choristoneura; species Choristoneura rosaceana. Next base: position 2,311,553 of record JAZBNJ010000045.1, read on the forward strand.
TTCAAATCCATCCCCCATAAGTGGTGACCCGCGACTACGAACATTGTCAGAAGAATTTTACATACACGATGTCTAAAGAAGGTGAGAATAACGCACAGGAAAAGTTCGAACAATGTATAGAACCAAGTGAAGCAGTGGTTTATCGAGTGGGTGTTAAAGTTCCGCCATTTTGGCCTGACAAACCATCGCTTTGGTTTGCGCAACTAGACGGACAGTTTGCCTTATCGAATATTACATCGGATTCGACAAAATTCTACCATGTAATATCCGTGTTAGAGCCTAAATATGCATGCGAAGTCGAGGATATTATTACTAAGCCGCCTGACGCGAATAAGTACGAGACTTTGAAACAGCAGTTGACAGCTCGCTTATCCGCTTCGCGAACAGAGCAACTGAAGCAATTGATGTCGCGAGAGGAGCTCGGAGATAGGAAGCCAAGTCAGTTTTTCCGTCACATCCGTAGCCAGGCGGGCCCCGATTATCCTGATGAATTTATACGGACTCTATGGTCAAGCCGATTGCCGACTTTGCTTCAAAGTATTATCGCGACGCAAGAAGACATGCCGCTAGAAAAGCTAGCATTACTCGCGGACAAGGTACACGAGGCTACTTCGCACTGTAATGCTCATGTTGCTGCCGCTTCGACGTCGACATCTCCATCGCTGCCTGTGTCTGCTATCGACGAGTTAGGCCGAAAAATTGAAGCTTTGACGCAAAGATTCGATGCGATGTCAACATCGAACAAACATCGTGACACCAGAGCAAGATCGAAGTCACGTGCCAAGCGCGGCAACTCGTCCAGGAGCCGTTCCCGTGCCGGTGGCAAACGCCTCTGCTGGTACCATTTTAAATTCGCAGAAAAAGCAGCTAAATGTATCTCGCCTTGCAATTACTCAAAAAACTAGCTAGGGAGTCGCTCGAAGCGACTAGTGATTGTGCGGCTGTATCGGGTCGCATTTTTGTTACTGACATTAAAAGTAAGGTGCAATTTTTAGTTGATACTGGATCTGACTTATGCGTATATCCTTTCATATTCATATTCATATTCATATTTATTTATTCAAATTCATGTTCATTACATTATTAGATGGTAGTTTTACAAGATGGTAGGTACATGACACCCTGTAAGGGTATAAGAATATCTATCTATTCACATATTTACTTATAATTATTTATGACACATTTTGTATACTAATTCATATTTATATTAAAAAAAAAAATAATAATAATAATAATAATCGTATTTAATGTCAATAGGTACAATTTATGTTGAAATTTTATGTCAATTTATTTAAATTATTATTATTATTATATTTATCGCTTTATTTGGTACATGACATCTTATTCAACACGATTTGCCCCTCTTTTAGCCCTGCTATTATTCTTAAATTCATTCATAGAACTAAAATAATTCATTATTATAATTAGGTAGGTACATATAGCTAAAATAATTCAACATTTATCATTAGTATTTAAATAATCGTCCAATTTATAGTAACATTTCTCTAATAAATAATTTTTCAAATTCTTATAAAATACAGCATTCTTTTCCATGTTTTTTATTGTGGTAGGCAACTTATTGTATACTTTTATGGCCATATGATGTGTCCCTGAACTAACCATTTTCATGTTAGTAAAAGAACTAAGTAACTGGTTTCTTTTTCTAAGGTTAATATTGCACTGTTTATCTCTTTCATTGGCAAAAAGATGTTTATGATCTCTTACTAATTTACATATTTCATAAATATATATTGATGTAACTGTTAGTATTTTCAGCCTCGTAAAATGCGGTCTGCAACTGTCTGTTTTCTTAATATTTACCAAAATCCTAATACATTTCTTCTGCAGAGTAAACAATTTGTTAGCGTGAGTACTATTACCCCACAAAGTTATGCCATAGCGTAGCCAGGCATGTGCGTAAGCATAATATGCAGTTAGAGCAGTTTTTAAATTTGTACATTTTTTTAATACATACAAAGCATACGTAAAACTTGAAACTTTATTCGCTATTTTATTCACATGCGCTTTCCAGTTCATTTCCGAATCTATTTCAATTCCTAACAAATTGCACGAAGACACTGTTTCTATTTTTTGGTCATTTAATAAGAAATCTATCTCAATTGTTTTTTTTTGTCGGGGTTTGATTTGCAGTAATTTAGTTTTAGCTAGGTTTAAGGTTAAATTATGGTCTTCTAGCCAGCTCATTATATTTTTTGTAGAGACTTGCATTTGGTGTTTTAACTCTTCGCTGTTGTTACATTGGAAAACAACTGATATGTCATCTGCATAAAGTATGCTGTTATTTACAATCCTTGGCAGATCATTTATATAAATAATGAAAAGAATACAGCCCAAAACACTGCCTTGGGGGATTGCACCCTTCATTGTTTGTTCGCGAGACCTTACGCTAGTGAGAAGATTTTCATTTTTATTGTGGTATTTGATATCCACGAATTGTTTACGATTTTCCAAGTAAGACTTAAACCATTCGTATGCTATTCCTCTTACTCCTATCCAAAGTCAAAGTCAAAGTCAAATCATTTATTCAGCAAATAGGCCGCAATGGGCACTTTTACACGTCATTTTTTTAATCTACCACCGGTTCGGAAAAAAACCTCTGTTGAGAAGAATCCGGCAAGAAACTCAACGAGGTATTTTTTTTTTTTTTAAAACAGATTCACAATATTTATAAATGACATCTATGTACTATACATTACAAGTATTTAACACAATTTTATTTTTAACACAGTAGGTTCACTATTTGAAGGGATCGCTAGTGCGGATCGGAATTATTTCCAAATATCCCTGTCCATGATATAATCGTTTACTTTATAATAAGCCTTAGATATTAATGTCTTTTTGACAGTAGATTTAAATTTTGTATCAGTTTCTTCAGTAATATTTTTTGGAATTTTATTATAAAAACGTATGCAACTTCCCAAAAACGACTTTTTGGTTTTAGCCAGTCTGTAAGATGGTACTTTAAGCTTCCCTGTGTTTCTAGTAGCCTTTGGCTTATCGACGTTAGTGGGAAAATCACATATGTTCTTCCTAACGTACATGATTATTTCAAAAACATAAAGCGACGGCAGGGTTAGGATACCAGTTTCCTTAAAAAATGATCTTAAAGATTCACGCGTCTTCAAATTATAAATTGCTCTAACTGCTCTCTTTTGCAAGATAAAAATTGATTCGATGTCTGCAGCAGATCCCCATAAAATAAGCCCGTACGACATAATGCTATTAAAGTACGCAAAATACACCAACCGTGCCGTCGCCACATCGGTTAGCTGCCGTATTTTCCAAACTGCAAAAGCAGCAGAGCTCAATCTACCCGCGATTGCAGTGACATGAGGTCCCCACTGCAGTTTAGAATCGAGTGTTATTCCTAAAAATACTGTTGATTTTACAAATTCAATAGTTTGCCCATTTAACTTTATATTAGAAATTGAATTCGAGTTAGATGAATTTATCAATGAGAATTTAATACATTTGGTTTTCTTAGGATTTAGTAACAAATTATTGGCAGCGAACCATGCGGATATCACGGACAGGGTTTCATTGGGTTCAGTGAAGTCGGTATCTTTTCTACTAACCTTGAACAGTAAAGACGTGTCGTCAGCAAACATAACGATACCCGACTTTTGGCTTACCATATAAGTTAGGTCATTTACATAAATAAGATACAGGAATGGGGCAAGAATGGATCCTTGAGGCACTCCCATTTCGACCACAGATTCCTCCGATACCGCTCCGTTAATCGCTACCTTTTGCTTTCTTTGTGTGAGGTAAGATTTAATGAGTTCTAAAGCGAGGCCACGAATGCCATAAAAATTTAACTTACAAATTAAAGTATCATGATCCACACAATCAAAAGCTTTCGAGAGGTCGCAGAATACACCTATAGCGTCATGTGATTCCTCCCAAGCTTGCAAAATGAATTTAACTAAACTATGACCCGCGTCTGTAGTAGACCTGCCTTTTGTGAATCCGAACTGCTGTGGATGCATGATTTTATGAGTATTAAAATGCGAGATCATTTGCGTCCCGTACAATTTCCTCAGTAGTATTTCATGAGAAACCCTATCATAAGCTTTACTCATGTCTAGTAACATAGCAACAGCATATTTCCGTTTATTAATTATGTTTAGTACGTGAGAAATAAAGTTGTACACAGCAAAAGCAGTTGATCTGTGTTTTCTAAAACCATACTGGCAATCATCAAAAATATTTAGTTTTTCGCAAAAAGATTTCAATCTCGTAGCCATTGCCGATTCAAATATTTTTGAGAAGGAAGAAAGCAACGCGATGGGACGAAGTGTATTTGGTTCACTTGGAATTTTAGTTTTGGGAATGGGTTTTATTATTGCGATTTTCAAAAGATCAGGAAAAATCGATTCAGTAAAAGATTGGTTAATTAAATATGTTAACGGAGTCACTAGTTCATCTTTACATTGCTTTATAATGATCGGCGGAATTTCATCGTATCCGAAACTAGTCTTATTTTTCATTTTTAATATTAATTGGCTAATTTCAGCCTGGCTGACTGGACTTACATACATTGACTTAGAATTAGGAGAAATAACTGGTCTGCCTTTTGGAGCTCCCTCTGGTGAGCTAGCTCCGACAGTTACAAAAAAATCATTCAAGGTATTAGCAATCTCAGAAGGATTTTCAATAATGATGTCATTTATAAGTAATTGTAACTTTTCTGTATTTTTTGGGCTTTGTTTATTTGTTCTCTCTTTTACCACTTGCCACATAGTTCTAGTTATATTTTTGGAAGATTCCATTCTTTTAACAAATTGTTTACGTTTAGCTAATTTTATACTATTTTTTAAGATTTTTTCGTAGGTTTTATAATATTTATTTAATACAGCATTATTTACTTGAGATACTAATAATTTTAACAATCTTTTATTTTTACACGAAACTCTTAAACCGACACTTAGCCAAGGTTTCATTTTTTTCTTTTTTATGGCAAGTTTTTGTTTTGGTATACAGCGGTCTAATACATTAATAATTTGTTTATGAAATGCGTTATAATTTTCGTTTGTATTTTTATCATTTTTCAAGATGTTATTCCAATTTATCTGTTGTAATTCTGCTTTAAACAATTTTATATTTCTATCATTAAATATTCTTTTTTCATGCCAAAATGCCTGATACTTCAGCGGTTGTAATAGTGGAAGAGTTACAATAACACCCTTATGATCCGAGAAACCAAGTTCCTTCACCTCAAATTTACAGTTAGAAATACAGAAGTTTGTAAAAACGACATCCAGGCAGGTTGATGTGTTGTCAGTTACTCTGGTAGGCTCTTTTACACTTTGAAAAAAGTTATAGCTTTTAAACAGTTCTTTGATACGTTCAGTCTGGTTGGAATTAATAAGAAAATTTACATTTAGGTCACCTCCAATTACTACATTTTTTTTATTGAACTTCGTTACCACAAGTTTTAATAATTTTTCTAGTTGTAGAAAGAACAATGCTACTTCTCTACTACTATTAGGCAAATATATATTTATAACTACTAATTTTGACTTTGGTAATTCTATTGCACATATTTCAAGTACATATTCTATAGATAATTTGTTGATGTCTTCTAGCTCTACAGTTTCTATGTTTTCTTTTGTTAAAATACAGACTCCACCGCCTTCATGTTCTCTCCTGCAGAAAATACTTGCAATATTATAATCCTCTACGATCAATAGATCCCTTTTAGTTTCTGTGATCCAAGTTTCGGTCAAGCAGATAATCGATAGATTCATTTCCTCCGTAAACGCTTCCAATAAATTAATCTTGTTATTTACAGAGTATTTGAGTTATTTAAGCGGACAAAGGCGTCATAAAACTAATTATGAGCTTTTGGCCGCGAATAATACTGTTATTTCTACGTATGGCTGGTTGAGTTTGTCCCTAGATTTTAATTTACGCCGTAATTTTTCTTGGCGGTTTGTTATTGCTGATGTGAGTAAACCGATAATAGGTGTAGATTTTTTATCCTTTTACAATTTGCTTGTTGATATTCGCAATGCGCGCCTAATTGACAGCATTACATCGCTCACATCAGTCGCTCTGGTTGCTTCTACTTGTGCCTGCCCGCAAATAAAAGTTGTTACAGGTGACTCTTCGTTCCATAAGCTGTTACAAGAGTATTCTGATATAACGCGGTCAGTTGGAACATCACAAGAACGTAAATGTAAGCACCAGACCCAACATTATATCAGGACAACTCCTGGGCCACCTGCTTACGCAAGACCCAGACGTTTAGCACCTGATCGTTTGAAGATCGCGAAACAGGAATTTGAAGAGATGGAGCGCACCGGTATCGTGCGAAGATCTGAAAGCTCATGGTCTTCTCCTCTTCACCTTGTCCCTAAAAAGGACCAAGGTTGGCGACCTTGTGGAGATTATCGAGCTCTCAATGCTCGTACGGTACCGGACAGATATCCGGTGCGCCACATCGCTGATTTTTCGCACAATTTATCAGGCTGTAAGATTTTTAGTAAGTTGGATTTAGTGCGTGCATACAATCAGATTCCTGTTGCGCCAGAGGATGTATCGAAGACAGCAATCACGACACCCTTTGGACTTTTTGAATTTCCTTACATGAGTTTCGGTTTGAGGAACGCCGCTCAAACTTTTCAAAGATTTATGGATGAAGTCCTTAGAGGTCTGGATTACTGTTTTCCATTCATTGATGACGTACTAGTAGCTTCTGCTAATGATGTAGAGCATCAGGAACATCTACGAACGGTATTTAAACGCTTTAGTGAATACGGAATTTTACTTAACCCTAATAAATGCGTATTGGCTGTTCCGGAAATAGAGTTCCTGGGCTACATGGTTTCATCTGAGGGTACTAAGCCTATTGGTGATAGAGTCAAGGCTATTCAAAATTTTTCACCCCCTAAGACAATTAGGGAGCTTAGGCGTTTCTTAGGCGCGTTAAACTTTTACAGACGTTTCGTGGCTAATGCGGCCAAGATACAAGCTCCACTCCATGGACTGCTTAGTGGTCCATCAGTGAAGAACAACAGCAGTATTGATTGGACTCCCAGCTTGGAGGAGGCTTTCAATGCTTGTAAAACGAGTATTGCTAACGCTGCTCTTCTAGCACATCCCGATCCAACTGCTGCTTTGGCTGTCGTCACGGACGCGTCTGAATTGTCTATCGGATCTGTCATACAGCAAGAAGTTCAAGGCCATTGGCAGCCGCTAGGTTTCTTTTCTAAGAAGTTAACACCAGCGCAGGTCAAATATAGTGCTTATGACCGCGAACTCCTTGCCATTTATGAGTCAGTTAAATATTTTAGATATATGTTAGAACTAAAACCGTTCTTTGTTCTTACTGACCATAAACCGATAATATCCGCATTTAAAAAGTCTCATGATTCGTGCTCGCCGCGACAATTTCGATATCTGGATTTTATATCACAGTTTACCACCGACATCCGACCAGCAATATAGCTGGTGAGGACAACGTTGTCGCGGACGCATTGTCTAGGACTGACGCCGTAACAGACATACTTGACTCTGACTCTTTAGCAGCCTCTCAAGCCACGGACACAGAACTGAGAAATTTTATCAAAATCGGTTCATCCTTAAAATTGCAAAAAGTAGCGTTTGGGAATACGAAACTTTTTTGCGATGTGTCCGGGCCAGTTCAACGTCCATTTATTACATCCGAATTCCGAAAGTCAATTTTTAATAGTATTCACGGACTTAGCCATCCTAGCGTTAGGACTACTGTGAAAATGGTAACTGAACGCTATGTGTGGCCGGGTATTAGGAAAGATTGCAGAAACTGGGCGCGAACGTGCATTTCTTGTCAGAAATCTAAAATTTCTCGACATGTTCATGCGCCAGTGCATGATTTTAAACTTCCTTCAGCCCGTTTTTCCCATGTCCACGTAGATCTAATAGGCCCACTTCCGATTTCTAACGGATACAAATATTGTCTTACCGCCGTTGACAGGTTTACGCGGTGGCCTGAGGCAGTTCCGCTTACGGATATTACGGCTGAAAATGTAGCCAAGGCATTTATATCTACGTGGATATCACGTTTTGGTTGCCCTGAAAAAGTGACCACAGATAGAGGTAGACAATTTGAATCTCATCTTTTCAGTAAAATTTCGTCAATCATTGGTTCACATCATCTTAAAACTACTGCGTATCATCCAGCTGCTAATAGTCTCGTAGAACGTTTCCATAGACAATTGAAGGCAGCAATTATGTGCCACGCAGACGAGAGCTGGACAGAATCCCTTCCATTGGTTCTTCTCGGTGTACGAAGTTCATGGAAGGAGGACTTGTCCGCATCATCCGCCGAACTAGTTTACGGTGAAGTGCTTAAGCTCCCTGGTGAATTTTTCGAACCGACTACTGACAGACTGACGGACTATACTGATTTTTTGACTAGGTTGCGTCTTCATATGAAGAAACTTCAACCTAAGACCGTAGCACGACATGGCTCTTCTAAAGTATTTGTTTTTAAAGATTTGTCGACAGTATCACATGTATTTATTAGACAAGACTTTGTACGACGATCTTTGCAGCCACCTTATGCTGGTCCTTATAAGATAGTCAGTAGAAATGATAAATTTTTCGCCATAGACGTAGCAGGTCGAATTACTAATGTTTCGATCGATAGACTGAAGCCTGCTTATATCCTATCAGATGAACCAGGTAGCACTTCTACGTCATCTACCACTGTTCCTGTGAGAACACCTGTGGTTGTAGCAACTCCTCCACTTCCTAGGACTACTCGTTCTGGTCGTCAGGTTATTTTTCCTGATTTTTATCGACCCTAAAGGTCTCCGGGAGGGCTGATGTGGCGACTCTATTTCCGCTTCCGTTTTAGATCTTTTCTTTATGCGCATGTGCGGAGATTGACATTGCTTTTACCAACTGTCTTCTAATGGACATATTGTTCTAGATAGAAAAATTCTATTTTAGTTATTTGTGTTTTCCTTTCGTTTAATAAACTGTAAACTATAAACTGTATGGTGTGTGTGTATTTGATTATTCCATTTCAAATCCATCCCCCATAATTCCATCCATCCATCCCAGCCTATATACGTCCCACTGCTGGGCATAGGCCTACTCTCAGAACGAGAGGGGTCAGGCCGTAGTTCCCGCGCGGGCCCAGTGCGGATTGGGAACTTTACACGCACCATTGAATTGCTTTGCAGGTTTATGCAGGCTTCCTCACGATGTTTTCCTTCACCGTAAAGCTCGCGGTAAATTTCAAATGTAGGTGGTAATAGATGGGTTTGTGTAATTTGTGTGTGTTCTTACAGTGTGGAAGTGGAGGAACTGCATGAACACGCATATTTTGCATAAGCTTAGCTATCGTAAGATCGCGAGTGAGCAAGGAATTTCTTTTAGTTCATTGATATGGACCCCCGCAAAGTAACGCCTGATTCAATAAATTATTTAAAATCGGCACTTCTTATCCGAGAATATTAACCAGTATCCGATGGACAGCAAATTAAACCAAATTGGACTCGGATAAAGTGGGGGCAGCCTAAAAACTAAATCAATCACGAAATCACGGAACAGGGATAATCGTAATAGCTAATTTAAGTACAATTAGATAATCTCTTTCAATTCAATTACTCTTGACATTGCTAGAATCAATCGATCATTATCCATGTTAATTTATGACGCAATAATAGGAAATCAACCTTTTGAAGGCATAATTGTCTAATTTCTACGTAGATACTAGAGGTAAGTACCTATTATATTACACCGAACTTTGTTAACTTTGTTAAATCTTACTTGGTGATTATAAATAAATAAAAATAAAAATGATTTATTTCAGACCACATAAAGAATTATCCTCATTGTCCATAACATTGACTTGTTAGTAACAAAATAATCTTATATAACTATGTTAGTAACTAAACTTAAATGGAGAGAGGACCAGTGCCTGATAAGGCCACTGTCCCACCTCTCAGCCACGGCGGCCAGGAGACTGTGGCGGCTGTCGAGCACCCTGCGGCGCGTCGCAGCACAGCGCTTGCGCAGCGTCGCGTGGAAGCCGTCCACACGCGCATCCGCGAACATTCCTGACGCGCTGCAGTATCTCGGCAGCCGCAACAGAACCCTGAACGCATCATTGTACTGGACGCGCAGAGCGTTGATCGATCGTTGTGTGTATTTGGTCCACAAGCTACAAGTATACAGCGATGTACAATATGCTCGAAACAAGGTTATTTTAACTTGCGCTGTACACCGGCTGAACCTGCGCGCTATCATATTGGCTCTGATCGCCAACGCTCTGCGCTCCCTCTCAATGTCCGCATCATCCCGCAAGTCGTCTGTAACCAAGTGTCCAAGATATTTATAGGAATATACCCTATTAAGTGGAACATCATTCAGAAGAATGGGAGGAACATGAGACGGACACTTGGTTCCCGCCTTAAAAACCATGTACTCACTTTTGACCACATTGTACTTTAAATTGTGCTTTAAAGCATAGGATTCGCATATGTTCAAAAGTGTTCTCAAACCACCGACCGATGGGCTCAGTAAGACCATGTCATCAGCATAAGCATAACTTATAAATTATTATATTATTTTTATTATTTTAGTATGTAAATGTTAGCTCGTTTAGCCTGAGACACAGGAATTATCCTAGTTCAGGCACTCGTGTTACATAGATTTTAAGTGAAATATTGTATTTTGTTATTTTGTACCGAAATGAATTTGAATAAAATTTTATTAATTTATTAATTAACTCGACAAGCCTCTTTTTTTCAAGCTTTTATTTAAATTACAATGATGGTAAAAGTATGTTTGTTGAGATCAAATTTAGCAAAGAGAGTAGAATATAATGATGAATCACAATGAATGTAACTACAGCCAACAATTATACAGTGAGCAGAAAAGCATGTATTTCAAAATCTTGACCTGTCCTTTTGTGTATACGTCATCATCATCATCCCAGCCAATATTCGTGCCACTGTTGGGCATAATAGCCTCCTCTCAGAATGCGACATCTTAGGATGTAGTTCCCCTCGCGGGGTCAGTGCGTATTGGGAACTTCACATATGCTTATGGATATGCTTCGCAGATATATGCTGGTTTCGTCAAGCTGTTTTCCTTAACCGTAAAGATCGTGGTAAATTTCGAATCAGTAGCCAGTTATTAAGATAAATGACTTACTTAGTCTCTGCTTGCCAACCTGAATGTGGCAGCAGTCCAAGGAACCCAAGGACTGCAGGAAATTCGAAGCTATTACTGCCGCTTCGCACGCTGTGGCTGACCGGGTTCTCACGAGTATACCTATAAATATAATAATAATTAGAAATGTCATAAGCCCCTGTTTCCACCGTAACCAGTATCGCTGGAAATAGTCACATGCACAACCATACACACTCTTCTTGGCGATTATATATCATAGCTACGCATGGTTTTATCACCCTTATGCATCATCATCAGCATTATTATATTGTCATTTGTATTTTTGTCTTTATGGCGTCATGGTTTCGTTTATACGAAGCTTGCTTTTTACAGCATCTCTACGCTGTCACAGAATAGATAATAGTACAAGTAACGCTGTGTTCATTTGAACTAGTTTATGGTCAGCGTGTTTCGGTTTGGTTGCTCTATGGTAGTAGTTAGTGGCAAATTGTCACAAAAATGACCTACGTCTTCTTTCTCACTAAATACCTCCTTTCCTCCCAATATACTCCTTTACACTACCTTTTGTTACACCTTTGGCCATATTTAATATTTGTGAGCTCTGTTGAGATCCTGAATAAATAAATAAATCCGCATTTTTCGTATTTTCGATACAATAAGGCCATAATTCCACTTTTTGTAAATTAACTCATTAAGTTGTGGCGTCTGAAACGCCACTCATTCCCGGGCAGAAAGCCGGGATGCTAAACAAACAACGTTGCCTCTATGGTGCTCACAGTGACCCGGTCTTCTAGCGAAGATCGGGCCACTGATTGGTTGAGCCAGCCGCGAATGCATTCCGTTCACTCTGAACGGAATGTTGAATGGGTTCAGTATAAAACTGTTTGCACTACTGAATTCCCTCTCTTTCCTTTCTAATCGACCATCGAGGCAAGGTAACGCTACCAGACCCAACTCTGTGCCTTTATGTACTGTTCATGTGTTTACATGTTTGTATCAATATAATTAGTGTCAATAAACGCTTTAAACACTAAATTGGTGACCCCGACGTGATCCGGCAAGAAAGCCGGCCCGTACGAGAAAACACGCCAGCTTCTCCGACACGCGGCGCGCTAGGCGCCGACGTCGACTCCGACACGCGGCTCCGACGCACAACAGAAGCCCCCATTTTTCAACCCGCATTGCCTGGGCTGGCTACCATCAGCCGCCGGGCGGGCGTACTTCGCTCACAAGGGTTTTTTCGCTTTCCAAAGTACTAACCACGCACGTGCTTATTGGGAAGTTTGGGAACGACGCGTCGTCGGCCTGCGAAGGCAGAGACTTTTCCTGTGGTGTTGGTGTGTGTGTGTGCACAATATTTTTTCATACCTACTAACTTTTTCACTAAACGCATGGTCTGGCGTAAAATTAACAAAATTAATTCCTCATCGGTCGTCCATCTTGGACGCGTGCATCGAATTTCGATCCAACTAGAGCGTGGCGTACGCGCAACTTCGCGACCACGCCCGGTACAAGTATCCGAACGCCTGCTGGTACTTCGTGGACAACCTTCAGCTGTCATCGCGCAGTCATCAGTCATCGCGCAACGAAAAAAAGAAGAAAATTACGAACTTTTAGTGATTTCGTTTAGTGTACATTATTTTATAATTTGCTGCCTTGTTCACTGTTTAAAATTTAAAATCGAAGCACGTTATTGTAATTCTGTGTCTTTAGCCGACCGATCGAGGGTAACAATCGAGCGTAATGTCATTAGAGGAAATCGAGCAAAGGCTCCAACAGCTAGAGGAGCAAAACAGACTTTTAGCAGGTACCAATGAAGAGCTGAGGACGCTGGCGGCGGCGGCAGACCCCGCGCGGACTGCCCAAATGTCTGCGCATGCCGTCCGCCCACAACTAGCGCCTTTCTGGTCGGACCGGCCCGCGGCGTGGTTCGCGCATATCGAGTCTAACTTCGCGCTCGCGCACATCACGGCAGACGAAACGAAATACAACTACGTCGTCGGCCAGATGGACGCCCGTCTATCTAAAGAAATGGAGGATTTGGTGATTAACCCTCCACCAAAAGGAGAAAGGTATTTATATATTAAAGAGCAAATGATCCACAGGTTCTCAACTTCGGAATCCCAGAAGGTCCGACAACTGCTCTCTGGTGAAGAGTTGGGTGATCGGAAGCCATCTCAATTTCTTAGACATCTCCGGTCCTTGGCGGGGAACTCCCTGAAGGATGATACAGTGCTGCGGGAGCTGTGGTTCCAGCGACTCCCCCACAATGCACAAGGCATACTGACAGCCCAGAGCGACCTCAACCTGGACAAGGTTGCAGAACTTGCCGATAGGATATTAGAGGTGAGTCCAGTCCATAATACGGTTGCAACAGTAGTTAGCCCCGCGCCTATACCAGACTGGAACTCAATTAACAGTCGACTTAATGATCTTTGTTCACAAGTGGCTGCTTTAACAGCCGACAGAACAAGGGGCAGGGCTCGCTCACGACCTAGATCAAAATCCAGATCTAGGGACAGTAGCAAAAGTAGGTTGTGCTGGTACCATAACAATTATAAAAGCAAGGCTACTAAGTGCACGTCTCCATGTAGTTGGTCGGGAAACCAGCCCGACGGTCAGTAGCGGCGGCATCTGACCGTCATTGTAGTAGCCGCCTTTTTGTTACAGACAAAGACACCAAGTATTCATTCCTCTTGGATACCGGCTCAGACCTTTGTTGCTTTCCCAGGAAGCTTTTAACAAATAGGGTACAACCTGTGGATTATTCACTGTGCGCAGCCAACGGCTCAAATATCAAAACATATGGCTGCCGCAGATTAAATTTAAATCTTGGCCTCCGTCGGGATTTTATCTGGAATTTCATCATTGCTGACGTGGAAACTCCAATAATAGGAGCAGACTTTTTAGCATATTACAACCTTCTGCCAGACTGCCGCAACAAAGTACTGCGGTGTGGTGTCACTGGGTTAACAACTCAGGCCACCATCGCTAACTGTGGGCAGTTAAGTGTAATAGCCATAGTGTATATTACTCCTAATAACACAATTCTTTCTGAATTTCCAGAAATAACCCGACCTCCTGGCATCACACGTGAGGTGAAGCACAACACCGTGCATCACATAAAGACAGTCGACGGCCCACCTGTCGTGGCTCGGCCGCGCCGCCTCGCGCCCGACAAGCTACGTGCTGCGCAGAAAGAATTTGCTGAAATGGTGCGAGTTGGGACAGCGCGGCCGTCCAAGAGCCCGTGGTCGTCGCCCCTTCACCTTGCGGCCAAGAAAGATGCAACATGGAGACCATGTGGTGACTATAGGGCGCTCAACGCCCGCACCGTGCCGGACAGGTACCCCGTGCGTCATATAGGGGACTTCAGCCACAACCTGGCTGGCTCCACTATATTTAGCACTATAGATCTTGTTAAAGCATATCAACAGATCCGAGTGGAAACACTAAAAAGTCATTATTTTTATTTCAAAGCAATTACGCTCCTGCTCTATCGAAAGTACGTTTTCGTCCGGTGATAGTGACAAAGGTTGACTGCTAATTAATCGATTAAGTATAAAAAAGCTCACCAAATATTCCAGTGTCGTAGTAAGAGACGTTGAAAGCTTTCAAGTCGGTGAAGATGTCTCTGGCCATTAGCCCGAGTGGACCCTGCGGCGCCCGGTCTTGCGAATGCTGCCCCATCTACCGGTTATCAAGAGCAACCATCATCATTTCTGCCTACATAGGTCTCACTGCAGAGCATAAGCTTCCTCTCACAGTAAAAGAGCTTTGGTTGTAGTTATTACGCGTGCCCAGTGTGGATTGGAAAGTTGACACACCATTGAATCTCTTCACAGGTGTGTGCAAATTTTCTCACGATGTTTTTCTACACCCTAAAGCTGATGGTAAATTTCAAACTCAATTTTTTTACAATATGATTCCGAAACACTAGAGATGCTAGTCCAGGACCGAATTTTACGGGGACGGAGTTGCGGGTAAAATAAGATAAGAAAAAAAATGTAACGTATTATTAGTCATGATAATATCGCTGTAATAGCCTAGTTGGTCAACCTGTGGCCTCTCAAGCAAATAAACAGACTTACAAACTTTCGCATTTATAAGACTATTTCTCAAAAAGTCCTTTTTTCAGGTTTTCTGTTGTCCACTTATTAAAAAAAATCCTGAAGCTATTTCACCACAAAAAATAACTAACATTGTTTTTAAATAGCTATATACAAAACCTTGTGGAAAAAGTGATAAAAAGTCAGATAATCTTGGTTGTTGGATCCAATAGAAAGTTTTGATTTCGTTACAAAATTACGATTTTATCCTCACAAGATTTCGTGGCGTTTTCCTAATGTCAAAAAATTTTGGATGTTTTATGATTTCGTCCTTAGGGTAAATAATTTCTTGACGGGACAACTTTTTGAGAAATACTCATAAGTGGGATTCGAGGAAGAGTTGAAATTGAAAAAATTGAAATTGTTTATTCAAAAAGGTTAGTAAGCACTGAAATTACGTCTAGGTTTTAGTAAACAATGGACCCGATTCTACAGCGGCCGCTAAAATTCCTAATTTTATTTAGACGTCGCTAAATCACTTTGCTATTCTATGAGCACCTGTCATAATCAAATGACATCGCTAATTTAATGGAATAGCACTTGTTAAATCCGCCGTCTAAATGACAATTAAAATTTAGAAAATTTAGATTTAGACAATTTAGCCGACGTGCGCGTAGAATCGCATCCAATAAACAAATATACTAGTTACACTTTTGACTTAATATAATACCAGGGCCGGATTTAGAGGTCCAGAGGCCTCGGGGCAACAAAGGAGCGGAGGCCCCCTCGCCCCAAATTATTTTCCAAATAAAGTAAACAATTTTTTTTCAGTCGAGTTTTTCAATAAATAATTTATCGTGAAACCAAGTAGATTCCCTTAGTATTGAACAAACTTAGTGTTAACTAGTTGGAATTTGAATTTTTTTTTTCCGAAGTCTCTATTGTGGGGGCCCCCAGTTTGTGGAGGCCCCGGGGCTTTCGCCCCGGTTGCCCTCCCCTAAATCCGGCCCTGTATAATACAAATGTTTACATCTAACTAAATAGAACACTGAGTACCTAAACATAATACAATATCATGCTAATTCATAAATAACTTAAATGCATAAACTAGGATACTGTAGTAGCCTGTATCTTAGGCAAATAAAAATATGGGCTTAAAACATAACATAAATGATAGTAACAATTTATTTCATCGTGTTTCGCAAATATACAAGTGAAAAATTAAGCTATACAGCTATCATAAGCAGGTTTTCAGTTTCCTCATAAGACATGTTCATTAGCCACTCTTTTAGTTTCAATTTACAGCTACGGTAGTTTAAATCATAAATAATTAGACTTCTATTAATTTTATTGTAAATGAAAGGACCTAAAAAAGTTGAAAAAATAATGTTTATTTTATCAACTTACTTGTACGTTGCCAGTGCCGCATGATGCAGCAATGAGACTGTGGGTCATCAGACAACTGGTGCGATAAAAAAAAAACATTTAAAATATCAACTTTATCAATAAAATTTCAGAAATAAAACATACTACTTCTAATTTAATAGGTACAGTACATGTGCAGTCGGTAATAATTAATTCCTTTTCCTTAACAAAAACCGGTTTTTCGCAACCGAGATACGCACATCACTATTTCGGATGTACGTTTCAACTCAACGATCACAATAAAAAAACAAAACCTTTATAGTTTTATACAGCGTATAGGTACTTTTAATACCTACTTACTACCTCAAACTTTAAGGGCAGTTAGTGAAAGCTCTAATAATCACATTTTATTATGTATAATAAGAAGGACACTGAAGAAGAAAGAAAGTAAGTACCTACTTATTTATCCCGCCCGCCAGTATCTAACATACCCTAACGAGGTAATAAAATGCACGGACTACCTAAAATACCCAAATAAAACGTTATCTGACCAAAATAGATATTAAATTCTTACGGTAAGTCTGTAGTGCCGCAGCCTGGGACCGCAAAAGCGATCCAGGTGTCCGAATTAGGTCCGTAATCGTAAAATTCGAAGCCATGACGCGCGATCGACGGCGGGACTCGACGCGGCGGGGGCGGCTCCTGTTTGGACAACATCGTCATCAACTGAAGGGCTACTCCGAAACACAACGTTCGAAGTTCGTATCGTGCCATCCCTCTCACTCTCGTATTAAATAACATAAGCGTAGGCGGGACGGTACGATACGAACTTCGAATTTCGTGGTAGCCTTGCTGGAAGTCTGGAAGACGTTCTTCGTCGAACAAAGGATCCTTGCGATCGCCACAGTGAACGATAACCGACTTCAGTAGGTCTGCCAATCGACGCGGAATCGGCTTTAGCCATCAAAAAACTCTTAATGTCTACACAATCGAAACACAAACTGAAATATAGTTAGATGCACAGAAAAACCAGAAAAATAAGACCAGCGCTGGGAATCGAACCCAGGTCCTCGGCATTCCGTGCCGCGTGCTATACCGCTACACCACTGCTGGACAACGGTACAGACACGAATTTCCCCTATGCAGCACATATCTCAGCTTGTTTGTTTCTTATTTAGCCACTTAGGCAGTGACACTAGCGACATCTATGCCGTAGCCCTCATTGAGAAACTTTCGGCTCTCGGGGTTCTAGTACTTCTAATAAATAAATAAATAAGAAACAAACAAGCTGAGATTATGTGGTGCTTAGGGGAAATTCGTGTCTGTACCGTTGTCCAGCGGTGGTGTAGCACACGCACCAGAACCATAGTTGTGGAGTTTTCAACTTTTCCTAGTTATAGATAGGTACTGCACTTGATTTGATGCACCTACCCGTTTATACTCAATCTTCTCAGCCAACATGATAACCTCTTCGAAAGGCAGCCCTACACTGGAGACCGTACACTCATCAGTTGTAAAATTTTCTTTGGTGAACGCATTCAAACTGCTTTCTGACATGCCGTCGATGCGCTCCTCCTCGCAGAATATGGAGTTGTTCAGAGGTCCACCCCAACATGCCTTTTGGAAAGAACAGAATGTAAAAAAAACTACAAAAGAATAACACCTACTGTATGTACACCACCTATCTACAGTACCTACCTAAGCACTTCATTCACTAAATGCGGTCGAGATTTTTTCAAACGGACGTTTTCAAAAAAACGTGTGGGTTGGTAGGTACCTACACTGTTAAAATTTTTTGTAAAATTACAATTGTTATACAAAACAAATATCAGCAAAATTCCAAATCAACGTATACTAATACAAAACATAACACAATTTGAGTAAAATTACAAAACATGTGAAGGAACTTACTATAATGAGTTGTAATTTTGGAAGCTTTATGCAATAACCCTACACGTATTGTAATTTTTCCTAACTGTTGGTGAATTTCTAATGAAAGGTTGTAAATTTACCAAAATTGATTGTAATCCGATTTATAATACTTTTTTTGTGATATTACGAATAAATGTTGAAACTCAAATTACTATGAAGTCATTAAGAATTTACAAATAATTTTATTATTTTTGTAACACAAATTTGAAAATTACAATACAATCCGTGAGCTTTTAGAAAAACCTTCGGGTTTCGGGGGAAATCGGGAGGATTCGTTAGTAGAAAATGACAATTGTCTTTTTGACTTAGTAGCAATCCAGCACGCGGAGAGTGCACTCGTTGTGTTTTCATTGATTTATATAGAGCAGTTAAAACCACCACTAACTTATTTAATCAGTTAGGTATTTTTCGAAAATTGATTTCCATGGGGAGTCAACTTAAACAGGGTATTTCTGTCAATAGCCAATCACGGAAATTGTTTATAATGTAATTTAAATATTTTTTTAAAGAAGCTGAATGATTCATGAAAAGAGTTGATTGTAAATATTTTTTATAAGGTTCGAGACCGAGTCATACAAGCAACAGGGATTTTGAAAAGTACATTAAAAAATATTAAACGATGCAGACCAAAAAAATTCATTTGACATACCCAAGAGAAGTAAACACGGTATAACAACTCTATATACTTCCAAACAAAATCACTGTGTTAAGTCGGGGTGTTCTCTATTTAAATTAACGATGGAAGAATTCGAAAATGCTGATTTTGTTTTCTTTGTATCATGACAAAAAGTCATATTGTATTAATATTAGAAAAACATAAACAAGCTTAATGTAGTCACAATAAGGTATATTTTGTACTGATGGTTATTCTTGACATAACTTTTTACGGTAACTTCAAAAAGTTTTGCAAGTTGATAACAGAACAGAACCGCGTATCACGATCGCGTGTCATCGTCAATATCCGAAGTATGCTTCTAAAATACGAAGGTTTTTTTAAGATCTCACGGACTGTACGTATTATAATTCTATCGAAAGTTTTTATTTTTCTAACACGTATTGTTATTTTCTAAAACTGTTGATTAATTCTGAACAAAATGATTTGAAAATTAGAATAACTCTTTGTATTTTGATTTACAATACTTTTTTTATGAAATTACAAAAAAAGTTGAAACACAAATTAGTATGAAATCATTAAGAATTTACAAATAATTTTATTATTTTTGTAACTTAAATTTGAAAATTACAATACGTATTATAATTCTACCATAAGTTTTTATTTTTCTGACACGTATTATTAATTTTTTTAAACTTTTGATTAATTTCGGGCAAAAAGATTTAAAATTTACAAAAATTGTTTGTAATTTGATTTACTATACTATTTTTATAAAATTTTGAAAATATGTTGAAATTCAAATTAGAATGAAATTATTAAGAATCTGCAAACTATTTTATCATTTTTGTAACACAAATTTGAAAATTGCATTACGTATTGTAATTCTACCCAAAGTCTTTACTTCTCTAACACGTAGGTATTGGAATTTTTTCAAATTTTTGATTAATTTCAAGCAAAAAAATTTAATTTTTTAAAAAAATGTTTATAACTTGATTTACAATACTTATTTTGTGAAATTATGAAAAAATTTAGAAGATGAAATTATTAAAGATTTACCTAGGTATAATTTTACTATTTTTATAACGCAAGTTCGAAATTGCATTATACATTGTAATTCTACTAAAACGTGTATTTCTCTTATACGTAATAGTAATTTTTCAAACCGTTAATTAGTTTTGAATCAAAAGTTTCTAAAATTCTTGAAATCTGTTTGCAATTTGCTCTAAAATATTTTTTTTTTTTTTTTGTAAAATTACAGAAAAATATTAGTATTGAAATTACTATGAAGTCATTAAAAATCTATAAATATTTTTAGTATTATAATCTTTAAATTGAATTTTCAAACCAAGTCTTTAAATAAGCTGTAGATCATCATTTTCAGAGCGATACGTTACCTGCGATCGCTACCATTCAACAAATGTTTTGTAATTTTTCGATAATGAGTTGAAATTAATTACGTTGTGTAGTACGGGAGTGCACCGATAGATGGCGCTGCTCCCTAAATAAACTCGCTAACGATGTGTAACCTTAGAATTGTGACTACCGCGGCTTACTTAACGTTTGTTGTCTTTTGTTAGGGACAGCATTATACTTGGTTGGCTGCATTCAAGTTATTGAACACCTTCCAATATAATTCTGAATGAACGTAGTACGACTCTGATTGCAGTACGGTGTCTCGCTCGAAACGCCTGCTGTTCTCCGAGTGAATACTATAAAACCACTCAGTTGTAAGTGAAGTTTGCCTAATAAACCGTATAATTATGTTTGTCGTTTCCGTCGCATCGTCAACCCCGTTATAGTTGTAAATTTACAACACATCATTTTGAAATTGCAAACCATTTTCAAAAGAATTTGTTTGGCAAAATTACATTATTTGTATTGTAATTTTGTTAAACGAATTTCCGATAGTCGTTTGGTAAATTTCAACAAATGTTTTGTAATTTTTCAATAATGAGTTGAAATTAATTGTGTAGTAAATTTACAACACATCATTTTAAAATTGCAAACCATTTTCAACAGAATTTGTTTGGCAAAATTACATTGTTTGTATTGTAATTTTGCTAAACGAATTCCGATAGTCGTTTGGTAAATTTCAACAAATGTTTTGTAATTTTTCGAAATTGAGTTGAAATAAATTGTATTGTAAATTTACAAAACGGAATTATATTTTTACTTTATTGTTGTGCGTAAAAACTTCCAACACTTTCTTTGTAAAATTACTACAGAAATTTTTAACAGTGTACATTTTCTTTTTTTTGAAATTTTGAAAGAACATGGTTTTCTCCTACTCAGAATCAAGAGCACAATCGATTCCGATAGTTTAGAAAATTGTCCCCAAAAAATAACAGTTTTGCGACGGTTTTTCATACATTCAGTAGGTATGGGGTGACAAAACTGACTCATAAAATTTTGTTTGAAAAAAATCGGGAGTATCGATTAATGCTCTTGATTGGGAGTAGGAAAAATCATAAATTTTTTCCGAAAAAAAAAAAAGATGTGTACACTTTTTTTTAAAACGCCCAAACTTGTAGAAGTACCTGATGCCGTGATGCCTATCACATAAAAATAAGTCTTAATTATGTTTGTGTGTGCGCTTCCCACTAATTTGTATTTTTTTTTATTCCTGAATTACTTACCTA
Source organism: Choristoneura rosaceana (assembly GCA_037349165.1). Classification (NCBI taxonomy): domain Eukaryota; kingdom Metazoa; phylum Arthropoda; class Insecta; order Lepidoptera; family Tortricidae; genus Choristoneura; species Choristoneura rosaceana. The sequence goes on from JAZBNJ010000045.1 coordinate 2,333,305, forward strand.
CGGAAAGATGAAAACAAAAAGCACAAAAATAATTAGCTACGTGAAAATTTCTAGAGACACAGACGTCAGTAGAAACTGTTTTTTTAGCCGTTGTAAGTCCAACAGTCGGTTTTTCCAGGCGTCTAAAAGGGATATGCACGTAAGATTGGCAACGTGCCTACTCCTTATATTATTAGAAAAAAAAACATGCCTTCTGGACGAGGTCCATGCAAAGCTGCTCAGGATGGATTCGCTGCAAATCGGTTTTGATCATGGGCTTCCGATCGTCGATCTCCCACTGGTTGTAACTGCATCTGTGATAAGTCTGATAAGATTAGAAATAGAAATCATGCCTCTCCCTCCCACTGGGCATTCTGAGCACGAGCACTGGCGACAGCGACAGAAAGTTGACACACTGCAAATCTGTCCCGTTGACGTAGTGTGCCCCGGTAGATACATACCCCGATAATTTAAAGAAAATGGGCGAATATTATGAGAAACGGGACGGATGACGACGGGTCTTTTCCGACTAGTTCCATTATTTATTAGTTCCATTGATGGAACTAGGTAGTTGGACTTTTACTCTCTTCGTAACGTAATTACTGAGAAAAAAAGTTTAACTAGTTCCATTCAATGGAATTAGTCGGAATAGACCTGACGACAACCGAGTAGGCCCAGACGGAGATGGCGGGACAACCTTGATTTCTTTCTCGATGCTCGTCCTCAGACTGCTTGATTCGGGAGGAATGGAGGACTTGGGGTGAGGCTTTTGCCTTGCAGTAGGACAACAACTCAAGCTAGATACTTAATAATAAATTATTTGAAATGGAAATCAAGGGGCGAATAGAGTAGAGATGGTGGAACGCCTTCGCCTTCTACGATACCCACAGGAAGAGATGGGTTCGATTTACTCTAAAAAAACCGGGTATGGCACAGACAGAAGTAACAATTGGTTCATAATAGGTCATCATCATGTCAGCCAAAAGACGTCCACTGCTGGATATAACCTCCCCAAAGGCTTTCAACTCAGACCGGTCTTGTGCTTTTCGCATCTACCGCGATCCCGCGATCTTAACCAGGTCGTCACTCCATCTTGTTGGAGGCACCGACAGCTCGTCTCCCAGGTATACACCTAATGCTAGAAACTTACGTGATTTCCACTGGTATCTAGAAACTCTGAGTAACTACTTAGTAGCTTGACCCGTTGTTAGTGTGCCAGTTCCGGATGTGGGTTCACAATTAAACATCTCACCGAGCACCTGCGATTGCTGTTCTAATATTGGAGGTAATGACGTAATCACCTCGCAGCGATATCAAGTAGGTAGTACTTGACCGTGCAGAATACGCTGACGGGGCATCGGAGAGTGTAAGCAATGCTCTGCCGGTCGCTGCTGCAGGTGATGTAGGCTCCGAACTGCTGTAGCACGCGTGTCTTGCTGGTAAGAAGATTTGGTAGCTATAAGGCTGGAAACAGAGCTCGACCGACGGTACGTCCTGACCGTCAGCGCTGACCGTCGGTTGCGAAAATTCATTCAGCTTCGCTGACGGCGCGTGTGTACAGTTCGCAGGTCGGTCGCTTGTCAGCAAAGCACTGGACGCATCTATACAATCTCATAGCTCGTCGGTCGACCGACGACGCGTGACCGACGAGTCGGACCGACCTTACGCGTGTACCGTCAGCGTAACTGTGTGCGCCGCGATAAGCATTTCTCGCATTATATTTGATGGAAACGCAGCATATTCTGGAATTAGGCCCAGTTCTTCACAATCTTAACTTTTCACAGATCCAATTCTTCACGATCCGAGTTCTTTACATTCCAAATTCTTAACTATCCCAATTCTTCACAGTCCCAACTTTTCACAGACCTAATTTTTTACATTCTCAGCTTATCACGCAGGCAGGCACTTAATTTGAGCTTGTAAGTTTTTGAATACTAAAAAGGTAATTGAAGAGATTAAAAAAAAAGAAAAAAAAAAGAAAACATATTCCTCGCATATCTCTGGTGGAAACGCTGTTTTGTGCCTAATCGTCACTTTTGTACGGCAGAGAAGTTTCTGTACTTGTACTATTACCAGGGATATCATCTGCATTTTTTTTTTAATTTGCCGTGGTTTTCAGGTTCATTTTTCATTAGCCAGACTCTATTCGTATGCACAGTGGTTGTAAAGATTTACATTTTTAATTATCATGCCTCCTAGAGCCAAAATATCCCATAGATTTTCTGCAACCTGTATAACTTATTACTATACCAATTAAAGATCTTGAATTGAATAAGTAGGTAGGTATGAAGAATAGGTACTTCCAAATTTTTTCACTTCTCATGCTCTAAAAGTAGGTCATTATAGGCTTACAAGGCGGGAGTAAAGTGAGTACTTTAGTCCCTAGGGAGTAAAAGTAATTAATTTTTTAATTTACTTAGAGTGACTTAGATAAACTCAAACAGCCAGTTACTTGCAAAAAATAAGATTGCGTGTGGACCATTTTCATGACGCAAATGTTACGTTCTTAGTCTACGTGGTCTTAGTTCTATGCTTTTTCCGCATAGAAGGTGGCGCCATTCTATTTTTTCGTTTGTGTATGGACCATTTCGCCGATGCTATTTTGTTGTATCTGTATCTGGTTGGAAAAAACACTTACCGTGAAAACTTTGAAATTGTTGTAGAGCGTAAATCGTAAACGATTAAAATAAATTGATTATTCTCACAATGTCATCAAGTGATAGTGAAAATTATGATGTAGAGCAAAGAGCAAAAGACATAATTGATAATCTTTTGCCGCCGAAATCTAGAAAGAATTTTTTTACTAAGTCTTTTTGTACTAAGCTGACTATTTTTTCTCGCAATCGAAGTGAAAAATAGAGTTTTCACCGCGAGACTAAAAGTCAATATAAACCCTCGGATAAATAGACACCCTCGCTAAAGCTCGGGTGTCTAACTACCTCAGGTATATATTGGCTTATTTTAGTCTCTTGATAAAAAATATATTATTTTATTGTGATGTAAATACCTTAAAATATTATAATTCAGAAATGGTATCTAGGAATGTGATAATTTAATTAAAGAATGTGAAAAACTGGGAATGTGAATACTTGGAAATGTGATATTTTAAATAATGTGAATCCCAGGAATGTGAAAACCTGGGAATGTGATAATTTAGAAATGTGAATGCCTGGGAATGTGATAATTTAGGAATGTGAATGACTGGGAATGTGATAATTTAGAAATGTGAATTCCTGGGAATGTGAATGCCTGGCAATGTAAATAATTTAAAAATGTGAAGACCTGGAACTAATCCATATTATGCTTATTTATATTATGCCTTAAAGGCCAATGATAAGGCTCCGTTTTCACCAGAGATGTGCGAGGATGTGTTTTTCATGAGCCAATAGAAACGCTTCATTTACCTGACCTCGCTCCGCTCAGCTGTTTCCACTAGACGTGTTGTGCGAGAATAGGAAAATCAAGCGTTTCTATTGAGTCATAAAAAACACATTCCTCGCACATCTTTGATCGAAACGCGGCCTAATACTCAGTTGTGCGCCGATGTTTTGATTTCTACATGGTCCTGAAGGGCTACTCCGAAACACAACGTTCGAAGTTCGTGTGGTGCGGTCCCTCTCACACTTATACTATTTAATACGAGAGCGAGAGAGATCGCACGACACGAACTTCGAACGTTGTGTTTCATAGTAGCACTTCTGATCCCAAAGGAAGAACAGCGCCGTTCGCAAGACCGGCAATTTTGCTGATTTGGGACCATTTCGTGACATACTACTTTCGTACTTTTTTAATAGGTATCTTTTTTTTGTTATGCTACGCTACTTTGTCACGACTAAATTCTTTCTTTCTTTCTTATATAATTTGTTATACCTGTAAGCCGTGTAGCCAGAGCCCGAGGCAGCAGAGCAGGCTCTTAGGAAGTGGGTGACGCCGATCTGGTCGTCACACTCGAACCGCGAGCCCGCCTGGTGAACGGAGAGTTCATCGGTAATAATGGAGTTCCGCAAAGTAACGTCTGATTAAAACGTTAGATGGGTCATTCTACTTTTCGTTGACCAGTTATTTTTAGGGTTCCGTAGCCAAAATGGCAAAAACGGAACCCTTATAGTTTCGTCATTTCTGTCTGTATGTCTGTTTGTCTGTCTGTCCGTCCGCGGCTTTGCTCAGAGACTATCAATGACAGAAAGCTGTAATTTTGTACGAATATACATATATGTAAACTAAGCCGGCAAAACATTACAACAAAAAATAAAAATAAAAATTTTTAGGATACCTCCCACGGACGTAAAGTGGGTGTGATTTTTTTTCTCATCCAACCTTGTAGTGTGGGGTATCATCGGGTAGGTAAGTATTTTAAAATTATTAGGGGGTTGCTAAAACGATTTGTCTGCAAAATATTCGACTTTAAAGTGCAAATTTTCATTAAAATCGAGCGTCCCCCTCCTCTTAAATCTAAACCGGTGGATGGAAAAATATAAAAAAAATCAGGATGGCCTTTAGCGGTTCAGTTCGCTTGAGAATTATTAGTAGTTTGAGAGTAAATAGCAGCCTAAGGTATAAAATATACCTGAACTTGGAATATTCCGTACAAATTACGAAATATTTAGAAAAATATGTTTTTTTTTTCGTATTGGCTACGGAACCCGGTACGGGCTACCTCGGGCGTGTCCGACACACTCTTGGCCGGTTTTTTGAACTCCGTGGCCGACCGAGGCGTTCAAAAGGCCCTATCCTGATATTACCTGAAACATGATGGTACAGGAGGCTATGGGAGCCCCCATGGGCCTGGCGCAGGCGACCCTGATCCCGTTCATGAGCTTAGACCGCTGCACCTCCATGGGCCCATAGTCGGGTCTTGGCCAGCACTTCGTCCGATGGACGGAAGTGGTTGAAAAACTACGTAAAAAGAGGTATGCCCTGTTCATTGTAAACATTAAATCATTAAATATTGAAGAGATGTTGTCGGCGGTTGTCAGAGGTTTTGATTAGCTGTCAATATTCTGTGATTTTTGATTTCTATAAAAAAAGCTAAAAAAGAGATTTTTGTTTTCTATTTGTCTATGCTTAGGTTTTTGTCAAATAGTTTTATTAAGAAAACCGGCCAAGAGCGTGTCGGACACGCCTGAAATAGGGTTCCGTAGCCATTACGAAAATATTAAAGTTAAATATTTAAAATCTGTTTAAAGTTGAAACTTTAAAGTTGAATATTTTACAAACAAATCACTGAATCGAAAAATTGTTTTAGCAACCCCGTAATGGTTTTAAACGATCTAAGTATACAGCAATACTCCACACTACAAGGTTGGATGAGAAAAAGATCACCCCCACTTTACGTCTATGGGAGGTAGGCACTTAACTACTTACTCTAAAAAATAAATTTATTTTTATTTATTTTTTTAAACCATTTTGACGGCATACTTTACTACCATTGCAATTGATAGTCCCTGAAGCTCAAGGCCTGAGCAAGGCTGAGCACGGACAGACAGACAGACAGACATGGCGTAAATATAAGGGTTCCGTCTTTGCCATTTTCGCTACGGAGCCCTAAAAAAGGCTCTGTAAGCGCTCTGTCCATCGGAGAATTTTTTTTGCCAGTGTCTAGTGGGTTTTTCCCACAGGTTTTGCCTTAGTATGGTAATTCATTTTCCATACCGTATAAATATAGGTACATAACCTCGTAAGTCCTGACTTTTTTATGACGGAGACGATTCTGTTTTCATAATATTCTGTTTCTGTTTCTGTTGTGTTTCTGTTTTCAGGCGATCCGTCTGCTCGTTTTCCCCCTATACCATAAAAAAAATCTTAGAAAATCTTAGTAGGTATTTCTCGTGCGCGCAATCTGATCTAGAGGAAGACAACAAACTAGATACATTTACAATATCTTTATTATTATGACAGACAAAGATAAATTAAAACTATTTACTTAGGTACATACATAAAACAAAATAATATACTATACTTACTAAAGACTGTTATATAAATTGGATAAAGTTTATCACGACCTTGGCAGTGTAATACTTTGTTTTTATAGAGGTTACAGGATGAATTAAAGATGTAAGTGCTAATGACTGTACGCATGGCCTCGCATGGCCTTAGCAAGGGATGTTATCTGTATTAGATACATGGTCAAATGGTAATAAGAAAACTTTGACTCTATAATTTCAAAGTTCGAAATGATACAGCTAGCTAAATGGCAAAAACCGGTGAAATTACCGGCACTTGAGGTATTCCATCTTAGGCCTCTAGGTTGGCAACGCATTTGCAATACCCCTGGTGTTGCAGATGTTTATGGGCGGTGGTGATCTCTTACCACCAGGAGACCCACTTGCTCGTTTGCCTTCCAGTCGAATAAAAAAAAAAACCACCGCATGTTGGCTTTCATGTAAAACACCGAAATCAGTCCATCCGTTTGAGAGTTACGATGCCACAGACAGACAAAACACTCTTGAAACATCCAGGCATCCAGGACTCAAGAACAAACATTAGTATTTTACAAGTTTCATCTGTCCCGATGTCGGTCTGTAATCAAATCTTGCAAGTTAAATTCGACCAACTGCCAGAAGTCGGATTTGCGTGACAGTACAATAATCTGACAGTGACATCCTGATAGTCCAGCTAGGATCGTCTCCACAGGACGGAACTCTTCAACGGTTAATAGCAGCGACTTGAAATTTGGTATGAAAATGTAGTTTCTTTGGGTGACAATGCAAGTAAAGTCGACAAAAATCACAGTCAGCAAAAAATGCTGGTATTAAAAATGTTTTTTTTTTTTTACCATAAAACTTATTTCGTACAAATGTCTGCCCCGACCGGGGATCGAACCTAGGACCTCAGGCTTCGTAGTCAGATATTCTAATTGCTGGGTTATCTGGTCATTGCCATTTCTTTTTGGAATAGGCTTCCAGTTGGTTGGGTGTTCACGTGTTTTCTGAGTCTTCTGACATTCGTTTGACACGTTGTCTTACTTCCTGTATATACTATACAGTAAATAATTTGTCCAAAATAATTTTCTAGCGCCTCTTAACAAATAATTTCAGTTCTTATTCTGAGAAACTTGTCCTGTGCCCCTCAGTGGGATGCTGGGCATTTATGATGAGCTAAGATCATTTTAGTTTTAGCTATTTTGTCAACTGTGGTAGTGACCACAGTTGACAAAATAGCTAAAACTGCCACAGTGGTGGCGAACATATTACATGGCTTCAGTCGAACAGACTGAATCATTTTGAACTTGAAACTACCGTGAGACTTACTCATATTAAACGATATTGTAACGGATAACTGAGGTCTTAAACGGACGACCGGTCGGCCTAGTGGTTAGAGAACCTGACTACGAAGCTTAAGGTCCCGGGTTCGAATCCCGGCCGGGGCAGATATTCAGAAGGCGGAATTCAGAGAAGAACAGCGAGAACTGTTGGCACGTCACTTTCTACCGTGAAGAGAGTTGTCCAACGTTTCCGAGAAACTGGGCAGAACATTAGAAGACCAGGAACCAGCAGACCGAGATGTACTACAGCTCGAGAAGATCAATTTATTGTTACAACCAAGCTCCGAAATCGGCACCTCACGGCTGTTGAAGTCCAAAATCAACTTCGAGAGACTCGAAAAGATGACATAAACGAGCGGACTGTAAGGCGACGGCTACGAGAAGCTAATTTGACCCCACATAGACCGGCAAATAGCCCAAAACTTGAAAAGGGGCAGCGAACAGTAAGATTGATTTACGCCCGCGAACACAGATGGTGGGCAGACGAAGAATTGGCAAGAAATATGTTTTCTGATGAATCCAGATTTATGCTCTATGCACATGATGGGCGGTGAAGAGCTTACAGACGGCCAGGTGAACGTTTTACTCAAGCTTATTTTCAGAAAAAAGTGTTGTTTGACGGTGGGTCTTTTGTGACCTGAGCTGGAGTCTCTTCAGAGACTCACATGGAGTTAGTCTTCATAAAAAATGGTGCGCTAACTAGTGCAAGATGTGTAGAAGAGATTCTTAATGAGAATGTCGGCCCATACTTAATTAATATGGGTGAAAATCCCATGTTCATGCATGAAAACGCCAGGCCATACACAGCTCAGATTGTAAATGATTACTTTGACGACGTTGGCATCATTTTTATGAACTGACCCTCTAGAAGTCCGAACTTAAATCCGATCGAGCATGTATGGGATGAGCTTGGAAGGCATGTAAGAAATCTAAACTCTGCTCTAGCTGCTAGCCGCTTAGAGACCTGAAACATGCGTTAGTGGAAGGATGAATCAATATCCCGCAAAGTCGCATAAGAAACCTAATGAACAGCATGCCCAATCGTCTGAAAGCTTTAAAAAGAGCCCGTGAAGGCAATACGAAGAATTAATTTGGTTCAAAGTTTTTTTTCTGTTGTAATGTGAGGTACCAAGTGTTAATTTTTCTACGTAAAATTTGTAAATATTTTGTTTTGTACGTAATTTGAATAAACAAATGAATAACTTTCAAACCTATCATGTCGTTTTATTAATTATAGAATTATCTACAATATACAGTTTAATTCATGCTCCTAGCTCTATTATTTTAGGAGATATTCTAGTTTTTCGTACCGACCCGTTTTCTTTGTCTGCGAGTGTATTTCAAGTATTGGTCGTCTCGTAATCGTAGTTTCGTGGTGCGTGCAACTGTGCCGATATATAGAACTTCTCTATATAAGGTTCCTGGAACAAAACCCGAATTAAAATCGTAAAATTAATTAGTAATACGACTATTTGTATACTTATAGGAATGCGCGCGCGCTTGAGTTTGTTAGGTACTCCGCACGCTAAAACGGCTGGACGGATTTGAATGAAATTCTTCGGTCTGTGATAGCTGCACTCTGGAATAACATATGTAAGCTCCTGATAATAATGCTTCAGAAAAAGGATAAAATTACAAAATTTCAATCACTAGGATTAGAGTGATCCCAGGTGTTTTTAGTTATGTATAGGTCGTTAATGAAAATACCACTGTGTTTATTTTGGGGATCCTAAAGGTTTTTCCATGCAAATTGCCGTATCCGAAACATCTGTATGGTGTTTCCGGTTGTCCTAGAAACTTGAATGTATAAGCTAAAGCAGTATGGAAGCTACGAACAAATCGATCGATACGAACACACTCACATAGACGCGCACTCTACACGGCCTCTACCAGCACCACCGCTCTAGCAGTACCGCGAGACCCCTTAGAGGCCGCGTAGAGCGCGCGTCTATG